>JALPQD010000423.1:0-712303 GCA_023101885.1 Typhlomys cinereus | reverse complement strand
GGTGACAGAGTCGTAAAGATGAGCCTTCAGGGACAGAAAGAAAAGCCTTAGAAAATAAGAACCAGGGGCTCCAGAAACTTTCCAAAGCGTGTAATTGTAAAAACCACTGGAGAATCAGGAATAATGTTCATTTTTGATTTTAGCAGCTCAAGTGAATGATGATAATAATTTCTAAGGAGATTTCTTTATCCCTTCTTATTTTTTCAATTGTCTCTTTTCAGATTTATACTATTTGCAATTTTTAAGATGTATTGACTTTGAGATTCCAGTGAGCCTCCTAGATTGGCAAGGCGCAGTCAGCTGTTGGAAACATCTGGCCATCAGGAAAGAGATCGCTACTTGTGCAGTGAGAGCAGGGAGCATGTAGAGGGGCCTCATTTACGCATGATGTCACGCAGAGACTGTTTATCAGGAAAGAGACATAAAACCCTGTGAAGTGCTGGCTTCCTTGAAATGAAATTCTGGGAAACTTTTTTTTTTTTTTTGTATATGAATGAAGATGTAGGCAACACCTTCATTTTGCAGAGCTCAGTCTCCAGATTTGAAGAGGGCTAGAAAAGAGGAGCGAGGCAAGAAGTGAGCATGTTTTATTGCTCCAGTTGAGTAGACAGGACACATAAGTCCACTTCAGGCTGAATTCTTTGAGTAGAACCTGGAATTCATGGTTAAAAAAAAAAAGGACTTGAGACATTGCATATATACACCATAGACCATTAAAGGAACCCTGACTTAGAAGGAAAGAAAAGTAATAAGCAGTAGTTATAAATAATAACGAACATTGTGAATATTGTGTTTCCATTTTGGTCAAGAGGTGCACGAAAGGACGCTGTATAAGGAGAGGAACTGGAGGTAGTGGAGAAACAGAGATTCATGGATTCAGAGATTCAACAGAAAATGATGTAACGAAATAATTAACTTCCATTAACCAGCATCAAAAGACAAGCACCTTTTTCTTTGAATTTGAGATGGCAATAACGAGCTTATCTGAGAAGCATTTCAGTAGTGATATTTTTTCTAAAAAGAATGGTTTCTTAACCATTCTTAAAAAATGATTTCTGTTCTAGAAACTGACCAGTTTTGAGAACAGAAGTACATCACAGGTACCTTCGATCTTGTTCTCAGCAATTGCAAAACATATTAGTAACACAGCACATCTAGTTCATTATCAAATTAATTAGAGGTAATTTTTTGTGTAGAAACCTACATATATCTATATATGAAAATGATATCAATATGTTAAGGAGCTCCTGTGACCTAGTCAAATACCATTTTGGAAAACTTTAGAAATTCTGGATTTAGCATGTGCTGATAAAGGGAAGCATGGTTTTATTCAAATGCTTTCTCAAGATACCCATTAAACTATAAGCTGAGAATTTAAAAATCCTCAACTGTTTTCTGTTGCACCAAAACATCTGAGATTGACTGTGTTCAAAGATAAGTTTATCTCATTCCAGAATTCTGAGCTTTCCCAGTCTATGCAGGGGGCACAGGTCAACATGGGGCCTGACTCCAGCTGATCATGGTAGATAGCATCATAGTTTCGAGAATTCATGAACAGGAATAATTCTGCAATGTTAGAGCATGTAGGGTGGGGTGAAGGAAACAGTCCTACTTTCTCACTTCTCCCCTCCCGTCCCCTCCCCTCTCTTCCTCTCTCCTCTCCTACCATCCCCTCCGCTCCCCTCCCTTCCCTTCCTCTCCCCTCCCCTCTCCTTCCTTCCCCTTCCTCTCCCCTTCCCTCCTCTAACATCACCTATCCCTAGAATTTACTCTGATGAGACCAGTGTTAAAGGCAGGGCCTCAAGATTTCACAAGTCCCAGCAATCAAAACTCCCACCACCTTCTAAAAATGCCACATTAAGGACCAAGCTTCTTACATACAAAAATCTTTGGGAGACACAGTCTATTCCTAACAAGAGAAATATTCAACAAAATAATGTTCCCATAGAAGCTTTTTCTCTTCTCTGACTTTCTGTTTTATTCCCTTTTCAAAGGCCGCAACAGTTGCCTAGTTGAATCTGCAATTGATGTAAAAATAGCAGTACTCTGATCCCATAGATGTGGGACTTGTCTGTAAGGTACCTGCTGATTACTAGAAAAGAGGGCTAAGCTGTGCTTTTTCTAACTGAATGCAGATTCCTCTACTTCGTATTTTCATAGAGTAGTTCTAATTGATTTTCATTTAGGTCATGAGGGTGGGGTTCGGAATGGCTGGGTTAATACATGTGGCTATTATTTAAGGAGCCTCCTAGAGAGGCCGCTTGATTCTGAAGAGGAAGATGTATTTCTGAATAGCAAACTGAAATTTATTTGCACAGTCTTCTGAAATTCAGGCTTACTTGAGCAAATCCAAATGGCACAGAAATAGCAACACTCATGGCCTTTGGTTCTTTCCTTTCTTCCTTTTTGGCACCTGATTAAATTCTGTCTCCCTTTGTTGTTGATCCAGACTGCCTCTTGCCTTTCAGGGAGTCATGGAAAAATATTTCCCAAGCAACAGCTCATGTTTATGTGTGTGTGTGTGTGTGTGTGTGTGTGTGTGTGTGTGTGTGTGTCACTGTCCTCAACAAGTTTCATTTGTCAAAGCGGTGAGAAAATGTGCTCACTCCAGAGTAAGTCCAGTTGCTTAGCGAGCAGCAATGGCTGGAGGAGCAAGCCCATTGGTCAAGCAGACTGATGTAAGAGTCTGTCTTGGTGCTTTCCAGTGGAACAAAAGTACACGTTACCCATGAGGTGTTTACTCCCCTGAGGAATTATCTCCTCGTATTTAGAATTTATTTTTATAGTCTCAGGTCAACCTTTTTATTGTGCCATTAACCATTTTTTTTATCTTTGGGCTATAAAATACAAATGTGTGTTTTTCTGTCTAATAATACAGTCTCCACGTCTCTGTTCTCTCACGCAGAGGGTTGCTTCTCCAGGAGAATAGCCGGTTTGCAGAAGCACTACACTATTACAAACTGGCTATTGGGAGCCGGCCTACCTTGGCTTGTAAGTCATATTCAGATTATGAGATATTTTGGATACTTTTTTTCCATTTGTGAAAGTTATTTGCGGGACTCTCAACGTACAGAGAAAACATGCAGTTGTCCTATTTCTGAATATTCATTACTCTTAAGGTCATCTTTTCTCGATATCATGTTTTGACTTCCATTTCTAATTTTTAAAAAGTACTACAATAGTTGTAACTTTTTATAACTGTAAGTTATAAAGTTTTAAGTTTAGTGAAGTTTTTTACTCTGTATTTGTGTGTGTGTGCACATGTGTACATGTGTGTGCATGCATATGCTCATATTTACACAGCAAGGGTGTAAAAGTTATAGAACAGCCTTTTCCCTCTGAGCCTTATGTGTGACCTTACATAGATTTTGAGTTTGAAATGTTTGATTTTCTGTGAAGCCAGTGACTTTTTATATATGCGATTTTATGTAGTGATTCTTGGGATCCCTATTTGTTTCATAAGCATTCACTTCTTGCTTTTTCTAAATCAAATATCAAACCCATAGGAACCAAACTGAAACAAAGGTAACTATTTCATTTTCATCTGCTGTGTATATACCATCTTCTTACATGTCTATTTTGACTTTTACCTCTTAGCTGCATATTTGAACACCGGCATTATTCTAATGAACCAAGGAAAGACAGAAGAAGCCCGCCGCACTTTCCTGAAATGTTCTGAGATTCCTGATGAAAACCTGAAAGACCCTCACGCCCACAAGAGCTCTGTGACCAGCTGTCTCTACAACCTGGGGAAACTCTACCACGAGCAGGGACGCTACGAGGTTTGAACACATCCTCTGTCTTTCTCTTTAGTGCAGTCTTGGTGTTTTCCAACCAGCCATCTCCTTAGAGGGTCACTACAGTCTTGTGAGAAGCTCACATTTACACAGCAAGGGTGTAGAAGTTATAGAACAGCCTTTTCCCTCTGAACCAGTGTGTGTTTGTGTTTCAGATGTCCTACTTGTACTCTGAATCTTAGGAATGTGATTTGATATGGGCCTGCCAGATTTCCTTTAGTTCTTTTTTGCCCCTCTTTTTGGCTGATATGGATATGTCTGTGTGTGCGGAATGTCTAGAAGTGGGCATTGTGTGCACCTGTGGACCCTGAGAATCACCCTCGCTTGCTCAATCTCCTTACTGCTTTGCTTTGGTGTTTCCAGGCTCTTCCCTGCAGAATTGGAAATTCAGGCTATAACCATTTCCATCTGGCATTTTTGCATGAGATCTGGGATCTGAACTTGGGACCTTTTGATTGCAAGACAAAGGCTTAATTAACCCCTGAGCCATTCTCTAGCCCCTTGCCTAATTCTTTTAGAAAGCACAATGAGAAAAATATTATTTATTTTAATGGGGAAGGATGAAATATAACATGATACTATCAGGGATACTAGACCCTCGCCTTCTCCTCTTGCTGACAGAAACCATGCCTGCTTTCCCCTGGCTGTCTTTTAAAGTGTCTTGTCCTGGCATTCCCTGCCTCCCATTCTTACCGCCATACTTTTCTACAATGTGTTGTGACTGCAATATGAAGAAAAAGCTTACGTTTAAAAACAATTGCTAGAAACAATTTCAGAAAGTCTTGTTAATGGATGATTGCTTGCTAATACTTTCGTTAGATCCCGCTAGGTTGCTTGAGGTAAAGCAGCTTATAGACCTGAGATGACTAATGAGAAACTTCCAAATAAGAATTTTGTCTGTTCTTCTTATTCATCAATCTGTGTGAACCGGAAAATGTATATTAAAAGATCATTGCTGGCATTCAGTGCCTTGTTACTCTAAATTTTTATGTGGCATTTTTCAGTGGGCCAAGTTTTCATTCGTGAAATTAAGACACTATGCTATCACAGGACAGCTCAATTATTTTCCTCAAGTGAACCATTTAGAAGCGGTAAAGAATAGCTTTAACTTTAGAGGAACGTTGTTACCTTATTTTCAGTGCAGATCCCTGTCCGCTAATGATGATTGATCTCTCTTTTCTTTTCTTTTCTTGTTGTTATTCCTTACATTAGGAAGCCCTAAGTGTGTACAAGGAAGCAATTCAGAAAATGCCAAGGCAGTTTGCACCACAGAGCTTGTATAACATGATGGGTAAGTGGAACATGACTGCTGTCATTGATTTTCAGGGAAATGTGGAGAATTGGAACTTATGCTTATGTTAAATGGAATTTTAATAAAGCCATATTGTTAGTTCTCACAAGACAATTGTATGTCATTCAGATTCCAACAGCAACTTAATGCTGACATGGCAAATAGATGTATTAATACAATGTAGCTAATACATGGACCAAATTTCAAATATTTCACAAGTGGCTTTCAAAACCATTTGGGCACCAAGTATTGTCTAAATGCTAGGTAATAAAAAATTAAACCTACCTGCAATTTTTCATTTATTTTAAAGTATGCATAACATCTGTTGTCTGTATATCAGTGAATCTATTAGATTCATAATAGTTGTATCAAATATATGATTTGTATATCAAGATTATCAGAAATAAGCTTGAAGTAGTATATAAATTTGTGGACTTCGATATTTATGAAAGAGAACAACTGAGCCAACTTTCATGGATGAGGTAGGTCTTCAGTGTCAGATGTTTTCTTGAGTGATATTTTGGAATGTAAATATAAGACTATAAAGATGGTAAATACACTGCTACAATTACTTTTCTGTGCTGAATGATTAGCTTAATTCTCTTATCATTTCTGTAAGTGTAAGAGATCAAGAACTCTAAAGTCCAATAAAATTCCTTTTCCTTACAGTTAATTGATGAGTGTCATCTAGGAAACTGGTAGTCTAGCTGTTTGATAATGGACAGAACTAGAAACTATCTCTCAGCTTGTCAGACTTGGAAAGAAATCTCTGCAGCCAAGATGCCTTGCCGATGGGTCACATTGAAAGTTTCCAGAAAATAGCAGGAAGAGAAAGATTGTGTATGTCCTGCAGTCAGATACTTGGTTTTTTTTCCAAAACAGAAATTATACACTCGGATCTTCCCTTTTCACTGAGCCTTGGTAAATCATTTAATATTTCTAACCGTCCCTCATACATGTGAAATAAGTTAGGTGAAAGTGGGCATCCTTCAGGACTGCATTTTCCTGTAATCCCAAGCTACTTGTATGATTATGTGCACACAACACTCCCCAAATGAGCTATGATGTGAAACATACAACATGCCAAGAAAAATGCTTATATTCATTCATTTTTTTTCTTTTTTTTTAAGTTCAATTGTGCGCGTGTGTGTGTGTGTGTGTGTGTGTGTGTGTGTGTGTGTGTGTGTGTGTAGAACCACGGACAAATTCGGGAACCACCATAGACCGCCTCCACCTCCTCCTTGTTTACTCTGCTCCGGGATTCACAGGCTCCGCACTACCAGGACCAGAAACGCAGGCCGTCCCCGCTTCCGCCTGGCGTCTATATGTGGGGTCGAGGATCCGAACTCAGGACCTTCTGCTTGCAAGGCAGAGGCTTAACCCCTGAGCCACCTCTACAGTCCCTCATTCATTTTTTTCTTAAGTGACAGAAAATTGACAAATGCTTTACAGAGAGAGCGAGTAACACAGTATTGTTTTCAGTAAATTATAACTCTCTATGAATATATTCATATATGTCTACATGAATTTGAAAAAGATTTAAAAAGTCATTCCATGTTTCTGTGAAGTCTACCCTACACCCACCCTATATCATATTAGAGAAGACACTGGAATATGTTTGGGTTGCTTTTTCTTATTTGATATAATTTCTCTATGACAAAGCTTAGCTTCAGTTAAATGCATTCTTGTTCTTTAGCATTTATCAGACAACAACAGTGACTTTCACTCTCAGACATTTTACCATTCTTCTGTTGACATGAATGAAAGGGGCTGAAGCACGTGCTGAGAGTGGGTAAATTTACTAGCCAAAGTAACTGTTCTGTTTGAGTGCTAGATATTTTCACATCAAAATTTACACATTGCTTTCTTTAGCTCTGTCAAAAAAGGGATGGTGGATTTATATTCATCTTAGTGCATCAGTGCCCAATTTTCCTATCAGTTTATCAAACAAGACATCTTTGTTTAAATTAGGATTGGGCTCTGAGATCCTTGGTGAGAAACTGTGTGTGGTTTCTTTATTGCTGATGGGAAGTGCCGGCATTCACTACAGTTAATGATTTCAGAGCATTCATTCAATTATTCTATGCAAATAAATTGGATTGTAAGTCAAGCTGATCTCTTGGGATTGGTCTCTCTTTTGGTTCTATTAACTCGGAGCTCACACAGGCAGCAGAAGATAAGTGTGACCCTGAGGTCGTTCCTTGGCTCTCTGTTATTTTCTATTGGGGATGAAATTGGTCTCTGCCCAGAATCTGAAAATTATACTGACGGTTGTCTAGAGGAAGACCCTAATATAATTTCCAGTGACAGAATCCATCCATAATTACAGTGGCGGCCTTCTGCTTAATTTTATGTGAAGATCCGTCAACTGATCAGATTTGATCATTTCAGTTGTTCAGGAAACTGTAATTTTCTCAGATTGTGAATTCACCTCCTAATCACATGGGTTAAATCCCCTGAGTGTTTGACTTAACTCTAATACATTTTGATTAGCCTCCATGTGACAAGGGAAAAGATGGCCTAGGAGACAAGCTGCCCTATCAGTTCATCAGTTTCATTAGTCTGTCAGCATGTGCTGATTATCCTATCAAGTTTACCAACAGCCTCCAATGTGTTTTATAATTCACACATTTACATATTATTAGTGCCCTTTAGGGATCAGTGATAGATTAGGATGTCTGTCTAGGTTCAGCCTACAACTAGTCATTTTTCTCACATCTCATTCATTTATCTCTCCAGGGCCAATGCCCTTAAGTACATGTGTATATGTTTATATAAAATATTATATGCTCTTTCCTGACCTGTTTTTTGGTTTTGTTTTCTTTTGCAGTTAAGAGAAGTAAAAGGATGTGTGTGAAATAATTGTTAATATATTGGAGTGTGAATGATTTAATAAATTCACTACAGTGTCTTTTTACCAAACACTCCTCTCTGAATATTATGAAAAGTTTTTTTGTGACTGTGTGGCATGCCAGTTCACTTACTCTGAACATTAAGCCAACATGTTTCTCCACTTGGCATTTTAATGCAAAGCATTAAAATTATGGGACTTCCTAAGTAAGCCAAAATTAGTTAATATATATAATTTCATTATTCTTTTTGATTCCACAGTATCAAAATGCTTTATTAACTGAGCAATATCTTCCTTCTAGAGTTAGATGAACTACACATACTCTGAAATAGCATACTGAGTATTATTTATTAAACAGAAACTTTGCTTAGTCCCTTGTAGTTGCCTTATTTCTAGCCATTTATATGACTTGAATTCTATGGGCCTTGGTTTTTTTCTTGAGAAAAGGTGGATTAAGTGACCATTCAGAGTATACCATTCAGTGTAGGTTGGTCTCTGAGATCAGCCTAGGGCAAGATTATATCTTTAACCTTTTTTTGTTGTTGTTGAGTATTCATGGACAAAAAATTTAACAGATGTTTCCATGTTCCTCATATCTTGCTAGGATGGTACTATCAGTTTGTAGACTGATTAAAATGATGAGAATGTAGCCCAAATAACTCATCTGGCATGTTTCATAGCATACTCTAACATTGTAATGTTTGTCACTTCTGTGATACTGTAACCTGCAAAAGTAGATGTTTATATTCCCCAGCACTTTTCCTATATTTTACAGTATAGATAGGATTACTCCATAGACAGATATTTGTCATGGCAATGGCCTTAGGTCACCAAAGCTCAACCAAAGCAGTTCTCTTCAGTTCTGTATTGTCTAGGATGGTTCAGTGTTTCTCTCCAGACCCATTTTCCCATTTCTCTCAGCAACCATAGTCCCAAATCTTTTCTTTATCATTAACTATATTAACTAAAAGTCAGAAAGCATGCTCAGTTAATACCACTTCACTTAATTGCATTAACAGAGTTCTCTCATATATTAAAACTGTCATGTTTAGGTTATAACATCTTCCCTTTTTTCTGTTATGAGATATTTTTCCTTAATCTTAGTGAAAACTCCTTTATTCTGAGAGCAATCATAGGCATTACTGAATCTCAGATTCTCTTGCTTTCTTCTTAAATTTGAGGTGTACTATATAATCACAGAGTATTATGTTTTAAAGGTCCTGATGACATAATTTTTTTATTTTCCAAGACAGTAAATTTCTCTTTTTTCTCTGAATCATTTATTTCCCAGATTGTCCTTTTCCTCGGTGTTGAAGGATTGATTCTAAAGGATTATAGGAACAAAATTGATTTGTGAAGTATTATAGTTTGTATTAAAGATGAAGTTTAATTTCCCAACTTAAATCTTACCATCCCGTGGTTGCTTTCTGACTCAGAATCCTCCTGTCTTTGTCTCCTTGGTGCTATTGTTACAAGTGAACAACACCACATTGTCTTAAAATAGATTTTTTTATACTTTTAAAATTTTATCAGCCATAAAAGACAGCTTAGTGAAAAAGAATAAAATATTTATGAAAGTGTGGTTTCATAAGAAATGCATTCGTACACTTACATAAAAATACTTTGATACTCTAACATTACATTTCTATTTATAGTTTAGGAATCTTATTTTGTACACAATTTTTATAAAGTGTCTTCCTAATTTAAATCTTTTGAAATAATAAAGTTTTGGAAAATTAAAAAAATACGAGAGTTTAATGTTATACAAATAAAACAATGCTTCATATAATTCAGGACAGTTTGGAACACCTAGTTTCCTTTTTTTCTCTAAATCATTTATTTCCCAGATTGTCCTTCTTCTCTGTGTTGAAGGGTTGATTCTAAAGGATTATAGGAAACTCAATTAGCTTTTAACTTCCCATTGGTTTTCTATGGATTTCAGTCCTTTCAATCCCAAAGGTCATTTTAAGGCTATTTACTATTTATAATAAAAATTACTTTGCTATCTCGATGCAAAGTAATTGCTTAGTTTAATTATATAAGTGATTTAGGCCATTTCATCTTGATGATAGCCTGCTACATGAAGTAAGAGAAAACGGAGGTCTCCCAGTCTTATCATTGCTATTCATAGTTATTGCTTAGATTAACTTACTGGTGCAAATATTATATTTTTAAGTACAAGTATTAAGTGAATGGTCGAGAGGTGATCGTAGTGGCATGAAATATAATGACTGGTATGCCTTCTGCTCTCAGATCTTTCTAGGAGATTTCACATAGCCCAGAACTTTGGTTCCTCTCCTTAATAAAGAAATGCCTATTACCCTGACCATGACAATATTTTCTCTGCCAGCCTGAAGGATGTGCTGTACTGATTGGACTTAACAACAACAACAACAACAAAAAACTTAGAAAAACTCTAATATGATACCACTCTCCCTGTCCACACATACTCTTACTTTCCTTTTCTCTAAAAATGTCTGCCTTTATAATGGGCAGCATGTGCTTGTCTTAGGGTTAAGTATTTATATTCCTTTTTAAAGATCAGCCCTTACAAATGGCCCCTTGCTTTTATTGTCTCATCTGCCCTTATTTTTGTCACTGCATTTTGATTTTCTTCTGGAGAGCCTTAGCTTTGTTTGTTTTATGTACACACCCTGTGTACATAAAAATCTGAGCTCAATATTTCAAAATACATTTTCTTAACATCAATCTTCAGCCAAGCAATCTCTAATAGAGAGGATCTTTTGATTTAATTGTTGCTCTTTAAAGTAGCTTTTCAGACTTGAGAGAGTTTATTTTTTTTCCTCCAGCTGTGTTAGACTTTCCACAGTGAAAGAACAAAGAAGCAGTGACTAAAAAATAGGATGAGTATATTTTAGAGGTCTGTTTTTGAAAAGGAAACTTGTAGAATGAAAGTGAAATGTCTAGGCTGGGGAAATGGCTCAGTGGCTAAAGCCTTTACCTCACAAGCAAAAGGATCTGAGTTGGGACCCCCAGATCCCACGTAAAACTTTCAGAAGGCAGAGCCTATAATCCCCAGAGCAAGCTGACTGGAGGAACTAGCTGTAATGGCATGGTTTGTGTTTAATTAGAGATCCAGGCTCCCATGATAAAGAGTGATTGAGGATAGTTCCTCATATCCTCTGGCTGCCAAAGACAGTCCAGTACACACATGTGCATATGCATACACACACACACACACACACACACACACACACACACACACACACATCCACCCACATGCAAATAAACATACACATATGCACACATGCACGCAGCCCACATGCACATGGATGAAAGGAAGGAAAAGCAATTGAAGTGACCTAGAGCTACCAGGTCAACAGGACTTATGAAAGGGGAGGTCAGCACATCTTCTGGCAAATAAAGGCAAAATGTCTCAAGGAATCATTCTAACCCATGTCAAAATATGTGTACTGAGTGGAGAGTTTAGTGCGGAGAGTTAGCATACTCTTCCTTATGTAGAGTGTTTTAACTGGATGCCTATGTTCTCTTTTTCCCTTTTCTTTCCCTAGCACTTCTCTCTCTTTCTTTTGCCTCTCCTTTCTTCTCTCCCATCTCTTGGTACATTATTTGTTCTGAATATATTTAAAGAATATTCAGATCACTGTTTCAACATGATGTTATGCATGCTTAATGGTCTGTGACTAGTGTTTCTGAAGTGGATTATGCAACTTGTTCAGCATGCTGACTGTAAATAAAAGTGTAGTTTTTAACTGTGAGATTTGAACTTTCCATGTTTCAAGTGTGGAAACTATTAACACTCCAGCAGTGTTAAGCGTCCCTCACCACCTGTTTCCCCTGGTCTGAATTTCTGAGTTTCCTTGATTGCTCCAATCAGCACTCTTGAAAAATCTTGATTCAGTCTTAAGAATATAAGTATGCCCACATAATTGGATTAGCTATTCATCACTATAACTCCCTGAAGAATATTAATTTCATACTTTGAAGCTAAGTTAGGTTAAAAAAATAAAGATTTGAGAAAGGTAGAGAAGTCCATTCCCTCAGTTGAGTGCCCAACAGAATAGAGCAAGTCATGAACTTTGGCTGAGCATCAAAAAGAATGAATTCATAAAATGTATGAACAAAAAATTGTAAACATTTATTTCTCATTAAAAAAAAAAAACTCCTGCAGCAGCTTAAGTTTTTCTTTTGACGATGCATGCTTGGTACAAATTACACCATGTACTATGGTTTCAGATCTTAATTTGCTAGGCATTAGCCAGTACACTACAAAGGGCAGCATCCAGTTCAGCTGCATTAAATGGGTAATATATTTTGTTTAAAGTTTCAATTAAACCCAGACTGCACAATATATGGTCCCTTTGGGGAGTCTGAGCACTTGAATGTCAATAATGGGTCCTACCTACAGGTCTTACTTAGGTCTCAATGTCACTTGCCTTCCTGGAAATATGATAGGAGACAGTTGATTATATTTCACTGCTATTAAAACCACACAAGCCCACCTGTTACATTAATTCATACTTTTACCAGTTTTGTGGTAAAGGAAAAGACTAAAGCTTAAAAAACTTTATTTTAAAATTGAATTATAAGGAAATGAATACACTGAAATTAATACTTAATTATATCCTTATTCTCTTATTCCCAAATAGTTCCAGTGTGTCTTGTTTAAGAAGTTAGTTTTCTGAAGCCTCAATGAAAATAAAAGAAAATGTGCATATTTTTATTTGGGGGATAATAGATAACAGGTTGGATTGTATTTTAAAAATTGAAGAGGCATTGTAACTGCAAAATTTATTGACTAAATTTCAAAATCTGACATCGTAAAAGATGCTAAACTTTGAAATTTAGATAAGTAGGCATAATTAAATGAAAGTTCTTTTTGTGTGCAAGGATCCTGTCCCAAAGAGTAATATCAAAGGAATTTTATTTGTTCCTCATATTTAGAACTGGCAACTATAAAGGCAGAAGACAAGGTACATTTTAAGACCTGTGATAGGTTGTTAACATAAAATGTGAATCTGATGTGCTGAATTAAAGTTTTATGTTATTGGGAACCTTTAGAAACAAAAGTTCAAAGACACAGGGAGAATCATTTTTGAGTTAAGGTTTGGCGAAGTAAAGACAGCCTTGTAGAGATGAGACTAGATGCATCTAGAAGTATGGTTGGACCTCAGGGAAAAACCAAGCACGACTATCTGCTACATCCTTCCTGGTCGTTTCATGTATCTTTCTTTCCTCTTACTCAGTATGGGACAGGAATCCCTTGGAGTTCAGATATCACCCATAAGAAGTTTGCTTGCTTCTGGGAAAACGAATTCTACTTTTTTTCCAGTTTAATTTTTAATGGATAGATTTAGCTGTCTATTTTGCCTTTATATATCTTTTTTTCCTTATGTGCTTAAAACTTATTTGTAAGTAGAATTCTAGACTTCAAGTTTAATTCAGTTTTTATTAAGGAATGTGACAGGCACATTGTTTGGTAAGACAGTAAGAAAGGTATATAGTGAAAATGAAATGGTCTAGTTAGAATTCTACTTTTAAGACCTGTAAAGGAAGGAAGAATCCTGGTTTCTTTCTATGACTTTGGGACATAGTGCAAAAGACAAAGCACTCTGAAGAAGGTCAAGAAAATTTCACTTCTGAAACATACTCAGTCTCTGCTGTTAGGCTTTAGTATCTCAGAAAGTCTTATTTTTGGGTATTACTCTCTGGGCCTCAACAGGAGTAATAGAAATTAAGGTTAAAATGGAATTCATTGCTAATTTTGTATGCTTTGTGTGTATTTATGTTTGACTTGCTAATAGGTAGAAAAAGAATAGTTTTCTACATTAAAAATTTCATTTATTTTCTAAGTGGGTTGTTATGTAGTTCTAATTTTACCTGCATTTGTGGAAACAATTGCCTTATTCACAATAAATGTTGATAGAAAATAGAGATTGCAAGATTTTCTTCCAGAATGTGAGTTGTTTTTGCCAACATGTTTATTACAGATATTTCATGGACTGTTGCAGAATTGTGTCCTAAAGTATTCATTAAAAGAAATATTAATTTTTAAAGTTTCTAATATTTCTTAGTAATTAACATTAATATATCAAATTACATCATGAATAGAATATTCATCACCTATTACAGAGAAATATTACTTGTTTCAGGAATATACATGAAGTACATGTCTTTAAAAAGCTGTATGAAATTAAAAATTCTTATGTTGTAGTCTTCTAACCCATAAGTAAGTGCCTTCTCACTTTCTTTCAACTGCTCCTATTTCTTGGCTGCTATTTTATCATTTCAGTAAATGCCAGCACAACATTAAGTCATTCTTTATTCTTTCTCTCTGGACAATAGATAGCATTTCCTTGAATAGCTTTATTGTTTCAATAGTACATTGTAATTTACTTCATTGTAATTCTGAAGGGACTATATTGTGAAGGAGAGGATTCTCACCTCCTATACCCCCCCCACACACATACGCGCACATCCGCTTATTCCTTATTTGGGGAAAGCTCTGAGTGTTCAACAGCATTTCCTCCAACAGTGTGGATTGATTATTTTAGTGATTTATTTCCTTGGAATTATAAAGGAAATTGATTAGCCTGGAGAGTTTCAGGAGCTCTAGTTGCTAGCAGAGAAATACTGACGTAAGCTCTGGGCTTGTTTCCAAGTTAAATTTTGATGGCCCATCACATGTTTCCAGTGTTCAACTTCACAGGGCAGTTTAGAACCTTTTCAACTTTCACTGAGAAGTAATCTCTTTCATGGTTGGTGTCTTCATGCAATACAAATTCACTTCTTCCCCCCTCTCCCAACTCTTACTGCCTTTCTTTGACATAAGACTATCTTTAAGTTTAATGGTACCAAACTTGATTACATGTTGACCCCCTTAAAAGTCCCCTTAGTTGGTAATAAAGTGAATTTTTCTTCCTGCTCTTTGCAATATTAGTTAAGAGTTTCTATTTAGAACCATTGCATTTGGGACAAGTAGACTGATTTTTTTTTTCAGAGAAAAAGTATAGAGACCCACAAAAAGTATAGACACTGCATAGTATAGTTTCTTATAGTATCTTAGTCAGAGTTCTCTAGAAAAACAGAATCAGTAGTATAAATATGTCAAAAGGGGCTTATGAGATAAGGTTTAGGCAGCCCAACAGGAGCGTTCATAGCTGCTCAAGAGCTGAGTGTCTCAGCCGTCTCAGTCTGGTGCTGAAGGGCAGAAGACTCCTGGAGAGTCACTGTCTTCCGTGACATTGGAAAGTCAAAGAGGCTGCGTTCTAATGTCAGCAAAGAACTGGCTGCAGCAGGACTCAAGAGCTCAAGAGCTCCCAAGAGGGTTTTTTTTTTTTTTTTTCCCTTTTATCTGGTCTGCCACTGGAAGGTGCCACCCACATTTAGGGTAAGGTATAGATCATTGTATTTCAAATAACTTAACCCATATAATACTTTTAGGTAGTCTGCTGGCTGATGTTAGTCAATTCCAGGTCCAGTCAAATTGACAAACAAGATTAACTATCACAAATAAAAACTTTGAGAACAGAAGCTAACCCCTGCTATTTTTTTTTTATTTTTTATTTTTTTGCTGATTCTAGCATGGTGAAGTAGAAAGGAAAGAATAAAATACACAGGAAGTTAAATTCTGAAAGTAATTCATGTTGCTGTCACATAGTGATATCTACTGTAAGATTCTGAAAAAAAGATTTTCCTGGAGCTTTCTCTTCCTTGAAATACACAATAGAAAGGCAGCATATAGATCCACTTTGGTATGGACCATGATCAACTGTAATCAGTTACTGATTGAGGACTGTTTGGAGCGAGAGGCTTCTGAGCTTAGGTTGGAATGCATATAAAGAGTAAGATTTCTATCTAACTGTGTGCTTACCATGCATCTGATGCTTGGAGGCCCTATAGGCCCATAAGATTGGAAGGGGCCTGGGAGTGAATATTAGTAATGTATTTGTGGTGATGCAAGGATGATGTCTGAAATTATCCTGGATTGGTCTACCTGCTTGTTGCTTTGCTCTGATTCCCAGACTCTGTCTTCAAGAGCCAGAATAACAGGCCACCATCATAACTGTCTAGCATTTTTATTGGAATCTGTAGTTTGAATTACGGTTCTTTTTCTTAGGAGAAAAAGCTTTAACCTCTGAACCATCTCCCCAGCCCCAAATGATAATCTTATAAGGGGAAATGCAGTTTGATTTGATTGATTTGAATCTATTTGATTCATGGATTTTAATGTAACAACAGTACCTAATACACAAAGAACTTTATTGAAAACTTGGAAAAAAGAGCCTAAAGTTTATTAGGTACAATTAATAAGAAAATGGAGTTGAGGGTTTTAATAAAGATAATAATGAGAAAGGTTTTATATGGGAAGAAATCAGAGCTATTACAGTAGTGCATGGCATAAGAGTAAGAATCCAGATGGGTGAGACAAAGTAAAGATCCTACAAGGAGATAAACCTTCATTTAGGGGTTAGAGAGATGGCTCAGCAGGGAAAACACCTGCCACATAAAGCTGAAGACCTGTGATTGGATTCCCCAGATTCTAAATCAAAGGCCAGATGCAGAGGCTTGAGTATCTGTCATTCTAGTGCACCTATGGGAAACAGGAGCTGGATACATGAGCATCTCCTGAAACGCCCAGGCCAGTCAGCCTGGCTTAGGTAGCAGCTGCAGAGAAAACCCGTCTTAAAGAAAGTGTAAAGTGAAAGTTGTCTTCTACTTCTGTGTGTGGCATGACATGCATGCAGCCTACCTCACACACTGGCACACACATATCACATGCTAAAACAAGAAAATAGCCCAACTTAAGTCAGGCTTTTATAGATAAGTTGTGAATGAATTAAATGTTTATGTGGGAAGAAAATTTGTGTAGAAGTTGGTCTGGGATAATTTAAATGTTTTAGATAAGAATAAATTTAGAAATTTGTCTGATCTCATAGGGTAAACTCCATTCCATGTGGATTACATATCCTTCTGAGATAGAGAACTGGAAATGGAGGATAAGAGACAGTTCAAGAATTCCATTACAATTTATTCATCTTTATTGTCATAAGATGAATGTGTTGTTTAAAGAGATAACAGTATACAGCATGAGGATGGCTAGAGCAGGTATGTAAAAGGTTGAGAGGGAAATTTGAATACATAATACAAATACTGTGTTTTTGAGCAAGAAAACTAAAAAGTTCTCAAAGATAGCAATGTCTAACTTAAAATAAAGAGCCAAAAAGGACTGAAAAAAAAATTTTTTTAAAGCACATTCAAAGGTAGATGTAATAAAAGTGGGAAACCACAGTGAGGGAGGGGTCTATCAAAAGTAACCGTTGTGAAATGTTTTAACTAGCTGCATGTGTCAGACTTCTCTAGAGAAACAGAACTGATGGAATGAATATCGGGAATTCTTAGGTTGCCGTACAGGGCTCACCCTGGAGGGTCCCGGTAGTGGTCATCTTTACTTTGCAGAGGTTAAAAACTCAGTAACGGCTCATCCCATAAGTCCATGGTTGCCTTAGCAATCAAAATCTGATGATGAGGCCTGGAGGATTCCTGCAGCAATTGGGGATCTTTGGTCCATGGTGGAAGGTTGAAAAGGACTGGCTTTGTATGTTACAGCAGGATGATAGCAGTAGCAATGGCAACAGGATGGGAGAGACTTCGAGCAGGCCCAAAGCAGCAGCTGTCCCCTAGGACTTTGGAAAAGAGTCTTTTCCTCTCTTATCCCTTCCAGGAAATACCTCTATGGACCTGTCTCCTAGGTGATTCCAGATCCAATCAAGTGAGCAACCATGAGTAACCATCTCACTAGCAAAAGTTTTATTTCATAATAGATGGTTTTCAAAGCATCAATCCTTCATAAATGTCACAATTTTGTTAGTGACCACCAATGGGTGATGTCATTAATTTGACTTTATAAAATTGCCATCTTTCAGCTTTTTTGCAATAAGCATATTTGATATTTGTAATTAGAAGACAAATGTAGAAGTATGATTAAAAAAGGAATAGTCAGGAGTTGTTGTAGATATAGTCAGTCTTAAACTGATCAAGCAGAAAATTAATGAGTAAAATAAAAATGCCAGAATTTTATGGAATAATTATGTGTTTATTACTGGACAGTAATGAATCTTAATATGTTTACTGATATCATTTAGAGAAATGAATAATTATTTATTCTTATCCCTCGTTTTGCAAACCACAAAACTAAGGCCTTGCCAAATAACTATTTACCCAACACAACACTGCTATTGATTGACAAAATGAGAATTGGAAGCCACATTTTCAGTTCAGTGGTAAAACGTAATGTGCTTACACAAGGTGAAGAGCTCATTCTATGGAAACACACATAAAACTAACAAATAACAAAAGCCATCTAAGTACTAATTTCCTTCTATGATTAATAATTCATTACTGCATCATAATTGTAAAGAATGTTACCAGTAGGAGAAACAAAACAAACCAAGTTAATCACTAATTGAAATGTAGCTGTTTTAAGGCTGTATGGCAAACTAGGTTTCTAAGGAATGAATTACAAGTAACCTATTAAAAAAGAGGTATCTATAATAGCTTCAGTTGTTTTTAAAGAATGCTTATTAAAATTGGTCAACATTTAGCAATATCAGCACAAATTATAGGTCTTCGATCTTGGGAGCTAAAAAAAAATAGGTCTTTTTTTTTTTGTAAGAGAGAGCCCTTCTTGTTGACAATCCTGAAGGCCGTAGTGTTGGAAAGAGAATGTTTTCTCTGAAGTAGCAGCAGGAAGTCTGGTCAGGTGCAGCCTGGTCAATGCTGATGAGCCCCCATTCTGCAGAGATTGGGGTCATGTTGTAAGGTTTGGGAAGGTGTAGAGAAAGATGAGTTTTCTGATCAGTGTAAACTTTGAAACGTTCACAATTCTCTTTTATATATCACCTTACCTTTTTTTCCTTCTATCTTCTATTTCATTCACTCATTACTGAAGATATTTGTCATTTTTTTTTTAAATATTCGTTTGTGTGCACAGGTGTGCGGGCACATGGAGGTGTACCACAGAGCGCACAGAAAGGTCTCAGACAGTTTGAAAGTGCTTGCTGCTTTGACCATGTGGGTTCTGAATACTCAAGTTGTCAGGCTTGGGGCCAAGTGCTTTTACCAGCTGAGCCACTTCATCTTCCCTTACTTGATACTTTTCTATATTCAAAAGCTCTATATCTTTAAAATCACTTTTTAAGAAAATTATTATTTGTGTGTGAGGGGGGCATGCTGCGGGACAGAGTGGTGGTGCATGTTGCCATGGTATAGTTGTTGAAATCTTAAGACAGCTTTCATTTGTCAGTTCTCGCCTTCAACCTTTTCATAGGTTCCAAGGATCAAACTCAGCTTGTCAGGCTGGTACGACAAGCACTTTTATCCACTGAGCCATAACACCAGTCATATCCCCAGCCCTAAAAATCACCTTTTCAGAAATAAATTCAGTCAAATTCATAAGTATTAAATTCAAAATTGTTGTGTAATTTTGTCACGTGCATTCAAAATTAAGCTTGGGAAGCCACAATAAATTTACCATTGGGTTATAGGCACTATGACAACACTAACAGATGTCAACATATTATGACCGTATTAATAATTATGCTATGTTGGGTACTGTCAGTTTATAGGCAAGATCACTGACTTTGTAATATGTTACCTAACAATTATATTGATATTGAGTAAAATGTTAGGGCAAGCAGAAAATTGTTAAGAACAAGTCAGAACCTACCGAGTTTTTGTACGGTTTTCATCTGGTGACCCAAGAAGGGATTAAACCCCATAATGACAGATTGAGGGAAGCAATCAATGCAAGTCCTCATGGAACACATCTGCTCCTCCACCCTCCTCTATTCTTTATCTGCAAGCAGAAGCTGTCAAGTAATGTGAACCTCACTGAACTCTAGACTATGACATCATCAATAACCCAGAATTTTCCTCCAGGAACTGCCCTTTGTCTGAGTTATTTAGATGCAGGCCTGTTTAAGGAGGAAGAGTGACATTATTTGCTCTCCATCTGAAACTGGTTTATATCTGCCTGAAGCCAGTTTCGAGACATCCAAATCCCTTTTGTCTGTTAGCGAATCGGAAATAAATGTGGGTGATGAACCCGATCACTCCATCATCATAGAGCAAATCTTCTCATTCTTATGAAAGTGCCTCTATTATGTCATTTTTTGCAGCATAAGAAGGAAAAATAGTCATCATTGCTTTTTGCCTCCTGGGCACTATAAACATTTTTTTTTCTGTTGTAAGTTAAGAAAAATTACAGTCGCAGAGAAGATGATTTAACCAACCTCCCCCACCCTGTTCTCGACTGACTATTTCCTTCCTTATTGAATTCACTAGACTTTCTTTTCCTGTGGCCGTTGCCTTTCTGGCATTTTTGGGCCTTTAATATTGTAATCAGGCTTGAAGGATTGTATGTATACTGCTTCCCCACCGAGGTATATCTACTGATGGCTCTCTGCTTATTTTTTAAGTCTTTGTTTAAATGACATAATGGAAAGCATCAGAGAGAAGGATGTCCTTAGTTTGCTACTGCTTTATGCTTTTTGAAATTTCTTTTTGCTAATTTCATATTTTTACATAGTGATTTGGTATCATTCCAACCCCTACTCTCCTCTCTTGCTGAAACACTTTTTCCCAATAAGTTCCCCTGCCTACTTTCTTGTCTTCCTTTTGTGGGTGATCTATTGACTTTCATTAGAAAGTTTCTGTCCCAGCATGGGTGGAAAACTCATCATTGGAGTAAGTGCAACATACCATTGGATACCCAGAGAAGAAAATCACACCCTTTTCCTCAACATCCCTTAACTGCTAATAATCCCTCAGCAAGGAGTGAGGCTTCATAGGCCCCTTCCAAATCTTGATGATATGTTGAAGATCCCCGTCTTATCCAGGCCTTATTCAGATAACCACAGCTGCAGTGAATTACTGAGTACCTATGTCCTTTCGCTGCACATCTTCCTGTTCTTTGACTTACATTATTTCCAACCCTTCTTCCGTGATGTTTCTTGACTGTGGAGGAGAAGTGTCTGTCCCATATAAGACCTCACTTACTGTCAATGCTTTGGTTCTCTCACTTTGACCAGTTGTGGGTTTTCATGTTAACCACTGACTGTTGCAATGAAAAGCTTCTCTGATGAAGTCTGGGAACAGCCTTAATCTTTGAATATACAAACATGAGCATTTAGGAGGCAGTTTGACACCTTGACCTTTCAATGAAACAATAGGAATAGGCTTCTCCACTTGCAGGCTTGTGATAAGCAGATTTATAGGACCAGGCATTATTTGCCTCCTGTGGAGCTGGTCTAAGATCTGCTGATAGTGATTGGTTAATCCTATAATTGTCATGTCAGTATTGCATAGAGGACACATCAGGCCTTGTAGATAGATCCTAGTTGTAGTTGATAGGGTTCACAACTGGGTAAAACAGTTGGTGATTTTGTTCTTCCAGCAGCCTGTAAAGTAATTTCTGACACAGTAAAAATTTACAGAAAAAGGAAGCCATGAGTTAAGCTCCAGCTTGATCTCTCCATGTACTGTGACCAAAGTGTATCTTCAAGAATGGAGTCTTCCCAATGGCAATGCTTTCTCGTGACCTTGATTATGTTGATTAACCTGTGAGCCAAGTCATCTACTTTGTAAACTAATGCTGATACTAATTACAGCCTAGGGATGATGTAAAGATGTAAGAGTAATTAAATTTTAGTACATATTGGGCTGGAGAGATGACTCTGTCTCAAAAGCAGAAGGACCTGAGTTTGCATCCCAGATCCCATGGAAAGATACCAGATAGAAATGGTGGCAGGGTGAGCCCAAAAGGAAGCAGTCCAAAGTTACCCTTGAGCCTCCACAGGCATGCATAGTGCTCTCTGATATACATAGACACAGACAGACAGACACAGACACACACAAATAGACTAATAAATAAATATAAATAAATAAAAATGCTGATAGTAGTATAAAAATTTTAGTAGATGATCAATAAGGGTTAAACTTTGTATGCAGACAGTTTGATGCAAGGGAAAACTGGCATGGCTCTTGCTTGACTTATTGGTCACGGTAGTCTAAGATAATAATTGTCCTGTGAACATCTCTTGTTCTTCCTGAGCCTTCCTCAGTAAAAATCCATGAGAAATGTAAAGTTCCCACCTTTCTTGTGCTCATGATATAGCAAGTATTTGTTCTGTTGTCTATAGCGTACATTATTATTGAGTTTTCTTTTTAACACATCCAGTTCATCCACGATTGTTTCATTCTGTTTTGGGTTTTGCATCTTGCTTTTATTGTAACATTTTCAGCATTTTTGTGTGTTAAACTTTACCTTAGTGTATACCAAGTATACACTTATATACTGCATACGTCCCTTCTAAGATTCAAATATCCTGTGTATAGGAAGAAGCATTTTTAAAGGTCAGCCATGAATTCTTATTGCTCTTCTTATTTTTTTAATTCAATAGATAAGCCCAAGGCAAAGTGAAATGAGCCTGCTGGCCAATGTATCTCAGCTAGAAAATAATATTCCATGAGCCAGGAAGTATAATTTTCACCTGAGCCAGGGAGGTGGGAAATTCGATTATTCTGTATCAGCTGGTTAAGGCAATGTGTTGAGGACAGGCAGTCTTGGTTTAAAATTGCAGTCTTCCGTGGACATTTGTGTTTTGCTTAGCTATGTAGCTCCTCAAGTTTTTCATCTATAAAACCCAGACAGTTGTGTCCCTTTATCAGTCAGAAGGAACCACAAAGAAGCAAAATAGGGTCCTTTTGCAAACATACAATGGATAACTGGTTAGGGGTTGAGTATTTAGAGTGTTCAGACTCCTTGTGAAATTAAGGCAGAGTAACCTTCTACATGTTGAATTGCATAGAATAAGAAGATAGAATAAGAAGAATGTATTAACAAAGGTCAGATATAGCACAAACAATATATAATCTATTGATAGATATACTCTTTTAATGATGATCTATCATCATTTAACAATTCTTCAATGAATGCTAATAATAAAAGAGGATATAGTATGATAAGCAACCTTTGTAAGTTTATACTTGCCACAGTATTTCATTATATTACTTAATTATACCCTGTCAATATTTCTCCATATTATGCTTTACAAATTAATATTATTATTTATTTATAAAAATATCAGTTTCCTTCAAATATGTTTACAACTAATTTCTGACATGGAAATAAAGCAGTAAAATTTTGTGAAATGATTCTTGGTGTTAATAACTTAAATGTAATTCCTAAGACTGAAATCTTAGAAAACACATAGGATTTGGGATTCTTCTTTGAGGAAGACCTACTGTTCTCTAAATGTTAAGCAGTTTATAAGGAAAAGGAATCTCTTAAAAAATGCACTTGGCACAGACCTTTAAAATACTGTTCTGTAAGCATGTGAATAGTGGATTGATTTCAAATGCAGTATAAAACCAATCTCCATTTGACCTTATAATCAGTTTTACAGATGAATGTTTAAACATAGCTTATCATTCATTGCTTTCTAATCTTGCAATGCTTTAAGCTCTTTGGGTGTTCAGAATGAATATTTAGATGTTTATACTAAAGAAACATGTCCCATTTGCTTTATTCTGAAACGAATCCACATGGCAAAGCAAAACCAAATAGCAAAGTGAAACACATTAAAACTTGTTGAAGAAGTATTAAAGAAAGAGCAAGATCATTGTCAGGCATGATAACACTCACCTGTAATCCTAGCGGGAAGACAGAGGCAGGATGACAATGATGAGTTGCAGCCCTGTCGAGGCTTCATGACCTCTTGGGCTTGTTTTTGCCTCTTTATTGCTTGCATTATACATTTATTTTAACTGATACATATTAAGACCAAAATTGAACACCCTTGTAGAGGACATCTGATGCCTTGATCCATGTATACATTTCACAATGTTTAAATCATGTCGAACTTATATCCATAAGCCCTTGCTGATTACTTTATGATGAAACTTCAAATACCTTTTTTCTAGCTTTTGAAAATATTACCTGCCCTTCTCTAACTGTACATTCACAAACCAGAACCTGCAGCCTCAGTGTACCTTTTTACAACTCTCTCCCCAGGGGAAGCGTACATGCGGCTAAGTAAACTGCCCGAAGCAGAGCACTGGTACATGGAATCATTGAGATCCAAGACTGACCACATCCCCGCTCATCTCACCTATGGGAAACTGCTTGCCCTGACAGTGAGTACACGTCTTCCTCCCCATTTGGAAATTGGTTTACTTCATGTGGACTGGGAATAGCTGGGTTTGAAATATTGACTGTGAGTCAGTAAATTCTGTTAAGGATTTAATGACGGTGATGCTCTTAGAAACCAGCATGGAAAATATGAAAACTAAAGTCTCACTTTGCCTTTTGGATTTCATTGTTAGTGGTTGGGTCTGGGCCAGTTGTTTGGTGGTTCACAGTCTCTTCTTCAAGAATGGTATAAAGGCCCAGCCACATCACAATGTAGCAGGGGAAGTTTATTCAAATTAAAATCATAGAATACATCAGAATACTTTGCAAGGGGGCAGTGGGCCACATGCTTGAGGAAGTACTCAGGGGCTCTGATAATTGTTTGGGTCTTCCCTTTTTATGGGGTTTAAGAAAAGGAAGAGTGGTTTTTTGGGATATAATTTGGGAGGTCCTTTACTTTGATTGACAGGCTTGGATTATAGAAGAGTTTGTTTCCACTGCATGTCCTTTCATGTAATCCATCTGATTTTAATCATACGCATACCTACTTTTTCATTAACTGTAAGTCAGGTAGGGATTCTCATAGAGAGTTTACTCAGAGGACTTAGATTGCCTGTTGTACATGTACCTCAAATTCAACCGACTACCTTCTGTTTCTGGACATGTTCAGAAATATGTTTGAATAGAATACCTTTCATTTCAGACGAGAAACTTATTCCCTGCTTCAGTGAGGGCTGCATTTACAGCTTGATATTGGGGGCAGTTTTAGGATGTTAATGTTCTTTGTAGCGTGATATGTGTACACAGTATGGCTCAGAATGGCAAGTGCATTTGTGGAAAAACAAGAATCTTGGAATGATGGACAGAAATTACTTATGATTATAGGGGGATATGAGAATACATTTTTAAAGTAGACATAACGAGTTCCAATGTAGGTGTGTGCAAAGCCAGACAAAACATGAAAGAGGAGAGGGAGATTTGTTGCCTGAGCAGATTAAGGGAACAGAGAAATTATTTTCAGATCTGTGTCCTCCTCCAGCAAAGAAGATATGGGATTTTATTGTACACATAGTCATAGTCATGGAGGAAAGAGAAGCCTTTTAGGGGTACACATGTGCCTGAGCATGATTAATTTAAGCTCATAGCTCAAGAATGAAAGATGGTGGGTACATTTGTGGGGGCACATGTTTTACTCAAAGTTTTGGAGCTCATGTGCAACAGGTTAAAATAATAGAAATGCCTGTGAGCACTAGTGTGTATAAGCGAGATTGCAAGTAAGAATGCCTTTTGAATGTGCTTAGCTTTTGTCATAAATTCTCAGTTGACCAAAGGGAAAGGATACTTTAAAGATGCAGTAATATAGAAGTTGGTCTCTAACAATGTCCAGTTCATTTAGCTAAGCCATTTATTATATAATTAATGCATTGAGTAAGAATAACTGCTCAGAAACAATCTGAATAGGAAAGGCAATCTCAGTGGATAAGTTATTAAAAACTGACTTTCAGAGGAAATTAGATGGAGACAAATGATTTGTGATTTGTGAGAGATCACAGGAGACCACAGTCTCAAAGAGCTTTGTTTGGTATGAATAATAATGGAAAATCAACTTAGTCAAAAAAGGAAAGTAAAATTAAAGAAAAGCAAAAAAACAAAAAAGCTGGAGAACGTGACTTTATGAAGCCGGCCAGGAGAGAGTGAGGTAAAGGACACGTGATTACGCATCACCTATAACCTGTGGCTGCGGGAGTCCGATCTCTCCTGGGTACCACATGCCAAGACCCTTGTATCCCTTTCCGAGACAGGACGGACAGAGACTCATAGAGCAAACAGGGAAGAGAGGTTAGGGTTCAGGCCCCACTCACAGTCGCAGATGAGCTGCAGAGAAGTCCTGATTTGGTTTGCATAAGGTTTTACTGTCTCGCACAAATGCCCACACCTGAAGCTTAGGCCTCTATGTAGTGGGACTGTAAGGCAGTGGCTGTAATTCAGTCATGGGGTTGTTACCATCAGAATGGATGGATGGTGGTCTCAGAATGGATAAATGAGTGGAAGCTGTGAAAAGAGAAATCCTAGCCCCATGCTCTCCCTGGCTTCCTGTCTTGTCATGTCTTCTGTCCTCTTTGGTCACCCCCCTAGTTTGATGTCACCTGCCATGCTGTCATGTAGTTTGGAGACCCTGGACAGAACCTGTCCATGATGGTGCTATGCTCTCAAACCTGTGACTCAGAAGTGTGACTTAAAGATTTTTTTTTTCTTCTTATGTATTCAGCTTCAGGTGTTTTGTTGGAGCAGTAAACGAATAAAATGAAGAGGGGAAAAGGGGATTAGTTGAAAGTCCTCTCTCAGATTCTTGGTCCCTCTTTTCTACTTTATGAAGAATATCAGGAACAGAAGCTTCATTTCCTGCCCTCTGGTACTCCCCTTTCTTTCATACCTTTCTTTTTTAAAATTATTAAATTCTTATTCAAACAAACAAATTCTTATGGAAAACCAGTTTCCATATGTCTAAATATAGCTCCTATGAATAAATGACTAGCCCCCAAAGAGGCCCACAAGAGTGTAAAAGACTCATCTATGTTTTCATTAACTTGCTGCTAACCATCAGCGGGCCATATCGGAGTGTCCATCATGCTGGAGAAAAACAGGAAATTTAACAGATTCATAGAAGGAAAAATCCTAGAGAAACATAAAAGTATTTTAATCCTCAGATAGAAATGGTAACATACAGCTTCTTGTGAAGTAAGATATCATGCAATAATATAAATGCTAAAAGAAGACTTTTAGAAATCAAAGTATGATAGTGAAAATTTTCCAGTTGAAGGATAAAAGATGTCTTTCTGTATACAAATACAAATATGTGGAAAACAATAAGGATTCAAGAAGAAAATTCAGGAGACATCCACAATATGGGTTTTGAGATGGTTAGTCAAGACTATCAGCCTGAGCTGTGGACACCTTCAAGGAATTACCTGTAGGAGATTGTCTTAACTGCTCTGGTTGAGGCTCATTGTGGGTGGCCCCATTCTTAGGGCTGTATAAATGAGGAGCTGAGCAGGTTGGCTGGTGTGGGTTGACTTTCTGCTCTGGCCTTGACTTTACATGTGGTTCGGTCATTGTTCTCATTGCCTACTGGTATGGCTTCTGAGAGGATGGACGGAAAACCGGAATTGTGAGCTCTATTCAAATCCCTTTCTATCTCTAAATTATTGGGTCAGGTATTTATTGTAGCAATGAATTCTGAAACAAATCCAGCTTCCAGTAAAGAGGAGAGGAGGAGGTAGAGGGTACCTACCTCAGGGTACTGGATACTAGCGCTTCCATTTGCACAGCAATGTACTGAGTTTAATCACTGAAAAAAATGCCTTTTTTTTTTTTTTTTTGGCTTTATAGAAACTTTTCCCAGTTCCCATCTTTGTAGGATGATAATTTATACAATTTCAAGTAAGAAATAGAATTCATATACCACTTGCTCCAACTACTGTCTGAGATTTTATTATGACATGCACATGGAAATATTTTAACTTAAGATTTTTAAATGACCACTTTCAAAAAGTAACTATGAAAGTTGTAGCTGCCTGAATCTGACCCTTCCCCAACAAAGTTGGAAAAGGCAGAAATTGATGCATATGTGTACATAATTCTGAATATGCCTCAACCATGACACTGGATATAGAAACCATGTGTCCTTTTCTTCTTTTTGATTTTCAAGGCCAACTATTTTAAGTTTCTTGTACCAAAAATATTATTTTAAAGGCTGCTTTATTCTTTTAAAAGGCTTTTCAAAAAAAAAAAAGATTTCAAAGTTTTGCTTTACAGAAACATATGGGAAGGAAAGAAAGACTTGGATATAGTAATTCATATTTTAAGTTTCCGTCCACTAAGATTTTTATAGTTTCCGACATCCTGATTAGATGAAATACAAACTCTATTAGGGAATGGCTTCATCAAAGTGCTAAATTCCCAATTCTCTCTTCAATGGTTTCTTCTGAATGATAAGTTTTGGCAAATTTCCGATCCAAGTTTATTACCTTTGTCTAATTTTGGGTTTGTTGGTTTGGTAATATGCCATTGATTTCAGGTAGAAAGAGCCACACATTTTGACGTCTGAAGGCTTTATGTGTTTTATAATATGGAACTGGCTTCTGGTCTCGAGGAGAGAAACAGAAATGGAGTGATGTATTTACTTCTTGGTAAAAGTTTCCACAGATGAACTATGTAAAAATGACATACAATTATATATGATTTGTTCCATAACATAGGATTTTGTATGACAGTTTTCTTTTTTGTGAGACAAGATAGCAAAAGTTGATATGAGTACTTTTATTACAGTGTGATAAGCCACCAAGTACATTCTTTTCTCACAAGTTTCCCCTTAAGAATTTATGCAATAGTTGCAGTATTTAGAAAGTTCAAAGGAATTTCAATTTACCCAGGATGCTTTGCGCACTCTATAGATCATATCCTTTTCTATACCTCTGCCAAAAAATGTCCTTTTCTTCCTGCTATCTGAAGTATGCTAACTTTCTCAAACAGTTACTATTATTATTTTTTTGCTTGCTGTCTCTGAACTTTGCTAGCACTCCTTCCAGTATTTCTGTAACAGCACTTGAAAATTGAATGACACACAGTCTATGTCTGTCCTTGGCACTAGACCCAGAGCAAGAAGTAAGTCTTATCTTTTGTGTCCTTAATACATGGCATTTTTATTGTCTTGGGAACAATCCATATACCCTTGTGTATATTTCTTTTTAAGATGTAGAAGGGTTGGATATAGGACTTCATACATTTGTTTCCTCATTACATCTTTAATTCCTTCATTTGATCAACACATGTATTTAGTGCTAAGCATTGCAATAATTCTCAATGATCAGAGCTGAAGAATTGGATGAGAGTGGCCTGGTTACAAATAGATATAGGATAATTTCCCAAAAATACTGAAAAGGAGGTAGGTACAAAAAGAAAGTCCACCACTTAGGTTTCTGTGCTGAGTACATTATTTCTTGACAACCTTTAGGGAAAAACCACCACATTTTATGTTTGAAAAGCCTGATCTTCAAAGATTTAATTAATACTTCTTAAAAATCATTTAGCTAAATCATACAATTAAACACAAGTCTAAGATTTTCTATATTGGATGCCATTCATTTTTATTCCATATTTAGTAACGTTATGTGTGAAAACTTTTTCCCATTGGTACACCCGACTGAGCTGTCTAGATATTTTAAAAAATGAAGTCCATAACTCTTCTCTCTCTTTCTCTCTCTCTTTCCCTCTCCCTCCCTCTCTCTGTATGCATGTGTGTCTCTGTAAGTGAGTGTGGTGCATGCAAGGCTGCATGGTACTAGAATGTGTGGGTGTAGACTCTGAGTACTGTGATACAGACATGGGAGTGAGAACCAGGCTGGCTGGCCTTTGGACTTCTAGAGTATCTCTGGTCTCCGCTTCCTAATTTCCATAGGCATGACAGAATTACAGATGTTCCTATCACCACATCCAGTTGTTACATGGCTATTAAAGGTAAACTCAGGTGATCATCAAGTTTGTGGACAAGCACTTTACCCACTATCTGTCTAGTCCCTCCTCACTCTTTTTTATAATTTATTCTTATATATTGCTTTTACCTATCAGTTTAGTTTGAAGGATTCAGTATATTTGTACTTCTAGATGTGACAGATCATGAACACGGGACTTTGATTTTAGACTTTGGCACCTTTGATTCAACATTATTCTGCCGAGGGGGATCTTGGGGAGTGACATAGTTAGATACGAGTATCAACTTGATGGTTGAGGGTTTGAGTTCTGGGCATATCTGTAGAGAATTGTTAGTTGAGTTAATCCCAGAGCTAACCTGCAGGAGATTTTTAGTGGATGGGAAAGGCCCATCCCATGGTGGATGGGACTAGTCTCCAGGCAGGTGAATAAAATGGATGGAATTGTTTGAGAAAGTAAGCATCCTTGTGTATACCGGACATGGTGGTCTGGCAAGTAAAAATTGTTCCTCTCTCAGTGCCTATGTAGAGATGATGTGGCCCATTCCTTTGGCCCTAAGTATTACAGTGAGCTCTCCTGCCAAGCTGGACTAAGAACTGTAACTGGATTATCATAAGAGAATAAAACCCTTGTTCCCTTAAGTCATTTGATGGTGATTTATCAGCAACCTTGCAGGTGAACTGCTATAGGGAATCATTCTGCATCGTAGTCACCAGTAGACTCCATGTTTCAATATAGTGCAGCTGAGGTGACAGCTCTTTAAACTACATGGAGCTTTTGTACCAATATCATATCTAATTAAAACACTAAATACAAGTAGAGTTGTAATTGTATTGCTTAAAACTGTGATTGTTTTTCTTGTTTTAGCTTTGTTTCCTATAGCTAATGTCACAAATTTAAACTTGGACATGCTTGCAGAAAAAAAGAAAGAATGACGTTTCTATTATTATATTTTAGTTGATTTTTCTCATTGTCCTTAGGCTGTGTGGGTTCTCAAGCGTGTGAATATGCTTGCTTGGGTCTGTTTCTTTTGTCTTTTTGTACTTTTCAGTTTATATAAGCCAAATATTTTGCAGTTTTTATAAGCTAGTAAAATTAATATTGATTTAAGTACCATTAGCTTATTTTTCAAATTTCGTCCAGGGAAAGGGAAAGAAGGATATTGGAGACTCTTGACAGTAATTCTTGATATCTAAAACTGTTGTTTTGGCTACTGCATAGGACAAGTAAGCCAGACTTCTGTGTCCAGCCAAAGTTAACTAGACTACATAAAACTCCAGTTGTGAAAGTACTTGGGGTTCTACTAAAAATCCCTTTATCCTGAAGCTAACATGGTCATCCCCATATCTTTTAGGAAGTGTAATGCTGTGTGTTCCATAGGTCTTTCATAATTATTATTGCCGTATAGGGTTGAGAATTGTTTTTCCACTTGGTTTTCTTCAGAGTAGAGCTCTTGCATGTTGAGCAACATTTGGGCTGCTGCATGTGTTTTATTGTAATTTCCATTTTGGCTGTATTTAAGTTGGAGAAAGAATGACAAGAGGTAGTTTTCCTGTAATTCTGAATTAATGAATAATATGGATATATCTAATTCAAGAATTGAATTTAATTATAAGAAGAGAGAAGAGGTGATGTATACCACATCACTAAGATATTAAATAGGATAATGTTTACATAAGCCTTTGTGTGAAATTTCCTTAACATAAATTTTATGATTTGGTATTGTAAAAATAACTGTCATTGTATTTTTTAATTTTATCTTCATTTATTTAGCATATATGTGTCAGTGTTTGTAATTTCATTTTCATGTGTGTGTGTGTGTGTGTGTGTGTGTGTGTGTGTGTGTGTGTGTAGAAGAGGGCACCGTGTAGCTATGGAAACCCAAGGGTGACTTCTTGAATCATCCTCAATTGCTCTACCTCCTTATTGCTTCACTCTGGGCTTTATTCATGCTCGATCTTCCAGCACCAGAAGGGCACGCTGCTGCTATTTCTTTTTTTTTTTTTCTCCCACATTTTATTTTTTTTCCTAATCATACAAGCTCAATAGGTACCCCCATCCTCTCTCTCCCTCCTCCCCTCTCCAGTCCTTCCCCCCTGTACTCTCCCCTCCTTCCCCCCTTCCTTTCACCTTCTCCCTCCCTTTCCTTCTCCTGCCAAGCTGGACTAAGAACTCTAACAGGATTATCTTAAAGATAATAAAACCTTTGTTCCCTTAAATCATTTGATGGTGACTTCCTCTCTCTCAATGCCTCCTCCTTCCTCCCTTCCATTCCTGGAGCATCCTTTTGTGTGAATGCCAAACTCCCTCTGAGTCTTCCACCCTAGTGAAGGTAAGGACTCAGTGGCATAGCCTGGAGCTCCTTCTTGGGCTCCATTAATATGGGAACTCTATTATGACTGTTAATCCCTTGCCTCTAAGGATCCTGCTGCCTGGAGTCTTCTCCCCTGTGATCCATGCTAGACTTTGGGGGATCATTAACATTTCAGCCATTGTGTAGGTCAGTCAACGTTCAATCCTGGCTGCTGAGAATTGTGTGGAGTATCTTGCATATCGTAATTCCTCCCCATCTTCAGGCTCTTACAATCTTGCCACCCCCTCTTCCTGACCTTTAGGATGGGGAGAGATTTGGCTGGTCTGATTCCAGGTGAATAATATAGGGTCTTCAGTGTTCTGAATTATGATTTTGTTGTTTTTTTTAGTTTTGCTTTTCATGCACAGCCCTTGGCTGCATCTTGATTGGTATCAAAGGTCATCTCTTAACCAGAGATAAAAGACTGTTTAAATGAAGATCTTAATATAAGAGGAGACTCAAAGATAGATGGAAGAATAGGAGTAGGACACAGCAGTGGAGGGGGGAGGTCATTGTCGCATTTTTGGGATGGTTACTGTCTATCTGCCAGTCCCTATGCGCTCCCTGATTGGTAAGATCAAAACTGTTCATTTGCAAGTGACCAGGAAGGGAAGTATGAATGAGCTTCACCAGATGTCTTGGTACTTATATGCAGTACTTGATGGTGACCTATTTTCTCTACTGAAGCGTGATCCCCTATCTCCTCTTTTGGGGCCCTCCTTTCCCTTCCCTCCTATTTATAATCCTTATGATTACAGCGGGTATTACAGATATTTACCTTTGAGTATGTCATTAAGTGGGTTTTTATTCTAATTCCATCCATTTCCTGGCAAATTTTATTACTTCATTTTTCTGATGTAGTATCTCATTTTCATTATCTATTTGTCAATTGTTGGACATTTGGGTTGGTTCCATGACTTTGCTATAGTAAATAGTGCTGCAATGAACATGGTTGTGCTCATGTCACTGTATTGAATTTCTGCATTATTAGATATTATTCCAAGAAGTGGTATAGCAGACTCATATGGCATTTCAATCTTTAACTTTTTTAGAAATCGCCATACTGATCTCCAGAGTGGTTGTATAAGCTTGCATTCCCACCAGCAATGTATGAGCGTTCCCTTCTCTCCACAACCTCTCCAGCATTTGATGTTATTTGTATTGTGGATTTTTGCCATCTTGACTGGAATGAGATGATATCTCAGGGAAGTTTTGATTTGCATTTCCCTGATAGCAAGGAATGCGGAACATTTTTAAAGATATTTGTTAGACATTTCAATTTTGTCTTTGAAAAGTTTCTTTTATGTTCTGAAGCCCTTTTTTTTTTTTAGCTTTAACCTCTGGTTTATTTTTGTTTTTCTTTTTTTTTTATTAAAAATTTAATTATACATTTTAAAATTTTTTACCAGTTCCCTCCCTCTCCCCTCCTCCCCCCGAACCCCCTTCTCCTCCTCCCCATCCCCCAGTGCCTCCCCCCCAATTCCCAGAGAGTCCTTTATTGTGTACGCCTAACTCTCCACTGGGTCCTCCTCTCCGATGACATATAAGGACCCAGTGGCATTTCCATAAGCCCTTTCTCTTGTTCCCCTTAAGCATAAGATCACTACTATGGCTGTCAATCCCTTGCCTCCAGGGGTCTCGGTGCCCTTAACAGATGCTAGACTTTATGAGGGCAACAGTGCACTGGACATTGCGCAGGGCATGCAAAGTCCCATTATGATTGCTTTGGCCCCAACTATTGTTGAGAATCTTGCAAATCGTTGCTCCTCCCATCCTTTTGCTCTTACAATCTTACCGCCCCCTCTTCCGCAAATGTCCCTGAGCTCCAGGATGGGGAGAGATTAGGCTGGCCTAGTTCTATGTGATTGATATAGTCTCTGAAGTTCTGGATTGTGGTTTATTGATTTTCTTTTGCAGTTTTGCTGCTCCTGCAATGCCCTTCACTCCATTCTGCTGGGCACTGTATGTCACCCCCTGGCCAGAGACAAAAAGCTGTTAAACTGGAGTCTTGTTATAATAGCACATTCAAGGGTAGATGTAATAAGAGTAGGAAACCTCAGTGAGGGAGGGGTCCATCACCCATTTGCAAAATGATTACTTTTTATCTGCTAGACTATATGCCCTCCCCTTCTGGAGAGATCAGGAAAGAACGTCTGTGAACTTAACCAGGTTTCTCATTACTTACTTGCAGACCTTGATGGAGGCCTATTTTCTCTGCTGTAACATGGTCCCCTCTCTCCTTGTTTCTGGTGTGGCCCTCCTACCCCATCTCTCTTGTTCATAATCCTTGCAATTACTGTGTTACATAGGTTTACTTTTGAGTGTCTCAATGTGGGCTGGGTGAGTTTGGTACTAGGAGCCACCTATTAGGGAGTACATACGGCGCTTAATTTTCTGGGTTTGGGATACTTCACTTAATATAATTCTTTCTAATGACATCCATTTCCCAGCAAATTCCAGTAATTCATCATTTTTGATGGCTGAGTAGTACTCCATTGTATAGATGTACCACAGTTTCCTTATCCACTCATCAACTGTTGGACATTTAGGTTGATTCCATGACTTTGCTATTGTAAACAGTGCTGCTATGAACATGGTCGAGCTTGTGCTAGCGAGGCGAACCTCTGCTGCATGGGGGGTTATTCCCAAAAGTGGGATAGCAGGGTCATATGGCATTTCAATCTTTAATTTCTTTAAGAATCTCCAGACGGCTCGCCAGAGTGGCTGTATGAGCCTGCATTCCCACCAACAATGTAGGAGAGTTCCCCTCTCTCCACATCCTCTCCAGCATTTGTCGTTGTTTGTATTGTGGATTTTTGCCATCCTGACCAGGGTGAGATGATATCTCAGGGAAGTTTTGACTTGCATTTCCCTGATGGTGAAGGAAGTGGAGCATTTTTTAAGATATTTGTTAGACATTTTACTTTCATCTCTGATAAAGTTTCTTTGAAGTTCCAGGGCCCATTTTTTAATTGGGCCAGTGTTTTCCTTGGAGTTTAGTTTTCTAAGTTCTTTGTGCACTCTGGACAGTAGAGCTCTGTCAGATAGGTGGTTAGTGAAGATTTTCTCCCATTCTGTGGGTTGCCTTTGAGCTCGTGTGACAATCTCTTTATCTGAACAGAAGCTCTTTAATTTCACAAGATCCCAACTGTTGAGAGTTGGTAGCAGTGACTGTGCCATTGGATGTCTGTTTAGGAAGTGTTGGCCTAGCCCAATCAGCTCGAGGGAGTTCCCTATCCTTTCAACTATGGTTTTTAAAGTCTCTGGCCTGATATCAAGGTCCTTGATCCATTTGGAATTAAGTCTTGTATATGGCGACAAGTACGGGTCCAGCTTTAATCTTCTGCATGTGGAGATCCAGTTTTGCCAGCACCATTTGTTGAAGATGCTGTTCTGTTTCCATTGGATTCTTTGGGCCCCTTTGTCAAAGACCAAATGGCTGTAACTTTGTGGGCTTATATCTGGGTCTTCAACCCTTATCCATTGATCTGTGTGTCTATTTTGGAGCCAGTACCAGGCTGTCTTTATAACTATGGATTTGTAGAATAGACTTAGGTTTGATATGGTAATACCTCCAGCTGTGTTTTTGTTACTCAGGATTGTTTTTGCTATCCTGGGTCTTTTGTGCCTCCATATGAACTTTGAGATTGTTTGGTCAACTTCTTTGAAGAATTGCTTTGGGATTTTGATTGGTATAGCATTGAATCTGTATATTGCCTTTGGTAGGATGGTCATTTTAACGATGTTGATTCTGCCAATCCAGGAACAAGGGAGGTCTTTCCACCTTCTGGTGTCTTCTGCAATTTCTTTCTTTAGGGTTTTAAAGTTTTCATTGTAAAGGTCTTTTGCCTCCTTAGGTTTATACCAAGGTATTTCATTTTTTTAGGGGTTATAGTAAATGGGATGGTTTCTCTCAAGGCTTTTTCACTTCTTTCATTCTGGGCATATAGGAAGGCCTCTGATTTTTGCACATTTATTTTGTATCCTGCCACCCTGCTGAACTTCTCAATTAGTTCCAGGAGCTTCCTGTGGAGTTTTTGGGATCACTCAGGTATAAGATCATGTCATCTGCAAATAAGGATAGCTTGACTTCTTCCTTGCCGATTTGAATCCTTCTTATGTCCCTTTCTTGTCTTATGGCTTCAGCTAAGACTTCAAGTACAATATTGAATAGAAGTGGTGAGAGTGGACAGCCTTGTTTAGTTCCTGATCGAAGTGGGAATGCTTCCAATTGTTCCCCATTGAGCATAATCCTTGCTGTGGGCTTGTTGTATACAGCTTTTATTATATTGATAAAGGTTCCTTCCATTCCTACTGTCTCTAGCGTTTTGATCATAAAAGGCTGTTGGATCTTGTCAAAAGCTTTTTCTGCATCTATGGAGAGTATCATGTGGTCTTGGACTTTGGACTGGTTTACATGATGAATTACATTTATTGATTTGCGCATGTTGAACCAACCTTGTGTGCCGGGGATGAAGCCTACTTGGTCCCCATGAATGATCTTTTTAATATGTTTTTGAATCCGATTTGCTAAGACTTTGTTGAGAATCTTTGTGTCTGTCTGTGTTCATCAGGGAGATCGGCCTATAGTTTTCTTTCTTAAGTGAATCTTTATTAGGTTTTGGGATTAAAACGATATTAGCTTCATAGAAGGAATTTGGTAGTGTTCCTTCCTTTGCTATTTGATGGAACAGTTTAAGGAGTATTGGTGTTATTAACTCCTTAAATGTCTGGTAGAACTCTGTGCTGAATCCATCTGGTCCAGGACATTTTTTGGTGGGAAGATTCGAGATTACTTCCTCAATTTCCTTATATGTTATAGGACTATTTAAATAATTCACAACTTCCTGATTCAATTTAAGTAAGTTGTGTTTATTTAGAAATTCATCCATCTCTTTTGTGTTGTCAAACTTCACAGAGTATAAGTTTTTGAAATATGATGTTATAATTCTCTGGATTTCTTGGATATCAGTAGTGATAACTCCATGTTCATTTCTAATTTTGTTAATTTGGGTTTTCTCTCTCTTGCTTTTGGTTAATTTTGCTAGGGGTGTATCAATCTTATTGATTTTTTCAAAGAACCAGCTTTTGGACTGGTTGATTTTTTTCTATCGTTTTCTTAATCTCAATTTCAGATATTTCTCCCCTTATTTTGCTTATCTCTTCTCTTCTACTGCTTTTGGGATCAGATTGCTCTAGTTTCTCTAAAGCTTTAAGCTGCATTGTTTAGTTGTTTATTTCTGATGTTTCCATTTTTTTGATGTAGGAATTAAGAGCTATGAACTGACCTCTTAAAACAGCTTTCTTGTGTCCCAGAGATTTTGGTAGGTTGTATTTTCGTTATCATTCACTTTCAGGAAATCTTGAATTTCCTTTTTAATTTCTTCCTGAATCCAGTTCTCATTCAGCATCATATTGTTAAGTTTCCAGGAGTTAGTGTATTTTCTCTTGTTTGATGTGTTGTGAATGTCCAGCTTTAGGCCGTGCTGGTCTGATAGGGCACAGGTTAGAATTTCAACTTTCTTGTATATGTGTAGATTCATTTTGTGGCCCAATATGTGATCTATTTTGGAGAAAGTTCTGTGTGCTGCTGAGAAAAATGTGTATTCTTTGGTGCGTGGGTGAAAAGTTCGATAGAGGTCTGTAAGGTCCATTTCTTTCAGGGTTTGATTAAGTTCCAAAATGTCTCTGTTAAGCTGTTGACCTGTTGATCCATCCAATGTTGAGAGGGTGGTATTGAAATCCCCAAGAATTATCGTTGGGGGTTGATTTCTTGCTTTAGTCGCTGTAGCGTTTTCTTAATGAATGTGGAGGGCCCGTATTGGGTGCATAAATGTTCAGTATTGTGAAGTCTTCCTGGTGAATTGTACCTGTGACTAAAATGTAGTATCCATCCGTGTCTCTTATAATTTTCTTTGGTTTGAAATCCACTTTGTCTGATAGCGTAATGGCTACCCCTGCCTGTTTTCTGCTTCCATTAGCTTGTAGAATTGTTGACCAGCCTTTTATTTTTAGAGCGTGCCTATCTTTTGTGGTGAGATGGGTTTCCTGCAGGCAGCCGATTGATGGATTGTGATTTTTTATCTAAGTTTGTGATCTGTGTCTCTTGATCGGTGAATTAAGTCCATTAACATTTAGTGTTATAATGGAGAAACTATTGTTAATTCCAGACATTTATTATGTTTAGTAGCTTTTATAAGTATATTGCTTCGCTTTTAATGGTGTTATATTTACCTTCTGTTCTCCTGGATACGCCTGTTTTTTTCTTCATGCTTGAGTATCATTTCTAGCATTTTTTGAAGGCCTGGTTTGGTGGACATGTATCCCTTCAAGTTGTCTTTGTGCTGGAAAATTTTTCTTTCTCCCTCGATCATGACTGATAGTTTTGCAGGGTAAATCAGCCTGGGTTGACATTTTTGCTCATTCAATAGTTGAAGTATGTCTCTCCAAGCTCTTCTTGCTTTTACTGTTTTGACTGAGAAGTCATTTGTTATTTTAATAGGTTTACCTTTAAAAGTGACTTGTTTTTTCTCCCTTGAAGCTCTCAGCACCAGTTCTTTATCTTGAATGTGGAGTGTTTTAGCTATTATTTGCCATGGCGTGCTTCTATTTTGGTCGTATCTGTTTGGGGTGAGGAATGCCTCTTGTATATGAATGGGCCTCTCTTTTTTTAGATGAGGAAAGTTTTCCTTGATGATCGTTTGAAAAATTTCCTCAGGGTTGGTATTTTGAGATTCTTGCTCTGGTATTCCATGAATACGCATGTTAGGCTTCTTCAGGGTGTCCCATATCTCTTGGATATTTCTCTCAAGTATCTTTTGAAGCCCATTTTTTAATTGGGCTATTTATTTCTTTGATGTTTAGTGTTTTAAGTTCTTTTGTGCACTCGAGATAAAAGAGCTCTATCAGATATGTGGTTAGTGAAGATTTTCTCCCATTCTGTGGGTTGGCAGGCTGCTGCTATTTGCGCCCGCATTTTTATGTGGGATTTGGAATCTGAACTCAGGTCCTTCTACTTGCCAGAGAAAGACTTTGCCCCTAAGCCACCTTTCCAACTCCTCTTCCCCATTATATGTTCACTGAGAAATAAAATAGGTTCATTAGGTCCCTTTTCTATAATGCAAGATATCCATCTGTTATCTAGTAGTCATCAGTCTTACAATTACTCTTCCTATGGTCATTAAGTGAAATGGAAAGCTAAATTTATGTCAAGTATTTGAGAACATAAATTCCTGCAAAGAAGCTGAACCTTCAATGCTGATTGACTGATTAAAGCCTCAGTAATGTGAAGAGATCTGGAACACTGTAAATATAGATCCAAATTATGCTGAGCTTTCTGTGGTCCCTTTACTAGCTGTTTGCTTGTCACCCATTTGTGCAACTCCTCCTGCTTTACTATTAGGTAAATCCTATGGCATGTGCAACCAGATTCCTGGCTTTCACCAGCAAAAGGTCAAGAACATCTTCAAATATCATTTGAGGCCTAAAGCAGAGATTTCCCCCTTCACCTGTAACCTGCATATTTGATATTCCCATCAAAATATTTTCAATGGGAATTTGGGATAACCTGAATCTGTGATCCTGGGTCATGGTTATGCTTATTTTTCTCCATCATTTTTTTCCTTTAAAGTAAGAGCTATGTTTCTTATGTTAACATACTCTGTTTATGCAGTGTTGTATTTTATTAGTAGAAATCACCATTATGGATATTTTCCATTTGCTAGACAGCCTCAGGAACAACAGAAATCAAATACTGAAGTTCTCTGGAATCCAAATCCATACATATAGCTGCTAAATTACTAATGGTTTGGGTATATGGCCTTTTCATGTTAACTTTTTATTCATCAGATTGCCTTGTTTAAAAGTGACTTGCATTTTCTTGTTGCTCTTTTTTTCCTAGCTTTTCTTCTGTATTTGCTCTATGCTTTACAAAGAATTAGAATAACTAGTCAGCCCAAGTCTCCTCCCTTAAGTGCTCTGATACCCATCTTATTGGAGAGTTATAGACAGAAAAGTAGCATTCTTTGAATACAGTGTCACATACGTTCACGACTCACCTATGCCAAGCCTTTGTAATAGCCTCAGTTGGTACAAGTTTGCAGCCCCAGAACTGTTATTCACACTTTTGGCTAAAATAGTGGGCATGTAAGATCTTGGTGGAGATATAAAAAAGGTCTGAGTGCCTTGTACTCTGGAGAATTGGTATCAAAAGTCAGCTTATCACATTTATAGCTAGTGGGAATGCTATTGTAAACACTGTCTAGCCTTACTCTTTAGTATTTTGGCCACAGGATCATACATGACTTTGTGCATTCTTTTTTTCATTTTACATTTCTTTGACTTGTCAAATTCCCTTTGGTGAATTCGTGAATTCCAGGTCGTTAGTCTTTTCTACTGTGTTGGGTTGATAATCCCATCTTATGTTTAAGAATAAACATATTTTTCACTTGTATGTATATGTGTGTGGTATGCATGTGTCTATATTACTGTGTGTGTGGTTGCATATGCGTATATACATGTGGAGACCTGAGGCTGATGATAGCTTTCTTCATCAATTACTTTCTTCCTTATTTATTGAGGCAGGTCTCTCAATCGAACCCAGTCTGACTGATGTCACTAGTCTAGCTAATCAGCTTGCCCTGTGGCTCCGTCTCTGCCTCGTAAGCACAGATGATCTCTACCTATCATGTACGTGGATTCTGAGGATCTGAACTTCACTTTGCAAGCACTTTATCTATGCAGTCTTAAATAAGGTGAATAGAACTCAATGGCTTTTAACCTCAACATGCTGCTTCAAAAAGTTCGTGAAAGGGGGCTGCTTTTTTCTTCTATGATATCTGCATATCGATCATCTTTAATGTATGGTGATGTTATTTCCTATTAAATGTATCAGTCATTGAAAGTACTTCCAGTTGAGTCTGGCCTGTAATTGCAGCTACTTGGGATACTAAGGCAAGAGGATCAGAATTTTAGGACCTACCTTGGCAATTGAGTGAGATCTTGTCTCAAAATGAAAACAGATTTTAAAATGGCTAGGAATATAGCTCAATCTTAAGACTCTATTAGAATCTCTGAGGCCCCGAGTTCAGTCTCCAGTGCGCGCGCACACACACACACACACACACACTCCTGTACCACTACTATAAGTTCAAAATGCATTTAATAAATCTAAATTATTAGCCATCATAGCTAACAACACAGCAGACCATAGAGCTCCCCCCCTTATGTCAGCATCACAGGAGATTATCAGACTTGAGATCAACATTAAAATAGGAAGAATAACTTCTATTGAGTACCTGTGACATTCACACCATCATATATGGGAGAAATCATAAGTCAGGCACCGTCTGGACACAGTCCCTTATGTGAAGGATACCAGGTCCCCAGGACGAAAGTGTTCATTTCACAGGTTCCTAAATTGGATCAAAACCAGCCTAGCCATGAGCATGTTCACAAGCCCGTAAGGATTTGTCATTTCTCCTTACACTTTCTCTGATTGCTTTAGAGGCCAAGGAGCCCTGCAGCTCTGAGAAGCAGGAGACCTGCAGAGCTGTAGATCATTAGTTGTTATTAGAATCACACTTGCTCCCACAGAGTTAATTCTAGGTTCATCTTCACTTTTCCCTTGTGTGCTGAGTTTCTAGAACCACCTGAACTTGTCATTCATTTTTTACCTCGCTTGACATAAATCCTCATTGAAAGCTTTCCTACTAAAGGCTGGGTATACTGTAGGGTGATTGCATCGCGTCCCCTTCAGGGGTCTTGTGAAACCCTGCACCTCCACAAATTAGCTCATTCTTTTTCTTTTTCCAAGTCATAACCAGCTTTATTGCAAAAGAACCCTGTACACATTTATCAACTCTAGTACCTTCATAGCTACCCAACAAGTCATTAATGAAACAAAAAGCAAGAAATGTAGCCCATCCCTTCTGCATATTAGCAGCTTGTCACTCCGGAGTCACAGTGCACATCACTGAGGTCACATTCATCCTAAGTGAAAGATGGAATGACTTAGATACAAAGGTAACATATAAACAACTTACAAAAAAAGTCACAAACTAAACCCAAGTATTTTACAGAATTTACTACAAAACATCACTAAAAACTGCCTTCACTTAAGCTCTCTCTCTCCATATCCGGTGAGCCAACTGGATGGTGACTCTCTTGGCGTGGCTGGCACACAGATTAGTGTCTTCGAACAACCACACCAGGTACGCTTCACTGGTCTCTTGAAGCACACCAATGGTGTATGTATACAGTGAAGTAGACATCCTGAACATACTTTTTTTATTGCTTCCTCTCATGATGGTGGTATTCACGAAATAGATCCCTACTTTATAAATGAGGAAACAGATTCACAGAGGGTAAGTATGTGGCCATGTCTAAAACCTGATATGTTAATACTGTCTGGTCTCTGTGTCTTTCTTTTTCTTCAGTGCTAAACTATTCTGTTTAAATTCCTGCATAGTCTTTTTTATTAATATGCAAACATCCATATGGTCTGTATAAATTCAAACATAAACATTTACCTTGAAAATAAACTGCACAATTTTTTCTCATAGAATTCTGAAGCAGAAAGGCATTATCTACATAGATGTCTAAGTAAAAATAATTCTCAATATAATTATGGGTAATGGACTTCAGTGTCTGTATGTTGTAGCAGTGCAAAAAGTAATAGCATATTTGGAACAGGCTTTAAATGCTGTGCATAATTTCTGTTGGATTCTGAGTTAGAAGGAGGCATTGGGATGGGGCCAAGTAAAAGGAGTAGCCTGCAGAGCTGGACTGTCTGAGGAAGAGACCTTGACCTTGACCTTCAGCCCGTAAACATTTAACTGGTAGAAGATGAAGCCCAAGCACCCGTGCACTTGCCTACCTGGTCATCTATTTCTTCTGACATCAGAAGGCATAATTCTTGTTAAAGGCTTAAAATTGCTGGCTTCTCAATTCTAGGTCATAATTGAGGCTCTTTGTCAAAAGTGACAGGACAAGGTACATTCTTGGTCGCGCATACTATAATTCAGTGTCTGGTGATAATAATGCTCTAGGTTAAATGCAGCATCATAGAGCAGAGCTCATGTCCTATTGGCTCAGTTTGACATGAGCCCTCTGCCATAGTGTTTAGAGTAGCTACTGTCATGGCGAGCTAGGTGTTTTAATGTCTGCCAATGAAGAAATGGGTAGTGTAGATTTAATGGCCAGTCTGGGAAATTTGAGGCCCTGAAGATAAAATGCATAGGTATTATTCTCCTTAATGAATGCTTATTCATTAAGTTTGATATGGGCTGCCATGGCTTGTCTGGGGTTTAAGTGTGATGAAAGATGGACTTAGTGGGAAATTATTAACTCAGTAGGGTGCTGTCCTTAGACGAGTGCCATTCTCGTGGACCCTGGTTCATAACCTTATAAGGGTTTTTTATGAAAGAACACCATTGGCCTTTTTTGGTATCTGGATGCTTGGCATGTCATGTGATCTCTGCATTTTGCACATGTTCTCTTATCAATATCATCATTGTGATATAATGAAGCCAAAGATGCTTTTATTAGAAGTAGCAGCATGCTGTTAATTTCCCAAACTAAGAGCCAGCCCCATGTATTTCATTATAGCAAGGATGAACTAACAAATCTAGTGTGTTTCCTTGGACTCTATAGACACTAGTCACACTGACTAAACAAGAAACATTATACATCTGTTAATCAGTTTATATCACTATGATGAAATACCTGACATGATATTTATGAAATATAGAATGGCTTACATACTTTACAGTTTTGAGGTTTGGGTTCTAAATAGGGGACCACCATTTTGTTGGCCCTGTTTTGAAGGTTACATATAACAGCAGAAGTGTGTTTTGGAGTAAAAGGCCATTTCTCAAGTAGGGTAGAGAATAGGATCTCACAATCCCCTGCAAGGGCAGCGACCTAAGGACTTCTGAGTAGGCCCTACCTCCTATTACCACATCAAAGAGGGTATTAATTAATATGTAATTAGATGAATCTTTAAAATAATTTCTGAAATAGAAACAACATTAGGTGATTGCGTATTGAAAATCTTTCCCTGGTGTCTCCATCGTAAATGTCATTACTTATTTCTAACACAGAATAATACATCAGAGGAAGCAGTTATGGCTTTGAAATTCTTTCCATAATTGGCATGCTTTTAGAGTTTGCATTTAGCAATTTGAGGCAGATTTTTTTAAAAAATTTACTCTTGGAATTTGTGTTGAAAACTATATGAAGCAATTGAAGGAGAATTTATTGTAACAGTTACCCATATGTTTTTAACTCTGATGAAAGAAGGCTGTATTTTATAGCATTTATGTCAAATTTCCAATGTAGCTGACTTAGAATAGTTGTAAAGATTTATTTTCTTGTGTATATGGGTGTGTAGGTATGAAGATGGAGGTCAGAGAACAAGTTTTAGAAAGTCACTTTCTTCCTCCTATCTTATCTAGAAGCAAAGTCTCTCTTATTTCTGCCATTAAATGTATTCCCATTTGTTTCACACCCAGTTTCTCCTGTTGTTAATATGTGTTAGTGTGGTACATTTGTTACACTTACTGAGCCCACACTGATGCATTATCATTAACTGAAATCTGCATTTTAATTGCTTTCCTTCAGTACCTGTGAATCCTGTAGCTTTTCTTTTCCAATTTATTTTAACTATTTTGTATGATTTATGTTTCCATATGAGGCATAATATATCTCCTTATTATATCTGTATTTGTTTATTTGTAAAAAATGTTTATTGGGATTTAGATATGGTTTAAATTCAGTCTGTTAGTTTTTCAAAGTACAGACTGTGAGCAATGTAAAGTGCTCCAAGTTATGACCATAGGAGAATCTTTAATTTATTGGTGGCCCTTTCAGTTTCTTTCGACAATGCCTTCTAGTTGTCACTGTTAAGACTACCATGTCCTTGGCCATTTTTTTCTGCATATCTTATTCTTTTGATTTATTTCTTTAATCTTCTTTTGCATTATATGCTATTAGTATATATAAATTAGCTTTTTAATGTTTGCTTGGTATCAAGTAACTTTGATGAGTTTATTAATTATAGCATTTTTTTTCTGGACTCTTAAAGTAAAAACATGTCATCTGTGGAGAACATAAAATTTTCTTCTTTTCCAATTTGGTTGATATTTATCCCCCCCCTCCCAGATTGGATTGCAGTTAATTTTCTTTTGCTGAAGATGGCACTTCTACCCAGGAAGAAAGGAAGAAAATATATATTCATGTGGCTTACAGTTCCAGGGGACATATAGTTTATTGTGGCAGGAATTGCATAGCTGAAGGCAAAAGTTGAAGGCTGGTTCAGGTCACTATAACTATCAGGAGGGCAGAAAAAGCAAGAGCTTGAAACGAAGCACGATTGATTTACCAAACCTTAAGGCCCACCCCTGTGACATGCCAAGGATCTACTTAAGGGTGCCACAACCTTTCAAACATTAACGTCAGATAAAGGTTCAAATACATGATGGGAGTAGAGTGCATGGCTCACATTTAGATTATGACCAATGATATGTATGTATCCTAGGCTGGTCTCAGACTCACTGGTAGTCAATGTTGACTTGGAATTCCTAATCCTGCCTTTGTCTCTCTGCTCCTCTGCCTTCCAGCTCTTGGGATTCCAAGAATGTATCACCAGTCCCCTCAAGTGATTTTTGCTGTGCATTGCACTAAAGTGACATATTAATTGACTGAATTTTATAGATCACGGGATGAAATTATTTTCATATATTATTGAATTTACTTTGCTAGTATTTTGTCAAGGATTTTGACATTAATATTTACTGACATTATTTTATGCACTTTGCTTCTTGTGCTATCTCTGTCCAGTCCTTGGCATTGGGGTACTACAAGCTTCAAATTTAATTTGGATATGCAACTTTCTTTTCATTTTTTTGTCAGAATTTGAAAAGGACTGATATTAATAATTCTGTAAATGCTTGATGGAATTCTCTAATGAAGCCAGCTGTTGCCTGGATTGTTGTGGGTGGCAGTTTGATCAATGTTCAGGATTTTTATCGTATTCATGTTTTTTCTTTGTATTTAGCTTTTTCATTTTAAACAATTATGTCTTGCTATGTTCTTTGCTTTTGAGAATATATTTCCTCTATTTTGTATAATTTGTTAATGTATCATTGTTCAAGATTTTGAAAATTTCTTTGGTATTAGTTGTAAAGTTTTTTCATTTCTGATCTTTATTATTGGAATCTTTTTTCTTAGTTATTACTGGAATCTTTTTTTCTTAGTCTAGCTATGAGTTTGTCATTTTCTCCTTTTCAAAAAAAACCAGCATTTAGTTTACTTTCCTAAACTGTCTTTTATTCTATAATTTATTTATTCCCGTTCTAATCTTTATGATTTCTTCCCTTCTTATAACTTTGGATTTAGTTCTTTTTCTAACTATATGAGATGTAGTGGTGTGATAATTTTCTCTCATATTTACATATTTGCTACAATAAATGTTCCTCTTACCAATTCTTTCAATTTTTTTATATGTATATGAATGTTTGCATGTGTGATGCATGTGCACAAGGCCAGAGGTTGATGCTCAATGTTTTCCATAATCTCTATCTACTTTACATAAGTAGGCAATCTCATCTGAACTGTGAGCCCACTGATTCAACTGGTTTAGCTAGCCAGCTTGATCAGGAATCTCCTTTCTCGCAAGTACTGGGATGGCAGACAATCTAAGCCATGTATATGTAGCATTTATGTGGATTCTGGAGGATTTAAATTTGGTCCTTTCTCTCTCTCTCTCTCTGTGTGTGTGTGTGTGTGTATGTGTGTGTGTGTTAGTGTCAGAGGGCACTGTATGTCCCTGTAGAGGACCAAGGATTACTTCAGGAGCCATCCTGGATTGCTTCTACTTTCTTTTTGCTCTGATCTGGGATTCCTCAGGCTCTTCCCACCAGAGCCAGAAGTGCAAACCTTTTCCACCTGGTGTTTTTACATGAGACCTAGGATTTGAATTCAGGATCTTCTGCTTGTGAGGCAGAGTCTTAACCCCTGAAACATCTTTCCAGTCCTCCTTATTTTTTTTTCTATGCCTCACTTTTAAGGGATATTTTTTCCAGATATAAAGTTTACAGTTTATGTTTTTTTTTTTCCTATTGGCATGTTTCATTCTGAATATTTTACTCTCAGTTAATGGATTCTGGAGAGAAGTTTCCCTTCATTCTTAGTTTTGTTCCTAAAAGGAAGTTGCACCTTCCTTTCTTTCAACGTTTTCCTCTCTGGCGCTGGTATTCTTTAGTTTGAATATAATGTTCTTATATTTATTCTAGGAACTGTTTTTGTTTGGTGTTTACTAAGAGTTCTGGATGGGTGTATTGTTGTCTATCCATCATTTTTTTTTTTTAAAAACCTCAGTCATTACTTCTTCCCTGCTTCCTTTCTTCTCTTTCTGATATTCCAATCATTCATGTTGCTGGCTTGGCATTTCCCCCACAGTCCTTGGACAATCTTCCTATTGTCTTCATTTTTTTTCTCTCATCACATGTCACTCTGAGAAGTTTATTGACCTATACTCAGCTCCATGATTCTTCTTTTGGCCTTGTGCAGTCTTCCCATGCTCCAGTCCAATGTATTCTTGATGTCTTATGCTGTGATTTGGCTTCTAACATTTCCTTTCTCCTCTTTCTGACTTCTCTCTGCTTATATTACCCATCTGTTCTTGTATGTTGTCTGTTTTGAATGGAGCTCTCTATATATTAATCATAGTTGTTTTTTAAATTCTTTGCCTGATAATCCCCAAATCTACTTCATAGTCTAACATCTGAATCTGATTCTAATCTTGTTTCTGTGGACACTTTTTTTTTTTCCTTTTTACAGGAAAGTTTCTACAAGTTTCTGTTGAATTGGGTCCTGAAAGCGGAAATAAACAGGCTTCTCCTGTGAGGAGTTATGTCAATCTAGTTAGAGTTTGTGAATTTTTTTTAGTATTTGTCAGGGTTGTACCTGCCAGAGACATTAATTACCATTTTGGGGATACTGATTTTTATCTCCTTTGTGGCCGCAAGCCTTCTTTGGTGCTTTGTGTGACTCTGGGTCTTGCATTGTATTCACCCCTGCTGTTGTGGTAAAGTCTGGGTAGGGTAGTTGTTTTCTACAATGAAATTGTACTACTCTGGCCTTCACAGATTTTTATGCTTGCAAGTTTCCTTCTTCTGCAACACTTCCTGTGAGACAAAAGTATAAGGGGTGTGAAATAGGAAGAATGTTACTCCCCCTAGCAATGAGGGGAGGTTTTGGTAAATCATTCAACTGGGGACCAGGTGCTTGCTGTTGAGAACACTGACGTAGATGTGAGCTTTATTTCCTAGCCCTTCCCCTATCATAGCGAGAAGATTTTTTTGAGGGAGGGGGACAACTAACTGACTGAGTCAGGTTTCTGTGCTGAAACCCTTTGGCCCTTAGGAATTTTTTGAATCCTGATAGAATTCAAACTCGGCTCCCAGCAAGTTGTCAAAACCTATTAACTTAATACGCCTATGAGTTTTCTAGCTTTATTAGCTTCTGATTAAGGTTAGAACATCTCTACTGTGGCTTTCCATGATCTCCTGTCTTTCCATATTTCGAGACCCAGCTTCTCTTCCAAACTTAGTTCTCTCATTTCTTGTCAGTCTGTCCAGTAGCTTTTGCTTGCTTACTTCTTTTTTATTGTTGTTTTGCAGGAACAGAAGTGAAAGGATTTTTATGATTAGGTTCAGAATTTTTTTTTCATGAAAACTTTTTTTATGTGCAAAACCTTCCTTAGACTGGAGATTTTTTTCAACCTTTCTTCTCTGTAGACTGCCTAACCCTGCCTTACAGCTGCTAGCTCTCTGCCTGTTCACTTTCATTTTCTATCTCTGTTTCTTTATTTTAGCCCATGCCTGTATTTGTATCTGTGTCTGGTTATACCAGCAATCACAAATATTCATGGAATGTGTCATGTTTTTCTTTCCTAGGGCCTAAAGTACTACAATGTGGTAAATGCTAAATGGATGTTTTCTTCGTATTTTGAAAGTATCAAATATTCAGAAAAATATATTTGATCAGAGAGCTTCCCTCCTTTTTCCATGAACACTTTGTCACCTTGGGAATGTGCTTGAATACTTCAGGATCATCCTGGATTGCTTCTACCCCCTTTTTGCTTGGCTCTGGGATTTCCCAGGCTCTGCCCACCAGGGTGGGAAGTGCAGGTTGCCACTATTTCCACCTGGTGTTTTTGTGCAGGACCTGGGATCTTAACTCAGGACCTTCTGCTTGTGAAGTAGTGTCTTAACCCCTGAGCCATCTCTCTAGCCCCCAATGTTAACTATTTTTGTGTCTGTCTTGCCTGTTAGAGAGCTAATGTAGTATATCCTTTTCTTTAGATGTCAAAGGACAGAGTTGCAGAGCAGCAATGGATGTCGTTCAAATAATATGTTATTTCATTGCTGCACATGGTAGAAAGGAAGGGTTAGATAAGGAAAAGCTGAAAATTAGACAGGGCAAGTGATCAAAGTGAAGGTTACAACAGATTATTAGAAAAAAGGAGGAGTCATGCCCTGTGCGAGGTAAAGCAAGTGAAATGTGAAACTATTTTTCCCCCTTTCATTCTGTTGGTTTAGATTGTATCGGTGGAGAATCAAGCAGTAAAAAGGGATTCAAGTGTCAACTTAAAAGGTCAAATAGTTGGGGGGCTGGAGAGGTGGCTCAGGGGTTAAACCTCTGCCTTGCAGGCGGAAGGTCCTGAGTTCGAATCCTAGACCCCACGTATAGACGCCAGATGGAAGCGGGGACAGCCTGCATTTCTGGTCCTGGTAGGGCGGAGCCTGTGAATCCTGGGGCAGAGTAAACAAGGAGGAGGTGGAGGCGGTCCATGGTGGTTCCTGAATTCATCCGTGGTTCTGCACACACACAAACACGCACACACGCACAATTGAATAAATAATAAAATAATTAAAAAAAAGAGTCAAATACTTGGATACAGTGTTTGGGGGAATAAAGTAATTTTGAGAAATAATGTCATCCTATTCTTTTTTTTTCCTCAACAAAATGTGAAACCATTTCTATGAAACAGCGACCAGTATTGGAAAATAAGATTGACAAGACCCTAAAATGATTATCTTCCTTAGCCTTGAAATGGAGTACAAGAAGAGCATTTAATATGAACCACCCACTTCAGAGAGAATTTATAGAATTTCATGGATGGGGTAATAATACTATATAATTTTCTGAAAGATATATGATAATTCTATGATCCTTTTTATGCTTGTGTCTCTGTATATTGTGTGAATGCATGAGTCTATGTGTATATTTCATTTATGGGGGTGCATTTCTACATGTGTGTGTGAATATATAAATTTTATGAAGTGCTAGTAATATGGAATATGTGTATATAAAGTGATTAAGTTGTGTTTACACTGATAAAGACTATAAAAAAAGCAGTATTGACTCTTGAGGAGTTATGCTGTTATTTTGTTATAGTTCATTCTGATATTAGAAAGTGTTAATTTTTGTTTTATGACTCCATGTTAACCCTACTCCTTATTTTAAAAGATTAAAATAGCTGCCATTTAAAATACATTTAAGTAATTTTGATTTAGAAATCTCAAGAATATTCCATAGTAGGAGAGATACATGAATATTTGTGAAATGAATGGATTTGTGTTTAAACCTGAAAACACACATATCAAAGCAATAAATAATGTCTTCTTAGGGTTTATGATTTTTTTTAAAGTGACTCTTCTTTAAGCAAATACTCTCCTCATAGTTTTCTCACTGTATTTGATCATTTGTTAATCCAACAAAACCTAAACTATCTTATTTTTATCCTATTTCTTGCTTGGTTTTCAGTGTAAAAGCTGTGGTCTTTGAATGTTTTCTAAACTTTGTTTTCTCATCAGTTACCTGCTTAGTACTTTCTATTTTATTATTGCAATTTTTTATATTTTTCAAAGTAATCATTAACTTGTTCATCAATAGTATTTGCTTAGAGAAAAGTGTTCTGAAACGTAATGGGGTGTAAATAAATAGAATTGCATTTTAGATAGCTGAAACTTTTCTTCAATGAAACAGCAAATATTTACATAGCTTCATATTACACCAATTTTAACTTTCTCCTAATTCAGAGATTGGTAGCAACTTAAACCCTGCTTGCTGTTTCAAAGTGAGCTTGCCAAATCATGCCAAAGTTTCAAGGAACAAATGGACCATTAAAAAAAACATTTCTGGGGTCAAGAGGGTGATAGGAAGTGAATCTTTTCATGGTAACCAATGTTTTTGAGGGGTTTCCAATGTGATCAAAGCAAGTCTTTAGCCTTCTTAAGTCCAAACTTCTATTTTGAGTTAAGTATTCCCTCTGCTTCCTCTTTGCTTCAAGTTACCAGAACCTTACAGGCAAAAATTGCCTGCAATCTTCTAAGCATTTACTTGACAGCAAAGTATTTCAGATCACAGTGTTCTTCATGAAACCCTGTTGCATAAAGACTGTGTCAAAGGTTTTCAAAATAATCCTTTGGGTAAATGGAATTAGATGTAACAGCTCTAGGTATGAAACTGAGATTTTTTTTTATTTTTTGATTGAATGCTTGTAGTATTGTCGTGCTGTGCTTCTAAAGTGTACTTTGCTTCCTTTAATCCTTTGACGCCTGGCACTTCACCTCCAGCTGCTGTCTCTAACAAATAAGTCAGAACAGCCAACATTTGCCAAACACTTACCATACACTGTGCACTGTTGTGAGAGCTTTCTGTGTACTTTCTTGATTCTGAAACTGATAGCGAGCTGTCACTCTCTTTCTTGTGACGTCCCGAATTTATGGGAACATTAAATAAGTTTCCTGAGGAGCACAATTATCCTAAAGATCCTTCTTGTGAAGAGAGAGCACAAGTCTGATTCCCAGCCCAGCATTCCTTCTTCTGTCCAACCCCTCTCCACACAACAGCCTATGCTCATTTGAAAATAGACAAGATTTGAAGATTGAACTTATCATAGCGTCTTAAGTTTTACCTCCAATTCCAAAGCTGCACATTTTTTTCTTACCTGTGGCACAGCACCATGTACCACAGTGTGTAAACCTCATTTTGAAACCCTGAATAAGTCCACATGTTTCTTCTAAAGGTTGTTCTGTTATTACAGCATGTGTGCAAAGAATGATGTCAGATTTCTAAGCTGCCACCCTGCATACTTCTGCATTGCTTTGGTAAAAGTGCTCTCTCTAATGGATGGATGTGTGGGTTCCACCCATCTTGCATTACTGAGACAAGTTTGCCAACTTGGGTGACAATTAAACCTCACAATGTGATGAAGACAACTTGGGAGGTTGATGTTGAGTGAATCCAATGTGGCCCATATCATGCATTTTTCTTACCAAGGCCAAGAGAGTCTCAGGTGTTGTCAATGATCATTTATAACCGAGCCAAACTGCTATCAAGTTGTCTATCTGAAGGAAAAACATTTCAAAATTTCTATCCTCCATCATCCTGTAATCATCTTTCTACTTGATATTTTCCTCTTAGTGGCCCACATTTTTCTTGTGAAATGACACATTTTCTCTTACTGTCAGAAAGAAGGCATTTTATTTTGTAATAATACCAAAACACATGTGTGCGCTTCTTCCAGCACACTGAACTGCTCGGACTTGGGAACGATCCAGTCCGGCGATATGCTTGTCATGTATATTTATACATCCAGACTCACTCTGCTGGCCGTGTGCCAGCCTCGGGCCATTTGTGTACTTTTCCCTTTCCACCTAGTTTAGAGGTTCCTGTAATCTCGCATGCACCACCTCTAGTCACTTTATGGTCTAGAAGTGAAGGTGAACGAGTATTGCTTAACTAATGCCACTTTCAATAGATCTTTCTCACTTTCAAGTCACCGAAAATTATTATTCACCCTAAAGGCACTTGAGAACAAATAGTCGAGCACAAAGTAGAAATTTGCTTACTTTGCTAAATAGCCTTTTTTTCCTATTATGTTGCATACACAAATGTAATGAATTTATATTTTTACCCCATAATTCCCAATCTCATCCCACCTCTTTTTCCTCTTAAAACACTTCATCTTTCCTTCCAGGCTTCCTCTTATTTTCAAACCCTTATGTGGCCCACAGTGTTTCATCATATGTCATCATGGACGACATATGCCTGACATGATTCATGCTCCAGAAAGTATAATAGATTAGCGGGTATACCACTGAGGAAACCATCTTCTTTTCTTCCCTATCATCATTAGTCTAAATATCTTTCTCCCTCCATATGCCATGTGATATGATTACATTTGGTTTGTATCAAATGAATTTTATAAAGTCCTTTCAAGAGTGTTAAAAATAAAAAAGTTTATTATACAGAATTTTCTACATAGTTTTCTTAATTTACATTTTATAAAGAAAAAAATAAGTCAGTTAGTTGTAGGACTGACTAGAAAGTCCATAGTTGGGTGTTTGGAGAGTGTTTCTTCTATCTGTTAGACAATAATGCACCTCCTATTTGAAACTTGCCTTGACTTGTCCTGGAAGAATAGAAGTCCTAATGTCTGTATTGTCCTTATGTCCTTTCCATGTGCATGTCTAATGAGTGTCTTAAGCATCATTTACTTTTGGAAAAAGCCTTACTTCTAGAATAGATACATAAAATCATCATGTTGTATAAAAGTAGGAGTGAACTTAGGTTACTCACTATCTAGCAGCTATTGTGCTATGAAGGGTACCATATGTACTCTCAAAAGCTATGGTGAGGAACGGATGAGTGAATGAGTTTGTTTGTCTTTTCTAAAGTGTGGTTTCTATGTGTTCGCACACATTCGAGACCAGTTTGTAGTGCTAGTGTTACTGAGTCACCATGTATTTTTTTAATAGTATCTTAAATATGTTTTGGGGATGTAATATGGTAATACTTGTAGAATGCTTACGATAGCACCTTACAAATAGTAATCTGTGATGTTTCTGTTCTTACTATGAAACCTTCCATGAGAAAGTAGAAATATGTGCTTTGACAGTGACTACTTTAAAAATGTGTTTTGATAAACAGACGAGATGTTGGGATCATAATTATTTTTGCCAAATTCCCAGGGTTTTAATGTCTGTGGTAATGCCCTCTTTGTTAGGAGTGTCTTGATGGTGTGTAAACATTTGTCCTCAGGTAACACTACACAATGGTCTATCCAGCCCAGATAGGAGTTTAAGGATACATCAAGGCAATGATTAGGAACCAAGAATTTATTTGGGTTAATTACAGGAGCAGGGATGAATGTTTCTTGCAAGAACAGGAACAACTGAAAGGAACGCACCCCAGCATGGCTACTGGCCTTCAGTTAATCTTCCTCAGCCTATATATTCTGTACCTCCCAGAACTCAAGACTCTTAGGGTGCATGGGCTGGCCCCTGCCTTCTAGTCCCTCTCCACATCCTTTGTCTCTGAAAGAATGTCAGTGGTCAACAGATGTGATCTTAACTTTCTTAATAATCTCAGGCAGAGATGGAAAAAAACACTTTACAACACTTGGGAACAAAAAGCTGAGGTCGCCTTAGGGCCTTTCTGATGTTTCATCTGATGGGACATAGCAGTGCCACTAAAGTCACCATTTCAGTTATATATTGCTAATTCCAGAAGTGGCACAGTTCTTATTGCACTGAAAACGTGGGTATAGACAACAGTTTTGAGCAAACTGGAAATTACAAAGAATCACAAAATATATTTTTAGTATATATTTGGTCTAATATATTTAAGAATGTTTTTAGGGTCTATAAGATGGTTCTGCAGATAAGGATGCTTACATGCAAAGCTGATAATCTAAGTCCAATCCTCAGAAACTACATGACAGGAGAGAACTGTCTACAGAGAGTTATTCTTTGACTTCCACACGTGCTCTGTGACACATAAGCACATGTGTATTCATGCTCTGTGACACAGGAGTGCATGCACACACACACACACACACACACACACACACACACACACTAAGTTTGTTAAAGACTATTTCTAAAGTATTGGGGACATTACTATATTGGCAAAGTGCTTTCCCTGTAAGCATGAGCACCTGAGTTCAGCTCTCCAGCACCCACGTGACTGTCAGGTGTGGAGATGAGCATCCACAAGCTCAGCACTAGGGAGTCGGAGATGGAGGCTTCCTGGAGCTCATTAGCCAGCCCGTCTAGCCAAATCAGTGAACTTCTGGTTTGGTGAGATTCCGTCTCAAAAAAAAAAAATGTGTAGAGTGAAGAGAAGATATCTAGGATCAACCTTTGACCTCCTTACCGTGAGCACACGTGCTGCCACTATTCCCATACTCATACAGGTGTATATGAACACTCACACAAACACACACATGCACATGCACCACACGACTTTTTTCTATTCTCTTGTTTTAATGTTGCATACATGAAAATAGTGACTATTTTTACCCCTTGATCCCCAATCCCATCCCCCCTCTTTTCCCCTTACAACCTTTCATCTCCCCTGCCAGAATCCCTCCTATTTTCAAATCTTTTCACTTGTGCAGCCCACTGTGTTTCATCTAGACGGTCATTCGAAGTCCGAGAAGTATCATAAATCAGTGGGTACATAATTGAGGAAAGCATCCGCCTTTTCTTCCCTATCAGCATTAGTCTTCATTCGCCTCTCAGAAGGGTGTGGAGCTTCTTGAGATCTTTGTGCTTTCATGTAAAAGTATCCATTCTTGTAAAAGTATCCATATCTGCCATAAAATCTTATATATCTCAACTCTTTCATGTTCAGAAGTGAATGTAGCCTACCTCTGTTTCACTTCAGACTCTTACACTCCTACCACCCCCTCTTCCCTGACGTTCTCTGAGTCTCAGGGTGGGGATGGGTGAGGCATATATATATATATATATATATATATATATATATATAAGTGTTTAGGGACAAGCAGTTCACATTCCCTTATTTTCTGCATTTTGGTGAGCTGTGCTTTTCAGTAATAAATACCTTCTGTTGTAGAAGAAGGTTTCTAAGTTAAGTGCTGACTGTTCTTCCAATCTATGGGTAAAATAGGTATTTGCATAACATTTTGGTATACTGTCTTCCTAGCTAAACATTCCTAGCCTGCTCTTGCCCTGGGACCTACATCCTTACCTTTCATAGGTTCTTGTTCTAGTTTACAGTGATAGGGACATATTCTGACAAAAAGGCCTTAAATCGTATCAGAAAGCCTTTGGTTGTCTCCTTGATGTTCATGCCACTATTACAGTGATTGTCCTGTTGTCATCTGCAAGTTACAATACAACTATTTTTTTATGCAGTACTAAGAAGACCTCTACTTGGGCAGGCATCTCTACCAGAAAAAAGTAATCTTTTAAGCAAACTGTTTACTTGTTTTTATTAGTATAAAGAATGATGTTCGGTGGATTTTAGATCTCAGTCTTAGCTTTAGCTGAAAAGATCTGCGGAAATTGGCCAGTTTTCTCCCTGACTTTGAATTAGAAAAATAGAGATGAGATGAAATTGACAAGAGCAGCTAAAATAAATAAATAAATGAATGAATGAATGAATGAATGAATGAATGAATGAATGAATGAATGAATAAATAAATAAATAAATACATAAATAAGCTTAAATAAGTTTTTGCATTCTTTTGAGTTGAATTCCCATCCTGAAGCATGGGAGGAGCAATGATTTGCAAGATACTTCACACAAGTTAGGGCCAAAGCAATCATAATTGGACTTTGCATGCCCTGCACAATGTCCAACACACTATTGACCTCACAAAGTTTAGCGTCTGCTAAAGGCACCAAGATCCTTGGAGGCAAGGGATTGGCAGCCACAGCAGTGTTCCTATGCTTAAGGGGAATACGGGAAGCGGTTCAGGGAAATGCCACTGGGTCCTTGTACGTATCAGAGAGGAGGGCCCAGAGGAGAGTCGGGCATGCACAATAAAGGACTCTCTGGGAATTGGGGGGGGAGGCACTGGGGGATGGGGAGGGAGGGGTGAGGGGAGGGGGAGCAGGGAGTTCTGGGGGAGGAGGAGGGAGGGAGGAAACTGGTCTACCTATTAAGTTTGTATGAGCGGAAATAATAAAAAATGTATATCAAAAAGAAATCAAAAAAAAGAAAAATAGAGATGAGATGAAATTGACATGAGCAGCTAAAATAAGTAAATAAATAAGTAAATAAATAAGCTTCTTTAATCTAAAGTTTTTGAATTCTTTTGAGTTGAATTCCATTTTTACTGAGGAAAATTTGGATTCTTTGGCTCATGACTGAAAGCATTGCAACTCATTCAGAAATAGTGACTTCCCTTGGTGGGTTACCTTTTTGGTGTCAGAACCGGAGGACAACCTCTGGTGGTTGTTGTTGAATCCCATGCTCTCTTTAGTACCGTGGTTAAATCATGAAAGAATTTTGTGTCTAAATACATTAAGTGACCCTCTGCGTCCTTTGCTGCTGAATCTTTCTACGAAAAGAAAAGACAGGAACTAAAATTAGGGAATTATTTACATCTGGCTTTATCCTCTTGGAAAGCTTTTGAATCTCAATGCAAGTGGCACTTTGCCAGTGACAATGGAGGCTCTGAGATCGCCTTCACATCATCCACTACCTTTTATGGTGCCGGGGGATTTCTTGCTCTCCTTCATGACCCAGCTGCAACGCAGCTGTTGCTTGGGCTCCTGCCCTTCTCACAAGACAGCTTTCGTAACCATCCCCAGTGTGTTTAAATTTCTGCACAAGTGTCAGCTGGGTGCTCCGTGAGCTCAGACAAGGCCTTGCGGGAGCCAGGTAGCATGGCAGCACCCCATCGTATTGTGAAACCAGGGCAGGTGGGGGTGTGGGGACCAGGTAACATTGCAACACCCCATGCTATTATGAAACAGGGGCACGTGGGGGAGTGTTGTTTAAAAGCTGTTTCTAAATGTGATGGAGCAATCCAGTGAACGCAGTGCTTCTGAAGGAGTCATCACCTGTCCCACCAGCAACCCTGCTTAATGTTTAGACTCCTTGCTATGAGCTAAGATTTGAGGACTTTCCATCTGCATTCCGTCCCTAGAGGGATTAAGCACGTTAGCCATGGCAGGCTTCCTCTGGGAAGTCATTCACCCTGAATTTTTGGTACCATCTCGTGGATTGCAGAATGCTGATAAATTTGTAAATTCTTACTTTTCTTTTTCAAGGAGACTACCAATGATGGCAGTAGGCATGACATCCTGGCTCGTATTCAGGCCTCCAGATTTAATATGTTTTTTCCCTTGAAAACTGTGTTTTGTTTTTTTTTTTTTTTTAACTACTTAGGAAACAACCTCTCTCAAGAAGAGTGTGCATATATGAAGTGTGTTTTGGGACTTTCCAGCCTCCAGAACTGTAAAAAGTAAATTTCCCTGGTTTATTTCACAAGAAGTGTGCTGTGAATATTTGCTTTCGCAAGAGAGTTAACTTTCTTCATGCGTTTTTGACCACCTACTATTTATCTGGCCTTTGGCTAATTGTTGATTAAACAATTCTTCTAAAGTGACTTACAATTAGAAGAGGAGATTACAGTTGGTAATTGGAGGACTCATGGGAAGTGTCACAACAGAAGTAGAAGTCCAATGTTGGGAGAACACCAAGAAGTTCCAGGAATCTGGGCAGTTTTAAACCAGCCAGGGACATAATTAGAAAATTACCAGAGAAGCCTCAAATAAAATTTTTAGGGGGAGGGGATCAGGTTCTCTTCTAATTTTCTGTTTAACTGAGGAGTGAAAATTAACTTTGATTCTAGTTGTGACTTACATTTTAATTTTCCATGTTCTTTCCAACAATGTCCTTTTTTCATCTTTTTTCCTGGTTAGTCTTTGTCCTCCCCTTTGTGGCCAGTCACAGTGTTGTCTTGTTTCTTTCTCCACACATCCACCCTTATTCTTCTGGCTTCAAAAACTATGAAACATGCCTGAGATCAGTAATGGTCTTTGTCCCTAAATCCAGTGGCTGTTTTTTAGCATTTGACACAATTGATTGCTGCTCTTTCTTTGGAATACATTCCACCTGGTTTTCAGACACGTATTCTTGATATTTTGGCTGTCTCAAAGATACACAGGTTATCATTGATTATCAGTTCTTAAAACTGAATTATTGTTATGATTATGCTCATGGTCCTGTTTCTTTAATACCTTCCCTTCAGTGCCACAGTCCATCTCTCTTAAGATCCTCTAGCCTCTCTATCAATCCATCTTTCTGTAAACATGAGCTTCTGTCTTTAAGATTCATTCATTCAGTCAGTCAGTCACTCAGTCAGTCTGTGTGTATCATAGGGAGCTATGTGCCTATGGAGGCCCAGAGGTGACTTCAGGAACACTCTGGATTGCTCTTCCTTCTATGTGCTTTGGCTCTAGAGTTTCCCAGGCTCCACTTGCCAGGATGAGAATGAGGCAGAAGCTTGCCCCTTGAGCCATCTCTGTGGCTTTCCTTCCTGGCATTGGGAAGGATACAAAGCATCTGATGGCACGTCCATGTGACAAAGCCAGGAAGTGCTGCTCTGCTCTGCCCCTTCTTGGGGCTGCCTTTCCCTTCTCTGTGCCTCACTCAGCCTGAGCTTCCTGCTCCTCGGTTTCTGTGAATACCTTTCGGTACCATCTGAAGAGGCCAAATCAGATGATTCCAGGTCCAGCTACCATTTCATACTTCTGTCTTACAGCAGTTGAAGTTTTGCACTTGCCACTTAACACTTGTATCTGTTATTAAAGTCTGTTTTCATTTTTGTTACTAAAACAAGGCTGGGCACATGATAAGTACACAATAAATATTTGAAGACTCAAGGGAACCAATAAATATATTTAATGAATTGCTAATTTTTTATTATTTAAAAAGACAGATATTTTTGTTCCAAAATCTAAAAAAACCCTCTTTTAAAAGTTGAAATTATCTTTGTAATTTAATATTTGAATTTTAACTTAATTGAACTTAATTGGTAAAGTAGATTAAAACAAAATTTTTACTTACTTCCCTTTGGCTTTACTAGGCATTTTAATTAAATTTCTGAATACAGATCTCATCCACTGAGATTGTGAATGGATCAGAGTTATGATGAGGTACTGGTTTTAGCTTGATTCTGAGTTTGGTTTAGCACACAGTGTAACAGTCAAAGTAATTTGCCCAGATGGTATTTAAGATGTGGCTGAATCCTATCAAATTAATTATCTCCACTGAGATGTTATTACTGTGTGTATGTGTGGTTCCTTTAAGCTTGAAGGGAAAATATACAAATGAGCAGATGTAGAAAGGAGATTGTAACATAACAGGAAGTCTGAATAAGCTAAACACCTTCAGTTTTGGAATATTTACAAAAGTGAACCATTTTGTGTTTGTACCTTAAGAAACTCAACTTTTTACCTCCCCATAATGTCAGAGCTATATGAGCCACAACACATTTGAATATTTAATATCTTAAGATATTTTGAAAATATGTTTGTGACTTTTTTTCTGGATTGAGTTGAAGCAGTGTCTATTATTCCTAGATCTGGCCTTGACAGACCAAAGGAACAATTTTGTCCAAGTCTGGCATAGTGAAATAATGAGTTTATTGGATTCGGCTCCAGATACATGGGTGAATGGTTGCATTCAGGGTTCCGGGTGACTCCGAGGCAGCCACATCACTGGAAAGTCCCACCTCAGAATAGATGATTCACACCAGCATTGCTGAAATCCTGTAAGCTCCAGACCATGAGTACAGCTGTGGAGGGAGCAAGGTGGAAGGAGTTGCTGGGATCTCGGTTGCCTGTGGTCTCTCCTGCTTTACAGTGGAATTTTAACTGACCAGGTCTTGTGAGGTTCTGCTGTGGGAAATCTCAGCTGCTCTGATTTCAAGAAGTTTGAGAAGGCCACAGCAAGGGTAGAGAACACTAGGAGTCTTACATATCGTGCTGCTTTCAGTAGATTCTTGCTTTGTATTGGAAGCATTGCAATGGTAATGTAAGTCGGTGATGCTGCTTGCTTTTGTTTTTATTGTTTTACTTCCCCCTTTCTTGGCTTTTTGCAGGTTTTCTTTCTTTGCTTTCTTCTCATGCCAGATATCAGCCAGATATTCTTCATTTTTATTTCCTATTGCATACTTGGTGTGTGGCCCCTGTCCAGGGAGCCTTTATGGTTTGGTCTTCCAGACTCTGTTGCCTTGGTATTTTGAACAAATAAAATGCCAATAGTCCACAACACATGCATGATCCCACTGATACTCACACAAATCTTTCCCATGAATAATAAATAAATAGCTCCTAGATTCATTTACGTGTGGTGCGTGCACAGCTGTGGTGTCATTTCTGAGTCTTTGTTTATGCTATAACCGACACCTGATTCAACCCCAGATCCCTAATCTCAAAACTTCTTACCATTTCACTGTTATTCCCTTTCTCAATATAGACACTGAAAACAGAAGATCCTGAAAAGATTAGCAAGACGTGTGTCCAGAAGGATGGCACACAGATCAGAAACTGACCCCTTTACACCACAGAATGTTCAACCATTCACTGCTTTACAGAGCCAAGGGAATGATCTGAATCTAAACACCATGTACCATCCACTGTTTACACTATTTTTTTTTTAGGGGGGTTATTTTTATTCGGATTGCAAAGTATAAATATGAACCAGGTTTGGAAACACAGGTTGTAACAGTTTGGATATGGCACCAGAAACTTCCAGAAGGGACTATGACAGCATATAGCTTTGTAGTTCTGGTGAGATGAATATGGTTACCCAAAAGTTTCCCCACTTCCAACCTTCTCGGTAGCAACTGGTAAGTAATCAGTCACCAAGAACAGTCAACTTCAGTGTTTCCCGTTCTTCTCTAGCCTTTTTCTTTATTAATACCTTCTCAAAACTGTCCATGTTTACACTGTTTTTATTTGTTTGTTTGTTTTTTGGTTTCCAGAAAGAAAAATGTGTAAAACAATAAAAATAGAAACTCCAGATTCATTGCAATGCCTCCTGGGCCCTAAGATGCTGTTCTAAAGAGTTCTAGAACTCCATGCCTGCTAAATCTTTGTATGCCTTGCTCAGTCTGTACATAGACCACATCCAAAATATCACCCAAGGTCTTTCCTGACCACTCCACACTGTCAAATGAACACCATTCTTACTTTTGGTCTGTGTTGCTTCTTGTCATCAAATATTACTTACCATATTCCCAGCTTCTGTGTTAACTGGGAACTGTACAAGAGCAGGGATTTCTTGTTGATTACCAAGATACAACCTGTCACATATTAGGAATTTCCCTATTTGTATGGAGTGAGGCTTCACATCTTGATCGCTTCCTGTTTTCCCCTTTCAAGAGCTTTAGATGTACTGTTTCTTACATTTAGCCCTGCAGCGATCTTTCTCACTTGTCTGCTATAGATAAGATCTGCTTTCTCTATAAGTCTTGAAATACCAATGGGCCAAACCTTGGGTTTGCATATTCTGAAACCTCAAAAGTAAAAGACCCAGAAATGGAGGTAGTGTTCTTAAGGAACCATAATTAAGTAATAAATTGCTGCTTTTATAAAACATTTAGTAATGCATCATGATAAGGTTTTGCGCTTTAGATATTTTATTCTTCTATTTATTTGAGAGAGAGAAATACACACATTCCATAGTGCAGTTGGCCGTCAGAGGACAGCTTTGAGAAGTGCCCTTCCTCCACCACGTGGGCTTCTAGGGACAGAACTCGGCTCACCATGTTTGTGAGCAGATGCCTTACGCACTGAACTATCTTTAAATATTTTTATATAAAACAAATTTAATGTTGCAAAGCATACAAGTTCATCCTGGTGGGCATTGACTTATATAAATAAAACTGCTTGCAACAGCTTCTTGTATTTACATCTGTTTTCCTCAGACCCATGCCTAGAAATAAAATTGACTTGCCAAAGTATATCTGTGATTTAGAGGGTTTTGATGTCTGTCAGATTGCTTCCCAAGAGTCCATTATTATATTTTGCTATATTTAATCAATGTGTTATATGAATGCCTGTTTTCATGAACCCTGATGGTATTGAATTCTTTTATTTTTGCTGCTTTACTGATAAACAAATAATATCATCTCAATATTAGATTGTGTTTTAGGTAAATTTAATGATGTGTATATATCACATGTTTTTATAAAGATTCTGCTCTTTGTTTTTTGGCATCTGCAAAAAATTAGTTTGTGTACTTTGCAGATGAAACACAAATAGCTTTTTTTTAATAATTAATTTATTTTTTCCAGTTAATAGGTACCCCGTCCCCTCCCTCCTCCACCCCTCCCTGGACTCCCTTGCTCCCTCCCCCCCTTTTGCCTTTCCTTTCTCCCCTTCCTCCCTTTCTCCCAATTGCCCCCCCCCCATCCCTGGAGCATCCTTTAGTGTGAATGTCAAGCTTCCCTCGGGCTCCTCCACTCTAATGAAGTGTAAGGACTCAGTAGCATTGCCTAGAGCCCTTTTGTTCCCCTTTTTTTAAAATTTTTTTATTATTTTATTTATTCAATTTGTGTGTGTGTGTGTGTGTGTGTGTGTGTGTGTGTGTGTGTGTGTGTGTGTGTGTAGAACCTCGGACGAATTCGGGAACCACCATGGACGCCTCCACCTCCTCCTGTTTACTCTGCCCCAGGATTCACAGGCTCTGCCCGACCAGGACCAGAAACGCAGCCCCCCCCCCCCCCCCCGCTTCCCCCTCCCCCAATTCCGCCCGGTGTCTATACGTGGGGTCTAGGATCGGAACTCAGGACCTTCCACCTGCAAGGCAGAGGCTTAACCCCTGAGCCACTTCTCCAACCCCTTGTTCCCCTTTAGTATAGGAACATTATTGTGACTGTTACTCCCTTGCTTCTAAGGATCCTAGTGCCCGTGATCCATGCTAGACTTTGGGGGGGGGTGTCAATGCTACGACGTCATTGCGCAGGTCATGTAAAGTCCTATTATGGTTACTTCGGCCCTAACTTGGAAACACAAATAGCTTTCAGAGTAATAGCTAGTAGATGTGGGAAAGGCAGTTTTTGCTGTCTGAGTAAAATTCACTTTTACATTTTTTTCGACATTTTTTTCCACCCAGTTTTATAACCTCCTTTTCTTCCAGGGGATCCGAGGACACCTACAAATTACATCTCATTGAGCTGTCAATTGGAGGTTCCCACAGCTTCTATATGGGGCTGATTTTATGAGAATGATTCCAGCACCAAGAAAATGATTTTTCTACTATATCAGTTAATTGCAATGACACTATGATTGATACAAAGGAACTATGGATTAAGGCATATATAAGTGAAGTTTGCAAAGTCCTAAGAGAGTTTGTTTACAGAACAGGCTCCCCAAATCCCATAAATTAGTGGTTTGTTTATTTGTTTTTAATTGAGTACCCATTCATCCTCCTTACTGGCTCCTCTTCCTGGAATATCAGGTGTGGGGCTGAAATGTTCAGGTGTGCGATCATGGCTGCTCTTTCTGCTGAATTGCCGCCATGCAGGAGCCCGGCAAGAGTAGACTTACTATAGCAAAAATATACTCTGGTCACCTAGTGAATTCCAAGTGATTAAGAGCTCTGTGCTCAGAAATCTCTTGCTTGGATTACATGGTCTTTCAGAGCTTTGTGCAAGAAAACAGGTATAAAATTCTAATTAAAAACCATCTTAAATTATGTATTTAATTATCTGCAGTGGAGGTGTGTATACCCACATGCCGTCATGGTGCTTCGCAGCAGTGCCTAGTCTTGTCATGTGATCTTCAGAGACATAGCAGATCTTAGCTGTGGTATGAAGAAACTAGTGAATTATATCTACAAGGTCATGAATAATTTGTTGCAGAAAATGATGGCATATATTTCACATAATTTTTTCTTTCTGCTGCTCTAAATTTTTCATAATATGTATTCATTATACATGGTATTATATTACATAAGGATATTTTTCTACAAATGTATATATAGTGCATTCTCCTCCATAACTCTCATTGCTTCCTTCCCTTTAGTTCCCCTCTTGTTTCCCCGGTAGTTTTTCTTTTACTTTCTTACATGGTTTCATCTACTAATATGAAATTTGGAACCACATATGTGAAAGGTACTAACTTGTTGTGCGTGTCTCTCTCTGCATATGTTTGTGTATGTGCACGTGTGAATGTGCATACAAATGCCTGGGTAGGCCTCATAGAAGCCAGAGGAGGCTGTTGGATGTCCTGTGCGTCACACTCTGAGAAAGGACCTCTCACTGAGTTTGGAGCTTGCTACTTCGTAAAAACATATGTAGCTATGATTTTATTTTTACATTTTTTACTTGATCAATTACTAGGAGAGAGACCTCTTCCTGCTTTGCACCCACCTAGCAAAGCTCCTGTTTCTGAACTCTGATAGAAGCAGCACCAGTTTCATGGGAAAACAAACTAGCCTGAAACTTATGCCACACAGTGCAATTGGCTATGTGGAACTAACCAGGCCTGGTCCTGATTATGGTGAAGTTTGGCATTCTTCTTCTTCTTGTTATTGTTTTTCATGAACTTAACTTGCTTGTATATGTTTTAGTATTTAGCACAGTCCCTTTCTTGGTTTCTAAAACCACTACATGGCTTGCAAGCATCACTACCAATACATACAATGTCTGTTTTTACATGCTTTGTTTAATATGAAAAGTTTATATAACTAGTGGCTATTTTATCATGCTTTCTTGCACAACCTAATATAATGTCAGACATCAAGAAAAATCTTCAGATGAGCAATTTAGTTTTCTTTTCTTCTACTTATCATTTCTTCTTTAGGCAGTATCTCACATGTTCCTTGTTGGCTTCTAACTCATTGTGTAGCTGAAGATTGTCTTGAATATCTGATCCTCCTGTCTGTACCTCCCAAGTGCTGGTATATAGGCATATATTGCCACAGCTGGTTTATGCAGTTCTGGGGACTGAAACCAGGGAACCATACATGCTAGGCAAATGGTCTGGATGCTGATTTAAATCTCTTTTTCATTTTTTCAAAGCTTTCATGTCCCCCAAACAATGATGGTTGAGACAGTAATTTAACATATTACCACTTCCCAATGATCATGAACCCCTATCCTGGGATTAGTAATGTTTGTCTAGGGAACCTAGGCAGTTTTTTGATCATTTATTTCACAGACTCTCATGATAATTTCTTTATTTCATTATTTGATAATTGACTGATAAACAGTGGCCAAAACAGAAAGGTGGCTGTTTTCATGGTGGCATATTGTTTTACCCCCAAAGAATGTTCTCCATCTATTTTGTGTTTAGGAGACTGAGAATCTCATTTCTTTGAAAACTGAGTCCCTCAAACAGTGACAAACCATTGTCCTTTGAATATGATATGTGTTTTTAAAGCTGCATGTAATTGTTTTGCCAGAGAATGATGCATAAGGATTTTACTACCCTGCATACTGTGACATTGATAAATGAAGTTCTTTCTTCTTTTCCGTCCTTAAAACCTTAAATGGAAAAAAGTTCAAAGCCCCTTTTTAATCTTTGCATATACCAGTTTTACAGATCCTTTAGCAATGATAGCTTTTATTTTGTATCTTTTATTATTCCCTTCTACAAATTCTTTGAATGTTACTTTCTAATGATTGAAAGACTGAGCATATGTTTTGGGGCTGTGTATATAACAAAACATATTCTTTATTGTTTATAGCCCTGCGTTCTGTTGCATACTATGCATATGCACTAGCATATGAATGTTGAGTGTGTATATCTGTAAATAAATAGCTAACATTTTTTGCCAATTTTTAAAATACCTAGGTGTTTTAAAGGTGTTACTCCTTTATATGTATCATCAGATACGTCAGTGAACCTTTAAAATAGTTCTTACAATTTTTAAAGGGTTTTTTCCAAGTTTTAGATTGATAAAAAAATAGTTGAACACCAGAATTTCTCACCACCCCACAAGCATTTCCTCCTTAAGGTTAACTTGTGGCATAAGGTCAACTTTGTGGCATCCTATCAACTTGGTGGCGTGAGGTCAGTTTAAGGTATTGGTGTTGGCTATTTGTAAACAAGTAGATGGGGTGGTTGAGGTCTAGAACAAATGTATCATGAATTTGTCCATAGTGGCAGTGTCTTGCAGACTCACTTTACTACCCTCGAGGTCCCCTGCCCTCTACCTGTATCCTCTTGTTTGCAGTACAACTAATGACTGCTAAGACGTGAACAATTTTCCCTGAGTCAGGCAGATAAACAACTGTGGGAATTTCTCTGCTTCTTTGTAATCTGTTAGCCAGACTCATGCACTGAAATGCCTGATTCTTTGCAGTTGATAAAATTGGTAAAATTTTAGCTCTTTATGAAACGATAAAGTGTGTGTATAACAACATTTTGTCTATGATTTTTTTTCTTCTTCTCTGAAGGTTAAACCTGGCAACTATCTTAGGGAACTTTATAGTTTCAATTTTGGGATATCCAATGAGATTTAGAATTTAAGGAGAAATTATTGGTATCATTTAAGCGAAAAAGAAATGCAGCTGTTCATCACTTCCCTGTCTGAATATAATATTTCTAGGGGTTAAGACAGTTTTCAATGAATGAAGACTGTGTTAATGTCATGCCTTTTAAAAAAACATTATTTTTATTTGTTTGAGGAGGAAAAGAGAACGAGAGAGAGAGAGAGAGAGAGAGGCATGCATATACAGAGGTCAGGGGACAACTTTTAAAAGTTGAATCTCTCCTTTCACCATGTGCGCTTTTAAGGATAAAACACAGGTCATCAGGTTTTTGAGCAGATACAGTTATCTACTGAGCTATCTGACTAGCCCTAATTTTTTTTAAAAATGAACAAATGAACAAAAGGTCAGAGGGTATGGGAAATTAGTCAAAATTTCATGGAATGTAGCATAACAGGTTTTTCATACAGTTAACTTTGGAAAAACTGTTTGACATTGCGCTGGTTTTGAAAAGTACATGCGAAGAAAGAAAACCATTGCCTGAGGTTATGTGGTCCTTTATATGTAAAATAAGAAGGAACAAGCTGATGAGATTTACCACAGATGATGGCTTCCAGCCTTCACCCAGTGCTTTGCTCTCATTGAGAGTCATCATAGATCTTAGTACAGCTATGTCATACCAGAGAACCAAGAAGGGTCTTTTCAGTGCTATTCTTCTACCCTGGGACTCTTCTTTGTTACTTGGGGTGAAGAGTGATTCAGAAACAGTAACCAATGAGAACACATACTTTCAGAATCTGCCTGCATTATATTAATTCAAGAAAGATCTAGTTTATTGTATGCAGGCATTTCTCCCTGTTGCTTATTTTCTTTACGATGTTAATATTTCCTTAAAACTAAGTCTAAGAACTGAACTTGGGTTTCGATTAAACCCTGGGTTAGTAGCATTTTAGTTCTGAATGAGATCAGCAATAAGATGCAGCTTGGAAATTCTCCAAGTAGTAAAAGGGGCTGAGGAGACAATTTAGGCTGCAGCTCTAAGTGTTCATGAGGACCTGAGTTTGATCATTGGGTCTCATGTTCAAACAAACAAATCAACCCTCTGAGTGACACTAAATTCTCATAATCCTCGTGTTGAGAAGATACCAACAGGCCATATCTGGGGTTCTCATGCCAATCAGGATAGCCCACCTGGAGAGTACCAGGTCAGTGTGAGACTATCTCCAAACATGTGGTTGGTGCCTGAAGATATCCAAGATTATGCACTAGTCTCCACATGTATGTGCATGTCTATCTGCTGCACACATATGCATCCCACACACTTAAACACACACACACAGATACAGAAAATGATCATGATGTTTCTTAACTATCATATTCTTTTGTTTTTGGTAAAAGCCTTTTTACTTTAATATAGTTTATATTTGATACTTTCATGACAAATGAATATATGTCATTTTCATCCCATACCTCCCAACCTCATCCCTCTCCTCCTTCTTCCCAATCTGTCTCCTTCCTTCTTTATGTTTTTTTTTTTTTTTTTCCACATATGTGACCCACTGCGTTTAATCTTGTTTGCCTCTATTGGAATGTGCTGGAGAATGGATGAGAGATTAGTAAGTTTATGACTGGTGAAAGTAGTTTCCCTTCCTGCACCCAGTGCCCTTTCAAGTCTGTGGGGTGTCTCTGGGGATCTTGTGAAACCTTCTTTCTTTTTTTAAAAATTTTTTTTATATTATTTATTCAGTTGTGAGTGTATGCATGCGTGCGTGTGTGTGTGTGTGTGTGTGTGTAGAACCACGGGCGAATTCGGGAACCACCATGGACGCCTCCACCTCCTCCTCGTTTACTCTGCCCCGGGATTCACAGGCTCCGCCCTACCAGGACCAGAAACGCAGGCCGCCCCCCTGCTTCCACCCGGCGTCTATACGTGGGGTCTAGGATCCGAACTCAGGACCTTCTGCTTGCAAGGCAGAGGCTTAACCCCTGAGCCACCTGTCCAGCCCTGTGAAACCTTCTTTCTTAAGTGGCCACTTTTGGTTGCTGGTTCACTCTCATCTTCTAATCGTCTCTTCTAGATGTTTCCCAGGATCCTGAGCTCAGTCTTCACTCTCTGCATGTTCCCCTTGATCATCCTCCTTTAGAAGAAAACAAATCACTCCCTCCCCCTGTAGTATTTACCAGTAAACATTAGTCTACTTCCGTACACAAAAGGTGGCGAATCCCTCATAATCTGATGCTGAATCATCCATGTTCTTTGTTTTTCAAGGGTCGTAAGAGTGAGGCTGAAAAGTTCTTCTTGAAGGCCATTGAGCTGGATCCCACCAAAGGAAACTGTTACATGCACTATGGTGAGTGTCGATAGTATTTTCCACGCCCCAGGGTGGCAGTTAATGTGATATGAGATTGAGGTCTTACTAATAAAGGACCTTGGAGAGGAGATTTCAGATTCTGCCTAGTGCTCCATTCTTCCATCACTGAAAGCATTATATCCAAGAGGCCTCTGCATTATGTTTTCTTTCTATAAATTTCATTGGACTTTAATGGAAAAGGCAACTTTCCAGTTGTGTCTTTCAAGTTCAGCATGGGGTTTAAAGGGATCTCATCAGGAAAGCATCTAAGTCTGCCTGATGCAGAGTTTATAATAAAAATATTCACTTCCCTTTTCATTCTGAATGATAATGTATTGCTCATGGAGCATGCCATCTTGATGTTTTTAGAAGTTTACAGTGTTAGTTTTTTTTTCGGAAAGACAAGGATCTGTCCACCAGCAAGGCTAAGCATGAGTTACAGCGAGTGCAAGGAATGACTGTCTCATGCCACGTAGCCATAGCCTTAATCAGTCCAGAATGAGCTTATATAACAACTCTGATACACTCCCCTCTGTCATTACTAGTGAGTCATATGTTTAGCAAGACAAAGTATATAGCTGGTTGGTGCTGGGTCAGACATGCTTATGTCACCAGATCTGCAGTTGGATTGGTTCTAAAGAAGCCAGGAAAGCATTTTCTTTTGCTGATCCCTTGAAAAAAGTAATGTTCCTTTTTTTTTTTTTTTCTTGGGATCCCTATTGGTTTTTATGTGTTAGTTATTATCAAGTACTAAACTTTAAAGTGAATGGAAATTAAATGTTGAGGAAATAATGCTAATATGCTTATATAATATTAATTCCTTTTCCCAGTTTCCAGCTAATAAAACTAAATCAGTGACATCCTGCAAGTGTAGAAGAATAGAAATAATCAAACCAAGCACAAGTGCACTTTCAAATGTGCATTGTTGTGTGAATAAGTTTATGAACTTAGGCTCGTGATGCATTATCTTTTCAGCATAAAACAGGGCGTAATTTCACATGACATATTGCCTACCCACTTCTGAGACTGCTCTTTTACTGCTGTGCTAAAATAGCAGTTGGCTAATTAAACTTAGCTGTAGAATTTATTTTCATTTTTGCAGGTTTTCCTATTATATGTGAAGTATTAGGGTTTTCTCATGCCTCCTATTTTGGTACATTTGACCCCATGCATTAGTAGTTCCATGATTACTTTTCCCCAAGTATAACAGGACTCATACCAGTACATTTCAGGAAATAGATGTTTTCTTCTCTGTTCTTCCACTTATAATTCCTTTGCTTGAAGTGGCTCTGAACATTATCTTTTCTGAACTCTAACTCCAATACTGTTGTATAGCCGCATATAGGTATTTTTCACAACAAATTTCTTTAAATTTGACATTGTTGCTTTTGAATTGCAATTATTAAAAATCACTGTATATTAATTTTCAGAGTTGGCCTCTCATTATTCTGACTTGTCCGCCCTACATACTTCATTTTTGCATAACATTGTATCTCTAATTTTACTCTTGTTGTTGCAGTGATTGTAGTAGGGGTTATTTCTCCCTTGAGAATTTTGTTCTATATTTGGTTCAATAGAAACTTTACAAAGTCTTTATTTCATCTGCTGCTTGAAAAATAGATAGCTCATGTCTTTAAATACATATGGAAAAATTCAGTTTTTCTCAGTACTCTTGAATGTTCTTAATTTTTGACCTAAATAAATTATTAAGAGCATATTTACTTTTTCAGAGAAAATTGACTACATAATTCAATATTTTATGAGATAAATTTTATGCATTTTATTTGCAACACTTGATTTTTTTTTCTTGCTTTTAATCACAAATGGAAAAGACTCAAAATGAGGCATCACAAAGGAGGAAATTGGTGAAGTACATAATCCACAAAGGGCTGGAAGCTCACAGCATGCCTGATACTTGTTGTCTATTCTGCTATGAGGCTTCATTCAGGAGTATTAATGATTTTGATCAAAAGTCTGTTTATGCATTTAAATGTTGGAAATTGATAATTATGCTTAGATTGATAAAAAAAATCCTCTGGTGCACAAATAGCTTTGATAGGAAGACAGGTAAGTAGACATTCTGATTAGGAAGCCATGGTGAACAGTACAGTATTAAATTTATACCATTATTTAACTTAACATTCTTAAGAGAAGGTTTCTACTTTCATATTTATAAGATGTTGTTGCAGTCCACCTGCATGGTTGCTGATAAATGACCATCAAATGGCTTAAGGGAACAAGGGTTTATTCTCTCTTATGATTCCTGGTTACAGTTCTCAGTCCAGCTTGAAGGAGAGCATGCACCAACACCAGGGCCAAGGGAACTGGTCACACCATCACCACATAACAGCTGAGAGATGGATGATCCTTACTTGCCAGACCAGCATGTCTGGCCAATTGAACAGAAGGATGCCAACTCTCTCAACCAGCTCTCCGTGATTTATTCCAGGGCCTAATCCCACCCGCCACAGGCTGGGCCTTCCCCATCAGCTAGACAATCTCCTTCAATTGAACTCTGGGTCTAACTCAGCTACTAATTCTCCACAAATGTGCCTGAAGCTCAAACCCTCAATAGTCAAGTTGACACCTGTGCTTAACTATGACAGATGTATTTACTAGAAACGAGACATTGTTCTCTTTTCAGAAAATTCTCTATGGGGAACGAGGATGATGATAACATTTTTAGAGGGCAGCAAGGTAGCAAATGGAAGATTTATTGAGGCAAGACAGCCATGCAAAGTGTCCCTTAGGGTCTAATGTGTGAAATCTTGAGTGTAAGCCAACTATTTGAAGAACTTGATGCCAGTAGAACAATTAGAAAATTCAGGGATCGGAGACAGGAACAAGCTTATAGTCTCAGCAGAGACTGAAAAGCTCATGTCACTGGAACGTTGGGTTAGATGGGAAAGTAGAAGAGGAAGCTGCAGAGAAAGGAGACACAGGTGGCTCCCGGGCTGGTGGACCAAGAAGAGGTGTTTTCCTTTCTTTGAAGTTCTGGAATTCACCACACTGAGAAGTCAGGGGAGAAAGTCAGAGTGAAACAAAGGGGAAACTCTGAAGAGAGTGATTGCTATGTTTTAGACAAGAGATAATGATGGCTTTAGAGTTTGGGAAAAGTAAATATATTAAAATTATATATTTCCCTCCTTTAGAAGATCCTAAATTAAAAATAGAAAGGGATCTGTTTCCTATTTCTATGCCGTCATTACCTAACATATTGCCATACTCCCAGTAATGTGCAATAAATGTTTACTGTGCTCAGTTAAAAAATGTTCTCCATTCTAAAGCTGAATCTTGGGCGCATAATTCACTGAAAGAATGTTTGATTTGAATTTTTATTATTTCTTATCCAAGAAAATATATACTTTGACTCTCATATCAATGTTCCTTGCCAACTTATAGAGAGATGTGTGTGTGTGTGTGTGTGTGTGTGTGTGTGTGTGTGTGTGTATGTGTGTGTGAGTGTGGCATTTATACCCACAGATTGAATGAGTAAAAACATTTCCTCAATTTAAAATAAATATTTAAATGAAATATACATGTTTTGAGTCTTTTTAAAATGCTTTGCAAATGCCAATGAAAATGCCAGAGTGAGTGGATTTTGTTTTATAGGAAATTCACTCCCTTGAGTGATTATGTGCTTTTAGTTTATTAATGATACAAGCAACTTGGAAAATATTCAGTGGGGACTAGACAAGGGGAATTGCAAGAATTTATACTGGTTGCAGTGATGATTAGAAGATATTATTTAGAAATGCTGTCAGTTACTTGTATTTTAGATCCACTGGCTTTGTTCTGAAAAAAGGGATTGCATATTAGTGTTTCTTCACATCAGATTCATTTGCAAGTTTAGAAAATTACTCAAGGACTTTACTTAAATTTTGACCCCTTGGAGCATCTGTAATCTATGGAAGAAAGCAGACTCTGAAGTTTAGATTCTTTTTCTCTAGTTTTCAAGCTTGGTATGTGCTTTCTATGATGTTTTCCTGTGTTAAGAAAATATGTTGCCTCAATATTTAGAAAAAGTGCTATTTTTCAGTATCGGCTCAATTTTTTACCTCTGTCAAAAACTGTAAGGAAATGTAGAAAATTTATGGTATCAATCATTTCCTTATGTAGTCTTGTTGGAATTTGGTTCATGAATCTCAGGGTGATTATTTGGCGTATTGATTTCTTGTGTCAGTCTTGAGATTCTCCATGGATTCTCTGTCTCCAAAGGATAGTTTCCACAAGAAGAATCCAAGTCAGGAGAAAACTACCTCTTCAAAAAAGAGACTGCTAGAAAAATCATATATGAAGTAAAATATTTACAAATTATTTTGCATACCTAGTACTAAACTTGATGTTGGTTGAAGTGGAAATAGTTACTAAATTATGTATGAAACTCTAAAAGGTTAAGAAAAATTTATAAGGGGGGTTGGGATAAGTTCTGTGGAGAAAAACTAAATACATAGATGGTAAACAATTTTTCTCTCATCTATGTCTTCACCAAGGCCTGCAGCCTACTTTTTTCATTCCTGATGCATGCTGTGTGATGTTGTTCATTTTCAGTGGCTCAGCTATGAAACAAGAGGTTCAGTGATGAGTCCTGAATCTCTTCCAGCCTCCAGCTCTGTATTTATCAAGTACTATATTAAATACAGGGGCACAGTTGGAGAAAAGACAATTTCTAATGGAGCTGACAAAGTATCAAGAGAAGAACAAATTGTAAAAATAATGACTTAATTACTGTTAGTCTTAAGAAGAGAAATAGCTTAATTAAAGGGTGTTGAACTCAGGGATGGAAGTCCAGGAAAAATATACTCCATAGATTCCTGTTGTCTGCATACTTGAATGATGAATAAGAGTTTATCAGATAAAAGCATAGAAATGAAGGCATGAAAAAGAGAAAACCCAAAGCAGAGAACACTGAAGGCAAGAGGTACAACATGTGTTCACATGAGACAAAGCAGAACAATAGCTCCATGCAAGTCAGACTGGTCCAGTTCTGAGATTTCAGGTTATGAGTATTAGGAAAATTCAGACTTTGCGAAGGAGAAGAAAGCATACATCTCTGACATTTGGGAACAGTTGCTGTGTTCCTATCATACACAATTGTGTTGAATTGTTAAAGGCGGTGTATATATGAATTCTCTTTGGTTGGATGTACTTCACTGTTAATGTCTTGAAAAGATCTTATATTTATCAAATACTTTTTCCTTCAGTTTAGTGTTTTGTGGCCTTTGATCTTTTTTTGATCATCATCCCCTTTCTGTGCGATAGGAGTGGATTCTGGTTGCACTTGACTTAAAAAATGGCAGTTCACAATTTTTAACTGACTTTATAAATCAGAAATTTTCAAAGAAGAGCCTTGAAATTTATCATGGGTCTAAGTTGGTTGGTGAGAGGCCTGTGATTTTTCTACTCCTTAGAGGACAAAAGCAAGTAAGATTGACTGTGTTGAATTGTTTCTGTCTTAGTCATTTCAAAAAGAGGAATTTTAAAAGTTAAATAATAGTCTAAGTTATGGCATTTTCCTGATTAAAAATGAAAATACAGTTTAGGTAGCTCTTTGCAAAAGTTATGTTGTGGCTATAATTATGGTAAGTGCTTAATATGGAAAAATGTTATATTTTAATTATAGTGTTTAGTGTTATTGCTCCATTAAGAGCATAGTTCACAGAAGTATAATTTAAAGTGTTCTACAGTTTGTTGCAAACTATCTCATTTCACAACTAATATATTTTCTCTTTAAATTCTCTACTCAAAAATCTAAAAAAAAATTAGTTTGATCCAATCTTCATATTTTTGTTTTACATTAGGTATTTTCCAAATCTCTTTTAGAATTAAAGTTTTCTCGGGGCTGGAGAGGTGGCTCAGTGGTTAAGCCTCTGCCTTGCAGGCAGAAGGTCCTGAGTTTGGATCTTAGACCCCATGTATAGACGCTGGGCGGAAGCCGGGGGCGGCCTGCGTTTCTGGTCCTGGTAGGGCAGAGTAAACAAGGAGGAACTGGAGGCGGTCCATGGTGGTTCCCGAATTCATCCGTGGTTCCACACACACACACCACACACACACACAATTGAATAAATAAGAAATAATAATAAAAAAAGAATTAAAGTTTTCTCATGGTTAAAACAGGGCAGAATAGGGACAAGTCTTTCTGAGGATAAAAAACAATACTGAGAAAAAGAGTAGCTGTATGAAAATAAGAGCTATTAGCAAAAGATATGTGTATACAGTATGTGAGGCACTATGGAACTACAAATAAAGCAAAGTGTGTAGACCAAGAGAGTGATTCTCCAAGTGTAAATATAGCTGATTTTAATTGATAGGTGGAAAGGGATTTGCTGGGGGAACAGGAGAGACAAGGAGGGGTGAGGCAGGATGAATTGGGACAAATCTAAGACAAGGACAGTGGTGCACATACATGCTTGAAAACATCATAATGAAACCTATTATTATTTTATAGGATAATTAAAAATATTGTTAAAAGATAATGTAAGTTCATTAGAAATCAAAAGAACTCACATCTAAATAGCAATTGAATCCCTTTTAGTTGCTCTAATGCTTATTCTCAGTGATTATTCTCATGCACATATGCCATAAATAAGTTGCAGCCTTCTTTCTATGTTTAGCAGAAATTTAGAAAGTGAACACTGACATAGACATTTACTAGAGGCAAAAGTGAGAAGGTGCCTATATGACTGAGAAGAAAAATAGTTTAAACCAACATATTCCCATTTAATGAAATATTGTAAGTCCTAAATTAAATATAATGAAGGGCCGATAATAACAAAAAACTGCTTAGGTCATGGTGGCTGGTGAAAACAGTATGTTTAAATTTTAGAAAATACCTATCTTATAAAAAGGATGCAAGTATAAGGCAACAGAAATCTGTGGTTTTGGACTTGGAGCTTTTGGAAGGACAGCTATACAGTTTTCTGTTGAATATTTTCTATAGTCAGCACATTATTTTAAAAAAGTATGTAGTTTGATAACATCTGAAACTACAAACATTTTGAGTATTTGTTCCTCTATATAGAAAGATAGTAAAATTATTACAGTAACAAAGTGCTTCTTCACAAGTATTCAAAATAATTCAACATAGACGTCAAGACATGAAATTTGGGCTGGGGAGATGCCTCAGATAGCTGACCTGCTTACATGAGATCCTTAGCTGTGAGGTTCCAGAACCCACAATAAAACATTTTTTAAAAAATCACTTAATACATGTTCTGCACCAGGAAGATAAACAGGAGGATCCTTGAGGTTTACTGGCCAGGCAATCTATCCTGCCTGATTTGCTTTAGGCTGATTTGACAGCCTCAATCTCAAAAGCTGAAAGTAGGTGACACTTAAGGAATGACATCTGAGGCTGTTTCCTCCCATGCGTGCATGCATATATGCATGTGTGTGTGCACACACATGTGCAGATGCACACATGCATACACAAGTAAACCAAGTAAACCATAAAAATTTAGCAAATAGAGAAAAGCATTAAAAATTCTCTTGATGGATATTGGATGTCATCCCCAGGCCAGAGATAAAAAAGACTGTTAAAATAGAGTCTTATTATAAGAGTAGATTCAAAGGTAGATTGAATAAGAGTAGGAGACTGTGGTGAGGGGAGTCAGTCTCCCATTTGCAGCATGGTTGCCTTTTATCTGCCAGACTTTATGCCCTCCCTTTCTGGTAAGATCACACCCCATCTGATGCAAGTGACCAGGAAGGAAAGTCTGTGAGCTTAACCAGATGTCTCATTACTTACTTGCAGTCCTTGATGGTGGCCTATTTTCTCTGCTGTAGCATGATCCCCTCTCTCCTTGTTTCTGGCAGGGCCCTCCTTCCCTTTCCCTCCCTGCTTATAATCTTTGCAGTTACTGAAGGTATTAACAAAGATTTATCTTTGAGTGTGTCTCTAAGTGGGTTTGTTACTAGGATCCATCTATTAGGGAGTACATACGGCACTTAATTTTCTGGGTCTGGGATACTTCACTCAATATAATCTTTTCTAATTCCATCCATTTCCCAGCAAATTTCATTAATTCATCATTTTTGATAGTTGAGTAGTATTCCATTGTATAAATTAGTACCACATTTTCCTTATCCACTCGTCAACTGAGCCAAGGGTGGTACAGGAGCAGCAAAACTGAAAAAAAATCAACAAACCATAATTCAGAAAATCAGAAACTCTACGTCAACCATCTGGAACCAGTCCAGCCTAATCTCTCCCCATCCTAAAGTTCAGGGAAATTTGAGGAGGAGGGAGCGGTAAGAATGTAAGAGCCTAAAGATGGGAAGGAGCAACAATATGCAAGATACTCCACACAAATTAGGGCCGAAGTAATCAAAATAGGACTTTGCATGACCTGCACAATGACCAACATGTCATTGAACCCCCAAAGGCTAGTATGGATCACAGGCACTAGGATCCATAGAGGCAAGGGATTAACAGCCACAATATTGTTCTTATACTGAAGGGGAACACAAAAAAGAGCTCTAGGCAATGACACTGTGTCCTTACACCTCATCAGAGAGGAGGACCCAGAGGGAAGTTTAACATGCACTAAAGGATGCTCCAGGAATGGGGGCGGGGGGCACTGGGAGAAGATGAGGGAAGGGGAAAAAGGAAAGGGAAAGGGGGGAGGGAGCAGGACAGTTCCAGGGAGGGGAGGAGGGAGGAAAGAGAATGGGCTACTTATCAACTTTTATATAAGTGGAAAAAAAATTCTCTTGGAGCTGGAGAGATGGCTCAGGGGTTAAGACTCCATGTCGGGGCTGGAGAGGTGGCTCAGGGGTTAAGCCTCTGCCTTGCAGGCGGAAGGTCCTGAGTTCAGATCCTAGACCCTACGTATAGACGCCAGATGGAAGCGGGGACGGCCTGCATTTCTGGTCCTGGTAGGGCGGAGCCTGTGAATCCCGGGACAGAGTAAACAAGGAGGAGGTGGAGGTGGTCCATGGTGGTTCCCGAATTCGTCTGTGGTTCTACACACACATACATACACACAAGCGCGCACACACACATACACGCACAATTGAATACATAATAAATTAAAAAAAATTAAAAAAAAAAGACTCCATGTCATAAGCAGAGGGTTCTGATTCACATATAAAAATACCAGACAGAAACGGTGGTGGCCTGCACTTCTGGCCCTGGTGGACAGAGCCTGGGAAATTCTGGAGCAAAGCAAGGAGATAGAAACAATGCAGAATGATTCCTGAAGTCAACCTTGGTCCTCCACAGGGACACACAGTGCCCTTTCACACACCACACACACACACGCACACACACACACACACACACACACACACACACACACTCACACACACACGCACACATTTTAAAAAGACAAGAGTTTGTTTAAAAAAATGGTTAGAGTCTGTGTACAAATGTGCTTTTGAATATGTCTATATGCAGGATTCAAGAAACATCGAAAGCAAGATGCTTTTTGGTTTGGGGAGCAGAGAAGCCAGTAGACCATGGGCAGTGCATCATGGGTACTAGAATGAGACACACCAGCCCTAGGAGGAGGATCTTGCTGAGCAGCCTTCAGCTCTGCTAGACTCTCTGCTTTCTGATATTTCAATCTGAAGATGATCTCTCCTGAGTAAGGTTCTGAGAATTTACTTACAATTTTATAACATAGCTAGCATGTAGTATATGCCCAGCATCTTGTAATAATGGAAATTTATCACTTTTAAATTATGAAAGGTGTAATTTTCCAAAAAGAAAGTGAGCTGTATTAAAAAAAATTGAAAAAGGAGTACAAATAATGGGCAGAAATTAAAGTAAGAAGAAGCAAAAAATAAAGTCCTTTTTCTGCCTTGTACTTAATTCAAACATTGCTTCTCAAAGTTGTCTCTCCTGCCATTAACTTTTCTTTGTCTATCTGACACATCTATGCATGGACACCTCAGAAAAGCACAGTGAGATGGTGAGGGCGGGCAAGAAGACTGGAAACCCACTTAGCGGGAGGAGCTGTGCCCTGGCTCTCCAGTCCCACCCTGTCCACCATCCGCCCTCATTCCCAGGTCTCTAGAGTGTGGTGCTCCTTGTACCATTCATTCTTGCCTCCTTTTGCCCTACTTGCTTCTTTCCTGGCACCCCCCCCTCCCTCAGTGTACTATACACTCCTTTAACCATTGAGACTGCTCATATCTCTCAGTTATTAAGTCAAGCCCCTTATGCAGTGGGGTTTTCCTCCATCAGAAGATAAAGTATGGCAAATTGCTTGAGAAGCTCACGGACACATTCCTTGTGCTGCGATTGAGACATACATGACCTTTGCTGAGCCTATATATTGCTTAACTATGTGATACAAGGCGTCTCATTTTCCTTTTTGACCCTCTTGTCACTTCTTACACTTCTTACACTTCTTTCCTCCTTTACCTCATCCTGCTCTCCACAGGACAGTCATCATAATGACACAGCTAGTTTTCCGACATCTCATGAGAATCAAGGGAGAAACCAACACACTAGCATGTTCTCTCCTTCCTAGCCTCTTTTCCAGTTGAGCGCAGATTCCTTACCTGCTCGTTCCCTAAACTCCTTGGATAACTTCCTTGTCGCCTGTTCAATTCAGGACAAATTCCTGGCCTTATGCTCACTCTGGCCTCACAATCATCAGTCCAGATTGATCTCCTGAGTGTCTTCCTTTGTTTCCCAGCCCACCTGCTTTCTTGGCAGCGACTATGGCACATTTATCACATTCGATCTGTCTTATGAAGACAGTGCTTTTGTTAACTGGGCTGCCAAGAACATAGAAGCACAAAGCAGCACAACCATTAAAGAGGAGGATGATTGATTTTTCAGGAGTGACAGCATTCCTAAATGTCAGGGTGACCAGTGACTCAGAAAGGATACTCGGCGATGCTTCATCAGACACACAAAGACAAATGTGTTCTCCAGAGGTTCAGTCTTCCTTGGCGTAATTAGCACACACTACCTGCACCTGTTGCCACAGACTGTTGCATGGACCACTACTGTATATACTGTTAGGCTCAATACACTCACCAAAAGTGCATTTCTCTCCTTCCCTCAGAAGGAGAGACATCCCATGAAAGACTTGACACAGTTCCCTTTACCCACTCATCTTTGCCACTAGATGTCAGCACAATCAGTGAGCCTGAACGTTTCCACATGGTCTTTCTTTCTCCCTGCGCCAATCATCTGGATCTTTTTAAAAAAATGTCTCTGGATATCCATGGGCACCTGTGGAATGCTGATATTCTTCTGTACATGGAGGCTGGTGATAACATTCTAGTCTCATGGTGGAAAACGTTGAACGGAACCATCGAAAATTTCACCTCTATTCAGAAGTGGTATATTTAGCTTGTTCTGCTTTGTACACTCTCTTTTGCTAATTCTATGCAAGCTTTCTTCATAATCTCCTCACACCTATAATAGATGAGAAATGCTACATTTAATACCTTTGCATCCTTTTGTCCCTGAAAGTATTGCTGTATCTTTTGAACAGAAGGCACAATTTAAATTTCTTGGTTATATTAACATATACAAGGAACTGTTGTATGTTCTCAGGTTACTTCTTCTTCTGTACTCAGAATTTTGTATCCATAATACCATGAAATATAGAAGATGATAGCCAAATTGCCTATTTTGAAATGTGTCCATCTAACATTTTTGAAGAGACGTCTGAATCCGGATTGCTTTGTTATGTTCCAAGGGAAATTCAGAGATTCCCACACCAGGAACATCTTGGTGCTTACTTGCTTTCTTATAGTAAATACCCCAGTACTTGTAGCCATCTGCCAGGCCTTCATAAATTATTAAGGTTTAGGAAACAAATAGAACAATTTCCAGTTGCCCTTATGGTCTGCTTCCTAACTCCCTTGAAGATGAAGCAAGTAGCCTCAATGGAATATCATTAGTTCCTTTAGTATTATCATTTAATAGGTATTAATTAAATATCTGTAAGGTTCAGGAGATTAAAAAGGTGAGGCATTAAGGTGGAGAGAATGGCATATGAGGAGATTCTGGAGCAGCAATCTCTGTTCCCTCAATGTCCTAAATGAATGGTAAAGCAGTAAGGACCCAGAGATAATCATATCTACATGTGTATGCTCGTTTAAGGATTCCCAGATCAACTATGAGTTTAACTTCCATTTTAGCAAGATGCTTTGACTGCTGCTTGAAGAATACTGTATAGAGGGTCTTGGGCATCAGTAGAGGGACCTCTTCTGTTTTGTAATCCAGAGCAAGATGCTACTTCTGCTGTGATGTAGGGTCCTATTGGTATTGATTGAGTGGTGCTGGATAAGTTCAGAGACCATGTGCCTTCCATTCTATTTTAATACAAATGCTGTGATTTAAATAGCCATATAAATAATTTTTTTCCTAAATAGAATTGTATCATCTCAAGACATAATACTCATTGTTCCAGGCATTAAATTGAGTTGCATTGACCTGAAGAGTGGACTTTTCATCATATTTTAACATGTTACAATAATTTAGGGAGTGTGTGCAGAACTTTGGCAAAGTAATTCTTGATCCTTCAGCTTCAGGTTAGCCGTCATTTTTGCTGATATATACTTCACAGGCATTTTAAATAGAGGAATTGATGAAAGATTGATCTCAAAGGCTTGTCATATCAAAATTTTAGTAAAAATCTGGCAAGTATGGTTCAATATGTGAGAGAAATGTCCAGGGAAGAAATAATGTAACTCATGCTCAAATAGCATAAAAGTCCCAGACGACAATCACTTTTTCTCTTGGCCCCTTTTAGTCTATGTGGGTACTTAAACTTCTTGTCTCAGATTCTCTAGAGAATACTTCCTCTTTTTGAATTGTCTTCTGTTTTCCTTTACTTGAGTGACTTTTTCTTTATAATTTCCATCTTGGGTTTTCATTTCTTTTTTTGCTTTTCTCTGCCTTTGATTTGAGACAATGAGGGAAAATGAACATGATTAACTTCGGTGAGACAAATTAGAAGCCAGTGAAGTAAAAGAGTAATAGCAAGAATAAATACATGAGAACAAAGTATGTGTTACTTAGGATGTTTTTGTGATTTATTTGGAATTCCATTCAATTATCAAACACAATGGACATGTTTTTCTACTGCATGTGAAAAAAATTAATTTCTCAGAAATCTGTTCTTGAATATGAATGATAAAATTCTCAGAAAGAGTAATCATATTTACTGAGTATGTCATTCATATGCATGTATCTTTCTGTCTATACATGTATGTGATAACTAGTCATTATGCCTCATAATACAGGGATGATTGCCAGGTGCAGTAGATTATCAGAATAGCCCCTGCTAACAAGGAACCAATCCTGTGCATAACTGGAACCCTTAATATGGTGAGAAGCATTTTTTTGTTTTTGCTATAACACACTGATTCTCAAAGTGTGGACACACATTAGCATCTTCAGCAGCATTTTGTAACTTGTCATAAATGCAGACTTGATGTTGTAGCCCAGACTCACGCATGTGAAACTGTGGAAAAACCCCACTGGGTGCGTCTCACAGGCACTAAGCTAGAGACCTCTGGAAATGTAACCTTATCTGGTTTTTCGGATCTGCCGAATCAGATAAACTCACTGAAATACTTGCCTTCCTCATTTTTCCCTTTCTTCTTTAAAGTATCAGACCTGTCTAGCACTTCCCACTCAGCAGAAGTCCCAGTAGCCCATTCAGTGAGCTTCACTCCTATGAACTACGTCCCTGTTGTTCTTGTGGCTCTTTTCAGTTGCTGTGATTCAAGGTCTGTTTTTGTAAACGGTTCACAATTGTGATGAAGATGAGAATCTTGAGATCACTTCTGCCACTGGGAAGGGGCACATGGGAACAATTGTTTCCCCTGGTATTTTTTCAAATGCTCTGGTTTTGATGTAAGTTACACTGCAGTGAATGTAGGTCAGAAGGAGCTCTAACCGTGATTGGAAACTTGTTAAGGAAGGCTTCGAGGAGCATATGTTTAGTACACTAAAATTAGAGAAATTTAGTTATAATGGATAACTAAGACAAAACTGGAGGTTGGGCTGAGACAGGCCCAGAGGCAGAATGTTCTGGATACACAGATATGGACCAACAGATGATACTTTCTGGACTGCCTAAACAGAAAGCCCAGACCCTCCCATCCTCAATGTGGTGGAGGTAGTAATGAAAGAGTCAGTGAAGTAAAGCAATCTGAAGTGGGGACAACAGGAATTTTTTTTCCCCCTGGTAACACTGCATTTGAGATTCTTTGTGTCTTCATTTAAGAGAAACCCACTATAACCTTATTTCCTTGTTTGTGTTAGTTCTATATATTAAAAATGTTTACTACTGTACTTCATAATGGTTCATGGCTTTGTTTCAAGAAGTGATCTTTGCATCGTATAACATATAACAATTACTTTCTGTCTTATTTCAAGCATTCAAATTGAGTTGGAAGAATAATTCCTAGTTAATACTAATGTATCCCACTGTGCATTATCTGAATGCTTATGCTGAACTGTGGAAAATCTGTCCCATTAACTAAAAAGAATGGGCAGAATTATACAACTACATGGCCACTATCTTGTGATACTATTTTTGCATATTATTACAAGTTCTGATATAAAATGTTCAAATGGGACTTTTAACTATAATCACTAATAATACTAAAAGTTACATATTTTATGTAGGTTGCTGACTTTTTAACCGATTCACAAAATACAAATTGCATGACAAAGGTAATTTAAAGGCTAGGATTTTACTAAATGACAATAAAATTGTATATTTATGCAACAATATGGTTCTGCCTGTGTTGGTCATGAAAGAAGCTTGGTGTGGCTCGTACACTTGTCCCTGGGTAGTAAATATCACAGTGTGCATCTGACCTGTGTCCTTCTCATTGTGAGAAGACAGATATCATGTCTTTCTCTCTTGAATTTTTACCAGAGTTAATATATCTTCCCTTTCCCTCTTCTGTTAAGAGTAATGAATTTCAATAGAACAATCTTCATTATTCAACTAATCGTTGCATTTTCCCAATCATTAATATATGCTACATTTCAGAATTAGTAGAAGCCTGGAAAGAAAAAGAACAATTACTTACTAACAATATTGTCCTTTTTTGAAGTATTACATAAATGGTTTGTCATACTCATTAATGCATTTATTTAATTGAATTTTACTTTGGAGACAGGTAACTATTCAAGTGTATGTCAATTTGAAAAACACAGTTTAGTAACCATAACGGACTGAATTAGAGACAGGGTTACCTGTGTTCTTTTCTAAAGACATGCATAGAGGCACAATTGCTTCATGCTTACTTTCTGTTTGCTAGAGTATGCTCTTTAAATGTCCCGGATCATTAGTTTTGTTGTTGTTGTTGTTGTTCTTGTTTTTTGTAGCCTTAATATATAACAGGGAAGTTGTTAGTAATTGCTTTGCTCTCTTTATAAATTTTGAGACCAATACTTTTATGATTTTTCTGATCCAAGAATTACATTAGTTTGGGGGCGTGTTTAAGGCAGAACTAAAAAAAACTCATGCAGTGTTTGTGAAAGTAACTCGTGGTTCTCCGCATCCAGGTCTTTTCTACTTAGCTCTTAATATAATCTGTAACTGTGTTGATCTTTCCCATCCCCCACGCACCCCCTCTGTCATTAAGACAGCAACTAACCTTTGTAGCCCAAGCTGCCCTCATACTCAGTCCTCTGAAGCTGGGACTACATATATTGTGCACCACCACAGCCAGCAACATGGTTTAATCTTTACACAACAGTTTTTATTAATTGAACCTCCCCTCCTTTGTGTGTGTGTGTGTGTGTGTGTGTGTGTGTGTGTGTGTGTGTGTTTGTTGCAGTGTGCCAATAAACTCATGAGCTAACAGCTTCAGGGAATAAGAGGGTATATACTTGCTTACAATTCTCCATTATAGTTCATAGCCCAGCTTGACAGGAAAGCCCATTCCAACTTCATCAGCTGCTGGAACTGGCAACACCATATTCACAAGAATTTCTTAGAGGATGGCAAACCTTTCTTGTCAAGGTTTGGGTTTGTCAAGTCTTTCTACATATGCCCAAAGTATGTCAATCTACTGAACCAACTCCTTCCATCTTATCCACTTGCTCCAGAAATGATCTCACCTATTATGAACCAGATCTTCCCATATCAGTTACAAACTCTCCTGCATGCGTGCTCAGGGCTTGCTTTATCTATCAGTTCTTCACACACATATCCAAAGCTTGAACTTTGTCAAGTTGGTACCTATGGATTTAACTAGCACAATGTGAATGTTTTCATATGTGTTTGCACATATGTATGTGTATGTGTGAGAGAGCACATGTGTGCCCATGTGTGTGAGAAACCAAGGTCTTCTGCCTTATTCTTTAGTAGTTGGATCACAAATTAAACCCAAATCTGATTGATCAGGCTAGTCTGTAACCAACTAGTTTGGTCTGAGATTCCCAGGCTCTTCACTCCAATACTAGAATAACAGGCTAGTCCCCATAACCCACCAATATTTTTACAAGAAATCTAGAGGTCCAAACTCCAGTATTTTTTTTTTTTTTTTTTTTTTTTTTTTTTTTTTTGCTCAGCAAGTGCTTTAACAGCTATGTCATCTCCCAATCCAAGAATGAACTTTTAATATACTTAAAGCAAGCTGTGATTATTTATTATAATTCTAAAAGCATATATTCCCTTAAGAGTATTTTATGTTGAAAGATGGTAATCATGTCAAACAGTAAATAGTGAGCTTTTCTAACAGCCAACAGAACATTTGGCCTTTTTAAAATGTTTTCTGTGTACAACTCACAACTTTATATCATTTCTATATAATTATTTTTTTCTGTCAAAATCTTGATCTCTAAGCAAGAAGCTCTAAACAAGAGTTGTTAACTAGACCACAACTCCACAGGCCTGGAAGGTGCCTGCGTGACTGTACATGTCTGCTGTCTTGTAATTTGGTTTTGACTTGAATATCTTGTTAAATCAAGCTCAAATTAGTATTTCTGTTAATAAATTTCTCGCTAGGAAAAGCTGCTTATTGTCTGTTTGTGTATGCATAACCTTAATTTGACCAGACTTTTATACTTTGTGTTAATTTCATGAGGAGTTCATGGGCTAGCATTGCATAATAGTCCTTATGATGCAGTTCACATAGTTGCCACACATCTGTCTTTTGCACCTGTGTCTTTATCAAGCTGATAGAAAGAAGTCTCAAAAATCTAAACTTATTAAAAATTTGTTCCTATATTATTGCTAAGTCTAATTCATGCACTTATCTGCCTTTCTTTCTCCATTTTCATATGTATAATGTGGGCAGTAAATGCATGCAGGTATGTATGTGTGATCACATGTGTGTGGGTGCATGTGTGTATGCAGGTCCTCGTATGTGCTTAGTGTGGAGGCCTCAGGTTGACTTTGAGAATCATAGCTGATCACTCTTCAAGGCTGAGTGTCTATTTAAACCCAGATTGGACTAGTCTCATTAATTGGACTAGTCTCATTAGATTTCTAGGAGTTCCAAGTCTTCATCTTTAGAGGCAGGAATTTTAGGCAGGCTCTGATATTCACCCAGCTCTTCACTTGGATTTACGTATCCAAACTATACTCTTTTTTCTTTGCTCGTGATTTAGCTACTGAGTTATTTCCTCAGCCAAGCTAAGTCAGAGTGAATTGTTGTCAAATCTGCATTTTTATGTTCTTTCGATAATTTCTTAAGTGGAAGAAGTGAGACTATCTCATTGTGTATGATTTCAGACACTGTTTTAAAGTATTAACTATTAAAATAACTCAGTTCTTGTTGGTAATATATCTTTAAATGTATTTACTTTTTTTTCTTGTTTGGGTAGCCTGTACATGATTCCTTTTTAAGAAAACATTTTTTTTTAATTTTTTTTCTTTATTATTATTATTTATTCAACTGTGTGCATGTGCGTGTGTGTGTATGTGCGCGCGTGTGTGTCGTGTGTGTGTGTGTGTGTGTGTGTGTGTGTGTGTGTGTGTGTAGAACCACGGACGAATTCGCGAACCACCATGGACGCCTCCACCTCCTTCTGCCCCGGGATTCACAGGCTCCGCCCTACCAGGACCAGAAGCACAGGCCGGCCCCGCTTCCGCCTGGCGTCTATACGTGGGATCTGGGAACCGAACTCAGGACCCTCCGCCTACAAGGCGGAGGCTTAACCCCTGAGCCACCTCTCCAGCCCCAAGAAAACATTTTTTTTACACCTAGCAAGATGGATCTTTGTAAATCCTGCAATTAAGGGAAAGACATGTAAAATATGACTGAGTAATGACCATGGTGTTCGGCCTCAGCCTCAAGACACTTTTGCTGTTGTACTTGCTCATTAGTGAACGTAGCTCTTTTATTTCAGAGAGTTGTTCTTTTCCAAAGTGAAGCTCACTTGCTGTATTTTTCAGGTCAATTTCTTCTGGAAGAAGCTCGCTTCATAGAAGCAGCAGAGATGGCAAAAAAGGCAGCTGAGCTTGACAGTACGGAGTTTGATGTTGTCTTCAACGCTGCCCACATGCTCAGGTCAGTTTTTGCTCCTGTCCCTGAAAAGACTAATGTGCTGGCTTGGAGAAAGCAATTAATTATATTAATTCCCTGCTGCACCGGTCATATCCCAATTCTTAAATGAATCATGCTCCATAATTAGGTAAAAATTTGCCAGAGCTATTTCATGCACGATAGTTGCTGTACCTACTGTGCAGGGCAAATGAGCTCTCAGAGCCTCTGAATTATTGAGATGCTGCTACATACCTTTTTCCTTCCCTCCAGAAAACACTACATGAGAAAAATTGGAAAAATAAATTCAGGGCTGAGGAGGTGACTGAGGTTAAAGCCTTTACCTTGCAAGCAAAAGTACATGAGTTCAGTTCCCCAGATACCACATTTAAAAAAAAATGTTCAGCTGATATGTTGTCAGCCTATAATTCTGATCCTAGAAGGCAAAACCTGGGAAACCCCAGAGCAAACAAATGCGGAATAAAGAGCAATCCAGGGTGATGCCAGATGTCAACCTTGGGCCCTCATGTACACACACACACGTACATCTGCATGCAAAACACAAACACACACACACACACACACACACACACACAAGCAAATAGAGTAAATTCAATAGCTATCCAATTAAATGTTCCACAAAGAAAGTACTATGTCAGCTTGCCAACTGCATCTCTAAACTTGTGTTGTTATGATTGTTATTATTATTGAATGTGAAATGTATATAGTTCCTAATGTGTTTGATAATGATCAAATACAAATATACTTAAGAACTATGAAATACTCAAAATGGTCCTATAATTAGGACTGTTGATGTCTTGAAGAGAAGTATCTTTTAGATCATTTGTGCTCTTATTTTCAGGAGGAATCTTTCAGAAGATAATTACAACAATTAAAAAAAATGAATTTAAAAAAAGACAGATCAACCATTTTAGTTGTGATTGTTAAATAAAACAGAATTAGTGCATCCATAAGAGGTGCTTTAGATTAAAGGAAGGGTATTTTAGAGAGACCCAGTTGTTGGTCCATTTCTGAAGAGCATTATTTGTTTCACTAATCAAAAGTTGAGCTCCTTTTCCCATCCTTTCCCTGAATTCATTCCATTTAATCCTCACTTAAGTACCTCATTAAGTGACGTCCACCCCATGGTGTCTGCCATGCTTGGAGACTAACAGTAGATGGGTAATTGTGGAGACTGTTCTTACAAGGGAAAATATAAGAGTGAATGCACATTTGGATGCATGCTCCTGATTCTGGGCTCTGTTGGCACAAATAAGCACATACACATGCATTAAATGAGGACTTTTGAAAAAGTGTAGAGAAACTATGTATTTTTTTGAATTTTTGTACTGAGATTTTTGTAAATTCACTTGAAGTTGAAGGAACCAACAGAGAGAAATGTCTTTTACCCTTTATATAGTAACCACAATGGTAACATCTTTAAAAATAGCATGTATTAAACAATTAGTCCTTTGACTTTGATTACAGTCTCCTAGACATGCTTAGTTTCCCAAGATTAACTTGTACCTCTCTGGGTGTGAACCTATTTAACTTGCTGCAATTTATCATGTGTAGACTTTTAGGTTCTCACTAAAATCACAATATAGCATAGTTCCATCATCAAAATTATGCCTCCTGTGTCCCCACCACCTACTCCTTCCCCTGCCTCTTCCAGAAACCAATATTTAAAATAAATTTGGTAGATGACTTTAGATTTACCAATTAAGATTTATATTAGAATTACATGTTAGTGGCCTAACAAGGCAGGCAATATTCAGGATTGGAGATATAGTTTAGTTGGTAGATGACTTGCTTAGCATGAATCAAATCCTGGGTTTGATCCCCAACACTGCATAAAAAATCAGACAGGGTTATATTACTGTGATCCAGCACTCTCTGTAGGTGGAGACAGGAGAATCTGAGATTGAAGGTCACCCTTAACTAGTACACATGCAGTTCAAATGTACCTGGACTGCATGGAACTATGTTTGGGAAGATTTTGGGGGTGGTGACATCAACAAATCGGAAATGAGAACTAATTACTTGTCTGTATATTTGTAAAACTACAGCCAATCTAAAGAACCTTAACTACAAGGATGATGGGTGATTTTTTTGAAAGACAAGGTTAGGTGCTGCTACAGTGAAGACCATTTTGTGTTCTTTCTGAATAAAACAACTGTACTGTTAGTTACCAAAGGCATTTGCCAGCATAGGAAAGCTCATTCTATAGTCTAATTCATCTTACTCAGAATGAATGCTTTCATCCACAAGACATTTTGCTACACATAAAGTCACTATCTGTAATTCAAGGTCTACCAATGGAAACCCATTGTAAGACTATTACAAAAAGTGTCCTTGTTAAACATATCATTTGTGTTTCTTAGTAACCATAGTGCTATAATCCAGTGGAAAGTTTTCATTACTCACCAGCAATGTGGAAAGAGTTTTTAGGGTATTTTCTAGAACCTTGTGTCTCACTTTCTACAGTCTGCATACCTCATTAAACTGCTGTCACCCACCTGCCTGTCACACTGACTGCAAGTGAAGCCACATCCAATTTGGTAGCTGTCTCCAGGAGTGGTTTTATGTGGCTTTTCTGGTTTTCAATTCCATGAATTGCAACTACTTGTTGCAAGTACTGTGCAAACCAAACTCTGGAATCTTTCTCTCTCTCTCTCTTTCTCTCTCTCTCTCTCTCTCTCTCTCTCTCTCTCTCTCTCTCTTACACACACACACAAAAAAAAAAAAATTGAAAAGTTTCTAATGGTATCATTCCAACTGGCAACACTAAAACTTCTGTTGCTGAATCCCCCACCAGGCCAGGGGGAGGAGGGGGAAATGGCAGTGCCTCGAAGCTCCATACGAAGAGGAAAGCCGGTGACGGGGAATCAGGACTATTACAAAAAGTGGTCCAGGACGCCAGGCGGAAGCGGGGGCGGCCTGCGCTTCTGGCCCTGGTAGGGCGGAGCCTGTGAATCCCCGGACAGAAGGAGGTGGAGGTGTCCATGGTGGTTCCCGATTCGTCCGTGGTTCTACACACATACATACACACATGCGCACGCACATACATATGCACACACGCACAACTGAATAAATAATAATAAAAAATTTTATAAGAAAAAAATGTGTCCAGGAATGAGGTGAGAAGCAAGCAGTGGACGAGTTGCCGCAGATTCAGATTCATTAAGGGTGTTTGAGCTTATATAGGGTTGGGGTCCAATCAGGTGTTGCCATTCCTCCTGGGTTTACTAGGTGTCCATTGCAGGGGCAGGTTAGATGGCCACTTCCCATTGGTTGTTCATCCCTCTGCCTGCATGGTCCTCTGTTAGGACATGTTTAGGGTATGTCTGTGCATGTCCAGGCTTGTCCTGAATTTGGGAGCCGGGCTATGGTCTCCTGAATCAGTAGTGCCACAGTCTTCCTCTGGATGATAAGAAGTATGAACTTTGAGACATATGATTTCAGTCTTCATTTTATATAAGAATGAAAGATCATTGTTGTCACAGTAAAAGATTCTGGATGGAAATTGATAGTTCTTTTCTGCTGAGTCAAAACAGCCCTGAATCATATGGATACAATGTTAATGGTGTTCAGATATTCTTGACCTTCTAACTTTGGAAAATACAGACATTGTCTTTCCTGCATGGATATTCTTTCTCTTATTGAGTGTATGTGAACGTGACATGAGTCTCTTCTGAACAAAGTTGTAAGACTTAAGTGTTCTTCACTTGTTTGACTTGAAACAAAACCTGAAACAACCAAAGGAGGCAAACTTTCTTTTCACAACTATTGAGTAGGTTAAATGAAAGAAAAATAAACTTTTTTGCCATTATACAGGAATGTTTGCAATGCATTCACTACCATAGTGTCACCTGAATACATCTATGAAAATGAAAAGGGTAACTTAAAGAACATTGTAACATTGGAATAGTTGTATAAAAGATTAATATCTCTGAATTTATAACTTAATAAAGATGGGCTATTAATAATTTTAATAAAAGCTACTAATGATATAGAAATGACCAAATAAAAATTTGAGAACAAACTGAGAACACATACTAGTAATCATATGTAACTGCACTCGTGTTTATTTGCATAGGTATATATAAGTATATACACAGGATTGTATAATTATAATATATAATGAATATATATTTAGTACATATATAGCATGTGATGCATAGTGGTATTTGTGTATATATATACATATACAGTTAGATGCTATGCATTATATGTATTTAGTATATAATAAAAGAAATTCTGAGAATATCGTAGCACAGATAGGTAGTAATTAGATAAGGAAATCTGTGATTGGGAAAAGGCTGTCAGTTTTCATTTTGAAAACAACATAAAATTGGGCCCATGCCTCATTCATCTTTGCATTCAGGTCACAAAGTTTAGCCACAAACAAAGAATCTCATCTTGCTAATTTAAGCAAAAACAGCATTTCTTAAAGGGTGAGCTACAGCCCATATATCTCTCTTTTCTTTCTCCCCAACACGTCTTTGATGGAGGCTGGCGTTTAGGAACACTGTACTTCTAGCACCTGACACTCCTGACAACCCAGTCTGCCCCTAGGCTCAGCACCTTGTGCAATCCAGGGGCTATGCTCTCATTCAGACGCTAGCCAAGCAAGCCCCACGTTCCTTGACAGGGCTTTGGCCTGGAAACAACTGTCTCCCATTGTGCCGACTCCGGAATTCCATTCTCTCCAGCCTGCCTCTCCTTGCTGAAACCTGAATCGCGTGCTGGAAGAAGTTCGAAGAGGAAAGGATTTGGAGGTTCCTCCTTTACTTACAAAGATGGAATCCACATCGAGGCTAATTACCGTGTGTTTACAGGGAGGATGATCACGGATGTTGTGTGTGTGGTCACTTGAATTGAGCATTGACAATACACGGTGACACTTTTAATACTTCAAATAAAACTTAAAAAGTACTAGATTCTTCCAGTTAAGACGATAGTTTTAAAAGCAGATTGCTTATCATCAAAGGGAAATATCAAAGGAATTGAACTCGGTGGAGTTATGTCAGTAGAGTTGTGAGAGGAAACAATTGAATCATCTGTTATCTTAGAAGCATTCTGTAGGAATGGATATATTCATTTCCCCCCCTCAGAACTGAAAGTTGGGGAGATGCATAGTATTTATGTATTTGAGAAGAAGTCAAGAGGCAAGAAAAACAAATTTTACTTGTTTAATAGACTCCGCTGGTAGTTTCTTGTTGTTGTTCTTTCTGTACTTAGTTACTAAAGGACAAAAGTAACATTTATTTAAATGTCTCTGTCCCTGACATCGCCTACCATTCATGCCTGACACTTTCTGTAATATTTGCGCCTCTGTGGAGTAGATATTGGTGTTCCTGTTTTATGACTGAGATCTCTCAGTCCACACATCTTAACTCAGCGAAAGTCGGATGTGAATATGTGTCCTGGCCACAGATCTGCCTGTGTTGGCTGTGTTCTCTGTACTTGAGTGGTTTCCCACAGCCATATTCTTCTTCAAGAAAAATCGATTTCAGAGGGGGACATGTAGTTGGATGGACATGTCCTAAATAATAAAATCTCTGTAGGGTTTTTAAGTTCTCTTATGGTAAATTCTAGAAAGTAGATTCATGGGTCCACACCATCACAGTGCCAACTCCAAGTTTGCCTTCTCAGTGGGATATTAAACTTTTTTAAAGTGTCTTCAGCCACATAGCTGGGAGAAGTACAGGTGAGTCTTGTTTTGTTTTGTTTTCCAGACATAAAGATCCTACCTATTCAGTATAGTAAGAAAAAGCACAGCTGTATAATATAAGCTGGTTTTCTTTGCCTTCCTAATGTTTGGAACCAAGTGAACATACGCAAATGAATCATTATCTTTATTTTCATTTTTTTTGTGTGTGTAACATGATGCTCAATGGTGATGTGTAATAAGATACAGAGTTTAAAGATAAATCCTTTTTATAGAGATTAAGATTTAATTTAGAATCACTAATTTTAGATTGAATTTTTGTGTGGTCTCCAGTCTATATAATTCATTTTTTGCACACATATGTGTGTGTATGTGTGTGTGTGTGTATGTGTGAGTGTGTAGAAGAGGTCACTTGAGTAGTGTGCCTTGGAGGTCCAGGGATGACATTGGAAATCATCTTGGATTGCTCAGCCTCCTTATTGCTTGCCCTGGGGTTTATCAGGATCCAACCTTCAGGGTGGGAAGTGTAAACCACCGCCTGATGTTTTTCACATGGGATCTGGAGATCGAAACTCGGGTTCTCTTGCTTTCAAGGCAAGGGCTTTAACCACTGAGCCATCTCTCTTGCCCCTGGGGAGTTACCCCTTAATATTCCTGGTTCTTCATCCATGAATATGCTTTTATATCTTCAATTTCACTTCTATTACCCTTTCTACTATATTAGCAAAATGTAGTGAAGCATTTGGTTGTTTCAGGTCACTTAAAGCTGATCATCAATTTGCTAGATTGGCCAGAATGCAAAAATCCAAGCTTCTGTTCCTTCTACATTTGTGTTTCATGATTATCTCTCTACCCTAAAAGAAGAAAAATGGAAAAATGCATTTTCTATGAAGCAACAATGGGTATTCAGAATTGAAAATATACAGCTATTGATCACAGCTGAAGAGAGTTTTGTAAATGATACTAAATTTTCAAAAAATATTTTCCAGAAAATAAATTCAAATTTAATAATCTTTAATTTTGTTATTCTGAAAGAATACGTATGAATATAGGCTGTTCAGACTAGCTCTGTTAATCGGATCCTCCACAATTTTTATCTGAAGTATGCTAATTTGTTATTAAAAATAATTGATCCCATCCTTCTATTATGCATCTTTTCTTAGAGAACTAATACCCATAACATGCATTACAAAATATATACTTTTTATATATATAGAAAATATATAATATATATTTATAAGTATACAAAGTCACATCAGAGAGAGAAATTAAAGATATGAAATATATGTATATTTTTAAAAATGTAAAATTTACTGTTTTAGGTACAAAAAATGAAATTGTTCAGTATGTAAATCATGAAGATTATGAGTTTTGTTATTATTTTTATTCCACATCTAAATTTTCCCTGATGGTAGAAAATCAGAGATACTTAAAAATGATCAACCCGTACAGTTATTTCTTGAAAATTAGAAGTTGATCCATAAATACTATCTAGACCTTTCCTGTTTTCTTTTTAGTTTTGATCCCAAAAGTCATTTCTTAAGGTGGGAGAATCTGCCTAGGTGGGGCCAGCTGTTTCCTTATATGAGTGGTTGTCTTTCTTGTCTCTTCCTCCATTGTTGAATTCACAGAGTGTCCTGTGGTCAGAACACAAGTTGTCTTCTCTGGATGGACCTGACAGTTCCCCTTTGTCTATTCTTCAGATCATCTTCTTGGAAGGCAAGGGCTTTAACCATTGAACCATCACTCCAAGTCACCTACTTATAAGTAGACATGGGAGACTTTTAGTTACTCTCCACTTCTAACTATGATCCCCTAAATTAGATTACAGAAAATCAGAAGAATATCTAGCATTATCTTTTCCTTTTTATCATCTTTAAGTTATTGGTAGTAATAATATTATTTCATGGTGCTACTAAAGATAGTAAGAAAAATTGTATATTAGCATATAGAAGATGTATGAATTATGTTTTTCCAAGAAGAGAACTGTGAAGAAAGAATGGATGTGGGCAAAAGTAAACTATGTTATCAGCTGCTGTAAGCAGGCCTTACCTTACAATCTGGCATCCAAGTCTTATACTGTGTTCCTAATAATCTCTTGTTGGAGGTGCCTCCAAACAGCTAGCAAATAGTGTTAATTTCTTTACTTTTTAAAATGTTGATTAATGATTTAGTCATCTGTGTAATTCATATTGGTTAAGTTCTCCCAGGATGTTTTCCTTCAGACAGGAGTAAAAAATATTACATGTACCATAAAATGGACTTTGGACATTTTGGAGTCATTCTTCATGAAGTTTCTCTTAAGTCTAGAAAGCAAAAAAAGAATATAAAGCAATAGTCTGTGCCTAGAACTGACATATGCCTTTCCTTAGTTTTCTCTAGTATAGCATATAATGTCTTTCTAGCAGTCCATTAAGAGTTTTTAATAATAGAAACAGAGTCCTACAATGAAAATTAATATGTATGAATATGGTATGTATAATCTTACTTTATTATGTCATCAGTTCTGTTTCTAGTTAAAGAAGTTAAGTCTTCTAATTTTAATGGGCATTAAACGACTGTATTGGCCAGTTTTCTCATTGCTATGACAAACAACTTAAAGAATGTGACCTTTTTTTTAGCTGATGGCTTTAGAGACTGCAGTTCTTCCAACCAAGGAGAACATGGTCTACATGTTTGAGGTGGCTAGACACAAGTCTTTGCATTCTGAAAGCAAAAAGCAGGCAGAAAATTTGACCAACACCTGAGAAACTAAAGGCCTAATCCTAATGCCCATTTTGTCCAGCAAACTCCACTTCCTAAAGGGTCCACAATCTTGCAAACAGCATCACTACAGGATAGCAAGTCTTCAAACTTATGAGCTATGGGAGGTACTTTGCATTGAAACCATGGTAACCACTGAAGAATATTATGTCTTCAGACCTAATCATTTATTTTAATCGAGTTGATGTTATCTAAAAGGCATTCGTCTAATGGATTCCCCAGTTTCTCTTTTGATCCTTACCTACCTTATAAATTGAATGACCATAAAGATGACTGTTATAGTTGTTGGACTTTCCATGCTAGAGATCTGCTGGTTGATCTTGCTTCAAAGCAACTTACTCCTTTGTAATATTGAGTTACTCTAATTTCCTACCTCCATGCCTTTTATTTTCCTCTGGAGAAAACCCTTCCAGGGCATGACCTAAGGAATTCTGGTTCAAATTTCCAAATGAATCTGACCAAAGCAAATCTATAATTTGGTAGAGGGAGCCTTCATTAAATACCCTAGTGAGGGAAGTTTTACTGTTTCATACCAGACTAAAGTACTTTTTCTTGACATATTGAAATTGAACTTGAACATTTATGAGAATATAAATTGCAGCAGCACATTGTAACATGTGATGGGTCCAGTAGAGCCTTAGGTCAAGGGTTTTTTTTTTTTTTTAATTTTCTTTATAACCTCCATTAAGAACAGCAGTGTTTCTGATTAGGTTTCCTTTAAAAATTAGAAAAATATGTCCTACTCTCCAGAGAGATGTTATCTTTAGTTATTCCTATAATTTATATGGTTACATGGGGTATGTCTTTATGGGTTTTATTTGTCTTGACCAAAGTGAAAATTCAATTTTACAGGTAGACTAGTTAGCCTTCCCTTTTAAAACCCAAGTGTGGTTTTCTAATCCAGAGACTTAATTCTTGAATTCTGTTAATTCCCACAGCCTCTGTCTTCTTATTTGGATAGCATAGCAGTTTCAAGAGAATACTATTCCCTTTTCAAGGCAGGCACCACTGCCATTTAGTAAACCTATCATATCACATCATAGTTATCCTTTGTATTACCTGGAATTGAATTTGGCATTTTTCCATGGCATTTCTTCCTTAGCCCTCGTGTATAGTCACTGGACAGCAGCTCACTTTCAAGAGCCTCTTTTACCTCTTGTGTCTGCCATCTATGAAGTTCTTCTGATAAAGTATGATCCAAATGAAAAAGGAGGGAGGGAGGGAAGAAGAGGGAAGGAAGGAGGAGGGAGGGAGGAGGGAGGGAGGGAGGGAGGGAGGGAGGGAGGGAGGGAGGGAGGGAGGGAGGGAGGGAAGGAAGGAAGGAAGGAAGGAAGGAAGGAAGGAAGGAAGGAAGGAAGGAAGGAAGGAAGGAAGGAAGGAAGGAAGGAAACACATCTTCTGGCTAGCTGGCTAATTCTGCCCCTTGTATGGTGATACGCAGCAGATAAATTTTATCTGTGAAACTGAGCGATTATTTCGTTTGTCTAAGTCAGCTGTGACATTCCTGGAATAGGGTCTGAGCAAGAAAATGTGCTGTACTACAGTGTTTAAAGAATTCACTCTCAGAGTTAGGCATATAGCTCAGTAAAGTGTCAGCCTCACATGGACAAGTCTCTAGTGCATACTGAGGAGTCTCTCTCTGAACCTGGAACTGGGCACTTGGCTAAAAGGCTGACCCGTGAACCCCCAGGATCTTCCTGCCTTCTTTCCAATACGGATTACCTGCATGAACTACCATACTCATCTTTCTGTTTACATTCTGGAGATAGAAACTCAGGTCCTTGTGGTAGCATAATAAACACTGTCAACTGAGCAATTTTTTCCTAACCTATTTTTTCAATAATTTAAATTTATTCTTTGACAATTCTGCACATATATGCATTGTCTTTTGTTTACATAACCTCCTTTCCAACATTCTTCCCCTAGTCCCATACCACTACTATGTCTCCTTTTTTTATTATTGCTATTACTTCTTTACCAACACTGAACTTTAACTGAGCCCAGTTTGCCCTGCCTATGTGTGCATGGATGCAGAAACATCCATTTGATCACAGGTAACTACCAGTGACCACACCCAAAGAAAAATGGTTCTAACTCCCAAGCATCCAGTTACTGCCAATAGCTCCTTAATCACTCGTGACCCCACCCCTCTCCTTGCTAGACTGTTGACTGGCATGATCTTGTGTAAGACTGTGACTTTATGAGTGCAATAAACATGATATATCTAGAAAACAGCCTTTCACAGCACTTCCTCCCCTGTCTCTCAATCTCCTGGCTCATCCATTCTTTCTAGCCCCCCTATGTGATGTTCCCTGAGTCTCAAGTATGGATAATGACACAAATGTATCATATATGACTAGGCACTAAAAAACCAGTCACTGTCTCTTAGTACCTTGACTAGTTAGGCCTTTCTGCATAACCACCTTAGAAGGAAGCTTCTCTGACCAAGGATGAGAGTGGCACTGGAGTATAGGTGTAAAACGTATTTAGAAGGCAATTTGACACCATGTCCACTGAGCAAAACAAAAGGAGTAGGTTCCCATCTAAGGTTTGTGACCTCCCAGCTGTGGGCTTTTGAGCAGGTTTACAGTCCCAGCTCTGAATTCCCTCCTGTAAACAGGCCTCTAATCTAATCAGAGCCCAGCCAATTTCTAATTGACTTTTTAATGACCAGACAAAGGCTTTCATTGTGACATCTCATTATGATATGTCATTGTACCATCCCCATCACTCCATCCAAAGAGTTAGCATCTTCTTGTATTATACATATAGCATGAACATATATTTTTTAAACCTTGCAATTGTTCACTATTTTTATCTTTATGAAGCACAACTAAATATTCTGCCTTTTTTAATCAAGTTTTTTTTTAACCTGGAATATCATTTTAAAGCTGGAGAATGTCAATATATTTGGGTTTATTGGCAAAGGAAAGTTAATTTTCCCCTGGATAATACACATTTTGCAATACCTACTGTGTGAGGTTAGGCTAAATGCTATTTGTAATCCTTTATATGTCCAAGTTCATTGCAAGAACACAGTTTTCTAAATGGGCAACTTACTGTGTAGTCAGTGTGTTTTCAAATTGTTTTAAATCAATGCCATTTTGTTACACAGTGCTTCTGTTTACCTTTCTAAAATTTCAAAATACATGATATAATTTTATTTGTTTACTCTTTCCTTAACAGACAGGCCAGCCTCAATGAAGCAGCTGAGAAGTATTACGATCTGGCCGCGAGGCTGAGACCTAATGTGAGTACATTTCTAATGAGAAGCATTATTCAAATGAATGGTTTCAGGGCACTTAATGGTTTTAGGGCATAGATGCATCAGAATACTGTTTTGTTTTCTTCCCTGAATACTTGTTTTGAAAATCCAATATATAGCTTCTCCAACCATGCTTTCTACCCACCTCAAGCTTCTTTTTCTTCCCAGAATTTGTTATGTTGTATACTTTGCAAAACTCCATAGACGTCTATCATTTGAATACGTGTTTGTTCATGACTAAATACTTTGTGTTTGGTTAAATAATTAGAATAATTCCTTGAAAGCCTTTGTTTCTGTAGTATTAAGTGCTTAATGTTTACTTTGTACCTTTGTTTAAACCTTCCACTATATACTTTTTTCCTATTCTGAGATTGTCATTTCTAAATAAGAGTATTTTTCAACTTCATTGATAATGTTTTCATTACAATTTTTCCCTGGGTAGTCATACTTCCAGAAAATAAGATGGATATATATTAAGTCATTACTATTGAAATAGAATAGCCATTTGCAATAAAATAAGAACTGGTTTTGTAGCAGCCTGATAAGCAGTTTTCTCACAGACCATCACTGAATTCCAGTACATTACTTTCATTCTCATATACATTCTGCATCACTCTCTAACACAGAAATCTACCTTTCTCTCCAGATCTACTGAATATATTGAGAAATGTAATTTTCAAGCAGTAATGAAAGTATATATGTGAGTTGAGTACAGATAATGGTATCAGTCTGGACCAACATATACAGAATGCTTGTTTTGTGATAAGGATACAGAAAATTGTATGCCATAGAAGACTACACAATTTAGTGTAAAACTCAGTATAATCAACCAATTAAAATAGTGTGGTGATTTACATGAGGTTTGGCAGTCATCGTGAAGCACAGAAGTGGAGACCTACATAGAATGTGTGTGTGTGTGAGTGAGAGAGAGAGAGAGAGAGAGAGAGAGAGAGAGAGAGAGAGAGAGAGAAGGTTTTTTTTTCCAAGAGATTTAGCCATGGTAAATATCATCATTAATCTTACCCTCACCCAGATATAGTTGTACTAGCATATTAGAACATAAAAGCACTGTATTTGGTTGAGATACTATAGAAAAAGATAAAGTTAGCATTATTAATTTCATGACAAGAAGTCTTCAGAAATGAAGATGCCCAAAAAAGAAGAAAATATTTTGTTTTTATAGCAATTGGTGTAAAAATAGGACTGAGGGCCCAAGAACTTCATGCATTCGTGAGACATGGAGGGAACCTAGAAAGCTTGTTTTCCTAGATTCTTCTCTTCACCTGCTTCAGAACTAAGGATGTGAATGAGAGTCTTACCACTTGCCCTATGAGACAGCAGGGAGAAGATTAAAGTGGTCATTCTGCCTCTGCCGATCCCAGCTTTCTTGGGCTCTAAACACTCACCATTCTACCACGCCATATTTTGCCTCGATGACTATTCCAAAATACTCATGTTAGTTGCAAAATGTTGTTGGGAACTGAAGAACCATTTGCAACAGAAGGAAATAATCATAGTATCAAGAACAATGGCAGCTAAAATGGATTGAACACATGATATGCCCACCCGCTTTGCTATATCTGTGATGAGAAGTCTTATCATAACCCACAGAAGCTTTGGAAATTAGACCCATTATGCTGAAGTTAATCTTTCACCCAGCAGCACATATATGTGAGTCACATTGTCATGTAGATTTCTGGGGGCAAAACAGAAAGCTTAATGGTTTGAAAGTGTCTATCCCCTGAGAAGTACAAACCAGTAATCTGGAAAGCCAGCATATTGGTCCACTCATTTTACTTACAGGTAAGATTTTTACTTAGTACCAGATATATTCAAGACATTGGATGTAAAACCTGGTTAAGAGCATAAAATCTGGCTTGAAGAAAAAAGGACTAATACAGACAGTATGTCACAGCTCAGACAGTGCTATGTGGTGGAGACATATATGTAGTGATTCAGGGGTGGGGGCTAGGAAGGCAAAAGAAACAGTATTGTGTGCTAAAGTTAGTCATATTCATGCAGTATTTCTAAAGGAAGGGTAAGATAACCAAGTTGTAATCGGTATAACCTCATTGGAGACAATAGAGGTTTTCACTTTTACCTCTTTCTCCCATTTTTGCTGATTAATATTCTAAATATACTACCTGATAATTAAGTTGAGCTTCTACTCATTAATTATCAATTCCCTGAGTGTCACTTCTATTTCTGCCCCATGGTAGGTTAAATGGTTAACTTGACTGCAATGTAATGCAATAGGAAAGAAAAGCTATCTAAGTAATCTGCCTTCTAAAGGTAAAAAGACACTGAGAAACCTTGTGTTTGAGCCTGACTTAGGAGATTGCTGATTTTAAATGACTAGGCAAATCATGCAATCAATATTTAATCTCCGACTCAGAACCTTATTTTTTTTCCAGGGACCCCAAAGTGTTTCCTCCTAAATATTCTGCTGATTGCTTTTGAAATTCATGAAAATGATCTTTCCTATATGCGATAACATTTTTTTCAAGGATTTGAGTAGAATGCAAAGTTCATATTAACAGTAAATCACTAACAGAATGAATGAACACTTGTGTTTCTTCTGAAACAAAGACACCTTTTTGAGCAATAGACTATGATTCACTCAGAATCTTATATTTGATCAAAATGAAAGCAAACATTGAAGATTTATTTTACTGTCTTTTCCCTTTATTCATAAAAGCATTGCTATTGCTATTTTTCCCTTTTTCAAAATTGTTTTGACTATTTTTGACACCTTAAACCTTATTGTGTCTTCTTAGCAAAAAAACTAACATTACTTTTTAGTGTTGCACACCTGAATATATGAACTTATGATATTTTAGCCCCTTAATCCCTACTCTTATCCTTCTTTTTCCCCTTATAACCTTTTATGCCTCATGCCAGGCTCCTTCCTATTTTAAAATCTTTTCACTTGTGTGTTCTACTGTGCTTCATCTAGTTTGTCATTAATGTCATATGCCTGACATAATTCATGCTCCATCAAGTATCATAGCTCAATGGGTATACGATTGAGGACAGCATCTTCCTTCTCTTGCCTATCAACATTTAGTTTTCATCAATCTCTCAGGAAGGTGTGGTGCTTCTTGAGATCTTTTCCCTTTCCTGATAAAATGTTAATGGGACAGTTCCCATGGATTTCTTGTGTAAGTGTGTGTGTGTGTGTGTGTGTGTGTGTGTGTGTGTGTGTATTTCATAAATCATGTATATTTCAGCCCTCTCATGCCCAGGAGATAATGTCTGGCTTACTACTGTCCTATTTCAGGCTCTTACAATTTTACTGCCCCCTCTTCTGCAATGTTCCCTGAACCAGAGGAGGTGGGGGGTAGCTTAGATGTCCTGTTTAGGGCTAAGCAGTCAACAGTCACTTATTTTCAGCATTTTGGCAAATTGTGTTTTTCTGTAGTAAACATCTTCTGTTGCAGAAAGAAGCTTGAGGTTGAAAGCTGGGTGCTCCTCCAATCTAGGTGCTTAAAAGACAGCTTGATGTAGTTTCTTCATAGCTAAACTTTCATATCTTGCATTTCCCCTGGGACCTTTGTTCTCCCCTTTCATAAGTTCTTATTCTAGTTTACAGTGCCAAGTGTATTCCTTTCTGACAGGTGGGACTGAATCCCAACAGAAAGCTATTAGTTGTCGTCACGTCTTTCTTTTGTGATTGTTACTGCAATTTGCAGATTTCACAGATTGATGAGACTTTTAATTGCTTTTCTCCCCTGGTAGCTTCTGTATTATTCTCTGGTACTATATAAGCTATCCAGCATGGAAGAAGCTTCCAGACCAGTTCAGTTGTCCATGTTCTATGATCCATAAGTGTTGGTCTTACTATTAGTTTCTAGAGGACAAGAACAGTGGCAAAAGTCTCTACTCTTTGGGGAAGTCTTTGACACCTTGCTGACCAAAAACTTATTAAGAAGTATCACATGACTGTTATATCTAGTATTGTTTAATTGCCTCTGGATTCTAGGCAGAGCATCTCAGGATATTTTTTGTTTTGCCCTATCTTCCTTTCTCTGTGTTCCTCTGTATAGAGACTATCCATTCCTATTCTTTTTGTTTAATCACAATTTTTGACATATTTATGTTGAAGTAGGTTCCTATCTGGTTGTATCCCATATTTTTAATTTTTTACTTCAGCATCTCCGTTAAGTATTTTCTCCCACGATTGCAGGATACCCTGCCACCAGTGCTATCCTGTATCTTCTCTTTCCAGATTCTTAACTGAGCAAATGTCATCTAACTGCTTCCATGAAAACAGTGCAAACAACCCTTAATTCTCATGACCTATCTAGATAGATCGTATTGCCTTTTTAGTTTTGCTCTTCTGCACAAAAAGCCATCAATTCTTATTCCTGTTTTCATTAAGCATTTTTTCTGTACATTTAACTACCATGAATTGGAGCCATATTTGGGTTACTCTAATAATCTTCTAACTAAATTTGCATAAGGTCATGACTGGGCAGCATAAGAATACATGTAGTTGGGACACTATGAACTTACTATTTCTTACCACCAACTTCTCTTGAAAGATTTTTATCACCAGAAGACAGTTCTTTCTTTTTTCTTTCTCTTTTTATTAAGAAATTTTCTAATTTTTTATAAAGTGAGCTGTTGTCCATTACCTCTCCCACTCTTCCCTGCCTGCCCCAACTCATCCCTGTCTCTTCATCCTAATGATTCTTTGCTTATATGAACCACAGGGCTCCCTTTGGGTTGTCTGTACTAGTAGGGGACCGGGCCTCAGTGACTGTAAGTGATCCTTCAGTGGATAAACCCACTGGTGGGGACACTTCTCTTCATCAAGACAGTTCTTTCTTAATAATGTACGTATTACATTTTTTCCAGTATGCTCCATATTGAATTTACTTTTTCTAGTTGATGAAAGTGTATTATATTTCATAATTCAACTAGAAATGCTTTGAGTTTTTGTATGATTTTATTTATGAAGAATTCTAGGGATCAGATGCTGAAACAATGAAAGGTCAAAATGACTAGTGTGAGTTTCAGATTTTGGTAGTGTCTGGGTCACCACAGTGTTAGACTACCAATGATCACTGAAGTGTACTTATGTTTGAGCTATCAACACATAGAGTAGATATGTTAATTACAAAATAGTGTATCTCATTTTTTAAATCTTATTTGATTGATCTTATGGGACAGTTACTCTGAAGTTAGGTCTCATGTTGTCAGGACATTTCTAAGAAAAGAAAAGATTTTGTCCAAATTGCATTTAAATAGGGTGACTTTTTCCCCACTCCATCTTATGTACAACATGCTGACTCTCAAGAACTAGAGGGAACATTTAAAGAAAACTGCTTTGCTTCTCATATGGGAATCAAGCCAAATGCTGCATTATCTTATGAATAAAAAAATGTAATGTGAAGACTGAGAAATTTGGAGAGTGTAAAGTCACGAAGTCACTTTTATCTTTTTACTTGACTTTTATCAACTCTGGAGTCAAGAGGACTCCTAATTGCCAATTATCAGACTCTCTGGATAGAACTGCCTTGAGTTTGCAGCCATTCAGTTCATTTTTTAAATCAAGTGTCAGCTTTCTATAAGACTTATGTCCAGTGCTGACTTTCACCAATGTGCAATTTAATATGGGAAAGGAAGAGAAGAAAGAGCATGTTAATCCTAGTCCTCACATCTCAGGGCATTATAAGGGCAAATAATGCTCTCTAATAAGAGTTCTGTGAGTGATAGAAGCTAGATGCTGTAAGATGCACAGGAAACGTTACTTTCAGCTGGGTTGATTTCAAAAGGTACTGAGAGAGAAACTTGAAATGATAGGATGTTTATGAGAGAATGATTTAGCATGGGAGAAGAACACAGAGTTTTGGCAAGTGGAGGCCCAGATAGGGAGAAGAGTAAGGGAAGATACAACTGGAAATCCATGTAGAACTAGAGGAAAGACATTGAACAGTAGAGTAAACATCATATCTTTGTGTTCTAGAAATTTGTTCAGCAGCAGTACACAATGAAAGTAGAAATTTAGGAAGGTGTATGTTCAGAACAATAGAATTGGGAGATAACCGTCATGGCGTAGGATGGAATAAAAGGTCTTCATAATAGCACAGGCTTAAAGCTTTCAAGAGGAAAGCTCAGGAACAGTGTAAAATAGACATGATAAGATATGACTAGAAATTGGTTGCTCATAAAATTTTGTTCCAATATTTGAATTTAGGTCACTTGGGAAATAAAAGAATGGAAAGAAAAGGATAGTCAGAGGGATTTGTGTTTATTTCAAGATAATCTTAAATTTAGACTAGAGACATTCTGGATGAGATATAGGCTATTCTAATCTTTTGGTGCATCACTGCTTTCAAGAATTACTTAGAAGAAAGTACATAGATAAGGATGGAGAATTTTTAATTATTCTTTTATTGTTTCATATATGAAAACAATTAATTTATGATAGCTTCACACCTTAATCCTGAGTCCCATCTTCCCTCCTCTTTCCATTACAACCCTCCTTCCCTGCCAGTCTCCCTCTTATTTTCTTTTTTAAAACAAAACAATATTTTTTACATGAGTGACCCCCCCTGGATCATTTTGAATGCCTTTGATGGCATGTGCCTAGAACTTGCTGGAGAGTGAATCATATATATTGATAAGTATACCCTTAAGGAAAGCATCTTCCCTTCCCCTCTCCATCAAGATTGACCTTCCTCAGTCTCTCAGGAAGGTATGCAGCCACTTGAGCTCTGTGTCATTTCCTGGTGACATGTTGATAGACAAATCTATATAGATCTTATGGATATAAACTTATCTACTGTATGTCTATAGATGTGACAGCCCTTTCATGTCCAGAAGATAATGTCTGACCTTACTCCTTCTGCCCTTCAGGTTCTTAAACTGTTCCTTCTTTGCAATGTTCCCTGAACCTTGGAGTGAGCGAGTTGTTTGGATGCCTGTTTAAGGCCAAGCCATCTGCCAATATAGGAGGAATTTGCAGCAGGGAAAATAGTGTCAATGAAATCAGTAGGCCACCATGGTAGAGCATACCAGAACAGAGAGCAAAGAAGCAAATTCAACTCTGACAATGTCTCTGTCTGGACTATAGAGTAAGGGGAAAGAAAGCAAAACCGAGACAGGACGGAGAAATACAAATTGTTGAGCAGGAAACACTACTGTCTAAACTATAGAGACACCAGGGCTTGAGTCCATTGACTTTGGAGAGCACATTGACATATGTATCTCCAATAATGATGGGGAGTTTGTGGGAGTTAAGAAAATGAAGAATTAATTATGAGGATGAACAAAACATTCTGCAAATGAGTTAAGACCTCAATGAAAGAGAAAGTGCTCTATAAAATATTGTGCAGATTTATTAAATAATAAAAACAGGGTACATGCATTTCAACATGACACAAAAAAAATGTGACAAGAGGAGAATGGCATTATGAAAGTGCTTACAGAAAGATTTTCCCCTCAGGAAGTGAAAAGGGAACCAAAATTAGTGTGGGAAAATGTACATAAGGGCAAAAAAATCTGATGGTATTATGCTGGTGGTCACTCTGCTATGTGTTTTATTCATACTTTATATTTCTCACTGATAAGATACTTGGTAAACATTTTATGTGTATATTCAGTACGTACAAATGAATGGGAAAATATGGCCCTAGGATTGTTTAATATAAAATGGCATGTGTGAGTAGTTTCACCTCTTCTAGGCACTTAAAAGGCAAATTCTTTATTTCAGAACGTTATTATAAAAGCAAGCCAATGCTATCTATCAAATCTCTATAACAATGATTATATGTCAAAAATTAAAGTTAAAAGTAATGGAAGAAAATTCAAAGAAATGAGATAGTCCACACACTACATAATGTATTTTTTTCAACTCCTGTGACAAACTTTTTATGGTACATATGGTTGTTCGAGAATGTTGGAGCAGAAATAATCACAGATTAATGATTCTGATGAGGAGAATAGAAAGTATTCTAGAAAATCAACAAACCACAATCCAGAACTTCAGAGACTCTATATCAATCACATAGAACTAGGCCAGCCTAATCTCCCCCCATCCTGAAGCTCAGGGACATTTGCGGAAGAGGGGGGCGGTAAGATTGTAAGAGCAAAAGGATGGGAGGAGCAATGATTTGCAAGATTCTCCACGCTAGTTAGGGCCGAAGCAATCATAATAGGACCTTGCATGCCCTGCGCAATGTCCAACACACTATTGACCTCACAAAGTCTAGCATCAGCTAAAGGCACCAAGATCCTTGGAGGCAAGGAATTGACAGCCACAGTAGTGTTCCTATGCTTAAGGGGAACACGAGAAAGGGTTCAGGGAAATGCCACTGTGTCCTTGTACGTCACCGGAGAGGAGGGCCCAGAGGAGAGTCAGGCATACACAATAAAGGACTCTCTGGGAATTGGGGGTGGAGGCACTGGGGGATGGGGAGGGAGGGGTGAGGGGAGGGGGAGCAGGAGGGAGGGGGGAGGAGGAGGGAGGGAGGGAACTGGTCTACCTATTAAGTTTGTATGAGTGGAAATAATAAAAAATGTATTAAAAAACATATTGGTGTTTTCTGATAGGAAGTATATTTCTCATCCTTAATTAGTACAAGAGATCATGAAATTAGATTAAGCAGGACAGATTCAGGTAAGACCATTCAAGGGATATTTTTGGGAGAAAATGACTAAGATCCTCATTTTAGGGGAACAAAAAGACAAGGTTAATAATAAATAGCTTGGGAAGCAGTTAAACCACATTTTTGCTTGTAACAGGGGAAAATAACCATCTAGTCTCTCTCTGGAAACTTTCCACAATTTATACGTTGTGGGATCATTATATCTGAGGCCTCTCTGGACTTTCAGATTTAATATGGAGGCCTGTGAATCATCAGCACAGCTTTGTAAGTACAATGTGTTTTCAGGTTGCATGCATATTCCCCACTCTTCAGTTTCAAATATATCTGTGCATTGTGCATTTAGAACATCAATAATGTAATTAGCAAGTTAAGGAGAAAAACAATTCTAGTCAAGAAAGAAAATATTAGTTTTTCTCCATATTTTATCGTTTCATTACATCAATCCAATTCAATGTCTTTGATTTGAAACTAGGTCTTTGATTTTTCACTTCTCAAATTTAGTCATCAAAGTCTTCCTCCATTTCAATTCATAAGTAGCCTTTATCCTATTTATGTGCTTATCAACCATAGAAGTCAAATATCAGATTCATCTTGTCTGACTTCTGCAGAATTGATATTCATTTCTCTGAGAGCTTTAGGTATACCAAAATCAATTTTAGTCCCACTTCAATCTTTCTACAGTCAGACTGTAGTTTACTGGAGGTCTCTTTTCTGAATTATTCACATGTTGCTATACTTTTGTTCTGAAAAGTTACAAAGCCTCATTTCTGATCCATTCACTTTTCTCTGTTTACACTTTGGTTTCTTATGTTGTCCTTGATTTTGAAAATGCAAGACAAATCAGAACAAAAAAAATGTATCTCTGAAGTGGTTAGTTTTTCTTCTGTTTATCTGATTTTCCAAATCTCATACTTTGAGGGCAGTGATGGTTAGTCCCTCTATTTAAGATTAGTGTGGGCATGTTGAAGCCCAGGCTGAGGCAACATAACTGGGCTCAGCTAAACTGTACCCTCCAGTTGAGGTATGGTTAATGTCTCATGATCCCCTACATTCTATTTGAAACAGTTTTTAAAATATGTACACGTGTGTTTGTATGTGCATGTGTGTGTGTGTGTGTGTGTGTGTGTGTGTGTGCATGTTTATGTCTGTTGTTAGAGACAATAGAAAATGTAAATGAGGTAAGCAATAGGCAAGAATTTAAGTAGCTCTTTGATATAAAGAAAATCAACTTGAGTATTATAGCTTGAGGAACATCAAAACCTTGTGGGAATTGCATTTAATTATATTGCCTATGCATGTTTATTTTAACTGCTGTTTCTTTGTGGTGGTTTCTTATGTATGGAGTTGTACTATGATTGTTTGAGTTGTAGGACCACACACTAAATTACATGTAGTCTCTTCTGGTTGCTTTGAAAATTTTGTTGTTCTAACCACAATGACTGATATTCCCACCTGGGACTATTAGAGAGGACAAGTGGCTGCCAACTGCTGAGAATCCCCACATTCCCTCTTCTATTGTTTCTGCAGCCAGCCCCCTCTGTTTCGGTGATTTTTATGACTAGACTTTCCATCCTTGGTTGAACTTGAGGAGCCTTTTCTTTCCCTAAATACACATTGAAATGGCAACAGAAGCTGCTTCTAAGTTTGTATTTACCTAGTATTATGCAACTTGATTTTCTCTCCTCCCCTTTCGCTCTAGTGTTCTTTGTTTCTTGCATGAACCTAGTCTATATTTTAAAGTTATAAATTGAACTTGATTCTAAAAAGCAAAGAGGTTGAACAGATCCTGGGAAACTAACAGATTGTCATGTTCATTTCTCTTAAAATTCCTTTGCCCTTGTTAAAGGAAACAAAAATTTGCATATTTTAGAATGGAAATGAAAGTTTTTAGTTTTTGTTAGAGTCTACTAATCCTAATCATATTGAAATAGTGAGCTTCTTTATGACATTTTTATAAATGTAGCCAATGCTCTTTGATCATAATCACCCATAACACCCTTACCTCACCTCCCCTTTCTTGCTGAACCCCTTTTCTCAAATACTCTTTCCTCATGTCTCTTTATTGTGTAATGTAGATTCCCCACATGAAAGGGAACACTGTGCCCTTCATCTTTCTAATATGGTTTATTTCATTTAATCTGGTGATCTCCAGTTCTATCCATTTATCTGCTGGTAACATAATTTTCTCTTTTCCTTCGGTAAATAATACTCTACCGTGTTTATAGTCCACATCGTTGTCCATGCATCCATTAATGGGCATCTAAGATAGCAACAGCAACTAGTGCTCCAATGAACATGGGTGTGTATATTCACTATTGGAGATTTCACTGTTGGGCAACAACTCTGATGGAAGAAAGTCTATTTTGAGCCACTGTGATAATCAACAAGACTGTTGCAGTACAGGATGGAACAGGTTACTCAAAATTTTTTAAATTTTTATACATTTTTATAAATTATAGCAATGTGGAAGCATTATCTCATAATACAGTAAACTGTCATGTTGAATACAACAAGCTGAAGGAATATGTGAAGTGGCAGGTATAGACAGAACTTTCTGACCTTCCCATGAAGCAGGCTTTCAGACCCTCCTGAGAAGTATGTGTTATCAAAGGAACATTCTTATTGTCAAAGAGGAAGTGGTACAAAGAATCTAAAATGGGGAAGGAACTCCCCATTTATTGCACTCAATTCAGACTCTCTTATCTCATCATACTTCTTCATACCCTTCACTCTTCATCAAGACCATCATTAAAAATGCTGAGATTTTTATGATTATCACATTAAAAATTATACCAATTTGATGTGTGTGATTTTTCTCTTATTAATCTGTTTTCTGATATGTGGGCCCCAGTAATGAATTTACATCAGTGAAAGGAAAAGTGATCCTTATACTCCTACAGTAACTTACTGTCAGAGAGAAAGGGTGAATGAATAGGTCACTGGGGAACCTCAGTATTCCTGCTGAAACCAAGCTAGGTCATCAGATCAAAAGTACAAGTGAGAAATCCGATTAGATATTCAAAATAGTGAGATTCAAAGGCAGGAGAATTCCATTATACTAACTCAGCTGGATTTTTTGGGACAAATGGACTGGGCAGGTTGAAGGCAAGAATCAAGGGTAGACTCTATAACAGAGAGCTCAGAAGATCTGCCTAATTTTTAGTCCAAGACAGTCTTTGTCATCCTAGATGTCTATGTCTGCAGATTGAGTTACTGTAATATTAATGTCCTAGTCACTTTGAAGATGCCAAAATGAACCGTTTGTCTTACATTAGTTGAGAAGGAAATGCTTAACTATATGGCTGTAAGCTTCTTTGATATGTCCTAGAAGAAAAAAAATGCATATTTAGGAAGGGTAAAGTATCTGTGTTCTCAGAAGATTTCTGTCTTTGTGTTTCTTATTGCTGTTCTCTTAGACATCAAGTACAAGCTGTGAAGCTTGTTTTAAAAGCTGAAGTGAACCTGCATTATGTTTGCATCACAAAGTTGAATGAGAGAATTTAGTTTCAGAGAGTATTGAGTTTTTATATTTGAACAGTTCCTATTATTCCTGTGTGGTTTCCATCTCTACTTTTCTGGATGTGTCTTTCTTAAATGAGCTTTAATAAATATATCCTAGCAATGCAGTTATATGACATGCAAGGTATAAATGGCAAGTTAAAAAGGGTAAATTGGATGCTCTTAGAGATTACCTTGATAGGAAAGAATTTGAAATGGTCCCTTGATCACTGAATGGGTCCCATTTGAAAATAACTTGCTATATTTAGTAATGTAAGATTTTAGAAGAGATTTTGAAAAAGTAGGTAAGAATGATTTTCAAATTTATAGCTATAGAAAATTAATTGCTTAAATCATGTGAGGAGGAGCTGGAGAGGTGGCTCAGGGGTTAAGCCTCTGCCTTGCAGACGGAAGGTCCAGAGTTGGGATCCTAGACCCCATATTATAGACTCTGGCCGAAGTGGGGGTGGCCTGCGTTTCTGGTCCTGGTAGGGCGGAGCCTGTGATTCCCTGGGCAGAGTAAACAAGCAGGAGGTAGAGGCGGTCCATGATGGTTCCTGAATTCGCCCGTGGTTCTACACTCACACACACACACACACACATACACACACACACAGACACACATGCACAATTGAATAAATAATAAAAAAGACTTTATTAAATCATGTGAGGAGATATCTAGCCTGTTTTTCAAAGTGTGATATAAGAGTCCTCAGTAAGTGAAAATGCATATATTCAAAACAGAGCAACTTCTGCCAGACTTTTTTCTTTTTTATATTTTTATTTATTTATTTACTCATTTTTTAATGAGAGAGAGAGAAAGAGAGAGATAGCACATGCTTAGATTTGAAGTCCTTTTTTTTTTTTCCTTGTAACATTCCCATTCAGAATTTCTAGTTTTTCATCCACACTGAATTTCTTTTCTCAAGTCCACTTATTTTTTTATACAGTGTTCTGTCGCTGGCAGGTCTTGAAGACAGAATTGTTTTGCTACCCAAAGAGGATTGTATGCTTTAATCAGTTTTGGAAATCTCACTGGAAACATAAGCAGAAGCTTAAGATACCCTTCATTGCATAATATGACATTATCGTTTCATTTTCCAGCATGCTAATTGACACATTAACTCCCATATACTTTCATGAAGAACAGATGACAGACTATACATAAATCTATATTATAATATTGTATGGTTGCTTCAAATTTACTATTGTTGCATTTGAATTTGTATAAACCATGAACACCCATTAATGGAAAACAAGAAAATATTCACCTACACAAGAATAATAACACTGTGAAATGAGTGTAGCAGAACAAACCTATAATCCCAGCACTCAGGAGGACTGTGGCAGGAGAACTGTGAATATGTAACTAACCTGAGCTATGTCAGCAGACTCTCTCTCACATGGTGAAGAGAAAGAGTAGCTTCAAGAGGGTTAAAATTGGTTAATAGGTATATTGTAATAGCATTGCTGTTCTTGTAGTCTCATGTCCCATAGCCAAAAATTAAAAATGAGAACACATCAAGAAGTATAACGGAGAGATTTTTATTGAAAGTAGTGGGAAGGAGAAAGGAAGTTATAATCTTAAGGTGGCAGGGCATCAGAGCAGAGAAGATAATTTAAGGTCAGAGAGAACGTGGAGAGAGTTGCGATAAGCACATGGCTAGGAGAGAACAGAGCCACTGTGTTATGACCACCTGGCAGATATGCCAGAAGAGAGAGGGGAAGGTGGGTTGAACCACTGTCTTTTAAAGCCCATGCATTGCTAATGAATGTCCCAGGAGTTATTGAGAAAGAGAGGTGAAATTGGAAGTGTGATGATGGGCATATTTCGAACAGGACAGGACAATCCTACCTGCATTAGAGATGTCCAATCGAGATTAAATTACTCCCTCAATGTTTCTTGTGTACCATGAATTATTAACTTAAAATTTGGTCTTTGTAACTTGTAGAAGAAAAAAAGATGTGATTACGATGTGATTATGTTAATAGCAGAAAGTAACCAGTTATTTTTTTACTAGGAAATGTTATACTAACTACATCTGTACTGATCAGTCATTAAAATCGAACTGTCAGTCATGTTTAAAGATGTATATCTACAGTCCAAGCACTAGAAATGCGAGGGCATGAGGAATACAAGTTGGAGGCCAGCCCGAGCTACATCACCAAAGCGTATTTCAAATAAGCCACTCATTTGCACATATTGGAACCATGAGGCAGGAGACCTTGCCTGAAACTCTCCCAGCAAGTGCCATCCTGAAAATCTAGGCAATCTAGTTTCAGAATTTGTGTCATTAATGCTTCAACTCTTTTGTAGAACTGTCCATGAAAAATTTAGTAACCATCACAAAACACATGGTGTTGAAATCAAGTACCGGTTCTCACTTAGAACCTCTGGAATAATTGTGTATTAAACATTTGGTTGGAGGTGGACTGCTTGACAAATCTGACAGGTCCTTCAGACGAATTATTCTGTTGAACATGTGCTTTATCCACTTAGGTTAGACTTTAGGTCACAGTGACAGATACCTCCAAGAAATAATTTGACTGAGGAAAGATTTATTTTGGCTCACATTCTCAGAGTTTGTGACTAACTGGCTTCAGTGCTGTGAGACTGGGTAGCAAGGTGGATCACTGTGGCAGCAAAATATGGGAGAAGCAGGAAGGAAAGATTCCAGAGTAGGGCCTGTGACTTCCTGCTTCACCCCCCCATCCCACCTCTCAACATTTTCAGCATAAACCCGTCAATGGATCAATCCATTCCATAGATGTAATGGGTACCTCCTGATCTAATTAGCTTGCAGTAGAGCTACTAGTAGGGTTCCAAGTCTTCAACATAGGAGTCTTTGATGGGTCATTTTTGAATTCAAGTCCTAACAGTACACCCATATGGTGTAGGATCTTATTTGGGAAAGTGAAATGTCAGATAAGTATGTCTACTATCTGTCAGTATCTAAGCTAGACTTTGTAGGTATAATAGACAGTGGTCTCTCCTATATGTAACATTATCAGTCATTATCAGAATTTAATTTTTTTTTATACTTACTTTGTCAAGATTGTGTCCAGAAGTTGCTAAAGCAACTTCTGCAAAGCCTAAAAATGCAAGAATTCCATCACTTTTCCATGTTGTGTCTTCAAAGACTTGGAGATTTCAAGAAAAATAACAGTCAAACTATTATTTTGAACTGATTTAAACATTGTTTATTTTTTATTTTTTTCTACTTTTACAAGCAAATTGAGTATTCATCTCAAGTTCCTTCCTTCCCTTCTCTCTTTCATTCCCTCCTTTTCTTTCATCATTCTCTCCCATCCTTAAGCCTGCTTCTATGAACCCCAGAGTTCACTCTAGCTTGTCTACTCCTGTGGGGGCTCAGGACTCCATGGCATATCAAGTTACCTCTCTTCAGGCCACCCCATTGGTATGTGCATTTCACTCATCCAGCTTTAGACACAATGACTTCCACTGTAAGTTCCCATTCTGTGGGTATAATAACAGCTACCTGCAGAGCAGTTTGATGTACTGTCTTCCTATCTGTAGGTTTTTTTTTCATTTTTATTATTATTTACGCTCATACAAACTTAATATGTACACCAGTTCCCTCCCTCCTTCTTCCTCCCTCCTGCTCCCCCTCCCCTCACCCCTCCCTCCCCATCCCCCAGTGCCTCCCCCCCAATCCCCGGAGAATCGTTTAATGTGCATGCCAGACTCTCCTCTGGGCCCTCCTCTCCTATGACGTACAAGGACCCAGTGGCTTTTCCCTGAACCCTTTCCTGTGTTCCCCTTAAGCATAGGAACACTACTATGGCTGTCAATTCCTTGCCTCCAAGGATCTTGGTGCCTTTAGCAAGTGCTAGACTTTATGGGGTCAATAGTGTGTGGGACATTGCGCAGGGCATGCAAAGACCTATTATGATTGCTTCAGCCCTAACTTGTGTGGAGTATCTCGCATATCATTGCTCCTCCCATCCTTGTGCTCTTACAATCTTACTGCCCCCTCTTCTGCAAATGTCCCTGAGCTTCAGGATGGGGAGAGATTAGGCTGGCCTAGTCCTAGGTGGTTGATATAGAGTCTCTGAAGTTCTGGATTGTGGTTTGTTGATTTTCTTTTGCAGTTTTGCTGCTCCTGCAATGCCCTTCACTCCATCCTGATGGGTATTGTATTTCACCCCCTGGCCAGCAAATGGGTGATTGACCCCTCCCTTACTGTGGTTTCCTACTTTTATTACATCTACCTTTGAATATACTCTTATAACAAGACTCTGGTTTATCTGTAGGTTTATTGATCTATTTCCTTCCCCTTTTTTTGTTTGTTTTAGGTTTTTTTTTTTAGGCTACAGTAACAGGGATGGGTACCATTCTGACAAGTAGGTCTTGAGTCCTATCAGAAAGCCATTGGTTGTCTCCTTGATACTCATGCTATTATACTGGTGGTCACCTGTTGCCATGGTGATTTATATTGCAACTTACAGGTTTCATGCCATTGATGGGGCTTGTGATTATTTCTCTCTCCAAGCAGCTTCTATGAAACACCAATTATTTTGACTTAGAATAATTTATACATTCACAGTAAATAGTATTTTAACAATAAAGCTTACTAAATTCTCAGAAAAACTAAAAGTATATGAGAATCTCCTAACTGTAGACAAAGGAACATAAAGTCACATTTAAAATTTTTTCGTATGAAAAAAAATAAAAGCCTACTTAGAAATACGCTGGGAAGGGGGCTGGAGAAGTGGCTAAGGGGTTAAGCCTCTGTCTTGTGGGCAGAAGGTACTGAATTCGGATCCTGGACCCCATATATAGACGCCAGGCTGGGAGGTAGTATCTGATTTTTGTTTTGTTTTTACTTTTTTCAATATTATGATCAAACCCAGGGCCTTGAACATTGTAAGTAAATATGTATATATATATGTTGCAGTCTTGGGCACTGCAGAGACCCTGGGGGCAGAGGTAAGGAGGCGCGAAGTCAATGACACAGACTCCAGGAGTCAGACAAGTGGCAAGTCAGGCTTGTTTATTGCAGATATTGGGCTTGCCTGTATACCCCCACCCAACATTCTATAAGTTCCAGCAGGAGCTTTTGCTGCATTGTCCTGTGCGGGTTGGTCCTCGCAGTCAGGGGGTTTGATGTCAGCACCAGGTGCAGCGGTAGGTTCTAGTTTGAGGAAGTTGCATTTGCACGTGCACAGCCCATTTCAGACAATACAGGCCTGCCTAGTCGCGTTCCTCCTCCATATACATATACACACACACACACACACACACATTTTCCTAAGTCAATCATCACAAACAGCTTTAATGAAGTCTGCGTGTTCATTATCACAAACAATTTTATTGATAAAATCCAGAATTGATAGCAAATCCATTTTTGTCCTTTGTAGCTTATCTGTAGCTTAGTCCTTCTATCATATAGTGAAACTGCTTGTTGAGTAGGGTGAGAATGTTTAAATAGTAGGATCTATATGGCATGAAGATGTCATGTAATGTAATTATGAATTTTCACCAGTGCTTTAATAGAAGTGTGCTCCTCTTGCATGTGTATGCTGATCACTTAAGATAGGATAGGAAAGGCTCCACACTCCAAACATCCCAACTCCTGCCCAATGGTTATATGTAATTATGTAATGGTTTCAGAACAAGTCAGTTGAGGAGAGTTGGCCAACTCAATACAGAACTTAAGCCATCAATGAGCAATTTATCACTTCAAATCATCCAAACCTGTTTTGATTTCCTCCTTCTATTCCATGAGCTTGGCTAACAGTCAAGTCCATCAAAGACTATTTTGACCTATTATACAATAGCAGTGCCTAAAGCAATATAAACTTGGCATCAGTTACGTAGGGCTATCTGATATATACTGAATTTTATTTTAATGCTTTCAGGAATAGCTATTATTTCTCTGGCTATGCTGTATCTCACAAAAGTTAAAATTTTCATCATCCCATGTGCGTAAATGGCATCACATTTATGATGTAGTTAAGCAAGTGCTGTCTTTTCCTTATTATGCAACAGCAGCAGAACATCCATCTCCAATGTAACATGTCACAGAGAAAATGGGTTTTGTCTTTGAGGGTGCAGCGTGCAGGGCTGTCTGATTATTAGGTGTTGCTGTCAGTAGTGTGCCTCAGTGATATCACTTGTTTTGGAAGAGCAGTCTATGTGGTGAAATTATGCTGTGTGAACATTGCCAGGGAAACTAGAGGGCTCAATAGCTGAGGCTGGAATCAGTGGCTCAGGTACTTATTGGAGCTTTGCCTACCTTGTCTTAGGACCTCTGAGTTCTGCTTAACAGGTCTGGGCTTTATTTTCCCTTTCTAGAAACAAGTAATAACAGTCTCCTCAGAGATTTTATTATTACAGACATTCATACATATAAGGCACTGAGAATGTTGCTCTGTCCCATAGAAAGCACCAGACTATTTACATTCCAGGAATTTGTGCATATTCTTAACTGAGAATGTCTTTAAAGTAAATAAGTCAATTGCACACCTGCAGACTTCAAGGACAATAAGCAGGCAGTGAACATCTGCTCCTCTGAGCATTCGCACTCGCCCCTTCCTCCAGCTGCCCTGCATTTCCCCCACAGGCCAATATGGCTGGCTCATGCAGGACCTCGTGACAGTCATTCTTTGGATCCCAAGGTGCCCTCTTTTTTGTGCTCCATAACACTAATGATCACCTTCAGCTTGTCTTTCCTTACCCCTTTGTATGTCCTGTCTCCATCCTGAACTGAGGATGGGAGAGGCTTAGTTCTATTTGCTTTGATCACCACCACAAAACCTGACTCCCGCATACCGAAGGTGCTTGGTCACCATTGAGAACCAATCTGCAGGGAGCTGGTGCTTTCTCTGTACCAGTCTTCCGTGTTTGCTGATGTAGAAGTCTTGTGACATGGAAGATTCTTGTAGCATTTTCAACTAAGACGCACAACCTGTTCTCTACAATAAAACCTGAATGCAAGCCAGCCACATCATGAGAGCTCTGCTCCAACACAGTGATTGTTTGTGGAGCTGGAAATAAAATTAGAACACAACAAAAGTGACTGCCAAGAGCACACAGAGAGACAGCACTTCCTGGGTGGTTTGTTTCAACAGAAATTCAAATGATATCTAAGGTTTTTCTTTTAATGATGTTCATTTTTAACTCTTTCATAATGTAGAACTTTGAACTCTCTCTCTCTCTCTCTCTCTCTCACTCTCTCTCTGTCTCTCTTTCTCTCCTCTCATGCACCCCTGAGGCTTGGTTCCCCTTCACTTTCTTTGTGATTCTCCTGATCATCAGTGATCACAGTGAATTTAGAGTCCTAGCTAATTTTAAATGAATTTTGTTCTCATTTTGTGTTTGAAGTCTCACTGTGTCACCAATCCTGACCTTAAACTTACATTCCTTCTCCCTCTTCCACCTAAATGCTACACCAAACTCAGCAAATTTTAACTGAAATTGTACTCAGATTAAGTTTAGAGTCATTTACATGATTGGGTCTCCCATTTCATGTTTATAGATTCAGATTCTGAAAACCAACCTATGGTTCAAGTGACAGGAAAAGGAATAAGATAAACATATAAATCTTTGGTCAGCTGCAGTAGAGCTGTTCTTTTAAATAAAATATGTTTATTTTTCTAGCTTTTTGTCTGTCTATTTGTCTATCTGGCTAACTAACTCTTAACACAGAAGTTTATTTTCTGTATCCTTTAGACTTTATTAAAAACTAGCCAGTCATCTTCAAAGAACTTCAATTCCGAAAGGGTGTATCTGTCCCATTCATCAGGGACTTTATACAAGATTTATTTTTTAAAAAGACAGAAACTTTCTGATATTGAAATAATAAATGTATGTGAAAAAGTTTATGATATAAATAATGAGCCAAAAATTTTCCCGCTCATTAGTTTCATGGGGGGGTAAAGACTAAAGGTGTGTGGTTTATTTTCCTGTGTTAGTAACTGGATGACCTATTCAAGCACAGTAGAAGGAAAACCACAGTGAAGGAGGAAATGACAAAAGCCAGCAATATGACTAGACATGTACCAAGGGGTGAAATGAGCTAGAGACATAAAATGACTCTGGTTTCCTGACAGTCCAAAGAATGAGAGAAAAAAACACTTGGCAAAAAGAGAGATAACCTATGATACTAAAATTCATGTGGTTTAGAGGCAGTGCACACCTCTAAACCTAGCGCATGGGAACCGCAAGTATGAGAGTCATGAACTTAATACTGTTCTCTGTGCCAACACCTCCCGAGTGCTGGGCGTAGCAGGAATATGTCACCTTGTCTGATTTTACATGGTACCTGGGCTTGCCCGCTTACTAGGCAAGTCCTCTATCAAGTGAGTTATGCCCAGCTCTTTAATTATTTCTTTCTATTTCTTTCTGAGTCTGTGCTCTTCCTGAACATATGTCCATTCGTGCTGTTAAGAAACATGCCTTTTTTTTCTGATCTTTCCATTGTACTTTTGGTATCATGACTATTTTCATCTTCAAAATGTTTTATCACTATTTGACAATACAGCAAATATAGTTTGTATTTTTATAGACTTTTAGCTGAACAAAAATTAGAAAATCATACACACCCTAGGACTACATCAACCAAATACGGATGACATGGCTTTAGCCAGTATGATTCACAAATAAAAAATGTGAGAACTGACTCTTAAAATTTTGATAGTTTCAAGGAGGAATCTCTCTCTGAAGCATTGGATAGTGTTGAAAGAAACAAGTCCCAGCAGAGTGACTTCTTCTAAGCTACACATCCCTTTCTGTAGGGATGCCAACCCTCAGGGACCTTGGTAAAAGCAAATACAGGCATATTTTCATGTGATATTGAATCTCTTCATTCCTTCCTCATCCTTCACATTCTACAAGGTCAATGCAGGTGTCCCAAGATTGCGGCTGGCACAGGTTCCAATTTGATTTGCGAAAGAAACAGAGAAGAAAAAAAACCATCATTTTGTTTCTACATTTTTCTGTTTCCATCTTTCCACCAGATTCATTATAATGCAGTCAGAAAGGCGATGAACAGCCATAATATTCCATAAGATTGTTACCATGGTTTGGGTATTTTAACTGTGACATTGAGATATCTAATTTTCAGAGGCATTAGAAAAGGGAAATTAGATCTGGACATACTTTCCCAGATTAAATTTGTATCAGAGAGATGATACTCCAATGTACACACTGAATGAAGGAGGAAAAAAAAGAAAGCAATTATACTTGGAGGAATCAAATGAAATGTGATCGCTAAAGTACCTTTCTAACATCACATCCTGTTCAGTGTCATTTTCATGCCCTTTAGTAAGAGAGCTCATTTGCTGCGATTTAATATTGATAGTACTGTTTCTAGTGAGCTGTATTAAAATTTCTGTAGCTGACTTATCACAAGTCAGTTGCAAAGTTAACCTCTGAATTAGATGATTCTCTAAACTTGAACTTGCTTGTGTAGATTTTCAGAATGTGTAACTAAAACCGGCTGGGCACTGATGTAAGAAACAACTGCACTTCTGCTCACTAACCATTTTGTCTCTCATGTCTCAAATCTGTCTTCTATTCTGCATTTCCCCTGTCACTCCCCTGGCTCATCCTTACACTTGGATCTTGTTACATCTGTTGTCTGTCTTCTTCTAAGGTCCATTTCTCACTTTGTCACATGGTGATGCTTCTAGGAGTTAATTCTAGTCACATCCTTTTCCAAATTAAGTCTACAAATGTCAGATTCCTATTCCATCCAGTACCCTAAATATTGAACTGTTCATAAATCATGAAGTGTATCTGATTTCACCAGATTTGAAGCAGATACTCCAAGACCCAACATACCGTGACTGTCAACTATATCTTGTCTTTAATATATCAATGTCAGTGACCAAACTGTAGTATTTGTGTCATTTTAAGGCAGCCAAAAAAGAATAGTTTTTCAAGTGTCTATGAAGTTTGCTCCACACCAGAGTCATCTTTCTTTATCCGGAAATGATTTGTTCTAAAGCCAGGGTTCCTTTTGTAACTTTTCTACGCACAGGTAACACTGCTGTGCATTTTAATAAAGGTCTTAAGGTCTTGGAGCATGAGGATCGTGGTTTTTCTGTTGCTGTGATAAAAATACCCTGACAGGAGCAACTTAAGAGAGAGCAGATTTGCTTTAGTTTACAGTTCAAGAAACACTTATCAAGGTGAAGAAATCAAGGCAGAAGGGGCTGGAAGTAGCTTGTCACATTGCGCTTACAATCAGGAGCAGAGAATTATGAATGAATGTTTGTACTCGGCATGCTTTCTCCATTTTATACAATTCAGACTCCTGGCCCGGGAATGATGCTGCATACAGTGAACTCTCCCAACCTCAGTGTAAGGAAGATAATCTGCCACAAGCCTATCCATAAGCCTGTCTGTCAGGTGATTCTAGATTTTTCCAAACTGATTGACACTGACCAATCACAAGAACCAAAAGTCAGTCAGAAGAAGAACACAATAAGCAGAGTATTGCCATCATCTTATCAGATGTTGCTCATTTGTTATCTTTTTTTCCTTATTCTCCCATAATACTACAAAAACCCTCTGACTGCATATTTTCTACATATTTTCTTCTAAGATAAGCTATGAAGTTGTGATTTCTGAGATAAAGATTAAACACTTTCAATTTTAGCAGTTCTTATATTGCCAAATTACTTGTAGCAATTCATCTTCTCAACTGCATAATTGCCAAATCTGGATACTGTCCGTCATTGATGATCAGTGAAGAATAAAAATTGCTGCCTTCCCATTTCAGGTTGCATCTTTGGCTAATTCAGCATGTCTTCCATATGTTTGTGAATTACTTTTTTGTTTATCATTTTCCATGAGTTTTCTATAGTGTTTCATGTCAAGATATCTTTCTTTTCCACTATGGTATTTATGGAAATTATCTTATTTAGAAGGCTGCCTCTCAATGAGATTTTGATTTTGATTTCCAATTTGGATTTTTACTGTCTGTGAAGTTTATGATTTTCTTACTGTTTCCATTAAATGATTAATCACTACTAAGAAATATGCATTCTCTTCGTAAGCTTTCACAGAAAACAAATGTGATATTATCAAAAGTTCAAGTTGCAGACTTATTATTGGCTGCTGTTGGGTCATATACAACCCACAAAAGAATTGAGTTCTGATCTTACTTAGAGCACTGGTGTCTTTGACCTGTACAGGGCCAACTGAGGTCATGGTTCGACCTATTATATCAGAAGGAAGTAATGGACATTTCTGCTAAGTATCTTGTTTATGGAAGTTACACATGTGCATTCAGTTCATAGCTTCATTGTTGAGAACTTAATTATGTGTTTGCTATGATTTTTATTGAGTATAATCCAAAAGTCTACATGTAAAGGCTCTGTCCCCAGCCTGGTAGTGTTAGGAAGTGGTGTAGACTTTTAAGAATGGGGACATTAAAGAATGGTAGCATGTACTTGTAATCTCAGTATGGCTTATAGTAATTAATTTTAAATAAAAACTAATAAAAAAGGAGGGCTAGAAATATAATTGAATATTTAGTTAGTATGCATAAGGCTCTGGGTTCAATCTCAGGACTGCAATAAACATAAAAAAATGAAAATAAATCCTAAAGCATTCTTCTTTCTAAGGTTATGCAAACAGCTATTTAAAACCATCATAAAGTTTAGTGTGAGTAGCAGCATTTTTGAGAGGAAGGTTAAGTGTGGACATTTACTGTACTTCAGAACTTCTCACAGATAGAAGAGTGGAGGACACACTATAATGCAAACTCCAGACAGTTCGAGTTTTCAAATTCTTTTGTGCCCCGGAGCTGCCAGGTTTAGTGAGTAAAACTGTACTTCCAATGAATCCCCAAATGTATTATACAACAGGGCAGAAACGGCACTGAAATCTTTTTTATAACTTTTACTCAAAACTTTTTTCTCTGTGTTAAGTAAGTTGTTGGCTTGCCGTTGGGTTTGTTTCTGGCAGAGTCCAAACAGTAGCAAAGGGTTGCGATAGGTGAGTGCACAGTGAGCTTATTCCTGATACATCTCTGTAAAGGAGCTGTCCTTCCTATTCTTTTCACATGAAAAGAGGAGGAGGTAAATTAAGGTTTATGTAAAGAAGAGAACACTAATAAGCTTCCCAAAAGCAACAATTTTAAAGAGAATTATCAGTATTCTCTGGTTTGAAAGACAAAGATGGTATTCTTTTCTTCTGTTTAAACAATAAATACTGTTCAAGTACCAGTTATCTGCTGTATCTACAATCTGGCACATTAAGACAGAAGAAAGAAGGTTTATGTGTTTTAATGGACTTTTGAATCTTGAGAAAGAAATGAAATCAATGAATGAAAAAATGAGCCATGTAGAGTGCCAAAAGAATGAACATGTTGCTGTGAGAGTATTGAATGCATAGGTTCCAGGATGATTCTGTCTCATCTGGAAAGGCCTCTCAATGTCTGGGATGACATTGAGTTGGAGGCATGCACTTTAATACGTATTTGCATATGTATAAACAAAGAGTTGGAGGCATGCACTTTGATACCGGTGTCCTCAGACAGAATTGGAGTGTGTATGAACAGATTTGAGTGTGCTAAGAAATAACTTCTGGTTCTGAATTTAAATATGGACACCAATGTCAGGTACCTGTATGGGAAATTGATTCCATAGTAGACAAGCTGCCCTTCTTCCTTTTGATTTCGCACACCGTGGGGCAGAGCAAACATTATATCACTTATGTCAGTACAATGTCACTTCTATTACTCATATGTGCTGAGCATACTGGGTATAGTTAAATCTACCTGAGATTGAGCGGGTTATAGAAAATACCCAAGGAGAATACAATGCCTAGGCTAAGTCCAGAATGGGAAGTAGATTAAGCCAGAAATATAGAAGTGCAGAGGAGGAGGCTGATGTGGGTCATAGTGTGGTGTATTCTAGAAGTCTCACCTTAAGAGTACGTAGATAAAGATGAAGACTGGCAGGAAGAGGCTCTGGAAACTGCAGAGTAGAAGCAGCATTATCAAGAGCCTTTCTCACATGGGAGAACCCAATTAGGGTTATGAATAGAGTAATGCAATTACAATAAACTTGCTTCTGTGCCATTGTGAGAATATTTCTGAAAACAGGGTTAGAGACAGAAAACCCAATATTATTCAGAAATCCAGGTGTGAGTGAATCATGAATATCTGATTTAGGTCAACATACAAAAGTACATCACAGACATTTAGAAGATCATATTGAAGGGTATCGGCAAGATAGCTCAATGGATAAAGACACACATGCACAAATGTGGCAATCTAAGTTTAATCTCTAGAGCCCACATGAGGCAGGATGAGAACTGACTTCCTGAAGTTGTCCTGTGATTTCCATTTGAGCATCATCGATTTCCCCCCCCATATATATATAAAGAGTTATTTGGTGATTACTTTGTAGTTTCAAGGTGGTAAGGAAGAGTTAGAGAATTTTCGTGCCTTCTGACATTATTTTTTTTTCAGTTGGATATCATCAAGGGGAACTCTATCTCATGAGAGAGATAATGAGATAACGTGTTGAAAAGTTGACTGCTAGATGTCCTAGCAGTCTCTCACTACTGAAAATGAGCCTGAAGATTAGGAGGGAGGTCAGAGCTGGAAATACAGATTTTAAAGCCATCAAATAAAACTCAAAGATAAAAAGGTCAGATGGTCATAATCTAGACTGCCAAGAGATATGAGATTCTGATTGCCGAAACTTTCAAGCAAACAAAACATGAGATGTTAGTACCAGTCAGGAGAGAAGCTTACAAAATGAAGTGTAGGTGTATATGTATGTGTTTAAGCAACAATAGGTAGTATTGGTTAAGGAAAGTGTCATGTAACGTATACTAGAAAGAGGGGAGCAAAAAAGATTAGCAACTTTGACAGAGCTAATTAACTTAGTCTTGGCTAAGAAAGGTCCCCAAGGAACTGGTTCACTGAGTGAGCAAATGAATGAGTTAAAAAAATAATGATTTTTATATAGAAATCTGTCTTCATCACTTTGACACAGTGATTTAATGAGGACTAGCATGTTCTAAGCTCATGAAACCATTGTAATGAACAACTAATTTATATTTAATATCTTCTATTTGCATGTAAACTATATTTTATACAAATAGTCAACCTTCCAAGAAGGTTAAATATGTCCTCAGGAAATCCTCATCATAATCATAAATTAATTAAGATCTTTCTTCCTAGCACTATAAATGGAAGATGTGAAGCTCAGATAGGAAAGGAAGCTTTTAGATCTGAAGTGAGAACCGATGCTGTCCTACTATTAAAAAGTTCGTCCTTAGGAGTATCTGTGTGGTAAAGAGAAAAATCTTGCAAACGCCATAGGCATCTCTTTGAACCAAACATAAATACAGATCTCATGGACACTACTGACTTCACAGGCAATTCACAGATTAATGCAAATATGCCATATATACATATATATAATGTGAATCTATATGAAGATATTTACCAAATATCCCAGTCTTGTTAGACATGTGATATGTGAATCCACCACTGAATGATTATCCATAGCATCTCCTTGAGTCATGAGGGTCTCTGTTAAGAGTGCTCCACATCTGAAGTGGAATTAGGGCGAAATATGAGTTTACCTCTGTGTCCTGGAAAAGATATGTTCAAGTTATTTAAAAGGAGTTATATTGAAGTTCTTTCACTCATGTACACATAAGAGTGTACACATGCACACACACATACTTCTTGGGAAAGCACAAGTGGTAGTCAAGCTTTCAAGATGTAAATCAGTCAGGATCCCACTGTGCCTAACTCTTCAGATTTTCTCTTAGCTGCAATCAGAACTGCCTCCCGGCTGTTTGCACATAGCTCTTCTGTGAAGTACCTCAAGTGCAATATGCAGGTTTTAAAAATTTTATGTGTGTGATGGGAAGGTGCATGTAAGAGTGTTTAATATGTGAGTGTGCATTTGTGTGTGTGCATCCTCACAAATATGAGCAAGAGTATGAACATGGAGGTCAGAGGACAACTCTCAGGTTTGTCTTCACCTCTCCATCTTGTTGGAGACCTGGTCTCTTCATTGCTGCTGCATGAGCCAGTTGGTTGCCCATGAGCTTATGGAGAGTTTCAGGCCTCTGCCATTGCTCCTAGGTCCTAACAGATACAGTACACTTTTGCATCCTGCAAAATCATCCTGTGATCTGGGATCCTAACTCTGGTCATCCATTTTGCTCAGCAAGGACTTCCCTGCTGAGCTATATCCCTTGCCCTTGTATACCATTAGCTATCCACATCGAGTGCAATAAACTCTAGAATTTCATGTGTTTTCCCCCTTTCATTCTATCGAAATCCTGCTCCTGGTCATATAGTCAGTCTTCTCCTGGGCTTGATGAAGTTATATTTGGAAGTGTCATATCAAGTGTCAGCTCTGTTTACTTCAGCATTGTATCATGACCACAGAGTCAGAAAGCTCCTGAATACCTCTGAAAAGACCTTGTAGGATAAACTGGCACGTGGCACATCCTTTAATGAACCAGCTAGCATTCCACACCAAATGGAGGAGTTCATTTCCTTTGCCAAGAGTAGTTGTTTCTTCATAATCATTACACTTTCTTTATGCAAGTATTCCATTGTAAAGACTTGAGAGCTTTTGCATTTTCTAATAAAATGTGAGAAATTTTCCTTCCCTAGCTGTTTCCCCAGGGAACTCCTAATTTCTTGATTAAAAGTCCCAATTTCCTTCTTTCCTACTCAGGAGGTGTTATTCTTTGGCATTTAGGGTAAAGATTTGTAACAGTAATGAAAATTTCAAAATACATAGAAGCAACCCTATAGGCAAATAAATAAATGCAATTTAATTTTTGTTGTTGTAAAATTCTAACTGTGCACACCATCTCCTTACTTTGTATTTTAAATATATAATTGTGATTTAGATCCAAGTTCTAAATATATGCTATTTTGAATCTCTTTATGTTTTTATTGATGTTTTCCTTTCTTCCAGAGTCCAAATTCTTCTGTCATTAGAAAGGACATTTCAATTTGCAAATGACCATTTGTATTCCTTTGCCTAAACTGTGTATCTGCACCAAAGTCATAAAAAGGATTGTTCATCATTCTTTTAAAGAAGCAAATTCAAGAGATTTTCCAAAGCCTGTTCATGTTCTTCTTCCAATTAAGGATTCACAAAGTGAACCAAATCTCGCACATTATACCAAGCATGACAGTGCCACATTTGTAATCCCAGCATTTGACACAAAGATCAAGAATTCAAGATCATCTTCAGTTACTTAGGAAATTCAAGGTCAGCCTGAGTCATATGATACCTCTGAAAGCAAACACAGTACATAAACAAACAAACAATGTTAGCTTTTCCTCCAGTTCCTGTGTTTTCTTGCCCTTATTTATAATCTTTGATATTTGTTCCCTTGATCTAATTTTGTTCCAGAAAAAATATACTACCTAGTACTTTATTTATCATCACTGAAATGTTATTTATGCTATTTTGGTAGCATGTATTGTAAAGAGATGTATTGAATTTTTGTAGACTTTCACAGTTTTTAAAATTATATGCCTGCTCTAAGATTTATCACTTGTAATATCCAATAAACAAATCTGGGCAGATGTTTTTACAGTTTCTCTTGCTTTGTTTTAAAGCTATGAAACTGAATTTAGAATGATGAAAGTGTAGATCTTTCTACTGTCGACACAGAAGTGATCTTTGGCATCTTTGTGTGTTTGTGTTGTGTGTCATATGTTTTTAATAAGTTCCTTTTGGGTTTGAAATAAACTTATCAATAACCCTGTAGTCTGAGGATTTTTAACAAGAATGATCTCTCAGAACAACTGTAGTTAGTTAGACTAACAAATTTGAAGGAATTATGTATTGTTTTTTCAACTAATTATGAATGTGGGACTATTCTGTTCTAACTATCTGAAGCATTGTCCTTTATTAATACGAACAGACCACAGTTGAGACTTCTAAGACCTGATGAATGCTCATATGCATCTGAAAACCTCAAAAACGTACTATTATAGTCCTGCCAATGTGTTCTAGATATTTCTAAATGCTTGACTAGTGTCTTTTTTTAACATTTTTATTATTATTTCTGCTCATACAAACTTAATAGGTACACCACTTCCCACCCATCTCCTCCCCCCCGAATCCCCTGCTCTCCCTCCCCTCACCCGTCCCTCCCCATCCCCCAGTGCCTCCCCCCAAATCCCCAGAGAGTCCTTTGATGTGCATGCCAGACTCTCCTCTGGGCCTTACTCTCTGATGACACACAAGGACCCAGTAGCATTTCCCTGAACCCTTTCCTGTGTTCCCCTTAAGCATAGGAACACTACTGTGGCTGTCAATCCCTTGTCTCCAAGGATCTTGGTGCCTTTAGCAAGTGCTAGACTTTATGGGGTCAATAGTGTGTTGGACATTGGGCCGGGCATGCAAAGACCTATTATGATTGCTTCAGCCCTAACTTGTGTAGAGTATCTTGCAAATCATTGCTCCTCCCATCCTTTTGCACTTACACTCTTACCGCCCCCTCTTCCACAAATTTCCCTGAGCTTCAGGATGGGAAGAGATTAGTCTGGCCTAGTTCTAAGTGGTTGATATAGAGTCTCTGAAGTTCTGACTTGTGGTTTGTTGATTTTCTTTTGCAGTTTTGCTGCTCCTGCAATGCCCTTCACTCCATCCTGATGGGCATTGGTATGTCACCCCCTGGTCAGAGACAAAAAGCTGTTCAACTGGAGTCTTGTTATAAAAGCACATTCAAGGGTAGATGTAATAAAAGTAGGAAACCACAGTGAGAGAGGGGTCAATCACCCATTTGCAAAATGGTTACTTTTTATCTGCAGACTATATGCCCTCCCCTTCTGATGAGATCATACCCCCTCAGTTGTAAATGATCAGGAACGAATGTCTGTGAACTTAACCAGGTGTCTTATTATTTACTTGCAGTCCTTGATGGAGGCCTATTTTCTCTGCTGTAGCATGGTCCCCTCTCTCCTTGTTTCTGGTGTGGCCCTCCAACCCCATCGCTCTTGTTCATAATCCTTGGAATTACTGTAGGTATTACATAGATTTATCTTTGAGTGTCTCAAATGGGCTGGATGGGTTTGGTACTAGGAGTACCTACGGCACTTAATTTTCTGGGTCTGGGATACTTCACTTAATATAATTGTTTTTAATGACATCCATTTCCCGGAAAATTCCAGTAATTCATTTTTGATGGCTGAGTAGTACCACATTTTCCTTATCCACTCGTCAACTGTTGGACATTTGGGTTGATTCCATGACTTTACTATTGTAAACAGTGCTGCTATGAACATGGTCGTGCTTGTGCTATTGAGGTGAACTTCTGCTGCATGGGGGGTTATTCCCACTTTTGGGAATCGCAGGGTCATATGGCATTTCAATCTTTTGTTTCTTTAAGAATCTCCAGACGGCTCGCCAGAGTACCTGTATGAGCCTGCATTCCCACCAGCAATGTAGGAGAGTTCCCCTCTCTCCACATCCTCTCCAACATTTGGTGTTGTTTGTATTGTGCATTTTTGCCATCCTGACCGGGATGAGATGATATCTCAGGGAAGTTTTGATTTGCACTTCCCTAATGGCTAAGGAAGTGGAGCATTTTTTAAAATATTTGTTAGACATTTTAATTTCATTCCAGGTAAAGTTTCTTTTAAGTTCCAGGGCCCATTTTTTAATTGAGCCATTAGTTTCCTTGGTATTTAGTTTTCTAAGTTCTTTGTGCACTCTGGATAGTAGAGCTCTATCAGTTATGTGGTTAGTGAAGATTTTCTCCCATTCTGTGGGTTGCCTTTGAGCTCGTGTGACAATCTCTTTATCTGAACAGAAGCTCTTTAATTTCACAAGATCCCAACTGTTGAGAGTTGGTAGCAGTGACTGTGCCATTGGATGTCTGTTTAGGAAATGGTGGCCTAGCCCAATCAGCTCGAGGGAGTTCCCTATCCTTTCAACTATGGTTTTTATAGTCTCTGGCCTGATATCAAGGTCCTTGATCCATTTGGAATTAATTCTTGTACATGGTGACAAGTATGGGTCCAGTTTTAATCTTCTGCATGTGGAGATCCAGTTTTGCCAGCAGCCATTTGTTGAAGATACTGTTCTTTTTCCACTGGATTTTTTGGGCCCCTTTCTCAAAGATCAAATGGCTGTAATTTTATGGGCTTATATCTGAGTCTTCAACCCTTATCCATTGATCTCTATGTCTATTTTTGAGCTAGTACCAGGCTGTTTTTATAACTATGGATTTGTAGTATAGACTAAGGTTTGGTATGGTAATACCTCCAGCAGTGTTTTTGTTACTCAGGATTGTCTTTGCTATCCTGGGTCTTTTGTGCCTCCATATGAACTTTGAAATTGTTTGGTCAACTTCTTTGAAGAATTGCTTTGGTATTTTAATTGGTATAGTGTTGAATTTGTATATTGCCTTTGGTAGGATGGTCATTTTTACACTGTTGATTCTGCCAGTCCAGGAACATGGGAGGTCTTTCCACCTTCTGGTGTCTTCTGCTATTTCTTTCTTCAGGGTTTTAAAATTTTCATTGTAAAGGTCTTTTACCTCCTTGGTTAGGTTTATACCAAGGTATTTCATTTTTTTAGGGGCTATTGTAAATGGGATTGAGTCTCTCAGGGCTTTTTCACTTCTTTCATTCTGGGCATATAGGAAGGCCTCTGATTTTTGCACATTTATTTTGTATCCTGCCACCCTGCTGAACTTCTGTATTAGTTCCAGGAGCTTCCTGGTGGAGTTTTTGTGATCCCTCAGGTATAGGATCATATCATCTGCAAATAGAGATAACTTGACTTCTTCCTTGCTGATTCGAATCCCTTTTATGTCCCTTTCTTGTCTTATGGCTTCAGCTAAGACTTCAAGTACAATACTGAAAAGAAGTGGTGACAGTGGACAGCCTTGTCTAGTTCCTGATTGAAGTGGGAATGCTTCAACTTTTTCCCCATTGAATATAATCCTTGCTGTGGGCTTGTTGTATTTAGCTTTTATTATATTGATAAAGGTTCCTTCCATTCCAACCTTCTCTAGGGTTTTGATCATAAAGGGCTGTTGGATCTTGTCAAAAGCTTTTTCTGCATCTATCGAGAGTATCATGTGGTCTTGAACGTTGGACTGGTTTATATGGTGAATTACATTTATTGATTTGCATGTGTTGAACCAACCTGTGTGCCTGGAATAAAGCCTACTTGATCCCTGTGAATGATCTTTTTGATATGTTTTTGAATCCGATTTGCTAAGACTTTATTGAGAATCTTTGCATCTGTGTTCATCAGAGAGATTGGCCTATAGTTTTCTTTTTTAAGTGTATCTTTATTAGGTTTTGGGATTAAGACAATATTAGCTTCATAGAAGGAATTTGGTAGTTTTCCTTCCTTTGCTATTTGGAGGAACATTTTAAGGAGTATTGGTGTTATTAGCTCCTTAAATGTCTGATAGAACTCTGTGCTGAAACCATCTGGTCCAGGACAGTTTTTGGTGGGAAGATTTGAGATTACTTTCTCAATTTCCCCATATGTTATAGGACTATTTAAATAGTTCACAACTTCCTGATTCAATTTAGGTAAGTTGTGTTTACTTAGGAATTCATCCATCTCTTTTGTGTTTTCAAATTTCACAGAGTATAAGTTTGTGAAATATGACTTTATAATTCTCTGAATTTCTTGGGTATCAGTAGTGATGACTCCATGTTCATTTCTAATTTTGTTAATTTGGGTTTTCTCTCTCCTGCTTTTGGTTAATTTAGCTAGGGGTGTATCAATCTTATTGATTTTTCAAAAAAACCAGCTTTTGGACTGGTTGATTTTCTCTATCGTTTTCCTAATCTCAATTTCAGATATTTCTCCCCTTATTTTGCTAATCTCCTCCCTTCTACTGCTTTTGGGATCAGATTGCTCTAGTGTCTCTAAAGCTTTTAGCTGCATTGTTAATTTATTTATTTCTGATGTTTCCGTTTTTTTGATGTAGGCAATAAGAGCTATGAACTTACCTCTTAGGACAGCTTTCATTGTGTCCCAGAGATTTTGTTAAGTTGTATTTTCATTATCGTTCACTTTCAAGAAATCTTGAATTTCCTTTTTAATTTCTTCCTGAATCCAATTCTCCTTCAGCATCATAGTGTTAAGTTTCCAGGAGTTAGTGTATTTTCTGTTGCTTGTTGTGTTGTGGATGTCCAGCTTTAGGCCGTGGTGGTCTGATAAGGTGCAAGCTAGAATTTCAACATTTTTGTATATGTGTAGATTCGTTTTGTGGCCCAATATGTGATCTATTTTGGAGAAAGTTCCGTGGCTGCTGAAAAAAATGTGTATTCTTTCGTGCGTGGATGAAAAGTACGATAGAGATCTGTAAGGTCCATTTCAGTAAGGGTTTGGTTAAGCTCCAAAGTGTCTCTGTTAAGTTTTTTAACTGTAGATCTATCCCATGTTGAGAAGCCTGTATTGAAATCCCCAAGAATTATCCTTTTGGGATTGATTTCTCACTTTAGACGTTGTAGGATTTGCTTAATGAATGTGGGAGGGGCTGTGTTGGGTGCATATATGTTCAGTATTGTGAAGTCTTCCTGGTGAATTGTATCTGTGACTAAAATGTAGTATCCATCCCTGTCTCTTATGATTTTCTTTGAAGTCCACTTTGTCCGATAGCATAATGCCTCCCCCTGCCTGTTTTCTTCTTCCATTTGCTTGTAGAATTGTTGACCAGCCTTTTATTTTTAGGGCGTGCCTATCTTTTGAGGTGAGATGGGTTTCCTGCAGGCAGCAGATGGATGGATTGTGATTTTTAATCCAAGTTTGTAATCTGTGTCTCTTGATCGGTGAGTTAATTCCATTAACATTTAGTGTTATAATGGAGAAACTATTTTTAATTCCAGACATTTATTATGTTTAGTAGTTTTTTAAGTATATTGCTTCGCTTTTAATGGTGTTATACTTCCCTTCTGTTCTCCCGGATATGCCTGTTTTTTTCTTCAAGCTTGAGTATCATTTCTAGCATTTTTTGAAGACCTGGTTTGGTGGACATGTATCCCTTCAAGATGTCTTTGTGCTGGAAGATTTTTCTTTGTCCCTCGATCATGATGGATAGTTTTGCAGGGTAAATCAGCCTGGGTTGACATTTTTGCTCATTCACTACTTGAAGTATGTCTCTCCAAGCTCTTCTTGCTTTTACTGTTTCGACTGAGAAGTCATTTGTTATTTTAATAGGTTTACCATTAAAAGTGACTTGTTTTTTCTCCCTTGAAGCTCTCAGCACCAGTTCTTTATCTTGAATGTGGAGTGTTTTAACTATTATTTGCTGTGTCGAGCTTCTGTTTCGGTCATATCTGTTTGGGGTGCAGAATGCTTCTTGTATATGGATGGGCCTCTCTTTTTTTAGATGAGGAAAGTTTTTCCTTGATGATCGTTGGAAAAATTTCCTCAGGGGTGGTATTTTGAGATTCTTGCTCTGGTATTTCATGAATACTCATGTTGGGCTTTTAAGGGTGTCCCATATCTCTTGAATATTTCTCTCAAGTATCTTTTTGGCTTTAACAACCTCTTCCATTGAGCTGGTTAATAGTCCCAGTTTATCTTCAAAGTCTGAAATTCTGTTTTCTGCTTCATTCGTTCTGCTGATAAGATTCTCTGTGAAGTTCTGGGTTGAAGATAACTTGTCTTTTAGCTCAGTTTTAAACTCCGCTTGAGTCTGTTTTAACTTCTCCATGCCTGTTTTTGTTTCTTTCACTGTTTTTCTCACCTCCTCCAAGTGTCTGTTGTGTTCCTCTTCAAAGCGATTGATTCGGTTATTTAATTCCTCTCAGATTTCCCCTTTCATAGTATTGAACATGGTAATGATCGTATTTTGAAAGTCATTATCCTGGGTCAGACTTTCTTGGCCATTTTCCATGGGTTTGTTCTGGTTGGAGTCTAACATTATGGGATTAATTCCTTCAGGGGGAGATTTGTTTACTTGAGTGTTGTTTCTCATGGATTTGCACTTTGACTTGGGCATTGTCATTTTAAGTCTTAAGATCTTCTTTCAATTTCTGTGCATTTTTCACTGAACTGTATTATTTGGCCTGGGGTTCTGGGGGTGGACGGGGGCAGAGCTTATCTAGGTCGCGATGTGTCCTGGCTGGACCGTGCGCATGTCCTGGGTGGCAGAGTGGGGAAAGGGCAACTGGTTTCTTAATGTATCATTGGATTGTCTTTGCAGTACTGAATTTCATCCTTTGTAGTCTTAGTTTTCTTCATGGTCTAGCAGCAAGCTATAAACAATATTGATCACATTTTAAAACAGCCTTGATTTGTATCACTCAATAAATGAGAATTAAGCTTTTAAGTGAAATGAATTGCAATAATAGGCATTTAGCATGGCTGTTTGTGATATTGCTTAAATGGAATGACAAAATTTCAATTGAGCATTCAGTGTAATTAAATGGTCCTGGACATTGCTGCTTTGTTTCTGAGCATCTAAGCAACATGGTTTAAACCTTGCTATTGATGAGCAATGGGCTAATTGTGAAAACATTGCTTTTGGGTTTATTCTAGCAGATGCTTATTCATTTTCTCTTTTGGAGTACATGAAGCAAATGACAAAGGCCAAGTTAGGAAGGATTTCGTACACTCTAAATGCTGTTTTGTCTCTTAAAAAAAATAGAAAATTTTTGTTGATTCAAGTAAATATTTACTGGATCTAAATATATTTGTCTTATTGTTGTGCTTGAATGTAAAATGTAGCTTATAAGCTCTTGTGTTAGAACACTTGATCCTTAGTTGGCTCTACTGTTGGAAAGCTTGTGGAAACCTCTGGAAGTAGAGTCTTGCTGAAGGAAGTAAGTCACTGAGAACAACAGGCCCCACTTCCTGTTTTCTGTTTCCTAACTGCTTATGCAATATAACTAAATAGCCTCCTGCTCCAGCTACCATTGCTCACCGCCATGACAGAATGTATTATTCCATTGAACTGTAAGCCAGAACAAGACTTTCCAAAAAACCACTTGTCCAATATTTTGTCACAACAATGAAAGAAATAACTAAGTACAGAATCAGTATTAAGAAGTAGGATCACTGCTGTGATAAGACTTGACCACATGGTTCTTAGTTCTTTGGGAGTGGTTTATAAGAGCAATATGGAAAATTTTGAAACTTCTGCTTAGGAAAGTCCTTGAATACTATAAGCAGAGTTTTATAGGCCATTCCGTTGGGAGCTTAGAGGAAAAACAGGTGAGATAAATTGGAAGCTCAGCTTATGAAGTTTCAGAGAAGAACAAGGACTCCATTGAGAATTGGGCTAATGGCCATTTCACTCTGGCAAAGAATTTGGCTGCTTTCTTCCCAGGTCCTGAGAACTAGTACTGAATTAAATTCAAAAATAATGGACTAATGTGTTTGGCGAGAAATTTTCAAAGCATAGTAGCACTGAGTCTGTGGCATGGTTATTATTGCTGCTGTTGAGGTCTATAGTGAAAAACAGCAAGAAGTGAGATAGAAAAATATAAAAATACAGTTTATGTGGAAAAAGATCCTGAAGGAGTTAAGAAGTTGCTTCCAGTGTTCCTGCTGCAAAGGAGTGTAATTGTTAAAGAAAACCTCAAAAGTTCTGTGATAGGATAGTGTAGAACCTGTGGGCAGAACCCTACCTATCAAAGACTCATAACTGTGAAAATACAAATTCATTTGAAAGGAATAAGGCTAAAATGAGAATGCTTAAGGATTTTTCTGCCCCTGAAAGCAACTGATGGAGAAATATTTCTCCAATGTCAGCACACACAGACTGCTAAAATTGTAGTCCAAGGGAGCCAGACTCCGTCCTGAGCCAGCCCTTAGAACTAGATAGTATTTTTAGTTGTGGTATGTCAGACATGAAAGATTCAAGTTTGAGGTCATGGAGTCTTTTGCCATGGTTCCAAAGAGCTACTAAAGTCACGCAATATGAAGTATGAAACTATAAAGGTGAATCCTGTATTGCAGAGGAAGTTCTAGGATGTTAGATCCCAGAACCATGGGATATCTTCCAAGGAAAGCTCATGCACAAAGTGGAGACTTCTGTGTGCCACAGGTAGCAGAGCTGGAAGGCAGAGCTTGGAGCTTAGGCGTCTGTAACAATCTTCAGGCTCTGGCCATAGAATTAAAGAATTTGGTATTTGGTCTGCTGACTTTTGATTTTAACTTTGGTCAGATCATGTTTTTGCTGTTTTCCCTTTTGAATATGTCATAATTAGATATTTTCGTCAACTTGACAATTGCAAGATGGAGTTCTGGGCACGGTTATGATTAATAGTTGAATTGAGCCTTGGCAAGTCTGTAGGAGATTGATTGATGGGGATGACCCCGCCTGGGCAGGTGAATTACGATGGAAAGAACTGGTTGAAGAAGTTGACATTCCTCAGAATACTTGGCCAAACATTCTGGACAAGCAATTGAGGATTGTCACTTTCTTAACAGTCTTCTGGCCCTTGATCCTTGTTCGTATGAGCTCTCCTACCAAGGTAGATTGAGAACTGTAACTGAACAGTAAGAGAAAATGAACTTCCTGGTTCTTTTGAAAGCTATTTGGTCTTGAATTTATCGGCAACATGCACAGTAGCTGCAACAAAATGGAATGTTTACTCTGTGCCACTATAGGTCGTATGTAATTTGCATGTAGATGGGGGTGTCACAGTTAAGTCTTTGATTCTTTGAGTCTTACAAGAGAATTTGAACTTTTGAACTGTCGATGACTGGGGTCTTTGAAAGCGAAAACAAATTCACCTTCATCACAATATGGTCATGAGCTCATGGGGGCAAGAGACAAAATATTTGTGGATGAATGTGAAATGTGTCCTACAGACTCATATGTTTGAATACTTTGTCTCCAGCTTATGGTTCTGTTTGGGAAGGTTGTAGGACCTTTAGCAGGTGGGGCCTTGCTGGAAGAAGTGAATCACAGGGAGCAGCAGACCTTTAAGTTTCACAGCCCAGCCTAACTTACTACTGTTTCCTAGACGCAGATAACATGTGGTCAATCATCTGGCCTCTTGCTCCTGCCACCCTTCCTTCTCTGCCATGACGGAATGTATCTCTTGAACTATAAGCTAGAGTAAACACTTCCTTCTTTAAATTTAGTCTTTTCTTTCCAATATTTTTCCATGAGGGGAAATGTATTTAACATATTCCTTCTCTTCATTTTTCTGTTAGCATGTGCCACTAAATGGTGCTTGTAGGATATTGTCTATTCATTGTGATATCACAAATGCTTGTGATAAACATTGTGAACCACTGCCAGTGTCTACCAGAAGTATCACTGTTTTAATGAACTAGAGTAGTTAAGAATAAATGTCAAGAACAAATTGGTGAGACCCAAGCATAATCTCAGATGTACAGCTCATTGATGAGGCTACCTTCAAAAATTTGCTTTAATCCCTCAGAGCTTCTATTTCTCTAGGTCATTTACAAAGCACAGTAGAGATGATAAAAACACACTTCATTTTGGAAAATATAAAAAGTAGCAATCATATGTAAAGCACATGTAATTTAATTAGAGGAAAAATAACTTTGGGGCCCATTAAAACCAGAAGACAAACGAGGAGCCAAGATCTTTGCATGTCGTGAACTTGAATAAACAGTTGCCTGAGGATGAAAATGACGTGCATGCTTAAGGTTAACAGGCTTTAATGTTGCCTTCACTAGAGAAATTGCATGCAGAAAGGCAGTAATGAATTAATATTACGAAGATATTTTCCAAATACTGTCATTGATAGTAACGCATACGTAACTAGCTTTCATACTGGCAGGAGGTCTTTGTGGTTGGGTAAATGCTTGCTGTTTCAGGTCCTTGAGGTCCAAAGATTCCTATTTCCTACAGAAGAAAAAGTTGTGTGGGTTTTGTTTTTTGTGTTTTGGTTTTTTGAGGGGAAGGATGGGGGAAGGGATAGATAGCAAGGCAAGTAATCACATGAGCTCCTTATCCATCCTATTAATGTCAATCTTGGCAGCAAAAAATATAAGCTATTTTTCACTCTTTTCTAAGTGAAAGAAGAGGCATATATTTAGTTTGTTAAGTAGCAGTGCTTGAGCTCAAATAGGACTTGCTCTATCATTTGCTACTAAATGATAAAGGAAGAGGAGAGGCGAAGGAAGGCAAATCTGTTCTCATTTCATGAGGATGAAATTAGAGTTTATCTTGGCAAGAGGTAGAATTACTCTGCTACAAATATAGCGTCAAATTGAAATTCCCTGCATTATCACAAAGTGGTTTTGTCAAAATGCAAAACAGTTGTGTGTATGATAAGTTTTCTTTGGAGAAAAAATAAGCCATGGATTGATACTTTTGATAAGTAAACCATGTATTATATCGTGGTTCTCAGTTGAATGCTAAAAATGATGAGTGTCCCAACCGTGGATGTTCTGAGAAGATATCAGAGAATTTTTAGTTGCTAGTATGTTTTAGTTTGTGTTGCTTATCTTAGTTGCTGTTCTCCCTCTTCCCTAAGTGTGAAAAGTATTGAGAGTAAGACCCAATTCCTTTTTAATCCCCCTTTTGCCTAGAGCAGTACAATCTGCAGGATACTGCATACCCATTGTTGTTAGCCAACTCCTCATCATTAAGCTATCCACCCTGAGATTATGTTATATCTAGTTCTTGCAATTGTGAGAATTTTGATGTCTTTTATAATTAAATTTGTCATTACAGATCATAGGCTCTATGTCTTGGGCCCTGGGTATAGTACAGAATGATGTTCTCTTTCTGAAAGTATTTAGCACTTTCAAAAAGGATATAAAGAGGAAAGGAAAAAAAGCTGGAGATTGGTGTGCAAGTTTTGGGTCACCTTTGTAAGCAGGGTTATCGTGAGACTGGAGTCCAGTAGTAGCCCCAACTACTGGCTCATGAACCTTATGCCTCCCTGAGAATGGGGGAGCCAAGAACATAATATCTGGTGTTGGGTCAAGATTCTCATAGGAGAATGTGGTAGATGTAGGTTGTCAGTATACTCTGACTACTTGTAAATTCCTGTTTGGAGAAAAACATTTCATCTTTAAACTGTATGAATTCAAAATCCATCATTTGGCTAAAGAAAATGCAGAGATCACAGGTGCATAATAAAGTCACTACCATGAACAAACCAGTAGAAGCTAAACATTCAGATTGCTGAGGATTGCAATAATTGCAATTAGCAGACATGTATAGCTTTGTATGACCACTTTAAAAATAGTAATCCTGAAAAGAAAAGCATATTGAGATCAAAACTCAGTCATCAAAATAGCAGTAAGGCACTAGTGAGAACCCCTGCAAAGTAACCAATATGTGTTAATAATTTATGTAGGTTGTCACGCAAGAGGAGATAATCAAGATATCAAAAGAAGGAGAAGACAAGAAAATTGAACAAGATTTTTGGGATCAGCTCAGTGCTAGGGTGTTTATTTCTTTACTCTTAAGGCCCTGGGTTTCATCCTGGTCTTCATCACTAAAAAGAAAAAAGAGAACTAAAGCATACAATGAGATCTGATGTTTATTCAGAAATCCAGAGCAAGGACTATGAATTTCTTAAGAATGATAAAAATATAGACAGCACAATGTGTTTCAAGTTAAATTTACTACCTAAATTTTGTAGAATACCCAAAACAAAACTGTAGCCTAAAAGAAGGAAAGAAATTTATTTATAATAACATCAACAACAACATTTCCTAACATTGTTGGATTACTATATCAGTGTTGTAGCCACTGTTCTTTAATTTTTCTTAAATCAATAACAACAACACGGTAACCCACAAAACTGCAGTGATCATTGTAAGGAGCTAAGAACAAAATTCCTTTATACTCTTAGCAGCTCTAGTTAACTTTGACAGCAAATGTAAATGACAGTGAAGTAAAAATGTTTTAGATAATTAAAAACTGAAAAAAATCTCACCACCAGTCATCCCGTAATAAGAATCTTTTAGGGGGCTGGAGAGGTGGCTCAGGGGTTAAGCCTCCGCCTTGCAGGCGGAAGGTCCTGAGTTCGGATCCCTAGATCCCACGTATAGACGCCAGGCGGAAGCGGGGGCGGCCTGCGCTTCTGGTCCTGGTAGGGCGGAGCCTGTGAATCCTGGGGCAGAAGGAGGTGGAGGCGTCCATGGTGGTTCCCAAATTCGTCCGTGGTTCTACACAGACACAGACACACACACACACACACACACACACACACACAAGAGCGCGCGCGAACACACGCACATGCGCACAGTTGAATAAATAATAATAATAAAAAAATTTTAAAAAAAGAATCTTTTAAATGTATACTTTGGGCAGAATAAAAATAGTTCTATAAGGATTGTCTAAAAAGATGATTAAATGAATCAGTAACCATGATGTTTATATGAATGAGCATTGTGTAATCTATTGACCAGGAAGATGCAAGTGTGCTACTGTTTGACAGTAAAGTATAGGATTCTTGTCTGAAAAATAGTCTTCCATGTACCCCACAAACGCTTAGGCATAGCCAATGATGCAGCCCAGCAACACTTTTCTGTAAGCATGATGAACTTCTTTTGTACTTTTAGTCAACAAGAAAGTCTTGTGGCAGTTCAATCTTGCAGAATAATTGTAAAATCAAGTATTTGTACTATTAGAGGTAATATCTCACTCACAAAACATATTTACATGTGTAAGTATATGTACTTAACAAAAATGCCATTCTTGTGAACATACCATATAAACAACCCTCAGTCCAGTCCTTTCCATGACTTTCTATGTGGGTCCTTCATAAGCCAATCCTATTTCTTCTTTCCCTTAAAGAGGTAGTCACAGTCTGAATCATCATGCTGAATAGTGCAGCTTACTTTTTAAATAAAAGTAATACCACTAATTTCCGAGTTAAATACATGATTGTTCCACTCAATTTATACATTTTTTTGATTAATAAATGCTGTTGAATGGATGCAAAGTAAAAATGTAATCAGAGTTGTTTTTTACCTAGCTGTTGTAGTACAAGAAAAATTAAAGAACAGTGGCTACAACACTGATAGAATAATCCAACAATATTAGGAAATGTACTTGTCAATGTTTATCATAGAGACATCTTAGACCATACTTCAGGTAGCATAGTTGCTTCTTTGGTAAAGATTCTCAGGATGTAAATAGCACTCCTTCATTAAATATTTCCACGTGGAAGTTGTCTTTAAGAAGTTACCTTTTCGAGAACAATCCAGTGAAGCCAATTTTTGCTACAATTTATGAATTAACTTGTATCCACCCACACCAATCTCAGAATTTTTTTTAGAGGATTAAGGTAGAGTTTATTAGAGGAGAGAAAGGCCGGAACTCATGGACTCCAGATGTGGAGTGCCATGAGGGGCTAGGGCGCCTGCCGGGGAGAACTCATGAGAAGCATGGAGCTAGAAAGAACTGATGGAATCCATGAGAAGCAGGCAAGGAATAAACTCATGGCACTAATGCCAGGAGGGGCAGGTCGCTGGAGAACTTGTTGCAGGGAAATGGTCTTGACCGTCCCAACGACATAGGGTTCTTGTGTTTCAGAGTCGAAGATTGAAACCAGAACATGTGTAGAAGATTAATGTACAGTTTGTTAGAGAAAAGAAAGGTGGGAACTCATGGACTCCAGATGTGGAGTGCTATGAGGGGCTAAGGCGCCTCCATGAGAAGCAGACAGCTGGAAAAGAACTCATGAGACTGGGACTAGGGCGCCTCCATGAGAAGCAGAAACGAAATAGAACTCATGGCACTAAAAGTGCCATGAGGGGCTAGGACGCCCTGGAGAACTCAAGGTGCCTAGGCATGGAATCCATGACGAGTAAGGAACTTATGGAATACATGAGAAGCAAGTACAGAACAGAACTCATGGCACAAATGCCAAGAGGGGCTAGGGCACCCACCTTCAGAATCTTTATCTCTGTCAAGTTCCTAGTCGATGTTCCCCAAAAGCCTAATACCTTCTTAAACCATTTTTTAATAATATATTTTTTATTTTTTCCTAGCTTTACAGGGATAAGTATATTGAATACTTATCCCTGCCACTCTCCTTCCCACCTCCTTAGCTTCTCTCTCCCCTCCCTTTAGCACCCAACTACCCGCTTGTCTACTTCTATAGGTTCCAGGGATCCCTCTGGTTACCTACTCTGGTGGGGGTTCAGGCCTCTGTGGCATATCAAGTGGCCAGGCATATTTATACACCTAGACCAGCCAGGGAAACTGGCTTTTTCCCATTGGTTAACTCTCATTGGTTCCCAACCCAGTTGCTCTTGGGCCCCTGTGGGCTAGAGGTCAAGTTGTTTGATATGGAGAGCTCATCTTCATAATCACTTTATGGAGTCAGTTCCTCAGCAGGAGTGTTCCCTCAGGGTGATTCCAGCAGTGGGGGATGACCTTCAGGAAATCCAAAGACTTCCAAAGACCTTGAGAGACCCATCCCAGCATGGCTGCCCTAATCCTGCCTCATTCCCCCCATACCTATTTAAGGACTCAGACTGCTCTGGGGATTAAGGGCGATGACCGCCCTGGCTGCTTCCTGCTGAGTTTGGGGTGAAGGAAGTAAGACCAGTCTGATGTCTTCATCTATGAAATGCTGGGATGTTCTAGAGGTCTTTCATAGATGGCTTTATTACTTCAAGATCTGTCTAAAAGAAACAAAACACAGATAAATTGAGTCTCCAAGAGCTACACAAGGCTTAAACCATTGTAACTGGAAAAGTACATGGGATAAACCAAATAAGCTTAGCAGTCTTACTGTGGGTACAAGTAAGAGTTAGTAAAGAACACATGTTTGTAAGGTGTAAAGGCCAAGAACTGTAAATAATTTACATATTGGAGACCTATCTCCTCTGGCTATTGTAAATCCCTAAGATCACATTTAAAAACCTGTCCAAAACAATGTGAACTATCTGATTTATTTTACAGAACGATTTAAATTTGTCTTCCTTTTTGGGTTCTGAAAAGCAAAGTGACAAAAGTCTTTTTAAGATGACACATGCAGGGGACATTATTTCCTGACATGGAAAGTTTTATAGGTCTGTAAGCATTATCTCCTCTTTAGAGTAGGACCATTTCTGGGATCTAAATGAAAAGCCAGCATTGATTTGTTATTGGAACTAGTCTGCCTAACACTTGGAGTTTTGCTGTTTTTCCTGGTTTAACTCCTTAAATTTGTCATTGTATTTTCCCTCTGTCAAGCACTAAGTTTAACTTTAGGCAAACTTTCTGGACGAGGGCAGAACTTTATTAAACATGTCTGATCTTAGCTCTATAGCACAAACTGTCTTTTTAAGGCTCAAACTGCAGGCTTTTGTTACATGCTACCTGGAATCCGCCACTTTCTGGAATCTATGATTTCCTCTTATAGTAACTTTGGTGCATCTAAAACCAGAACCACATAGATGACTTTTTTTTTTTTTTTTTTGGTCGATTTAATTTTTTTTAACATTTTTTATTATTATTTCCGCTCATACAAACTTAGTAGGTACACCGGTTCACTCCCTCCCTCCTCCTCCCCCTGACCCCCCTTCTCCCCCTCCCCTCACCCTTCCCTCCCCATCCCCCAGTGCCTCCTCCCCAATCCCTGGAGAATCCTTTGATGTGCATGCCAGACTCTTCTCTGGGCTGTCCTCTCTGATGACGTACAAGGACCCAGTGGCATTTCCCTGAATCCTTTCCTGTGTTCCCCTTAAGCATAGGAACACTACTGTGGCTGTCAATCCCTTGCCTCCAAGGATCTTAGTGCCTTTAGCAAATGCTAGGCTTTATGGGGTCAACAGTGTGTTGGACATTGCGCAGGGCATGCAAAGTCCAATTAGGATTCCTTCAGCCCTAACTTGTGTGGAGTATCTTGCAAATCATTGCTCCTCCCATCCTTTTGCTCTTACAATCTTACCGCCCCCTCTTCCGCAAATGTCCCTGAGCTTCAGGATGGGAAGAGATTAGTCTGACCTAGTTCTAGGTGATTGATATAGAGTCTCTGAAGTTCTGGATTATGGTTTGTTGATTTTCTCTTGCAGTTTTGCTGCTCCTGTAATGCCCTTCACTCCATCCTGATGGGTATTGTATGTCGCCCCCTGGCCAAAGACAAAAAGCTGTTAAACTAGAGTCTTGTTATAAGAGCCCAACTACATGGATGACTTTATAACAGTGCTAAAATATTTTATTCTATTAAGGCTAAAGGTAGGATATTTGGGCATTCAGGCATGTAAATAAAGGAATGCCTAAAAAACATTACTATTAAGTATGTAAGGAATCTCAGTAGTTACTTTGTGACTGGTGAACCTGTCACTTCCCTGATCATTAGCATTTTAGTAAAATCAAAAGATTGACAAAAACCTAGGAAGGAAGTTGAGCGCTAAAATTTTGTGCTCCCTTGTCCATTTGCATTGAAACAAAGAGGCTTCCCATTTGCATGTTAAACCCAAGGTTTTAATGAGATGCTTAAATTGGCATTTTTTCGGCTTTCTTTTGCTGGATATCAACAGAAACTCCTTTTCCCCGTGGAGGGAAGCTATGAGCTTCAGGCCATTTCATTGGTCCCCAGCAGGGGGCTTGAACCCTGGGCCCTGGAGTTCAGGGGGGAATCCTTCCTTCAGTGGAGGTTCCCGTAATAGGGACATAGGCCACATTAAAGCTTCCTGCACTTGAACAGTCTCAAAGCACCCAGTCTGTCATATTTAAAGCATCTTTCCATATTTCCCCTGCTGGAAGGGGTCCTGGGTTGGTCTGCTTGGGCATGCCTGCTGGAATTCTATCTATCTCCTCAGGCAAATGTCAAGTTTTGATTTCTTTGTTTCTTGGTTGCTTTAGAAACTAGAATGTGTGTGTTATTGGTTGAATTAAGAGTTTAAAACACACATTCATTCCTGTAAAAGACAGAGTTTTTCTTTTTTCACATTAACTCCTAGGTCACTTGCCCTATATTTAAAGTCCTTAAAATGGTCAAAAAATAAGTTTAAAGGGGTCCTCTGCATCTGTGCCTGAAGCTTCCTGTATATCCTATTCTTTTTTAAACAGTATGGTCATCGTCTCAGACATGAAGCACTTTTCTGTCAGCGCAAACATTTCTACGAATTTCCTTCCATTGACTAACAAGAGCTAAAGTCATATTGATCCCCACTGTACTTACGCAGACAAAGAGCTACAGTCACATTGATCCCCACCACACGATACAGACAGACAAAGGTTGGGAATCTCTTCAGGAGAGATCATTCAAGTGCCAGCCTGGCCACACTCTTTGCAGAGTCATGGGTCATAACTTAGCCATAGTGGGTTCAGCTGTTTTGTAACTTGTGATGGGACGCTAATCCGATCCCACCCTAGATCTTATGTTATCACCATGGAAATGCAGAACTGGCCCAAGTGAATCCTGTGGCTTTAAGAGATCTTAAGGATCTCGCCATGGGACTACAAATTCAAGCACAGAGGTGTAACAGGTTTCCCACCTCAGGCTGACATTCACTCACACATTCACAAGGAAGTTAAAGACATTCCCTTCCCCGTTTCAGAGTGCCCTTCTCTTCCCCCTGCCCCGAGAAGCCTGCTGGGAGAAGTGAACAGAGGACAGGCCCAGATTTTCTTTACTTTAGCTGGTAGAATCTACCTTTCCTTTTTGAGTCCCTTCATTGCCAAATGTTGTGGGACAATCAGGACAGTCCCTTCGTATATCCCTTCATATAGTCCCCTCGTGGTCACCAAATGTTGCAGGGAAATTGTCTCGACCATTCCAGTGACGTAGGGTTCTTGTGTTCCAGAGTCAAAGATTGAAACCAGAATACATGTAGAGGATTAAGGTACAGTTTATTAGAGAAGAGAAAGGTTGGAACTCATGGACTCCAGACGTAGAGTGCCATGAGGGGCTAGGGCACCTCCATGAGAAGCAGAAATAAATAGAACTCATGGCACTAAAAGTGCCACGAGGGGCTAGATTGCCTCCATGAGAAACAGGCAGCTGGGAAAGAACCCATGGCACTAAAATGCCATGAGGGGCTAGGACGCCCTGGAGAATTCAAGGTGCCTAGGCATGGAATCCATGAGGAGTAAGGAACTTATGGAATACATGAGAAACAAGTACAGAACAGAACTCATGGCACAAATGCCAAGAGGGGCTAGGGCACCCACCTTCAGAATCTTTATCTCTGTCAAGTTCCTAGTCGATGTTCCCCAAAAGCCTAATACCTTCTTAAACCATTTATTTTTTAACAATATATTTTTTATTTTTTCCTAGCTTTACAAGCATAATGAGTACTTATCCCTGCCACTCTCCTTCCTTCCTCCTTAGCTTCTCTCTCCCCTCCCTTTAGCACCCAACCACCTGCCTGTCTACTTCTATAGGTTCCAGGGATCCCTCTGGTTACCTACTCTGGTGGGGGTTCAGGCCTTTGTGGCATATCAAGTGGCCCCTCCTCGGGCCACCCCACTAATAGAACATTCCCCTTTCATCCAACCCTAGTTCCTAAGGTTTCCACTACATGTAATTATCTCTCCTGAGATCCTCATTAGTCCATGGGGCATATAGGTATGTCAGTCTTTATGGACAAGTCACATTGCAGTGAGATCCTGGATATGGCAGTCCTGCCTTGAATGGAGTATCTTGTCCAACATTGAACTTTCCCATTTCTAAGCCCTTACAATCTTACCATCCCCTCTATCACAAGGTTCTCCAATGCTTAGGATAGGGAGAGATTAGATCGTCGTGATTCTGGGTGAATATGGAAGTTTCACTGGTACTCTACATTCTGGCTGACCATTTTTGTCCACTTCACTACTCTTCCACTGCCCTAGGATGCATCTTGTCAAGGTGTTGAGATCCTCTACCTCTGTTATAGAAGGTAGACTGAGTGTTGAGTGCTCTTCCAATCTATGTGTATAACAAGTATTTACAAAGCAGTTTAGGGTATTGTCTTCCTACCTATAGGTTCATAGACTTTTATTCCCTAGTGATTTATTTCCTTTCCTGTTATAGGTTCTTGTTCTAGTTAACAGTAACAGGAATGTGTTCCATCCTGACAAACAGGTCTTGAGTTCAACAGCTTTTTAGCTATTTGTTGTCTCCTTGATCCTCATGCCACTATTATCTTGGTGATCACCTGTTGCCTTGGTGATCTTTATTGCAACTTGCAGATCTCCAAGTCAATGAGGCCTTTGATTATTTTTCTCCCCCAGCAGCTTCTACAGAATTCCTTGGTACTTTCTAACAAGGAGGAAATAGACCAGTTACAGTTGTATTTTGCCCATGTTCTGTGATCCATATCTGTTGCCTCTTCAGTAACAGGGTTTTATTGTCGGCTTTTTGGGGGCGACCAAGAACAATAGCAAGAGTCTATAGTGTTCGGGGACCTCTCTGACCAGCATTTTATAAAGAAATGTCACATTCCTGTTACTTCTATTATAGTTGTAATTGTCTCTGGGTTTTATGTGGACCAGTTCAGTTCCTCTCTGTGCTCCTCTGAACTGCCCATTCTTCTTCTTCTTCTTTTTATTTATTTTTTTATTTATTCAATTGTGTGTGTGTGTGCGTGTGTGTGTGTGTGTGTGTGTGTGTGTGTGTAGAACCACGGACAAATTCGGGAACCACCATGGACCAACTCCACCTCCTCCTTGTTTACTCTGCCCCAGGATTCACAGGCTCCGCCCTACCAAGACCAGAAATGCAGGTGCCCTCCTTCCTCCCTCTCTCCCCCCTGCTTCCGCCTGGCGTCTATACGTGGGATCTGGGATCCGAACTCAGGACCTTCTGCCTGGAAGGCAGAGGCTTAACCCCTGAGCCACCTCTCCAGCCCCCCATTCTTTTTTTTTTTTTTTAAAGAAAATGTTTTCTTTGTTTTTTGACCTATTACTAGCACAGGAGGTTCCTATGCAATTGGGGATACCTCCCACAATCTTTAGGTTTTTCTGTAAGTCCCTCCTATATTCCATCCCCTTATTCCCCCCTAGGTATTTTTCTACATTATTCTCTCCCACATCCTACTTGCTGTTGTATCCTATATCTCCCCTTTAAAAGGTTTCACCCTAAACATCTCTTCCCACCTTCCCACTCATTGATTTCTTTCAAATTTTCTGATTCTTGTGGTAATTCAAAAACAAATACATTAACAAAGATATCAATGCTAGCATCTGCATATAAGAGAAGAACTTTGGGCACTTATCTTTGTCTGAGGTACCTCATTCAGAATTAAATTTACCAGTTCTATTTATTTACCGCAAATTGTGAACCTCATCCCATTTTTACTTTACTTTTGTAGGAAAACTTTTCCCTTTCACTTGAACCCACTGAAACATGCTTTTGCCTAAATTTTTTCACCAAAACTGTTCTTGTTAGCATTATTGGATTGACTCTCTCAGTCTGCCTACATCCTTTGGGTTCTCAGTTCTACTTTCCCTTATCCTGGTGGGCAACGAGTTATTGCTCCTTCCTGTAGATTCCCAGCATTTCACCCCATCCAATCAGGTCCGTCCTACTCTTCACCCCATTGATGATTCCTTCCCTTTGTCTGCAGAGTTCATGTGTCTGTGAAAGGGGTCTCAACAGTAAGCTAAGTATGATCTACAGACTAGGTTGTGGGCTTCTCCCTCATATTTTAATATCTTCCTTGATTCGTTTTTTTAATCTTCACATACACCACTGACATTTACTGGAGCTTATTAGTATCTGCATATTAGAACTAGAAAGTACATTTTATGCTTTTGGATTTCCACTGCTGAGGAAGTTGCTTAATCATCAGATGTTGATTGAAGTAATGAGTCACAGCACAAATTACTTTTAAAGGGGAAGTAAAGGTGAATTAGCTATAACAAATTAAAAGGACTCAAATATTAAAATTATTATCATGGGCCATCTAGCCCCTCATGGCCCTCTAGTGCCATGAATCTGTCTCTTGTTTCCTTGCTCCTCATGAATTCCATGCCTAGGCACTGTGAGTTCTCATGGGCTCCCTAACCTCTTATGTCACTCTAGTGCCATGAGCTCCGTTCTACTTCTGCTTCTTATAGAGGCGTCTTAGCTCCTCATGGCAATCCACGTCTGGAGTCCGTGAGTTCCAACCTTTCTCTTTTCTAATAAACTCTACCTTAATCCTCAAAAAAAATTATTATCATATAATTTCAGGACATATGACTGAGTATTTGCTGCCTGCAAAAAAGGTCTTTTAGTGGATTTTGTATCTTATTTCATGATTGTAAAATTTCTTTTCATCTTTATTAAATTATATGTATACAATAAGAGATGTCTTAATGTCTCACTCCCCAGTTTCTTGAGATGGCATAGGTCCTGTCTTCTTGTGGACAGGACTTGAGCTGACCTGTAAGGATTTAGAGTTGAGCTGACTTGTAGAGTAGCTACCTGCACCCCAGCCCCTCCTCTTGAAGCCCCTGCTGCAATAAATTATACTCACTTAGCATCCAGGACTTAATTTTCTAAGAATATTACCTTTAAAATTTCCTTTAAAAGTTCTGAATCTTTGACTGAATTAAATGGAAGTGTCAAATTAAAGGTATTAGAGCATATCCTTAGTTTCTGTGAGCCATTTCAAGATACTGAAATTGGATTTAATTATTATATACAATGGACATTAAACATTTATGAGACAAATGGCCTACCGTTTAATTAAATAGTTAATGAAGTATTCATAAGGTACTTTGTTTCAAGAATAACTAATATGTAATAGCAGGAAAGGGTCATGCTTCCGGTTTCTTACACTTAAAAAAGAAGTCAAAAAGATAAATCTCTTAATTCTAGAGAAGTGGTTTTGGTTTCACTTGTTCAGACATGACTCATAGGTGGAAGTGATAGGTCAGATGTCAACATAGCTAAATATCAGGTCAGTGTCTCAAGGTTCATACAAAATGATGTTCTTTCAAAAGGTGAAACATATTTGATATTCCTTTAACTGTTATGTTTTCCTTGCTAACTATTAAAGATGAATGTGAATGAATTAAAGTTAATATATGATAATTATTCACAAAAATTGTCATCATTTGTCTTATTCTATCTTTGATTTCAAGGCTCATGTTAGTTTTTATTGGAGAGCATGTATAATTAAGTATTCAGCAAATATATTTGAGGCTAGTGGTAGCTTAGACTCTGGACTTCTCTGATGGCCTTGTTGATAGCTGGTTATTTGCTTGCTTGTTTCTTCTGTTATATTCCCATGCTAGACCAAAGAAAACAGCTATAAAGATAGTGGTGGAGAATTTTCAAAAACAGTGAAGAGGTGAAACAATAATTTGTTTTACCTGATTAGGTAAAAAGCATTGCTTTTATGTAAGAACTTGGAGAAAAGTGTCATTGAGTCCATCTTTAAAGCTACAGACATTTAAAAAAATTGTTGGCTGAAAATAGGGTAACATAGGGGATGATATATGTAGTTGGGTCATGAAATTTTCAGACACTTGCTTTTTGGCATGTGCACAGGATGGAGAGACTTCATGGTAACGATGTGAACTGGTACTGTTAGTGGCAGATGTCCTGCCATCAAACCTCTCTTGATTTACTTTCTTTTGATTATCTTTTCATGTTTAGCAGGTGTGACAACCTTCACTAATGTAATAGCTTGGCTTCACCTCAACTTGATGTATCCCTATAATGTATTTTCTGAAATGATGTGTTAAGAACTTGCATCGTTATTTTTCCAAACATATATCAACAAAAGCCTTGCAAATAGAATACCAAGAATCATTATTTACATTTCTTTGTTAGTTCCTGGGAAGGATTTATATTTTCTAGAAGAATTCCTTTACCTCTTTCCATTTGTGTGAGCTGGTCATCCTTGGTCGGAACATGAGCAACACTTTCTGCTTGCTGTGTACATAAAGGCTGTGGTGAACTTGCTCAGTGAGATATGTGTCCTGATATTTGCTATGTCAGTAGGCAATTGCTCCCTTCTAATGTCATGTTGATATGTGATTGCTCTGAGTGGACCTGTCACCCAGGCATTAATCCTGAATGCTCTCCCTGTCCCCTATATCTGCTTTGTGACAGCAAACAATTGCCTTGCTTGTCTGCTAAGGGCAGAATATGTGTCTCTCCACTGAACACATATGCCAAAACCCTGATCCTGGTGGGAGGGATTTGGAAGTAAGGCCTTTGGAAGATCATTAGAGTCTGATTAGACTCTGAGAATAGAGTACAACTAAAGCCTTTATAAAACCGAGGAGACATAGAGAATCTCATGTTTACATACCAAGAAAGGTCATGGGAAGACATACACAGGAGAGAGAGACCTTGCTAAGGCAACCTGGTCCTCACTGGCATAAGCTAAGATTTGTGAGAACATATTTGAGCCATTGAGTTCTCAGCACTGTGTTACATCAGCTTCAGAGGCTAGACATTAATCTGCAAGCTTATCTAAATTTCATTTTAATCTGCTATTTTTAAGTCTTTGACACGTGCATTTCCCTCATTCTAAAAATGAGTATTTTCAGCAGGTCTTGTTCAGAAATAAATCCATCCTTTCCAATCTCAACTCATCTCCATCAAATAAAATCTGCTTAATGAGAACATAGAAATCAGTTAAAGAAGTGATATACATAGGTTCAAATAATTCTTCTATGGAATCTGTTGAATCCTTGGTCCAGCATGCCTTTTAATTATGTTAATGTGCTACATCTATACTGCATGATATGCAACCATGCACACACAAATGTGTGTATATCTGATTTGCCTATATGTGTACTGCTCAAATCAGTAGGCAGGGAATAACTAGAAGGTCTTATGGAATTTTATAGCAGCTCCCAAGTAAGTAGAGCAAAGACCACTTGGTGTTTTGAACATGCAAATGATGCTTGGCCATTGTGAATATTTTTTCCTAAATTTCCTAAGTTCTACTTACTTTCATCCTGTGTTGAGTCTGCATGCAGTTTAAATCCAGGCTTGATGTGGCCCGGAAGTTTAATAGTTGTACTTCAAATGATGAGCTTTGTTCTTGTTGCAAATCAAGATAAACAGTGTATTGATTGCATTTCATGAAAGCTGTGAGTACAGCTTAGGTGGCTTGAGCTCTAGGTTTTCTAAATGCATCATGTGAAAGATGTCCCTGTGAAATTAAGGACAATACAAGTAGTGTATTATCAGTGAAATGCAATTTCTGAGGTCATGTTCTTAATTCAGGAGATAGTTTTGAAGTCTGTTAGAAACAACCACCACCTTGGAAATTATCCCGTTGCAGTACTATTTGCTGTCCCCCAAGCTCAGCTGCTGGCACTTTGATTGTCATAGAAATGAATAGTACTCTGCATTGTGGCAATCACACCTATCATAAAAGTTAAATAAAAATTCTCCTTACACCCTGTGGGACAGGGCAGATGTAGGGGGGAAGGATTGAGCACACAGCGTAAAATGTGTTTGTGACAGATTGAAACGCTCCCCACACAGTATTATGTCTTGCTTGTCACCTCTGTTTTGTTTTATTCAAAGCTATTTCCAAAACACAAATACTGTGCTGAAACCAAGGATCACAGTGAATCATTTCTGTGATCTGTCAGACCGCACCTTGCCATTGCAAGATTTCCAGACTCGTTTTCTCTCGCTCTATCACAATTTGGTAAAGCTTTTTCAGAGTGAAATCTCATTCAGTATGACTGTAATCAAAAAAAGGACTTCAGAGAACTCATTTTCGAATTGGAACCATGGCTTGCTGTGAGTTCTATCCCATTAAACTATTTTGTGAAGATCCTTTTGTGTGTTGTATGAACACTCCATTCTAGATTTTAGTAGGAAGTCTTCCCCCCACACCCCATTGGATTGATCACAGAAGGGTTAACATCAAGATACCAGTACTGACAGTTTAATCTCCAAACTAATTGAAATTCAGACTCATATATTAGGATTAGTCTCAACACTTATCTCTGTTCTCAGGAGTTAGCCAAAAAAATCATTTTGAAAAGTCAAAAAATTGATTTCAAGGCCCCCTGCCGATTGCAAAGTTTGTATGTCATTTCCATTTTGAAAGTATTAAAGTCTTAAAACAACCTGATAATACATCTTATCTTGTAGCCATGTATTCAGACGAAATTAACCATCCTTTCTTCTCCCACAGCTCTTCCTAACTTCCTTGTAGGATACATGTGTTTCTTCCTTGCACTGGGTGAATTTATCATCATGAGCAGCACTGTAAACCCATCGAGGACAGTAAATCCTCCTGTGTGGTTCACTTAACACCTGAGTGAATGGCTTCATGTACCTCCTAAACTTGAGGATAATGAATGTATTCCTCCTGATAACTTGTAGTAAATACCAGAGTGTGCAAAAGAGTTAACTAAACTTACATATATATTAAAGTAAAAGCTTTATTGTTCTCTAGTTTCTGTCAGAGACCCTGACATAAAATGGTACTCAACTGGTGTGTGTTCAGTGCTCAATCATGCACAATTGTTTTCTTTCAACAAGTTTCTTTCTTGTACTAGTGTGCCACTGGCAGTATAAAAACTATTGAAATAAACAGTGAATTTTTCACTCTTCTGTGAAGGAGGGAAGGATGTGTGTGTGTGTGTGTGTGTGTGTGTGTGTGTGTGTATGTGTGTATGTAAATATATATGAGCTATAATTCATGTTATGATTAATATATACAGACAGTACTATGGTATTGCCGAATCCCAACCAGGGCAGGAAGTGGGGAGGGGGAAAGGGAAGAGGGGGGGAGGGGAGCAGGGCCGAGTTGCCTGCAGACTCGACTTTATTCAGGAAGTGTTTGGGCTTTTATAGGGTTGGGGTCCAATCAGATGTGACCATCCCTCCTTCCCATTGGTTGTCCATCCCTCCGCCTGTATGGTTCCTCTATTGGGACATGTCTGGGGCATGTTGAACTTGATCAGGCTTGTCTTTAGCTAGACCTCGTGGATTCGGGAGCCTGGGCTAGGGCCTCCCTGAATGGATAGTGCCACACTATAGGATCAATAAAAAGGAAGTAACGAAGAGACTACTGTACTCCCTGTGTTTGTTTTGTTTTGTTTTGTTTTTCAAAAAGCAATTGGCCCAGGAGACTACAAGGCCTTATCAGTGAAGAGTCCTGGAATGATCACGTGGCAGAAATAAAAACTGCACATGATTTGGGCAAAATCTACATTGAGTTAGAAAGGATTTCTTAGCACTGGGCTCATGATCCGGGTTCTTGCCTGTAGGCCATATGCTTAGGAGAGAAACTGAAGGTAGGGAGCCTACTCAGCATCTTAGATTACTTTTCTGTTGTCCTTGAAGGTGGAACTGAGAGGAAAGCCAACGAGCTTTCCTTTCAGGAAAGGAAGCCATCAGGATAAAGACGGAGCCCATGGAGGAAGGTGTTTTCTCTTGTTGGCTGACTGAGGGCTGCTACTGTGGACATTACATGGTTGCTGGCAGGATTTTTTAAACTTATTTGTTTATCCATTTATCGATCTGTTTTATTTATTTATTGTGTGTGTATCTGTGCATCAGAAGAAACTGTGGTTTAGTTAAGATTCCCTCTTGGTGGTAGACCATCAGACACACCAACGGGCGGTGGAGGAGTACTGTCAGAGGAAGAACCATACCACATGGAGAATGCAGAATCTCAGAAACGTGGCATTATTTCCATTTGTGTTGGGCTTTTCCAGAAGCCCCATCTTAAAAACTTAGTTATTTATGAATTATCTGTCAAGTAAATATCAAAGTATATGCATGAGTTATTTTCCATTAATGTGTTTCTTTAAACATTTACACTATTAAATTTTTAAGCCTCATGACACAGTCACTGCTCCAGTGATTCCTCTGGGTAAGCAATTTCAACTGAATGTAGTTGAATGAGTGACAGCTCGCAGTCTTCATCAAGTTATTTGCCAACTATTTAAAGAACGAGTGCAAATCCATTAAAACTGTCAGAGTAAGCAAGCTGATTTGTTGTATTTTATATTCAGAAGGAAAACTGAAGGTGGGTGTCTTGAAAATCCTTGAATGTGTAATATATTAGTTGATCAAGGAGGTTTCTTTCTTTTTTATTCTTTCACACTTTCACATAGAAATGTAATGAGTCTGTATGAATTTATCCCTTGTTGCAGTTCACCTGCATAGTTGCTGATAAATGACCATCAGGCAGCTTAAGGGAACAAGGGGTTTATTTTCTTACTGATAGTCCAGTTACAGTCTGTAGTCCAGCTTGATGGGAGAGCATGCACCAACATCAGAACCGAGGGAACTGGCTACACCATCTCTATATAATGGCTGAGAGAGGGACAATCCTTATATGCAAGATCAGCATGTCTAGCCAAGTATACACAAGGATGCCAACTCTCTCAACCAGCTCTCTGATTTATTCCAGGCCTAGTCCCACCACCATGGGCTGGACCTTCCCCATCAGCTAGACAATGTCTTACAGATTTGCTCTGGGCTTAACTCAACCATTAACTGTCTACAAATGTGCCCAGAGCTCAAACCCTCAATAGTCAAGCTAACACCTGTACTTAACTATGACACCCCTTCCTGCTCATTCCTACTTCACCTTCTGTCCCACTTCATACCAATCTCCTTTTCAGCCAGTCTTCCAGAACCTTCTTCATAGGTTTCTTTCCAAGATTATGTGATAGCCAAAGACCAGAAAAATCACCCTGTGCTCCAGTGTCCTGTGTGTTAAAAGTATCCAGCTGAAGGCTGGAGAGATGGCTTAGGAGTTAAGCCTTTGCCTTGCAACAGAAGGACCTACGATCGTGGATCCTACATAAAAGCACCAGGTGAAAATGGTGGCAGCCTGCACTTCTGCCCCTGGAAGGCAGAGCCTGGGAAATCCCAGAGTGAAACAACCAAGTGCTGAACAATCCAGGATGATTCTCAAAGTCATCCACGGGCACACACAGTGCCCTCTCCTACAGACAGACAGACAGACAGACAGACAGACAGACAGACAGGCAAGCAGGCAGACACACACACGCACACGCACACACACACACACACACACACACACACACACACACACACACACACACTCACGCATGCAAAAAAAGGAAAAGGCTACCCAGCTGAGTTTTCTGGGGTCTGAAGGACCTTGGGTCCCAACCAGACCTCTGCAATCCTGCCTTTTCTCAACCCTCCTGCAGTAGACAGCCATTGTTTTAATTTTCTCATCCAACATTGGTGAAAGAGGCCAAAGACCACAGTAAAACAAGAAGGCAGAAAGCCCCAGAGACTGAGAAAGACGTCATGCGCTGCTTCCATGTGGCTGCCATTCATCCCATTTGATGTAAAGCATCTGTCTCCTCTTTAAGGAAAACTAGTAAGGTCTGGTTCTCTGTTGGAGCCTGTGAAGTGGGAGGTGGCGTCATTTGTTGCAGAGAGCCAGGAGCTCTGGGTTTTGGGGTTGTAGCTGCTGCCTGCCATGGTTAACATGCTGAAAATTTCATGGGCTGTCTTCAATAAGGACCATGTGTGGGAGGGAAGACACCAGCATTTGTGGTTGGGTGTCTCAGCCCTCGCCCATGAGCTAAGGCTGGCAGCAAGCACTGCCACCAGTATGTAGTGACATAGGCTGCCACCCGAAATTTCGTGCTCACGTCTATACCTAGAGAGTCTTTCTGTTTCGAAACTTTTCCTTTTATTCCCATACCCTGTCCATCTAAGAACATTTAATTCTGTACAGCTCTGTTAATAAAATTTAATTTGAGCATTTACTTACTTAAATAATTGCATAACCAAGGGAAGAATTGTATTTTACAAGGGGACGGATAATTGATCTGACACACTTTGTTCTAAAGGCTAGACGCCCTTATAGGAAAGTTCATCACAAAAGTTGTAAAATGAAAGGCTCTTTGATGGAGAACTGACCTGCAGCACCGTGCTTCTCGAATGTTCAGAAGCAGACAGAGCACCCCAGGAATCCTGTAAAAATTCTCATTCTGAATCAGTAGATGCGGTCTGAAGTTCTGCATTTCTGTCTGGCCCCAGAGCTCTCTAAACTCAGTCCTGTGACCAGAAGAACTTGAAGGTGTCTTAGCTAGCGGGCACCGAAGAGCCCCCACTGTGGAGGTCATCAATGACAGGCTTAAAAAGCAAAGCACCAATCTTTGAAGAAATAAAGCATTATATAATTTTATTTTATACCTTTCATACCATGATACCCAAGCACTGGTGATGATAACCCATTACTTACATCCCATTTAGTAGAACTGTTTATAAATTTCACTGGTTCCCATTCACGCAGGTAAGAAGCTACAAAGATGTTTTAAGGGCTATACAATGTATGCTTGTAGGTCTGTAAAATAATTTTCCTGCTAAAATAGACATTTCGATTCAAATGAAAAGAATATAGTTTACCCTAAAATATGTAACTGCTTAAAAATATGAAGGGATGTTCTTAAATGCCCACATTTCTAGTTTACATGTTTTCCCCCTCTTTTGGAAAAGCAGTTGGTGAGCACACATGGTTTCCTTGAGATCTACTAGCCCATGTGTACTTCACAATAGAAATTCATGGATATTTTTATTTAATGTGTAACATGCTAGGGTGGATCAGGCAAAACTGAAGTCCTTACAAAAGCACCATTGTAGTTAGCATTCAGAAATCATCCATCAAAGCAAGTTCAACTTCCTGATTGGTTTTTTTAAAATAATACTAAGATATTAACATGTTATTCATCATCTGATGGCAGAAAGATGACTCCCAAGGACAGAAGCATCTACAGCAGCAATTTAGCAACAACAGTACTGTCTTTAAGTGGCTCGGTTGGCAGACTGCCCTGCACGTTTCCACGCCCATCTCATACAGGTGGAACCTGAAAAGGGCAGGAAGTTTGTAAGAGCGGTCAGCTAGGAAATTGTCAGTGCCGAGTGCATGCTGGTCAGGCACACTCGTGAACAGGGTCTCATTAGTACTTTTGAAATGATGACATAAGGCGGGGGGGCATTATACTGTTATTCTCATTTAGTTTACAGTATCCACATGAAGCAAGTAGCTTTATTATCCCATTTGTAGGAGAAAATGTCTCTTAGCTTATTCAAGTGTGTGGTGCTCTGTGGTAGAGCTGGACCGTGAACTCGGGCCACCTAATTCCCCATGATACCCTCTGAGTATTTTTATTTATTTATATTTATTTATTTTAATACTTTCAACTTTTTTTTTAATATTTATTTATTTGTGTGTGTGTGTGTGTGTGTGTGTGTGTGTGTGTGTGTGTGTGTATTAGAGGGCAGTGTGTGTCCCTGTGGGGGACTAAGCATGAATTTGGGAATCATCCTGGATTGCTTCTTCCCCCTTCTTCCTTCACTCTGGGATTTCTCAGGCTCCTCCCAGGAGGTCCAGAAGTGCAGGCCACTGCTGTTTCCACCTGGCATCAGTGGGACCTGGGAAATGAATTAGGGACCTTCTGCTTGCAAAGCAGAGTCTTTAATTCCTAAGCCATCTTTCCAGCTCCTCTGAGTATTTTTTAACATCTTCGCATTGCAGGTAAGCACAGCACTGTAGCTGCAGACATGCAGGTAGCAGAGTGATTGCGGAAATAAGGAGTTCCCCCACAGGGCCATCTGTTTTCTTTCAGCCTTACACCGGGTGTCTTCCATTTGTGGTTAGAGAGGTGTAGTCTCCAACAGTGGTTCTCCCACCTCCTTTCCTTTCTTCCCACCCAGGGGAGCAGGAAGTCTGAACATTTATCTATTTAGCATCTCTAGTAATTCAGTCTGTGAATACATTTCCATGTCAGTTTAACAACCGTTTATTGATAGTTGTGCCAAGCATAGGAGGAAACATAATGCAGAAATGCATTCAGGCAACAAGGAGCTTGCGATAATGAGTGTGGAGTGATAGCAGAACTCTCTTTGGACGATGAAATAAGTGGTGGTATTTTTGTTTTCCAGTGTGGAGCTTTTCACTACACATGTAATTTAGAGCTGTGTTTATTTGGATTGGTGTTTAAAATTAGAAACTGACCATCTGCATGTCTCCTGATAAGTATGGAGTCATCCTGGCCAAAAGGTTGATGGAGGTCAGGCATAGCTTATATTTGCAATAGACTTTTTTGGAAAGGAAAAGGTGATGTAGAAAAGTTTGAAAATAATGGCTGGCAGTTGGGTTTAGGTCAGTGTTGATATCCACAGAGGGACATAGCCACTGAAGTCAAAACTGCAAAACTACACAGAAGTGTATATTGGGCTAATCAAGTGCCTTGTGGATTGTCTGGTTTGTACCTACAGTCTGCTACATGAATGTTTGCCCTTTTTTAAAAAATTTTTCTAATATCCTGAAAAGAAGATGGTGTCACTTTATTTTGCTTCATAAATGAAAAAATTGATGGGCTGGAGAGATGGCTCAGGAGTAAAGCAGAAAGACCTGAGATGGTTCTTAGATCTTACATAAAAAACTCAGGGCAGAAATAGCAGGGGTCTGCACGCTGGAAAACCCCAGAGCAAAGTAAAAGTGAGGTGGAACAATCCAGCATGAATCTGGAAATTATGCTTGAACCTCCACAGGCACACATAATGCCTTTTGATACATACAGACACATATGTACACATGTGCACATACAATTTGAAGCACAGGTATGTTAGGTGACTTCACTAAGATCACAGTAGTTTAACAGGAAATCAAGCCCAGGTTTCCTTTACCAAAGTCTGAAGTCTGACTATGATTTTGTTTTGGTTATTTTCAATGATGCCATTGGTTTGATTAAGAAATCACTGTTTTTATAGTAAGGTTTTATAATAAGACTATAGGGTCATGAATTCAGCTACAAAATACATGCTTATAAAAACACTGAATCCTAAAAATAATTGGGAGTTATCTCTGGATAATTATTATTTGAGAGTGCTTAAGGACAATTAATTGTTGACTATAGAATGAAGGCACAATCACAGCACAAAACATTGTTTATCTCACTTGAAATATGCATTTAGTGTAACTGCCAAAAGTTTACTGTTCTCTGTTAATCAAAATATTCTAGGGACAGAATGAGAACAGAGTAACAGCAACCTACATTTGTGGATAGAAAGCAAAGTATTTTTCCCATTACTATTTATATTTCCATTAAATGAAATATGGGAGTGTAGGGATAGAAACCCTTGTGCTAAACTAGTGCTACTTAGTTTATAATGTTTAACATTTTTAAAGCACTTGGAAATTTTCTTTTCTTGACTGTTTTTGCAATTTTACTCATCATAAATGACTGAAGAGATATAATGATTATACTTTTTAAAATATTTTATTTACTGTGTGTGTGTGTGTGTGTGTGTGTGTCAGAGTGCACATGTGTCCCTGTGGAGGCCAAAGGTGACTTCTGGAATCATCCTTGATCGCTTCTACCTCCTTGCTTTGCTCTGGGATTTTTCAGGCTCCTCCCACCAGTTCAGGAAGTGCAGGCTGCCTCCATTTCCACTTGGCACTTTTATATGGGACCTGGGATCTGAACTCAGGACATTCTGCTTGCGAGACAAGAGTTTTAACCCCTGATCCATCTCTCCAGCCCCTGAAGTGCTTTTAACAACTATCAAAACTCTTTGCAAAAGTTACACAGCAACTATTGGAAGATTTTTTTTTTCTAGTTGTCTATGTATATAATACGCTTCTATCAATACCTCTAGACACGAGGGAATCAAGTGCAATGGGGAAGGAAGGCCTCAAGGCCCCTTTGTCTTCATGTAAGATATCTTGGGATGGTGTCTTTATCACTCACTCCCTGTGTCCTGTTGCAGTATCCGGCGGCTCTGATGAACCTAGGAGCCATTCTGCATCTCAACGGGCGACTCCAGAAAGCAGAAGCCAACTACCTGCGGGCTCTGCAGCTCAAGCCAGATGACGTCATTACACAGTCCAACCTCCGCAAGCTGTGGAACATCATGGAGAAGCAAGGCTTAAAGACTTCCAAGACCTGACCTGAGGCCACACCTAGTTCTCCTCCACCTTTGAAAGCTGGCTTCATTAACAGAAATAACTTCCTGGCAGTGCTACAATAAAGGCTCATCGAGGACTCCAAGCCCCGGGTAGAGGTCGTCTGCGTTACCCCACTGCTAGGAGAATCCGCTTTGCTGTGGACACAGCGGTCAACACCAAAAAGGGAATATGGGAAACCTGGTAGATGTAATTTGTTACCCATAAACTAAACCAGAACACTTAGGGTGGGGTCTTTCGGCATTCTTAAACAAGGGGGGTGGGGGCACATCTAAATTATAGAATTCTTTCACTTTTGAAAGCTATTTTTTTTCTGTTATATTGTTCCTTACACACTGTGAGAAGAAGTCAGAGAACACATCCAGCCACGGTGAACCCTTCCATTCAGTGTTTCCAGGGAGTGATCAAAGCCTGGTGCAAACCCGAAGCAACCCGATTGCCCTAACGCTGCTGTCGTCCTCTTTGGGACAGCCTGCTTATCAAGGTTCGAAGCTTAGAAAACTTTAATTTTAATGTTGTGTCAGGAGCTGTCAGAAATTGCAGGTGTCTCTGGATCCGTGCAGAAAAATGTCTTCTGGTTTGAATGTCACGGGTATTCCTCTCTTGAAGAACATCTGCTCTTTATGTTATGAAAAGAAAACGAAGAGTAAAGTTAACCACACACGCTTCACACTGGTGTGTGCCATGAGAGCATTTTTTTTATTTTAATGTTGTCAATATTTTCCCCAGAACTGCCCAGTAGAACTCATTGTATTCATTCCTTTGAAATTGTTGTTTAAGATGCCTGTTCTTGGTTAATGTATCAGCTTGTAGAAGGCCAGATGAAAGGGAGGTTTATACATATTTCAATTCTAGTAACTGCTAGCAGAGTTACAAGAAGGAAAGTAAAGTCCCTTGCATTTTCCAGACAGTGGTGGTTAAAATATGTCTATGCAGAGGAGTATATGCCGATGGCTATCAATGATTTTGTGTTTTGGAAAGAGCGGGCATGAAATGCTAACCGATTTCTAGCACACCTAAATCTTCAAGGATTTATTTTATCATAGTTTGCTCTTCCTGAAAGATGTCAAAAATAACTTGTTTTACACTACAATAGAGTAGAACATTTACGTCTAAGTTTTCTGCCAAATGCTTTCCTCAGTTCAGATTCATTTTTGTCACTAGCAAATTGGGTATTTCATTATCCTTTATTAACCACTTCAATGGTAATTTCATAAGTAAAAGTCTGTAAATGATGTAGAGAAAAACATTTATTGAATCTTTTTTTTTTTGGTTTATACTCAAACTTTACTACTACAAATTAATTTCACAAGACACCTGTCTATTATCCATTTCTTCATAGAGAAATTAGCTCTTCTATACACTGCATATTTATTTATTTATTATCTTACCATAGCAGAATAACAAAAAAATACTTGATTCATTAAGCCAGTTATTTGCAACTGAAAATTAGCTTTTTCTCTTCCCTTTCACACTCCATGTGTATATACATATGATCAACCTTTCTATTCAAGGGAAGTTGGACATGCAAAGACATCATAGTGTGTTTTCCCCATATGTTACATGTTGTGTCATGTTTCTGAATACAGTGGGATAAAAGATTTAAAGGAGTTTTCCCGTGGCATTAGTCTATTTGTAAAAAAGAGATTACTTTTTATTTTGACATTTTTAAAAGGCCCTCTAGTAAGTCTACTCTTTTTTTAACATGTCACTCAAGGGCCAAAAAGTTAAATTATAACTAGATCACTGTGTTTTCAAAGTAATATTTAACATTTAACAACAGCAAACCCATAGTCAAACCAAAATAGTGGGTTGAAATAATAGATTTTGTTGTCTAACACATTGGCAGTTGCAACAAAAGGGAAAAAGGAATTTAATATAAGGCTACACAGATAAATTCAATGTCTAACATTTTTATTTATTTAAATAGTTATTGAGATGACTTTCTAGTCTTTACATTTTATGTTCTTATCGTTACTCTTCTGCCTTTCCAACGCTTGCTTCTTAGAGGCCCACTGAATGCAGTGAAGCTGTTTATGTGACTCAGTTCCCAAGTAGCATTAAGAAGTGGGCCTGTGTCATAAAATGCATGAATTTTCAATAACTAAATGTCCCTGACACTTTCTCCTACAGGGCTGGACTTAGTAACTGACCAACTGGGTGTGGGAGGGAGGGTGGGGGGAGTATTTGAACAGGATCAAAATGTCTCTGCTCAGGGATTTATGGTGGATCATTGCAGACAGTGCTAAAAATACACAGCACAAGACAAGTTTACTAAATTAAAATTTTATTTTTTGAGAAGCTGTTATTTGTATAAATTATCAAGATTTGTAGGCTTTCCTTTTGTAGAAATAATTGTTTTATGTGCCAGAGAATTTCAATTTTGTTTTGAGCAATAAAGCATTGGTAACAAATGTTCTGCATGAGTCTCCTTTTGAAGTGCTTTATAGCATTGGCATTCAAACTCAGGGATGTGTTTTGTTTGTGTTGGGAGTTGTGGGGGGAAGGTAATAGGTCTCAATGAGTTGATTAGACTGTCCTTGAACTGATAGCAATTTTCTCCCCCCCCCCCAACCCCCTGAAATGCTAGGAAGACTAGCTTGTGGTAGCTTTCCTAGTTTGAACTTTGGATTCAACAAAATAAGACAAAGGTTTAAAATAAAACAGTCAGAGACATCAGTGATGTATTATTTTAATGAATAACCAATAATAATCCTCAAAAGTTATAATCGCTAAGTTGCCAATATCACCAGGTTGGCCATGTTCAGAAAAAAACACAAAGGTTTAATTTGTTTTCTCTAACTATTGGACTGTGTTAGCTGGGTTTTAGGAACTGCTCCAAGCAGAACACATTATTCAAGGTCACTGCCTTGGTAGGTCATTTGGTAAAAATGGTTGATTATCTAATTCTAGATTTGGACAAAAGCACATGTATTGTGCAAAGAACTGCAGATGTGACTCATTTAGGAGCCAATAGTAAGGAACCAGAAGTCTGAACCAGCCACAAATTGCAGAGAATGCCAGTCTTGTTAAAATAGTCATTGTAGAAAGACATGGCTGTAGATTGTTTATTTTTTAGTGTAAGATGTTCTTGTACACTAAATGGCCGGTGGTTGTGGGAGGTCTTCCAGGTTTTCAGATTAGGCAATCGTAGCTGAGAAGTGTGCACTCTCCCGTGCTACTCCGCCTGCAAGCCCCGAGTATCTCTTGGAATTGTTCATCATTCTCAGGTTCCCTGTCATTTTGGCTCTCAGACCTTTTATCACAAGCCTGGCTTCCCAGCTCCCAAGGCATTTTTGTAGCTCTTTCATCATTTTTTCGTAAGTCACATTCTCTTCCTTTCTGCAGACGATTGTGAAGATTAAAAGAGGGAATTAAAGAGAAACATCTTGGAAGCAGATTGTGAGAGTTGAGTGGGCATGTATTTACATTCCACCATGAGTTAATCTCAGAAGAATAGCAGCTCTCAAAATTCTGTAAAAATGCTCACTTATTAAAAGATCTTACCTTATGAAGCAAGGATCAAGGTATTAGTTTAACTGCGGCAAAGAACTATTGAAGGTGCAGGTCACATTTCTCATAATTGACATTGTTTTTCCAGCTTCACATACTGTCTTGAATTGAAGATCAAAAAATAGTATAAGTGAAAATTCTTTGAAAGATCACATTGTAAGAAGTTCTGATGTGGGGATTAACAACTGTCCATTTGATGTTCCCACTGGAACAATGACAGTTTTACACAGTATATGTTTTGCTTTAAAAAAAGAAAGGAAACATTTAAAACTTGAATCATAATTCTTTCTAACCCAAGAAAAGAAATGGTTTTTGTAGTATTATAATAATATCTGCTCATTTGTAGATACCTTCGGAATATGTTTTTTCACTAAATTTAAACATTATGTTCAGTAACATAAAATTTGCTTCTTATCACTTAAGAATTTAGTAAGGAAATGTTTCTAGAAAAATTGGTTTGTTCAACCATGAGTTATGACAACATTTACTGAGAGAACAAACTGAATGCCAACACGATTATTTTTGTAGATGTAGAGGATGCATCATGTGTACTAGAAACTATAACCCCATTATGCTGTGTCATTTGGGGAGCTGCTCCTGCAGGACACCATGATGAGCCTTGAGCCAGTTTCCATTCCATCTACCACTTAGCCGCATCCTGGCCTTTCATCCTGGTTTTTCCACAGAGACGAGATAAACATTTCTCCCTGGAGTATCACTGCCCTTCAAGTTTCTTGTGAGCCTGATGATCCCATGAAGCTTTTCCTCTTTGTATCTGGGACTGTTCTTCCCATTCTGAAATTATTTCTGACATTATTGTGTTGTTTTTCCTCTTTTCAGAAAACAAAGTTTTTTTAAGCAGGAAAATAAGAATGTCACAAATAGATGAGATAATGGAATGAGGTCATTGACATCTACACAAATCTAAGAATTTACTTTATTTAAAATGATGTCTGGGTCAAGTATCTGGAGATTGTCAAAAGAAGGTCAAGGTGAAGAAAGTGTGGCACATTAGTCATGGTTAAAATTTCTGTCTGCAGAATTGGAGACACTGGATTAGAATAGTTTGTTTGCCCAAGCACTACTGATGGGGAAAGATCACATAACAAAGAAGTGAGAAAATTATTCAGCTGAGCTATAATGCTGAGAAAGACTACTCAGGCTTGAAGTCTAGACCAGAACTGGCTAGCTATTCAGATCAGAAATGCATTCTTCTACCTCCTTTAAATTTGACAGACATATCACTTATGCAACACCAGACTATCAGTTATTTTCCCGCTACACGGAGAGAATAGTGTTCTATGTTTCAAGTAATAGTTCAGGACTTTTGCAATAATTCCCATTGTATGTCTTTCCTTTCCATTCTAAAAGACTCAGAATGAAATAACTCTTCAGAGACCTTTCTCCTGGTAAGCATGTTGAGCAGCTGAGAGTGTAATGAAAGTTTTCTACACTACATTGGGAGAGACCCCAAGGAATTTATTTCCCAAAATGTTTAAAATAACATAAAAGAGTGAAGATGTCTTTTTTTCCCAGCTGCTCACTCCTCTCATGAAATATAAAAGATAACACCAGAAAACCAGAGCTGACAGAGGCAGAGATGATAAATTTTGAGGGAAGAGGATGTGCAAAGTGGCAGCTTTTTATTTTAACCTGGATCCTTTCTAACCTCATTTCATAAGTAGTGGCCAGAGTGGCTCTAATCACAATTAGCATTGTAATTCTTTAGACATCACCTTATTACATACATGAAACTAATTGATAATCTCAGTATATTTCACTGACTTTACTATTTAACTTTATTTTAAATACGTTGTCATTAGGTGAATGTTAGGTGAATGTTTTACATATCCTTTGCAATGGACTATATTCTACAAACATGCCTTTGCTTGTCCTTTATGATAATGAAAATTTGGGAAGTTTCAGTGAAATTAACATTTCAAACTATACTTTAAAAAACAAAAACTGACTTATAGGATATGGAGATGACCCAATAAACTTTTTTTCCAAGGTTTGAATTCAATCCCCAGAAACTCCAAGAGAAAAGCCAAACTTGGTGGCAAGCACTTGTAAGATAGTGCTGGTGAGTTGGAGACAGATAGATTGCTAGGCCATACTGCCTGCTAGCCTGTTTGGAAAGATCTGTTACCAACTAAGTGGTATTCTGGACTCTAAAATCTAGGCACATAACACACATACACACGTAACACAGAAAAACCATCCCATGCTACCAAATATCTTGCTACCTTATATGATATTTATTAATAATTATTTATCCTGTACTATGAAACCATACATTAATGTTATGATTCATTGCATTCCAATAAATTTTTCTCCCAAATACCTTGGTAACATTATGAAATGCTATACTAATAAAGCCCTTCTATTTCTGAAAGTGAATCAATGAAGTTTGTTGGCTAATTTGTTGTTACTTCTGCTTATGAATCAGTTATTGTTTGGGCTTATATTTCTTTCAAACTTCTGTATCTTAGTTTCAGCGAAGGTGAATTATTCTGCTGCTGGTCTTAAGTAGCCTAAAAGTGATGCTCTCAGGTATTCATCACACATCAGAACAAGGAACCTCAGCAGTATAGAAGCAAAGGTACTATTGTTTAAGATTGTTAACTGGCATAGCAAAGCATACAAACTCAGAGTGGATCCAACATAGCATGTAAAATATTGGAGTATGTCATCTGCAGGTTGTATCTTGCAGACTAACCAAACTTAGTAAAAATATACTTATATAAATATATAATATATTGATATATAAAATATACTTTGCTGATATTATATATAATTGTACATAATTATATATCCTTAGGACTGTATACATATGTATTTTATAACAAATATACATATACTTTGGACTAGTGAAAGACATAAAAAAGGTGCATGTAGTTCCAGTTCTTAACTTGACACATAAAATATTTAGGATAAATTTATAAACGCAATGTAATCAAACACAGCCTGTATAAATAAACTACAATACAGAATCCTGTAGCTAGACTAACACACTGGCTTCATTGCTGTCTTTAATGACTGGTTGTTTCTTCTGACTTACTCATGATGCATACATGACCCAAGGCTATTGCAGACTGGTGTAATGTACAAAATTCTAGGAGCACAGCCTAGCTGGATGGATCAATTATAAGACATTAACTTCTTTCTATTTGAGGCTTTTCTTTATGAAGTTAAAGCTTTGGGGATCATATAAGTTTGCTCAATGCTCCTTACAGGCTAGAGAACAATGACAAAATTTTAGCAGCCTATCATTTTCCATTGCAAGCACTGGAACATTCTCTGCAAGCATCACTGGTCATTAGCTAATCTGATTCGCTTCTGACTGTCCTCCTTGCTCATACTTATGTATGCACCCGCCATTGTTCCAAACATAAGCATGCATACACCTTAATGCTCTCAGAAAAAAAAGACATGAGAAGGACTAGAGAGATGGCTCAGGGGTTAAAGTTCTGCCTCACAAGCAGAAAGTCCTGATTTTGGATCACAGGTCTGATGTAAAAATGCCAGATAGAAATGGCAACCCCCTACATTTCCAGTCCTGGTGGGCAGAGCCTGGGAAATCCCAAAGTGAAGCAAGAAGGAGTTAGAAGCAACCCAGGATGATTCCCGAAGTCATCCTTGGTCCTCCATAAGGACATATGTGCCCTCTGATACACACATACACACACACACAAAATGAATAAATGAATGAATTGAATAAATTTGAAAAATAATAAATTCAAAAGTTCTTTAAAAAAAAGAAGTCATGAGGAATTGGACGTAATTCAAAACATTTTGATTGGCACAAGAAAAGTAAGTGTAAACCTTTTCTCTTTAGGTGAGTAATTTAAATCCAAACAAGTTTAAGGTAATGAGAGCAGACACCCCTTCAGATATTGTTAGAAACACACAACACATTTTTGTGCACAAATTACGCCATGATTCAGTGAACCAATCTATCTGTTCTCATTCAGAAATAGATTCAGAGAACAAAAACATAGAAAGAACCAGTGTAGTTTTGTAACTCTCCTGCGGAATAAGAAAAATTTCAAATTGACCACCAGAAGTCTTGGTTCTGAATGCATTGTTCCCGTGAAGATGTTAGGTAATAGATCAAACAATGCAGATTCTTCAGTAAAGGAAGCAGCACACGTTGATGAAATTGCCCTGACATGGGAATAACCCATGCTTTCTTGCTTTTTGTCTTTAACACCTCTGGTGACAGTTCATTCCATTATACAACTTTCTTCATTGTGCCCCTTGGAATTTTAGTACAGAAGGGCACTTCCAAAGATAGAAATCCAAATGAGGGGAATTTTAACATCCTCTTTCTCTGTTGATGAGATTTTGGTCCCTGTCATTAGATGTTTGCACGCAGAGGGTTTTACGGTTTTCAAATGACTTGATGTTTTTCAGATCCACCTCTAAAGCAATCCAACAAAAACCATATTGCTCTCAAACTTCAAGTGAGGATTCAGAATGGCCGCTCAGCTTGCCAAGAACACATCCATTACGGACCAGATCTTTCATCTCCTGACCTTGTGGCTTCAACGCAAATCCAGGATGGACGTTAGTGAAGGTGGACACAATATACCAGAGGAGTCCTGCTATTTTTTTCTTTAAATTTTATTAACTTTTGAAGTTCAGATACTACTAAAAAAGAATTTCCATCTGAAAGACTTTCCTTCAAAACTAGAAAATCATTCCAGCTACATTCAACATCGGGAAAAAAGGGGAAGAAGAAGAGGACGGTCCTTCTGTTAAAGAACATGTGTTCCCAAGAGTCGCTTTTTGTCAAAAATACTTCATTACTTTTGTTTACATGACCCAGAGTTATGTTGTTAATTGTTTAGATTTAAAACTTCACATCAATTGAAGCTTCTTCTTGCAATCCTGTTAGCCTAGCTTTGCCCTGCCAGAAGTCGTCACATATTCAGTAGGATGCCTGTGACTTTTCAATGTCTACAGTTACCAAACTCCTACACCCCGTTGCTCTGAGAACTTGCCTCTGTGCTTCTTTCTTGAAGTTTGTATCTTACGCCTCTTTTCCTTCTTCCTCTCTTCTTCTCTTTCTTTTTTCTCTCACTCTTCCTCCCTTTTCCCTCTCTTACTTTTCCTTCCTCCTTCCTCCTTCCTTCCTTCCTCCCTTCCTTCCTTCCTTCCTTCCCTTCTTTCTTTCTTTCTTTCTTTCTTCTTTCTTTCTTTCTTTCTTTCTTTCTTTCTTTCTTTCTTTCTTTCTTTCTTTCTTTCTCTCTCTTTCTCTCTCTCTTTCTCTCTTTCTCTCTCTCTCCTCTCTCTCTCTCCTCTCTCTTTCTCTCTCTCTCTTTCTGTTTCTCTTTCTGTCTCTCTTTCTCTCTCTCTTTCTTTCCTTCTTTCTCATTCATCTCCTGTCGCCATGGATGTCAGCCTTCTGTCCCACCCCTTCAGTGGTCCTTTCTGGTCTCAAAGCTGATGTTTCCTTCTTATGCAAGGGCTCCCAGCTGTCCTCCTACTCAGAAAATGCATGTTCCAGGTGTTTTCCTAAAACAGTATTTAAAACTTGCAGGCTTTGAGCCAGGTTTATCCTTCACACATACTGAAAACTACAAGCAGTTATTTAGAAATATACATGTGGATTTTCTTGAAATGCAGAATAACTGACAGCTGTGATTGACTAATCACAACTCATCATGATAATGAAGAGAGAAATTGACTGGTTGATGTTCCATTAGACCATTCTCTTCCTTAGCTATAGAGACATCTGTGAGTATGTCCTGCTGTTATCATAGCAATATCCTCATAAATAACACTGAGATCTTTTATTAATGTTTATTTTTCTCTATTATATTGTCTTAGAGAGAAACCTTGGAAATGTTCAAAAACAATTGTTAGGTATAATTTTTAAAAATATATTTCAAAATTTCTTTAGGACTAAAAATTCTACCATACCACTTTTAATTTCAATCACAATAAAGTCTACAGATGACTTGGCAGTCAGATGGAAAATTTTGAAATTTTCTCCTTCTTAAGTAGCCTTAATGTACAAACAGCTTCGGATAATGCCTGGCTCATCAAACTTAGCTGTTCGTTGGGTTTTGTTAATGGATTTTTGCAATTCATCATACTGGAAAGCTGATCTCCCTTGATGCACTGTATTCCCTGAGAACAGTCATTTTTCACGCCTCTTATCTTGAAACCTATACCATTCAGCTACACTTATATAAATGCTTTTAAATTCCTTGAGCTGAAGAAGTAAATTATGATTGATGGAGACCAAGTTACAAAGCTCCAGAGAATATGTCGTGGTGGTACCAACAATGGAAATGAAGCAGATGTTTAAGAACACACATACTGCATGCAAGCTTTTTAACTTTAAGTAGAAATAATAAATGAACACCAAAGAAATAAGCCATATACAAAAATTTTATTCTCAAATTTGATATGTTGGTTAATAATAAGCAGCCAATTTTAAATTCATAAGAGCATACATACATGATTTATACTTACATGCATAAAATGTATAAGATGGGAAAGTGATTAAAGTTCATTTACTTAAATGCTTTTTGTCCAGAAGACCATGACAAACCCTACTTAAAGTCCCATCGGTTTAGGAATTTCTTATCTAAAGTGTCTCTCCTCACTCACCCTAAAATTGCCTTTAATAGAGTGAATTTGATTAATGAGCCATTTCATTTCTTAGGATAAAGCTAACATTTTCCTTTTCCCGGCAACACTGGCAAATTACTTGATTAATATCAAAAAGCTCTGATTCACACATAACCTTTGCACAAACAAGTTGTGATACTGTTGGCACCATGCAAAGAGGCATTCCTGTAAGTAGTCCATAAAGGAAATTGCCTTTGTAACTAAATGTATAAAGAAGGAGGCCTGGTTTTTTTTTCCTTGTCTTGCAAAAAGAGAATGAGATGTATAATGAGATGGGTGAGAGCTGGCTGTAGAATATCTTTTTCTGTACTAAGGTCTATTGGTATTTCTCTCACCACTTGAAACTCAAGAAGAAAGCTATGAAATTCATGAAACTGGATAGAGTTTGATTCATAATATTAAGGGTTTTCAATTTCCCTTTGTAATGTGAAGCAACAAAAAGTGATTATGCCATGTTTATTGAAAAGCAGTTACCCTCCCCAGAGATGTTCCTAATAACTAATTATATGAAAAAAGAGAGTCTGGATTCCAGATGCTCTTAATAAACCAGATAAAAGGCCTTTGAATAAGGAGCCATTCTAGGTTGAAGTGGACAAGGGGGAAAGGAAATAAAATGCTCTTCTTAAATCTTCCTGATGATACTTTAGAGAAGTTCTGCCCATGTTAAAAAAAAAAAAAAAATCAAACCTGCCCTTTTTTTCTAGTGCTACTAGCTGTCTATTGAGTATGTTTCTTCTTTCTGATCAACTTTTAGAATGCTGATTGTTTCATTAATTTGTCTCAGTCTAGTTACAGATCCAGGTAACATGTGGCCACAATTCTCAGCCTAAGTGACCCCAAAGATAGGTTTGTGAGCTGTAAGCCCTCATCTATGAATTCAGACTCGCTTGAACATATCTAGATGGTTGAGAAAAGATCAAAAGGATGGCTTGTAGTATGTGAAGTGTATATGAAATTAAACTAACCACACAGTTTTATATAAACACAGCCCATGTGTGGTCATTCCCTCCTGACCGATGGGTTTGCACTCCAATGGCAAATGGGTGATTACTGCAGACTGTAGAACCATGATGCTTAGAACATTTACTATCTGCCTATTACAGAAAAAGCTTGCTGACCCCAAGTCTAAGCCAACTGTGAACTCCTACCTCCTGCTTTTCCAGGCTCCATGCCAGCTGGCTGTGCCCACAAGACAATGAAACACAAGCAAAGTTCTGTAAGGGGAAATTCTGGAACGGCTTTGCTTCCTTCACAGAAGGCTGGCATCTTAGTCCTCCCCTTCCCCCAGCTCCCTGGGTCTAGAATATGACAGTAAAATCTGGTCATGTGAGTAGCCATCTTGGGACCATGGAGTGCTAAGTATAAAAGTCATACCCAGCACCCTAGAGGATAGAACAGACCCAAGTCCCTGATAGAATGTTTGTTAAAGTGCTGAGGCAAGGCCAGTGCCTGCTTACGGCTGGCATCCTGCCATGTGAGGAGTAGTAGTCTCCACTCCATGGTATTTATCCTTGGCACTGATTGCTTGTGGACAAATGCCTCCTTTACCAATGTGCTTTCTCCTCTCCCTTCTCCAAACTCAGAGCTTGTGGCCTTATTGCAAGACTCTTGGAGTGTTCATGGTCTTCTCTGTGACGGACTTTTTCTACAGGCAAGGCCACACTTGAGTATGCTCATTAGCATCCCTGCCAGTGCTGTCATGGTGTCTCCAGAAGTGGTTATGAGAGATGAGAACAGCCTGTTCCCTTTGAACGATTCCAATGGGTCAAACCAGAAAGACAGCCAAGTTGTCGTTGCTCAGGGGTGGGTATCCTCTCAGTTTCCATCCCCCATTCCCTCCACCCATCAGGCACCACATCTCTGCCACACCAGAATGATTGCATCCTAACATCTCGCTGCTGCATGTTTTCTGTATTTGGGTTATGTGCTGTATTCTGAGTGCTTTGAGCACAGCCAAGTCTTTTCAAGTGGTGACCATGAGTAGTGCCTTAAGTTAACATACAAAACAATGGGTTCCACAATGACTTGTTCCCTTAAATATTTATTTATTTGAAGAAGAATGGCAGAAAGAGACAGACACAGAAGACAGACAGACAGAGCCACAGCTCACGTGTAGATGGTAGAGGACAGTTTTTAGAAATTGGTTCTCCCCTGTCACAACATGGCTCTGGAGACAGAACTCTGGTTGCTAGGTTTGTGCACAGGTTCCTTTCATTCACTAAGCCATTTTCACACACACCCGTCAATGTACTTTGTTCTTCTTTATGTCTCCCTACCCTCTCCTGATCCTCTGCTCTGCTTGGCTCATGCCTCCTTCCAACAGCCCCCATTTCTATCTGCATTCACAGGTTTTTAATGTGTGGGTCTTGTGTGTCTCCTTTATAGCATCATGAGCACCATGCACATACTTCCATGTATAAACTTAAATCTAGTTTCTTTCTGCAGCTGGCTTATTTCAATGAACATAGTGTATTAGTCAGGGTTCTCTGAAGAAACAGAATCTATAGAATGTAGTATATATATATAAGTTTATTAAGAAATAACTCAAAGTAAAAATAGTGTCCTTCAAGGTAGCCACCCGCAGCAGCCTCCTTCCTGGCTAGAATGTTCCACAAAGACTAAAGATCCCTAGAGGGTCTCAAGCCTTTGCTCCTCTGGAGGGTTGAAGATGGGTTCCGATGAAGAACAACTGGACTCCGACGTCGGCAATGAACAGTGAACAGCAGCAAGGCCCAGAGACCAGGCTCCAAAGGCAGAGGGAACAGCAACAATGATGGAGAAGGTGAAGCTCCAAGTCAGCCGAGGGCGGAGGCAGCAGCAGCAGCAACAAAGGCCACGGCGCTCTAAAGGCAAACAACGTGCACGCAGAGTGGACTGCACAGCAAGTCGACACCGGATCAGGGAAGAGCGAGTCCCTCCTCCTTGCACCTCCTATTATCCCGGTCCACCGCTGGAAAATACCACCCACTACGAGCTGGGTTCTCCGCAGCAATCAGCCAAGTATCTGCAGGCTTGTTCAGGGGCCATTCCAACCGTTAACCTTCCACAGCTGCCCCCAAACAGTCTGCGACTGTTAAGTTGACATCGAAATGCAACCATAACACATAGTGATTCTGAGTTCTATTCATTTCCCTGCAATGTCATGATTCTTCTTTTCTATGTGGCTGTACCAATTTCTTTTTCCTTTTGTCTGTCAATGTATGACTAGGTTGGTCTCATCTCTTACCAACTGTGAATAGTGAAGCAGTAAACATGGATATGCACGTGTCTGCAGTAGGTCCTTCAGGCATACATTCAAGAGTGGTAGAGCTGAGTCAGGCGATAGTCCTACTTTCAGTTTTTGGAGAAACCTTCACACTGATCTCCGTGGTGGCCCCACCAGCAGGGATTAAGCATTCCCGTGCAGCATTCCTTGTCTCTTGTTTTCTTGATGACAGTCATTCTGACCAGCAGAGCGAAGGAGAATCTCCTAAGTGCTTTCAATTTTTATTTCCCTGGTGGCTAAGGAATGGCAGCAGCTGAGTCTGTCTCGTTCAGCTCAGTCATTCTGGCACTGAAAACAGTGCTACTACCTACACTGCAGGTGAGGAGGAGGGAACAGAAGGAAAGTAGACAGACAGCACAGCTACCAGATGGAAGAACATGATGTGGAATTCATCAAATTACTCATTAGCTTATCAGAAATCAGGGCTGGAGTGTATCTCAGTTGCTAGAATGCTTGGTTAGTGTGCGTGAAGCCCTGGGGTAGATCCCCAGCACCCTGTAAACTGGACACATCTGTAATTCCAGCAACGGGGGGGAGGGAGAAGCAGGAATATCAGATGTTCACGGTCAGCCTAGGAGACATGAGATTCTGTCTAAAAATAATAATAAAATCTTAGAGATATCTATTAAGGGAGTATTAGAGATCTTTATCTAGTGATGAGAGCAAAATGATGACGAAAACCAGAGAAAACACAAGAGAAAGCCAGTGTTCCCGCTAAAAGACAAGAACAGGTAGAACCTGCTTTACCCCAACCTTCTATTCGAGCCTTCGCCTGCAAGCTGGTTTAACAGTTTGTCTTCTGCTGCTATTACAAGTAAATGACCAACCAGCTTAGAGGAACAATGAATTCATTCCAGCAGCAGCAGCAGCATGCAGGAGAATTTAGACCAACATCAGAGCTGAGGGAAGTGGCCACATAATGTTCACACAAAGAGCTGAAAAACATTCTTTCTCACTCTCCATCTTATTCTCCTGTCTAGGAAATGGGCCTGCACACTCTGGGCTGGGTCCTCCCACATCCACATATAATCTTCCACAGGCGTGCTCAGGGCTTCACATAGACACATAATCTCCCACAGGTATACTCAGGACCTACCTTAGCAGAGGCACAGGTGTGCCCAGAGGCTCAGCTTTCAGGTTAGCATCTGCACACAACTGACACAGATAATATCTACTCATATTAGTAATGCCACTCACAGACATTCTCAGAGCCAAGTTTGGTCACCTGCTACCCCAGTAAAGCTAACATGTCAAGTGACCGTCATAAGTTCACTGGCCTCAGTGTCGGCTTCACATCTGTATGCAGCTCTCTCTGAAAGACTCCATCCCAAAGACAATACCAAGGACAGGATTCTAATTAACATGACATGACTACCCTACATGTGACAAAAAATTCCTGGACTCCACCAGAAAAGGAGCAGTCTAAATAATCTGAATTCTTCCCCTTAATATCCCATAACTTGAATACTCTTATAAAATGTAAAATGCTTAAATACCACATAATAAAACCCATTCATCTGATGTTAAATGATATGAAAAGAAAGATATTTACTGTATATATATGTCATAATCATAAAAAATAAGTAGATAAAAATAACAACTATAGTTCCCATAAAATGTAATTTGGATATCTTGAGGTAATGATTTATGATTTATTTGGATAAGCTCTTTGTAACAGATAAGTCATTTATAAACAAAAATTTTAAAACTTTTTTCTAATGTGGAAAAAAATAACAACTATAGTTCCCATTTCCATGTCAGTCACCTGGACATAACTGGTATTGACAACCACCCTCTGCCATGGCCTCCTTAGTAACCACTCTGCCTTCAGCAGACACTACAGCCCTTGGGCTTCTTCACCTGATAGTGACCCAAATCTTCCCTCCTGAATGGTCTGGGTTGTTAGGAGATGGCTCCACCATTGAAATGCTTCCCAAGTGTGATAGTTAATCCTGGGTTCAACTTCACACACCTGGCGTTATGATCTCACCAGAAGGGAAGGGCATATAGGCTGCCAGATAGAAAGTAACCATTTTGCAAATGGGTGATTGACTCCTCCCTCACCGCTGTCTCCTACTTCTATTCCATCTACCTTTGAATATACTCTTATAACAAGACTCTAATTTAACAGGTTTTTATCTCTGGCCAGGGAGTGACATCCAATATCCATCAGGATGGAGTGAAGGACATTGCAGGAGCAGCAAAACTAAAAAAAAAAATCAACAAACCATAATTCGGAACATCAGAGACTCTATATCAACCACCAGGAACTAGGCCAGCCTAATCTCTCCCCATCCTGAAACTCAGGGAAATTTGCCCAAGAGGGGGCGATAAGATTGTAAGAGCACAAGGATGGGAGGAGCAATGATATGCAAGATACTCCACACAAGTTATGGCCGAAGCAATCATAATAGGACTTTGCATGACCTGTGCTATATCCAACACATTATTGACCCCACAAAGTCTAGCATGGACTAAAGGCACTAGGATCCTTGGAGGCAAGGGACTGACAGTCACAGTAGTGTTTCTTTGCTTAAGGGGAACACAGGAGAGGGTTCTGGGAAATGCCCCTGGGTCCTTGAACCTCATCGGAGAGGAGGATCCAGAGGAGAGTTTGGCATGCACAGTAAAGGATGCTCCGGGGATTGTGGGAGGAGGCACTGGGGTGGAGGCACTGGGGAGGGAGGGGGGAGGGGGGAGGGGAAAAGGCAGCAAGGGGGTCGGGGGAAGTGGAGGGAGGGAGGGGACTGGTGTACCTGTTAAGTTTGTATGAGCAGAAATAATAATAATAATAATAAATAACTTATGAGGTTAACTTTTGGCCTCCACTTGAACACATGCCTCCAGACACTTACACACAATTTATTTTGCCTCATGGATAGAGATTTTGATCCATGATCAGCTGACTCCATATTTGTGTGCTTGAGATGAGACAACATCATGAGAACGGTAGCACGTGATGGAACAAAGCATTTTACCCCATGAAGACAACAGAGAGAGGAGAGAGGGAAGAAACAAGGGAGAAATGGAGGAGGGAGAAGGGAGAGATGGAGTGAGGGAGAAAGAGAGAGAGACAGACAGAAAGAGAGAGAGACCCAATCTAAGATAATGGTCACCAAAGGCACACATACCTCAGTGATGTGCTTCCTGAAACTCAGAATGGCCTCTGAGAGTTTCCATCACCTCCCTGTAATATCATCAAATCAAGAGTCCATCGGTGGATTAATTTGCTGATTCCATCAAAGCCCCTATGATCCCATCACCTTTCAAAGATCAGGTTTACCACTGGGTACCAAACCTTTGACTCATTTGGATTTAGAGTCAGACTGAATATGCAAATCAAAATGTACACTCTTGTGGAAGTAGATGCTAATAAACAATATATTTGTTTGACTTTGTCATCTCATTAGTGTCCTCTGACCTTCTGTGTCATATGAAACTTTGCATTATGTTTTGTTAATGTTTGCTGCATGGGAGGCCGCGTGGTGATAGAGAGTCAGGGACACTACCACGGTGGCATGGGGAAATATGTCTGACTAGTGAGGGATAGTCTGACTTCAAAGGCTTCACCACTGGGCAGAAGCAGGAATGTGAGACTAAGGGCTGGGGCTGGAATAACAAAGGAAAAGGCAGGAAAGGAGAGGAGAAGAGGTTTTTCAATTGAAGACTCTTGTTCAGAAAGTCAGCACCAATCTGGTAGTAGAATCAAAAGCCAGAGTAAAGGACGCTGAGTCAGATGCTGTGTCCAGCCTGACATTGAGGCAGTGGGTAGAGAACAGAGCAGCAGAGCAAATCAAGCCCTTTCAGCAAGATTGGACCCAGAGTGACCCTGGTTGCTGCTAAAGCCACAACCCGGGCACACTGTCTGTGCATTCCCAGTGGACTGTGGGGTTCCAAAGGATGGAGCAAAATGTAGTATAGATAGACCAGTAGCATCGCCTAATATTCAAAATGCCTTGAGTGCTATAATCCAGGTATTTCAGGTTGAGTGTGATTTCATTAAAATTTTTTCTACAGAGCTACATGTTGGTTCTCTCCTTTTCTATTGCACCAAAAATGAAAATTTTGAAAGCCACAGGCCAGGGAGGTAGCTCAGTGAGTAAGGTGACTGCTCACAAACCCGGCGACATGAGCTGGATTTGAAGAAGCCCACATGATAAAGGTCTCTCTCTCTCTCTCTCTTCCTTTTTTCTCTCTCTCCCTCTCGCATATGCTCTCTCCTGTGCTCCTTCTTCCCATATCTAAAATAAACAAAAATGTTTAAAAACCTTAGGCAATACTAAAATATATATCACACAATGGAAATTAGAAATAGATAACTATGAGCAAGGAAACATGAGCACTTACGGGGACAGAGGCAACGTGCAACAAGGCCAAAGAACATTTTTATTCCTCAGCTTGAGGTGAAAACTGTCCTGAGAAACACTAACCACCATCTCTCAATGGTTTACAGTAAGCTCACCTGTCCCCAGTGCAAAGAAAAAACCAAAGCAGAACTACTTTTCTCTGGGTTCACTTTTTCAGATCTGAATTTTCTTGTAATTGGTTATAAAGATTTTGTTGTTGTTGCTGTTGTTAATTTTTTAACTATTTGTAACAGTTATTGTTAACTATTGCTGTGAGAGAGCACCCAAAGTCAAGCAACTTAAGGGAGAAAAGATTTAGGGAGAAAAGGAGATTTATTCAGCTCACAGTTACAGAGGGGAGATACAGTCTTTCAAAGTGGAGGCGGCATGGCTGGCTGGCTAAAGGTGGAGGAGGCTATGTCACTGCAGACATCTTGGAGGCCAAGAGCTGCAAGACTGCTTGCTGCAAAGGCAGACTTCTCCTGGAGGTAGGGTAGGACTAATCCACCTCAAGCCCCATCCCTTGTGACTGCCTTCTTCCAGTAAAGCTCCATCTCTCAAGGTGCCATGACTTTACCAAACATAGGAGACTGTGGGGGACACATTTCAAACCATGGCACTACTGTAGAAAAGAATGCATTTCATTCTGATATTTTCAGCCATATGTATCATTGTGTCCTCATATGTGCCATCTTTTTCTAGCAAGATCAAGGTCTTTGAATAGATCAGGAGACCTCGGTCTCAGGTTCTGTTTTTCTCAATCAACATATAATTGCTGAATGAAAAGAGTCAAAGCCAAAGCCTACAGCCTTTGGGTCTCCTTGTGCCACTTGCCCTTGGGGATTTTATTACACCTTTCATCTTGTTTTTCCATCTGTTAAATGGAGACAGTACAGATGTTGAACATATGTGACATATGCAATACACTCTGAGCACTTCACCAACATTTCACCATGTTCCATCATTGCAGATGTCTGAACAAAGACACTGGGTAGGTGATGACTTTGGTTTCATAGAGTAGACAGGTTCTAGTTCTTTAAATGGACTCACCTTCTAAAATCTTAGTAATGCTAATCCTCTCTCAGTGTTTGCCTGGAAGAATTTATCTCTGAATCACAGAAATGATTGTATTCTCACCACAGGAGGCCAAAGAAAGATACATACAATTCAAAACAACTGCAGAAGTTTGTAGATTATTAGAAAAGAACGGGCTGCTAGTGAACACCTCTGTCTTGACTCCTTAGCAAAAAGTTTGAGAGAACCACAGTGTTGACACAAAGAGAAGAACAGATCTCTCTGTAGTTCTTTATCAAACCCATTCTGTTGTGCTGCAGAATACTGATTCTCCTAAAGAACAAGATGGAAAACCATTTTGAATCATAAGAAAGTAACACAGAAAGGATATGTTTCCAAATGAGCTCTACTGAAGTTTATAGGAGACACCCAGAATCTTTTTGAAGTAGAAATGCTGCTGAGGAGCTGGCTCTTATGAAGAGTGCGGATAGGAGAACTGGAGGTGGGACAGGGTCGTGGTTGGAATGTGAGTTGCCCCTCACAAGTTCATGTGTTTGTTGATGCTGGTATTTGGGAAGGTCATGGCACTTTCGGGAGGGAGAACATTGCTGGATAAAAGCATATCACAGGGGACAGACCTTAAGGTTGGTTAGTTCTACTGTGATTCCAACAGCAGTTTGCTCTTGCAGTCTATAGCTCGCATGCTCATCCTCCATGATAAATGTGACCTGAGTCATCTCCAGCTTCTGCTAGCAAGTCATGCCTCTCCTACCATAGTGGATCATATCACTCCTCTGCAACCATAAGATAAATAAGTTTCCTTTCCTCGCTAAGATGTGTTTTAGTGTCATCTCACAGCAGCAGAGAGAGTAACTGAAACAGACAGACAGGAAACCACACATGGTAAAGGCCTACATAGTCATCAGAACTGTATCAGAAACTTGAGTATACTTCTTTTCTTAATCTTTCAATATCCGGAAGGGTCATTCATTTCTCTCTTGTGTAGCAGGAGGGAAGTAGGATTCCAAGAATTACAAGGACTGATTTACTTCCCAGGAATTCCGTGACTACAAGATAAGCAGACAGCATCATTAGGAAATGAGTCTGTCTGACTGAGAACATTTCTCTTGGGAAGACCGTTGCAGATCTAGTTCAGCAAGGCTTGGCTGATGCTTTGCACTAACAGAAACTGGCATACTCATGACAGAGTCCCAGGTAAACAGCTTACACAGAGAACTGTGCAAAAGTCTCCTCGGCTTGCCAAGAGGGGAAGTTGGATGATAAAGGAGCCTGAGACAGGATTCATGGATTCCTATGAATGGTGTCTTGCTCCCTGTAGAGAAGGAAGAGGTTATGGATACTGGTGTCAAAATACCTTGTGTGTAAACTATCATTTGAGAGCTTCATATACATACATATTGTATGTATAATGTGACTGCATGCATGTGCACTGTGTTCTTTCCATCTTCAAGACTGTAATTTATGAGTGTGACGAGAAGACTAATGCACAGGGTCTCTAGCATGCTAGCAAGTGGCAGACAAGAAAACAGCCTGGTCTCCCAAGGACTTAGCATTTCAATCCTGCCTAGAACAAGACTGTCTGCTTCAATATAATTTGCTAGTTTCACAGGGGGATTGCAAAGCTTACTTCCTATTTGAATTTAAGATCCTTTATCCTCTCCGAAGAAAGCTTCTATGTACAAGACATAATGGCATAATAATGAGATTTCCTGACTGAATCAACCATCTCTGTCTTCTCTCAAATATCCCCCCACCCTTCCCTTCCTGCTATATCCACAGCAAAGTTCAAGAGGAGCAGTAAAAGGCTAAGAGCATGGAGACTGAAAATTTATAAAGGTTGGGTAGCTGATGAGAATAGTGAAATCTTGGTTTAGAAAAACTATCTTTGTGGAAGAGCCCCCAAGGTAGAAAGAAGTGACCTTGTTACTTAGAGACACATCTGCAACTTTGCACAGTGTCTCCTCTCATGCAGAATGTGTGATTCTGCTAAAGCAGACAATGATAATGGAATATGCCTTGACCAAAAAATATCAAGGGCCTTCTGAGTAGGTGGAGATTCTAAATGCATCTGTTAGGCGTTGTTTCTGTATGTCTTACGAATTGTATTTTATCTCTCCTATCTTCAGTGCAAGGTAGTTACCACCAGTAGCATTTACACATACCATGAGTCTGATGTAAGAAATAATTTCTATCTGCCTTGTACTGACTGACAATAGGTGAGAAACCATGCTGAATGAATACATGAAAATCTCTTTGGGGGCTTCTGATGAACCATATAGCAAAACAGGAGATTTGGGTATAATTACTTATTCATCTCTATTTCTCTATTCAAGAACATCAGAAGCTAAAAACAAAACAGATGACCAACTCAATTCATGACAGATATTCAAAATGATACAAGTAGAGAAATGAAAACATTTACGGCAATGATTCTGAACTAATACTGAAACTGAAACATTACTTGATCTCAAATTACTTCTTTTAAATCAACTTGGGAAATGACATAACCATATTTAATTCCCCCAAGAAGAATTATACAGTTCCAACCATCTGCTAAATTAAGAAGCAGTGATTATAATGAACATTTACAACAGACCAGTTACAAAAGGGGATAATAACTTTATATGTAAAATGAAATCCTGGGAGGCTGTTGCAAACTCAAAAATGAAGATCCAAATTAGGAGAACAGATTTTTCAGTACTCTCAAACTATGGAAGTAATGAAGGTCAAATTGCTATAAACATTTCCTTCTTTTTTTTTTGTTTATTTCCTTTCAGAAAGAACTGTCACCAAATTTCATCAATTGTCCAGATATCTGAATTTTTCCTTACTATATGTCATTAACCTTCTAGTTTTCTTTAATTTTATATGTTTTTTCCAGATGATAATGTAGTTTTTTTGTATACTTGTACTTCTTTTTTTTTAAGTTTTTTTTTCCGCTCATACAAACTTAACAGGTACACTGGTCCCCTCCCTCCCTCTACCTCCCCCGACCCCCCTGCTCTCCCCTCCCCTCTCCCCTCCCTCCCCGTCCCCCAGTACCTCCCCCTCAATCCCCAGAACATCCTTTACTGAGCATGCCAAACTCTCCTCTGAGTCCTCCTCTCTGATGAGGTGCAAGGACCCAGGGCCATATTCCAGAACCCTTTCCTGTGTTCCCCTTAAGCTTAGGAGCACTACTGTAACTGTCAGCCCCTAGCCTCCAAGGATCCTAGTGCCTTTAGTCCATGCTAGACTTTGTGGGGTCAATAATGTGTTGGACATAGCGCAGGTCATGCAAAGTCCTATTATGATTGTTTTGGCCCTAACTTGTGTGGAGCATACCTGTACTTCTAATTGCAATTGAAACACATCTTTGGCATAACTGCTAGTAGATGCAGAACTTACCAAATTAAAATCTCCAACAACCCTGTGAGATGGATTGTCAATTAGTATTGTCATTTCCTTCTTCCATCTTTGAATCAGGTGAATGTTCATTTACAGTTTTCTGTTAAACACATAAAAAATAATGGTGGCATTAACTGTCCTGAAATGCTGTCTATGTACACTCAGCAACTGTGGAACATACTTTCACAGTACAGCACGTGACTAATTATTAGTGGATACTCCAAGAAAGAAAGAGAGAAAGAGAGAGAAAAAGAGAGAGAGAGAAAGAGAGAGAGAAAGGAAGGAAGGAAAGAAGGAAGGAAGGAGAGGGAAAGAAGGAAAAAAGGAAAGAAAGAAAGAAAGAAAGAAAGAAAGAAAGAAAGAAAGAAAGAAAGAAAGAAAGAAAGAAAAGAAAGAAAGAAGAGAGAAAGAGAAAAAGAAAGAAAGAGGAAGAAAAGAAGAAAACAAGAAAAAAAAGATAAGAAAAAAGAGAAAGAAAAGAAAGAAGAAAGGAAAAGAAAGAAAGAAAGAAAGAAAGGAAAGAAAGAAAGAAAGAAAGAAAGAAAGAGGAAGAGAGGAAGAAAAGGAAAGAAAGGAAGAAAAGGAAAGAAAAATGAAATTTGTCACAGGTTTACAGAAAGCAAGATGTCTTAGCCATTCCTTTCTTTCCAAATGTACTAGCATAGTATTAGCATGGAAGCATCTGAGAAACAGCTGACTTCTGTTTTATATTTTCAAAGGCACAGGTCTAATTACATGGTTGTTCCATTCACGAAGTATGGAAGTCTGGTAACAGGTGGCCCTGACTCCCCTTTCCTTATAGAGTCATACACATCTTTGTGAAAATATTGTTGTGCCTTTTCACAATAACTTCACTCTTAAGAATGCCTTTTAAGTGCCTATAGAATAAAGTGTCTATAGAATAAAATTAGGTTTAAAAATTGATTTGAAGTGCTAATTATTGTTTTTGCATTTTGAGATGTCATTGATATGACAAATTCTAGTGAAAACTAGAGCTTCCTACTCTAAGACATGCTCACATACAAATTTACCAGAATTAAAATTTAAGATTGCATAATGTTTAGGTAACTACAGTGTGTTTAATAACATGGGCTCCTGAGTGGCATTCCTCTTTTGTGTTATTTGCTGTACTTAGCTTTAATTAAAATGAAGTTTTCATAAGGCTATCTTTCTCTTCTTGAATTATCAGAGATACTTAGGCTATTTTGAAGGATAGTGGGGTGATGCTTGTGGGTGTGCATGCCTGTGTATGTGTGTGGTTGTGGAAATGTACACATATCACTTCAGGATAAAAGACAAGGGCAAATAGTCATCCATCCTAACTTGTGTGTCCCGTCTCCCATCCTCCTATAGGGGCATGCAGGTGCTTTCACTACTGCATCCAGCTTGCAAAAAATCCTTTTCACCCACTGAGACATCTCTCAGCCTAGAGCTCTGTATTTCAAAGAACATTGAACGTTGCATGACCCAAAGCCTCACAAAGAAAGCATCCTTCATCTATACATCCCTTCATCTGTATATCCAACCACTCATATATCCATACCAACTCCATAGAGTTTCTTTATGATATAGTCTTGCTGTGTAGCACAGACTGGCTTTGAGTTCACCACTATCCAGCATCCTCATCCTCTTAACTGCTGGGATAACAAGCATTGTGTCACCCCATTCGGTATCCATCCATCTTTCAATATTTATTTGTTCAACAAGTGGTTTTTTCTTGCATTTTCAGAGTTCAATCCCTGGATTTTATCAGTAGTCAGCAAGTCTTCTACCACTAAGTTATACTCTCTACCCTTTGGCAGATATTTCTTGAATCATTGGCAGGTTCAGGCATACAGTGAACAAAATTTGATTTCTCTCTTCATGAAGCTTGTATATTCAAAATAGACATGGGTATGGATATGATAAAAAAGCATAATTTAGTAGCTACTTTTGACCATCACTGTGTTGGATTCATTCAGTGACACAGCAAACATGTCCTTTGAGTCCCTGGTCAGGATGTACTTCAGGTTCCTAGAAGCTTCCCTTCTTCTAGTGTGACTACAAGCCTGAGTGATGGCATGATCCACTGTATCACTTTTTATTGCACAGGAGAACAGGTGCCATAACTGAGATGATGAGCCAACAGTGACAGGAAAGAGGGAAGTGTGTGGTTAGACATGCTGGAAGTCTGCCAAAGCCACATATTTTTGCTGAAAACTATCCTGTGCTATTCTGCACATGATGAGTATTATGCCAAATGCACTTCTCCTTGTTTAAATGACAGATGATGTGTGTTTCAACTTTCAGTAAGATTCCATAAAGAAAAAGTGCATGACCATCAGTGGAAGAGGAAGAAGTTTTGCGGGTACTGATCTGGCGGATCTCTGGCATCTCTAGAAGCAATACCATGTGGGGTTTTTGCTTCTTTCCTTGCTCATTGCAAGAACAGCATGAAGGGTCTGGGGACTTTTATTCCCAAGTCAGGAATCTCTTTTTTCTGCCCTATGATTGCCACAGTGAACCTTATGGAAAACAAGAAATTCATCAGTAAAGAGGTGTTTGCAGTGCACCTCAAGGTTTAGGTACTAACGTTTTTTTTTTTTTTTTTTCTGTCTTTGCTTTCCTGATAGCTTCTCCATGCTGAACTAGCTATTCAATTTTGAGGCAATATTTGTATCATCCTGAAGAAGAACCAGATTCATGGCCGAGTGGATCTTCTTGAAATGAATGCATTCAATGAATTATTTATCAAAAACTCTTGGGGATATAGCTGCTGCCTTGACAATAACTTGAGCTCTTGAGTGAATTATAGGGTCTGGGATATTGGCCTCAAGGAATGTCTGAAGAGGACAAGCAAAAATAATATGTTTTATAGCAGTGAAAGGGGAAGAACAAATAAGTAAGGGAGTTAGAGGGTTTTCAGAACTGCCTCTTCAAACTACTTATACTTTTACTATCTGTGCAAACTTCAGACTCAATAATGAGTTGTTGTTGTGTCTTTTGGCCATGGTATAATTACTAGAAACCTTAAATTAATTAATATTCAGTCAATCCAGGGATTTGTCTTATTATGAAGACAAAACCATTTTACTACAATCAATTTGTACAAGGAGAGATACCTCTAGACAGTTTATCCAGTTCTGTATAAGTATACACAGCATTAATATACTCGTTTTGTAGGATGTGGATTTCTTGCAGCAACTGCTAAGGTGCAATGCAGCCAAGGATAAAAACAGATGGTTGTTATTAAAACTTGCAAATTGTTTTCTAAGCTTCATCTGTTTTTGCCTTAGATCACCCTCATTTGAAGATCTAAGATTCTGTACATTTTTATATTTTAAATGAAACTAATAGCATACATCTCTGATTCCTGGATCTGTCACCTCACAAGGGCCTGTGAACATATTTTGTTTACCTCATTTTTATTTTATGATCAGTGACAAAATACTCAAACTTTTCAATGACAGAGCAGCAATAATAATTCTTCATTTCTATGACTCTATCTCTATGCACTCTCTAATCAATTTGTACCTTCCCTCAACAGATTTGTCTTTCTGGTCTTCTCTGATCACCAGAGTTGAAGTTCCATCCCTTAAAAGTAGTGTTTGAGTCCTAATCTGAGTTGTTCAGTTGTGGTTCCACTTATCATATGTTCAGTCTATGTTCACACTTCACCAGTTATAACAATAGATGTAGCAAGTTATGTTTTTATCTGCACAAGTCACCTGCAATTACATATTCTGCAAAAACTCGTGGCTTCATGCCCTTAGTATCATGCAGATCCATGGTAATGTGACTCTTGCTTCTTTGAATTTTAGAAAAATTCATGCATCTCCCATTGGATCTCATAGTGCTATAGGGAATTGGGAGCTGAGCTGAGGATCCAGAGTACCCTACTTAATAATACTCATGGATTCTTGAATACCTCTATTCTGCAGTGATTATTTGCTGTGCAGTGAATATATTCAGTGAATAAGCTATGTGCTAGGCATCATTCTTAGTAGTGGCAACAAATTTGGATAAAACCAGCATAATTTTTGTCCTATGGAGGGGTTCAGAGTCCAATGAGGCAGTAGATACAAATAATTAATCAATCACAGAATTGTTATTTAAATATAATTGCTGAGGGAATAATTGTGAACATAAAGGGCATTGCAAAATATGAAATAAAGACAACTATGTGGAAGTTCAATGAAAGGCACCTGAGAGAGTCAGGCAAGGACCCAGAAAAAGTAGTATCTAAGAAGACTTCTAAAGGCTGAGAGGGAGTTGATAAGTAGATGGTAATATGAGAAACCCTGGGGGAAGCAAGAGTGTTTCAAGTAGAAGGAAAGTCTGTTGAGGATCTTCCATTTGCAGAGAGGAAAGCTCTTTCTGGAGGTCAGACAATAAACATCTACTTTCCTTTGATTCTAGAAAACCTGCAGAACCATAGAGGGAATCCTGGGCTTCATAGTAAGCCAGTCACATTTACTTATAAATAATGAGAAAACTTTAAAAGTTCTACTAAAATATTTTATATTTAATGATGTAAAATAACATATTGAATAACATTGAACTTAACTGAGTCTCGTTTCTTAGGTTTGCTGTATGATTTTTGAAGAAATTTTACATGCAAAATTTGAGACCACATCCTCTTTTCCTCTTTTTTCCTTTTCTTGTAGGTAGTACCTATCATGTAGTTAGAATGCACCATTCCTGCACAATGATGAGGTATTTATTGAAGCACCAGATGTGTATCTCTGTGACCTTACACATCATCTTATGGGTACCTATTTAAAAAAAAAAAAAACTCTCACACATGTGCACAAGAGACATTCAGGAAACATAATCTCAGAGTTGGTCTTTTCAATGAAAAAGGGGGACTAATGTAATCGCTCTCAGTGGAAGAGTGAATAAAAAAAGCTTGGGTTAGTCATATAATGAAACACTATCCATTAGTTGGAAGAAATTCCTTGGAGCATGTAAATTGATGAGGATAACATAAAAAATAAGATTCTTAGTTAACCTGACTGTTGTAAAGGGATATATAGTATAAACTTTACTTATAAATTTAAAAATCACAGAGAAAACTATGTATTATTCATAGAAGCAAATATAGATAGTAAATACAGAAAACACTAGAGACATCTGAGCAAGGAATAATGCAATAGAAACAGCATCTTTAAAATAGTCTATCTGTAGTATCAAGAATGCACACTTGAGGATAACGGGGAAGCAGGAGGGTTGAATGACTGTAGTTTTGATTAAGGAGAAAAGCATGCAAAGTCCAGAACTACTTCAAAGATAAAAAAAAAACTAAGGTCATGGTATTTGACTATGAGGATTGAAAACAAACATATGGCACATATGTTTCTAGCATAATTTGGTACCTAAAGGTCTATTTACTGTTGTAAACATAGGCACAAGAATGGTGACAGATTTATGGATGGGTGAAGGCAATACATCCAGTATCTGAAAAATTAATATGGATAATGTTCAAAGTTCATCAATAAAGGGCATGTGGGAAAAGAGCCTCAAGTCAACAGAGAATTCTGAAATTTGAATTCAAGTCTAAGCTAGAGACCCACCAGCAAGTATTGTAGATGATAAGACAGAGCAGATAAGATTGATTATGGTAAGTAGACAGAATGGGAAGGAAAATAATGTCCCAGGACTGAGTACTGAGTATTTTTTTCAAGTAATTTGGGAAGAAGAGACAAAAATTGGCAGAAGTTAGTGAACAAATGTCATGTGAACAAAGGAATCCCTACTTTTCATATTTATTTTACATTTATGTTAAATTTAAGCTGTTGAGAAAGATCAAGGAAAGAAAGGGAAGCTAAAGTCGGTAAGAAAATAACCAGGGGGTGATTTTCCCCAATGGAAGTGGAATCAATCCTTATCACTGGTCCATGATTTACTAGTGAACTAATTGATAAACAAATGGGAAGAAGCACCCCATTTTTGAAACAGCACCCAAGCTGTATCAGTAAGTTGACTGAATCAGGTGGTGAAAAGTATAGTATTTTCATATAATTGCATCTGTTTTCTTTCTGAGGTAAAACTATCTGTAGAGAAAGAGAAGGAAGCATATAAAAATTCTGTGGAGCAGAGATTATAAAAACTCTTGTAAAGACATGAAATGTATTTTGGGCAAGGGAACAACATAGGCAGTCTGTCTTAGTTTGATTCCAAGTCTAGGCTGGTGATTTTGTTTTATGATCATGTTAATATCCTTTGGCCACACTCAGACATCTATGCCCTATTACTTTGGGGATAATCCTTTCATAAGAGTCTTTTCATTTATTCATCAAAACAAATTGTCTTCCAGATGCCATACACATGTCTGAATTTACAATCAATATAAAGCATAGATCTACCTCGGGGAGTCTCTATTATTTCCTAAATTGGAAAATGCAATATTATTTCCTAAATTGGAAAATGCAGTGTGCAATGACAATATTATCAGGCTGAAGCATTCGTGGGCTTCCCAATTTGTTGTGTTGTTCCAATTCCTGAAGGAAGTATTAAGTATTGACAGTCCAGTATGGAAGAATTAATGTGTTTAAGAACAATTTACATAATTTGTGATAAAATTTTTCATCAGTCCTATGCTAGAAAGAAAGGACCCAACGTGGCAGAGTTTATAGTGTACAAAGTTGTCTTACTATTGTTTAGGCATAGTCATAATTTGAGAAAGTATGTATTCAAAAATCAGAGTACTGAGGAAAATTCTACTATGGTTACTGTGGTCTGAATGACTCAGCAGGATATTGACACACATTTGCTTTTCCATATACTCAAAAGAACCAGTGTTTTCTTTTTGCAAATGACTTCATTCTCCATCATAAATGTTGGGACTCCAAGTCCTAGTGAGAGAATTCCTTGGAAGCCAAAGAACATTTAGTCATGTAGAGTGATTGTTGAGGGATTTTTTTCCTATTTAATTTATGAAGTCCTTTGAGTGAGTAAATTAAAAAGTGGTGTGTTAGCATTTCACATTTTGTTAATTTCAAAGAGAATTTATTTAATAAGCAAGCTTATAATTTAAACAGTGTGATGTTTTGTGAAATATTTAGTTATATCTGTGCCAAGCAAATGAACTGAACCATTTTTATTGGAGTTTGATCTGAAAGAACATAGAGTAATACAATGGAGTCAGATAACTTGTGATCCAGTCCAAGCTCTGACTGTACCAGCTATAATCCTAGGAGCTCTTCATCTAGATCCCATTCTCATAACCTGTGAAAAGAATTTTTTTATTGGATGATCTCTAATGCTTTTCATTACCTTAATCTCAGTGTTAGTAACTGACAGTAATGTTTGGCCACATGAGAAAAGGCTAAACATTGTAAGAATATTAACACAAAGTATATTCATACTAAGTGTTGCAATTGCTCTTTTTTTTCCTGGGAAAATACTCAAACATAAGTTAAGGGGAGAAAAGGAGATTTATTGACTTATGGTTTCGGCAGGGTGATACAGTCCATTACGATTTGGATCACAGCTGGTTCAGTTTCTTGGTGCTGGCACTGGGGAGAATCTCCCTTAGGAAGTTGCTTTAGAGGAGCAGGAGCTATGATCTTTGGCTTTTGCTTCTAAAAGAATTTGCATTCTTATGGATATGACAGTCTTGTCTTCAAGTTGCAGACTCCTCAATTCACTAATGAAGATAATGTCTTAAACAATAGCTACAATTTTGTTGTCTGAAGTCTTCTGAAGTTTATCGTCACATTACATCTCAGGTAGAACAGATGATTCTAGCTCTCCCTTTCAGAACTTAATTCTCTTCATGTTTGAACATGATTTCATCATTGACTTACTTGTTGAAGTCAGAAATCAGAGTCTTGGTTAATTTCTGCCTCTTCCTCATTGACTCTGCATAGAACCCTAGTGAAATAATAATCAAAACTTCCATTTCCTATAATTGTAACTCTAGTACAAGCCAATTACTTTCCTGATTCTAACAAGAGCCCCTTTCTTTTGCTCTTGCTCTTCTTGCTGTATCTCAACCTTTCCTCCATATAGCCAAGATCAATCTAAGAACATAAATTGAATCAGTTAACATCCCTTGATTTCCTCATGTATTTCAAATGTAATGTAAGCTTAAATGAGTATATAGTTAACTTTCCATCTTCTTTCATCCTGGACCATTCAGTTTCCCTTTTCAAGGATTTCTATGTTTTAGTTTTATTCCTACAAACTGAAAAATTTTGCTTTCATAATCTTCTATTATATCTCATAGACATCTTCACAGTAGCATATAATATCTATCCTCATTCTCAACATTTAAAAAAGTTCCTACCCATGCACTTAATATTTTGCATTCCACTTATTCATAAGGGATATGAAAATCTTAAACACCATTGAATTCATACTACAGAAATTTTTTTTTAATTTTTCTGCTCATACAAATATAATAAGAACCTCTGTCCCCTCACTCCACCCCTCCCTGGACCTCCCTGTTCCCTCCCCGCTTTGTCCCTTCCTTTCCCCCCTCCCTCCCATTCCCCCAGTGCCCCCTCCTCCCATCTCTGAAGCATCCTTTAATGAGTATATCAAACTTTCCTCTGGGTCCTCCTCTCTGATGAGGTGTAAGGACTCAGTGGCAATTCCTAGAACTCTTTCTTGTGTTCCCCTTAAGTATAGGAACACTATTGTGACTGCTAATCCCTTGCTTCTAAGGATCCTAGTACCTTTAGTCCATGCTAGAATTTGAGGGGTCAATGATATGTTGGTCATTGCGCAGATCATGCAGAGTCCTGTTACAATTGTTTCGGCCCTAACTTGTGTGAGTATCTTGCATATCATGACTCCTTCCATCCTTGTGCTCCTACAATCTTACCACCCCCTCTTCCGCAAATTTCCCTGAGCTTCAGGATGTGGAGAGATTAGGCATTTCTGATTCCAGGTGGTTGATATAGAGTCTCTGATGTTCTGAATTATGGTTTGTGGATGATTTTTTTTTTCAGTTTTGCTGTTCCTGCAATGCCCTTGGTTCCATCCTGATGGGTATTGGATATCACCCCCTGGCCAGAGATAAAAACTTGCAGTCCTTGATGGTGGCCTATTTTCTCTGTTGTAACATGGTCCCCTCTGTTTCTGGTGGGGCCCTCCTTCCCCATCCCTCCTGTTTATAATCTTTACAATTACTCATACTACAGAAATTTATTAATTATGAGAATGCATATATAATCTCTACCTTTGTTTAACATGCCTCTTTGGATTGACAATTCCCAATAGCAGGTAAGCTAAGAGAAACCTTTACAATATTTGATCAAGTGTATGCTATAAATATTTATTAATATAATCAATCATATTAATATAGCCAATCACTTAATAACTCAGTATATTTAACTGTGGTAGACATTATGGGTCTTAAAACGGTTTTTAGATATCTATTGTTTGTCTTTAAAGAGGTAATATATTCAAATGTTAGACAGTCATAGAAAATGTCATTTGCCAATTGTTGGGAAATTTCATGTGCTCTGACTTATTTTTTAAAACTGAGATATCAGTGAGATGCCTCAGCAGGTAAAGGTGACTGGTGAAACCTAGTGGCCTGAGTTTAGTCTCCAAAGTTCACATGATGTAAGAAAAGAGTGAACTTTTGAAAGTAAAGTTGTCCTTTGACTTCCATATATGTACCATGACTTAGGTGACTCTCTCTCTCTTCATTTCTCTGTCATTCTCTTCTCAGTTCTTTCTCACTCTCTTCTCTCATACATAAATACACAAACACATAGTAAAATAGTTAAAATTGAGATAAGATAGTTAGATAATGTATATTTACATAGAGATATACATATATTTGTATATAAATTTGTAAAGACAATAAAATAATGTTATTTTAAATGTTTCACAACTAAAGTTTGCATTGATGAAAAACATCTGTCACTACAAAGGGAATAAAAGTTCATTTTAGAGCCAAACATTAGTGACTATGGACTGAATTCAAGTTGCCCCAAATAGTGTTCCAATATGGAAATAGTTTCACGGAGATTTTAGTATTTACAGAATGAAAAAAAAGTTGTGTAATCAAGGCATTTTAAAAATTCATTGTTGGAATCATCAGGAAAGCAGGATTCAGCAAAGTGAGGAATTCTCTGCTCCAGGATGTAGATACTATCTGATGACACTCTTAGGTCTTGATTTGCTGGAAACTAGTGGTATATTAAGTTATTGCACAAAGATTTTACTTGCAGTCCCAGGATGTTAGGGCAGACACAGAAATGAGCAACCAATGACTAATAAAATGGCTAAAGTTTAACCCAATGTAATTTGGCTTTAGAAATGCAACATTGAACTCTCCACAGTCAGTTCTAGCCAGTCATTCAAACTTGTAGAATAATTAGCATAGAAATAGTGTTTTTTTTTTTCCTTCTGGGAATTTTAGTTCATATTTGTATTCCTTAAATAAATGTTGGGATTGATAATGTATAAAAATAGGGGAAAACATTGCTTCTAAAGAGATGCAATAGTTGTTAGTATCATTGTACATCCTACTTCTACTAATTCTTTTTTATAGAAATATATTATTTGTTAAGTTTATCTTATAATGCAATGTGGGGGTTGTCAGGCCCAAATCCTGTTCTCTGGATGATACATTAGCATCTGAAATGGGCTTAACCTCCTTCCTTGGGAGGTTAAGTTTGCCTCTTGTCTGCAAGACAATGATAGGCCTAACTCCTTCCCTTAGAGGTAGAGTTTACCTCCAGTCTGTTCTTGGATCACTTTTGTTTCTCTTAAAAACTGGCTGGGCTGTTCCTTCCCCAACAGTTCTTTCCTGCTTATTTGAGATATGCTAATGCACGGACCAGGTAACTCTGTTTTGAGGCATACATTGTCCGTTCCCTTCTAGCAACAAGGTGCCATGCCTGTTTTACTCTACCTGGCGACATCATGTCTGGTCACAAAGCAAGTAGATGTCACTCCTGCTTTTTCTTTGTTAACTGGAATGTATTCATTTTACAAAATCCTGTAAAGAATTTGGCCCTGCTCCTTGACTGTTTTCCTATAAATACTATGTATGTTACAATAAAGATGGCTTGGATGATGGACATCCTAGGCTCCCTCTGACCTGATGCCTGATCAATTCCTACTGCTCCCACTTCTGCTTCTTGCAGGTAAGTCTGGGTTTACGCTGGTTCATGAGCCTGGACAATGCAAAGTCTTGACACTTTAAATAGCAGTTACCATAAATATGATCATTCTGCTTTTTGACAACTGTAACATTCTGTGATTAGATAAAAATCCACTATATAATTCTACTCTATAACATGGATTTTTTTCTTTCTCTTCCTATTTTTGTGCCATTTGTGGTGGGGATGTATGTATTCGTACATTCAGATTGTAAGTAGTTTACAAGTGTATGTAAGGGTACATTGCACATAAGAGTGCATGCATGTGGAGGCCCAAGCATGATAATCAGAAGAATCCTTGATTGTCTTCCCACCTTAGAGTTTTGAGGCTATATCTGTAAACTCAGAACTCACCAATAGGACTAGTGTGACCAGCCAACTTGTTGGGGGGATTCTTGTCCTCTGACTTCCAGGGTTGGAATTACTGGCAGACACTCGCACTTGTTTGGGATTTGCACATTTGAACTGTGGTCATTTTGCTTGCATGGCAGGTACTTTAACCACTGGGCTATTTCCTTGGCCTTCTGTGGTGTGTTTTTTTTTCAAATCTAAGTTAATATAAATCGAATTTTGAGCAGTATCTTGATGTGCACATCTTTGCAAGTGGTTCTGTTTCATTTGGGTAAAATTAGTAACATACATCGTAGAACTTCTTCTGTTAGTCCTAAGATATGTTGAGCAACCTTACAAGCTCAGCAATTATTTTTTGTATGTGCATGTTATACATATGGGTTGTGCATGTGCAAATTTGTGTCTGAGGTGGTACATATACAGGTGTGCCCAAGGAAGCCTGAGGAAGGCATCTATTTTCCTATCTGTGTCTCCCTTAAAACAGAGACTCTTTCTGAACTTAGAACTCACCTTGATTTTGTTTTGTTTGTATTTTCTTCAGCAACAAGCACTGTTGATCCCTTGCTACTCTCCACAGTGCTGAGATCATGGGTGTGGGTGGTCACACAGGCTTTGCATATAGGTGCTAGTGGTCCAAATGCATCTCCTCATGCTGACCCACTTACCCCACCATCTGTCCAACTCCCCAAATTTTCAATAACAGAAAATTTTCGATCACATCCTTATGTAGTTTATCATTCTTATCCATACCTTACAACTCAAATAATGTGGCTAATGCTATGGGACTCTTGTCTCATTCTCCAGCTGGTTTTCCTCCTTTTCTTTCCTAGTTTCTAATGTTGATATCCCAAACTTCTTGCTGTTCAACATATTTATTTTGGGAGGTTCTAATGTTTTATCATATGGATAAATATCATATATTATGTCAATCTCAGATAGCCATGGCAACCTAAACCACTTGAAAAAAGAGGTTTTTAAAAATTTTTTTTTATTATTTATTCAATTGTGCGTGTGTGTATGTATGTGCATGTGAGTGTGTGTGTGTGTAGAACCACTGGCGAATTCAGAAACCACCATGGACCCCTCCACCTCCTCCTTGTTAACTCTGCCCGGGGGGTTCACAGGCTCCGCCCTACCAGGACCAGAAGCGTAGGCCGCCCCCCCGCTTCCGTCCAGCATCTATACGTGGGGTCTAGGATCCAAACTCAGGACCTTCTGCCTGCAAGGCAGAGGCTTAACCCCTGATCACCTCTCCAGCCTCGAAAAAGGAGGTTTTATATATAAAACCTAGTTTTCTAAATTCAGGAATTCATCCCCAAACAGCTTATCTGTGTGGCCATTGCAGAAGAACAAAGAACATAAGCTTTGTTTTGTAAATCTCTTGCCATGATTTGTATGTATATGCTTTCTTGAAATAAAGTGTGTTTCTCATTTGTCTTAAAATAAAATGTTTCTCATTTTAGGTATAGCATATTTTTCAACACATAGTCCTTAGTAAAAAAAAAACAAAACACAAGAACAATATATTTTTTAGAGTTACAGATAGATCTTTGTTTGAAAATATGAACTTCCAACTTAGCGTTTTCCACCACCCCAGGGAGCAGAAAACTTCACAGGCTCCATAGTCTTTTCTTCGGTGCGTCCTGTGTGGGAGCCACATCAGCCCCCATTGCTGTCTTCTTAGATGCCTGCTTGGCCTTTTTTGCTTCGTGGGCAGCCCTTTTCTAACTCGTGGTTTCTGGTTCCTCTTGGCCATTACGTCAGCAAGGGATGCACAGTGACGCCCCTCTGGAATTAGATTTGCCCATCGGGTTCTTTTCTTTTGAATGTCTTCCGACTGTCCCTTTTTGTGCTTTCTTCTGTAAAGGACCGTTCAGTTTATTTGTCCAAGATTCCTCTTGCAAAGGAATGTAGACTTGAATTTTGCATTAAGAAACTGGAAAACCTTCCTGTGGGTCCTGGCATAGGCTGCCCGTGTTGGGGTAGACTTTGTACCTACTGAAACTGCACAGCTCCACCTTCCTGGAGAGGCTGGGTGTAGGGGAGCCTGGAAGATAGCGAAGAAATACAAAAACTATTTATAACTGCCCTTTTCCATGGGTATATTATTTACTAGGACCAATGGTCAAACCTCCAGCCCTAATTTAGTCACTGAAATCTCCAGAGATGATATTATATAAGACAGTCTGAATGGAGACCTTGGCACTCAGGCAAACCATCAGTATCAGACTAGGCGCAGTAATTACTCCGACTCCAAGCTCTGCCTGTATTTCAGGTGGTGATCAGAGACTGTTCTTCAATTACTTTCTCACAATCAAACCCACGAAAATTTTCAGTAGCCAAATTTGAGAAACACTGAAGTTCTTCCCGAATAGTTCCTTTCTTCTTGGTTTGGTTCAAGGAACGGGATCCGTGTCAATAGTATGTACCTCAAGTTTCACCACACTTAATACAGAGTCTAGGGTCCAATGCAGTTCTGAGGGGCTCTTAGAGTAGGATTGCTGATCTTTCCTGGGAAACTCAGTGGTCAAGAAATCAATCTTAGGTAGCCATGGCAACCTATTCAACTCATCATGATTTCCATAGCTTGCCTCCCTGATCTGTTTGCACTGCTCTGCAGTCCCCTTAACTTCTTCTCTTGCCTACACCAGTGTCCTCCTGCATAGTCTAATTCTGTTTCTTCCACTCTTTTCCCATTCTTCAACCAGTGCTACACATGGTTTTCCAAATCTGGCTAATAGGCATGTTGACTTTGTACAACTGTTAGGAGGAAATTTGAGTATACTTACAGCATGAGAAGTTTCCACATTTCTCTTCACTTTTTCTTGAGTTCTTTATAATGAATGCAGCATTTTCCACAAATGCAGTGCTCTGAAGTACTGTGTCTCTTTATAAGCATGGTACCGAAATCCTGTAGTCTACAGTGTCATCTGGGCTACTTGTATGAGACTGCTACGGCAATATAACTTTCAGAGGCATGTGTTCATCAAAACTTAATGAAATATTTATTTGCCACATTACTAAGAGAGAGTTTTCCAAATCCGAATGTCTCTAGTTTGTATAAGACACGAACAATCCTGAATTTTTCATTGATTAAAGGACTCGGTTATTTTGTGTAGTACAAGATCATATACCCAAAGAGAACAGTTTTGAAATGACATGGAAGTTCGTGGATTCATATGTCCCAAACTTTCTCAGTAGTTCACCTTCACCTCCAGACATTTCTCTTACTATGGACAACTTTGGGATGGTAGAAGAAGAGCAAGTGTTGCCACCTTTGAGATAACAATGTTTCATCCTCAGGGGTGTGGTGCAACCTGCAACCTTCATTGCATCATGCTGACAGTTTGAAATTGGCCATCATGGTTGCAAATATAGCTCTGCTGCTGTAAATTGCAAAAGAAGCATCCTTTCTATATATTTGCCAGTATCTGCCTGCTTGTACCAGATCTTTTTCTTCTAAGAAATCACAGCATTCTTAAGACATACTGTGTACAGAGAGACTGGTTAAACTGTAACTTTCCGCTTACAGACTTCCACAGGATTCTCTTCAGTTATTTCATTAAAGTCAGTGTATAGAACAACAAGGTCATCTGCCTTTTCAATAGAAACTACTGGTCTTGATGTCTATTTAACTCACTCACCTAACAACTGAAAGTGTGGCTGAGAGCTAAGGAAGGTATTCAAATTTTTAGTGATACTGAACGTGCACTTGAGTAGGTGTTCTAGTAAGAAGCTCTCTAAGATTAATCTCAATGTCATTGGATATGTTGCAAACATTTGCTTACATTTTCCTTAGTCTGCGCTGAGCCCAGTCCACAAAAGTAAAAGACAAAACTGTAAATAAAGAAAATACGACACAGATACATCTACAAAAATTCAAATGCACAAATAACTAATCCAAAACATTTGAGGTTCTGTCTGGAGTTCTAAGAGGTGAATGATTTTACCTAACCTCATATTTGACAATGACTGGAGATATTCCTGTTGTCATTATTAGGGAAAGAAAGGTTGTGTTCAAGGTGTGGGTGACAACTGTTGCTGAACTTCTTGAATGGATAGGAATCATCCTCAAATGAAGAATCATGCAGTCTCAAGCGCCAATAATACTGAAATTGAAAAGCTAGATCCTATGGAAATGGGATATGCATCATCTGTACCCTCACAAACATTCTTGAAAGTGTTGTCTTTGGCATCGGTCACATCTCTTGCCACAAGCCCAGTCTTTCCTCTCATGTGCTATGCCTTCTTTTACTTCAAATAATTAAATAGTGGCTTATATCTCTTTCCATCACTGAATTCTTTGAAATTATTTTGGCTTGCTCCAACTTTGCTGAACAGGGCAAGCAAATTTCCTTAAGATTGCCTCTCCTTAGAGAGAGGTAGATGAGGATAATGGTTGTTAATAATAAAATGATGTCCTATCTTCACAAATGGGAGAGTTGAGTTAATTTTGGAATGCACAAGTAACAGCTTTCTTTACTTTAAATTTGTCCTTTCTTTTCAAGTTTGTCGTACTGAAATTTTTGCTTTGTTCTGTATTTGGGTAATTAAAAGGTAGTAACTCAGCAGGTGGATTTTACCCCAGCTGTCAGAATTCTTGCTAAATATGACTTTGAACATCTTGACTAAAAAGGGACCTGACAATTAGAGTTTTTTTTAAAAAGAACTGTGTAATAAATGTGCTTCTTTGGAGACTTTATTTTTTATCCATTAATATATTTTAAAGTAGAATTACTAATTGCTATTCCACTACATTTTGTTACTGCTAATTGGCTTCCTATATTTGAAAATGATTTACTCCCCCGACTTTAAAGCTACTAACAGCAACCACTAAATCACAATCTTGACAGTGCAGCTTCATTTTGTTTCCTGATTACACTGTCTTTGCAATTCTAAATTTAACAAAGTGATTATGTCCTTGAAATTTTGCACTTTGTGTTTTTAGAAGAGACTCTGTCCTTTTTTAAATTAGAACCTTAAATCATCCTCCCTCCTAAATGATATTCCTTCATTTTGCCATTAAAAAAGCAAGTGGTACACCAGGTTTTAAGAAAAGCAAGGAGTAGTCTCTAAAGTTATTTGTGCATGACTAGGTGGTGGGATGTAGAAACACTTCAGAGATTTAATTCATGCCTCCCAGATAGATTCCATCTATTACTCTCAGAAGCCAGATGCAGTTATATGCATCAACATAATGGAAACTCAGGCAACTTTGAGAGAAAAATAAATGAAAATTAAAGAATGAGCACTAACTGCATACTGTCAGAATAGAAGCTAGATTGCGGTTCTGCTTATTTCATCAACTAAAACATCACTTTTGGGAACTTCTAGCAAGACCAGTAAGACCTGCCGTGAATCCCTCCCAGTGTGTGTGAATGAGCCAGGCACTTGGTTACTCTATTAATCAATATGTATTTACAAGCAGTCTTGTAATAGACAATTAGTTTATGTACATAAACATATGGTATCAGCGCTCAAAAGAACATCAAAGGTTCCTCTTTGTTATTTTCTGCCTAACATGTGCCTTTCACAGTGTGCTCTACACACCAGTGGCATTAACATACCTTCTTCAAAATCCAGAATCACACGCCCACCCAGAATCATAGAATCAAGCTCCCAAGTTGAGTGTGTTTAACTTTAGGCAATGGTCCAGCAGGTATTATGAAAACTAAGTTGGAATTTAGGAAAGCACAATATAACTGTATTTATTTATTTATTTATCTATCTATCTATTTATTCATTCATTCATTCATTCACTTTTAATGTTTGTGTATGCATGTTTGCATTGTGTGTGCAGGTACATGGGCACATGTTTGTGTGTGTGTGTGTGTGTGTGTGTGTGTGTGTGTGTGCATGTGGAGGTCTGAGCTTGATATGGAGAAGAATCCTCAGTGACTCTTCCACCTTATTATTTTGAGATTGGGTTTCTCGTTAGACCTAGAACTCACTACAGGGCTAGTCTTCCTATTCAGATCACGTTGAGGATTCCTAGAATTACATTTAGGGTTGGAATTATAGGCAGGTCACCAACCCTGTACCACATTTTCACTTGGGATCTGAACTCTGGTGCTTTCTTTTACTGCTGTGCTACCTCCCTAGCCCATAATACGATTTTTTTTAGATTAGGTATTCATATTAACAAAAGGAAAATAGATACACATTGTATTTAAAATCAGAGATCCTCTGTGAAGACTGTAGGAAATGACCAATTATTATTTATATTTTTAGGTATACTCATTTTGACAAAGGAGGATTTCAAGAATAACAGCAGCAAGCTTTCTATTTAAACTCACATGAAAGAAATCAAAAGAAATGAAGCTACTCCATTTAAATCATTTTAATCATGGAAATATCCTTAAATGATTTCTCAGAAAGTATAGCATAGTGCTTTTTGTGACTCACAAACAAGAATCAGAAAGGACACTAAGTCTTCCCTTTTGATCACAGAGCATACTGCAAGGCAGAGAATAAGAAGCAGTGAGATGAAGGAGGAAATAACAGGGATCACTTAAACAAGAAATGAGTTTGAAAGGGAAAGAGTCATTTCAAAAGTCTCCTGCGAGTCCTCCAGATAGAAAAAAAATTGAATATATTTTGGGGTCTGAGTTCTCTGAAAGTTCAAAATAGCCACAAACTCCTGTCAGCTGTTATGTAGGGTCATGGAGTCCAAGATGAACGTAAAGCTCAGCTAGTCAATACTTGCCTATGATAAGTCTTCGATGGGATCCTTCGTCACATGGCAAACACCCTCAGTGTTATAAAGAACACCACAGAGGAAGAAAAAAAAAGTGATGAGCCTGGAGCACATTTTTCCCCTTGTGGAAATAAACAGAAAAGAAATTGAAGGACTCCACAAGAAATTGTTGCTCATGCACCGAGAGGGCCATACATTTTGCTGACAGGAAGCATATAAAGTACACACCCTAAAATATTGCTCCCTAAGAGATAAATAAATAAATAAAGATGGCTTTTGTTTTCCAAAGCAGTCGGCTTCAGTATAAGTTTGAGAAGATGCGGCAATGGACCATCCTGCTATTGATGTCAAGCTTTCTGGAAGAGCTCAAGTCCTGGGAATGGAGCCAAACATAGTGTGCTAGCAAATAGCTCTAAACACTTTTCAGCACACTATTTAGTGACAAAACACTTAATAATACAGAAGAACTGGACCTTGTTCATCTTGACTTCGGGAGGTATTTATGATATAGCTTCAATCTACTTGCTCCACTGATAATAATTAGAACACTAAGATGTGCAAGCTATGGTGAGGCAAGCAAAATCTTCAGTCAAATCAGAGGTATGAAGTCTATAACAACACCTGGATTAATACCAACCTTGGGGTCTAGGAAGTCAGCTTCTACTTATTAGGGGATGTTGTCACATTCTCTAAATCTAAGGGTGATTTCCTTGATGATGCTAGGGTTGGAGTCAGTTGGCTACAGGTTTATAAAGTGACTGGAGAGTGAACAGAAAGCATTGGCAGAAAGGGTAGGGTAAGGAGCTCTGTCATAAATAGGAAATGCACAAATGACCTCATGAAATTGATATTCAAATATTTGGAAGTCAACTACAATAAGAAAGCCATAAATTCATACAGTGATGCAGTTTGAAAAGATTGCATCGCTGACTTTAGATGAAAAAAGTAATTGACAAAGTAAAACACAAAAAGACATCATACAGTGTGCTCTTTTATCAAGGGGTCGGTCTTCTGTTCTTATCCATCTTCTTAGTTGTAAGATCCCACAAATGTGGAACTAAATATATCTCAATCATCATTATGTTGGTAATAAGCAGCAAAATATTAATGTTTATCATTTTAAATGTATTTTTTTAAACTTTATTCACTCATTTAATGTGTGTGTGTGTGTGTGTGTGTGTGTGTGTGTGTGTGTGTGTATCAGAGGGCACATGTGTCCCTGTGGAGGACCAAGGGTGGCTTTGGGAATCATTCTGGATTGCTTCTGCCTCCTTCTTATTTCGCTCTGGGATTTCTCAGGCTCCACCCACCAAGGCCAGAAATACACGCTCCATTTCTGCCTATTGTTTCCGCACGGAACCTAAGATCCAACTTCTGCTTGGGAGGCAGAGTCTTAATCCCTGAGCCATCTCTTCAGCCCTATTTATTCATTTTAAATATTTGTTGAGCACATGTTGTAATCATTGTCCAACTTACTAGATGATGGAGTAATCAAAAAATTAGGAAGTTATGGTCCCTACATTCTTGGCTTTTACAGGCTAGTTGGAAGAAAGGATGTTAACTGAAATATTTTGCTTGAGTTGAGGATCTACCTTTAATCATTATGTGAGCATTATCTGGCTACTTGGGTGTAATATTGATCATAGGGAGCTTTTTTTAAGAAAGTGATATTAAACTGTGATCAAATGAGGAAGAATGAGAGTTTTAGAAAAAAATTTTGTGGACTCACATTATGCTGCTGATATGAAGATTACCACATACAGAATTAGAAATATTCATCCATGTGATGAATGAAAAACTAATAAAAATAGTGACAACCACTGGATCTTTTACCATGAAGGATATTGTTATAATTTTGCTAAGAAGACTACAGAACCTGAAGCTGTTGCTGCTCTGCAAAATGGTCTTCTATCTTCATCTTTACAAATACTATGCATTTATGCACACAAATATATATATACACATATATATGTATGTGTGTGTGTGTATTTGAATTTTTTGAAACTTTGTTCTGTCTGTCTGCTTTGGAAGAAGGCATCTCAATTTACCAACTTGAGTTGGAATTGTTCAGAAATTAAGAGAAGTGTTATTCTAAAAATATTAATTTGTTTCCATTTAGAATAGGAGTTGAAGGACCCTATTGAATATGTAAGGTCTTAACTACAAGGATTTGGGTATGTAGAATAACAAAGTATTTCTTAAGTGTTAAAGAACTATAAATACATAAATATGAATCTTAGCTTTAGGATTTATTACTACTCTTTAGTCTAGAACATGAGATTAATTAAAATTAAAAACAGGAAAACAACTTTTATTTGCTATTAGACATGATCACTATTTGAATTTTTACTGTTTTATCCTTTGCTTATTTGGTTAGGGTCTCATGTGGTCCAAGCTGACCTCAAACTCATTGTATAGATAAGAATGGCCTTAACTCTGGTCCTTCTGCTTGTATCTCCTGGGTGCTAGACTCCCAGATGTGTACTATCATACCTCGCTTGAATCCATATAGTGTTATGGCTTAGGACAGAAGGAGAATTTACAAAATCTATCAATTCTGATTTGACAAGTCAGAATTTTTTGTTACTTTTGAAAATTATTAATTATTTAAGTCAGCAAGTAAATGATTTCATTATGATGTTTTTGTACACATGAGTAATACTGATGTTTTTAAACTTCCTATATGTTAAAAAGTAAAATGTAGAAGCAACTGAAACAACTTATAACTAGGAAAGAGAGTTGAAGAAACTATATATATATATAGTCCGCAAGTAAATGATTTCACTATGATGTCTTTGTACACATGAGCAATACTGATGTTTTTAAACTTCCTATATGTTAAAAAGTAAAATATAGAAGCAATTGAAACAACTTATAACTAGGAAAGAGAGTTGAAGAAACTATTGAGGAATTTTAGTAGAGAAGTTCCATTTGGAGAGAATATGAAGAAATATAATTAAAAGAGAAATGGGCTAGAAAATTTCTGAAATATGCTAAATGTATTTAACCTGTATTTCGTGAATCAAAATCCCAATCATATATAAGATAAATTAAACAATTTGGCTTAGAGACCATGTTCTGAAAATTTGGAACACCAGAGACATAAAATATAACTTAAAAGAGAGTGAAAAAGAAGAGAGATTGTCTGTAGAAGTCTGATTAGCAATAAGTTTACATAGATCAGCATGTTCAGGGAAGGGGGGAAGTGGGATGGAAAGAAACAGTAGGGAAGAGGGGAAAAGGGGAGAGGGGGAAGGAGGTGTCAAAGGTACCTATTGAGCTTGTGTAACTAGGTAAAAGATAATAAGTAAATTAAAAAGAGAAATAGGCTTAACAAATAATTTCTCAGTAAAGCCAGGCAAATTATTTTCAAGTGTTAAGAGAAAATCATCTCTCTAGAATTCTATTCCCAGTATATTTTTTTTGAAGAATGAAAAAGAAATATAGAAATTCTTTAGCAGGGCTGGAGAGATAGCTCAGGGGTTAAGATTCTACCGCAAAAGCATAAGGTCCTGAGTTCAGATCCCAGGTTCCATATAAAAACACCATACAGAAAAGGCTGCGGCCTGCACTTCTGGCCCTGGTGGGCAGAGCCTGGAAAATCCTAGAGTGAAACAAAAAGGAGGTAGAAGCAATCTAGGATGATTCCCAAAACCACCCTTGGCCCTCCACAGGGACACATAGTACCCTCTGATACACACACACACACACACACACACACACACACACACACACACACACACACATACTCACTAAATAAAAATAAATAAAGTTAAAAAAGGAAGTTCTTCAGCAATTTGTAAAAGATTGCCAGGGTTGGGGCAGTTTGCTGCTCACTCTGCAGAAGAGGGGTTCAATGGAGTATTGGAGAGGAAAAAAAACGTCTGAAGCATGCACTCAGAGAACTAGGAAGCCTGTATAGTAAACAGTAAAACACATGAGGAATGATGAGCAAAGAAATTAACACAGCCTGGAGAATATCTGAATAAACACCATGTATAACAATTCTAATAATGCTTTGTATTCTCTCTCTCTCTCTCTCTCTCTCTCTCTCTCTCTTTCTCCCTGTCTCTCTCTCCCCCCTGTGTTTGTGTGAGTGCAGGTATGTGTGGCCGTTATCAGTGCGAACTGGTGTGTGTATGTCTGGAGACACGAGTGTGACATTGGGAATCATCCTGGATTACTCTACCTTCTTTTGCTTTGTTCTGGGGTTTTCCAGGCTCTGCCTTCTAGAATCCAGACCAGGATTACAGGCTGCTGCCATATCTACCTGGCCTTTTCATCTGGGATCTGGGAATCTGAACTCAGTTCCTTTTGCTTGCAAGGCAAAGGTTTCTACTCCAGCCACCTCCCCAGTCCCTATATTAGTGATTTTTAGTGAGAGAAATTCTTCTATGTACCAAGAGATTTTTACGATTAAACACTTAGCCACTCTTTTGAATAAACCGTCATAGAACTTAGTGGGAAAAATGTGTTCCTTTACAATACATATATAAATAGGACCTGCAAGATGGCTCAGCAGGTAAAGACATCTATTTACAAAATTGGCAACTTCAGTTCCACCACAGAAATCCACGTGGAAGGAGAGAACTGACTTCTGAAAACTGTGTTCTCAACTCCACATTCACACCATGGGTCACATATGTTCTTTCTCTCCCCCCCTTTCTGTCTGAAATAAACAAAATATTTTAAATATACATGAATGAATAGTATTATATTTATGCAGTAACTGTGGCAGAACCATGAGAATGAATGAACTACAAATATTTGTTTGAATTTGGATGAAGATAACCCACTAGCTTCTCATACAGGTGTTTTCCACAGACCTGTGGTTTTGGTAATCAGCTGTGATAAGAGGAAAAATGGAAGACAATCCATTTTTACTTGCTGTTTGATTGGAATGTTCAATTTTGATATCACAGAACAAACTGGGCTACTTCTCTATAATTTTATCAGCCGGTCTATCTCATATAATCAGTAAAAGGCAGAGCCAACATTTCTTCAATTTTCTAATTGTAAGAATAAGTACCATTCTTTGCTTCCTATCATTTTTGAGCATTTTGATGAGATTAACCTAACTCAAAGTGCATTTCCTCCGTTGATTGCTAACATGTAATAATGCAGTGAGAAAATGTCCTAAAGTGCATGTCACACAAGTGTGCTCTCTTCCCTCTTATGTTACCAGGAATATTTTTCTCTGTTATTTCACTACATAAAAATGCAAAGTTAAAATTTTTAAATTATATTCTACAAAACTCAATAGTTGTGTAATACTTAAAAGAAAATGAGAGCTGTGCTGCGGAGATGGATCAGGGGTTACAGCCTTTGCCTCAAAAGCAAATGAACCTGAGTTCAGATCACTAGATCCGACATAAAATAGATATGCAGTAGCTTGTAATTCAAACCCTGGAAAGCAGAGTCTGGGAAACTCCAGTGCTAGCAAAGCAGGGAGGTAGAATAATCTAGAATGATTACTGATATCACTCTTGGCTCTTTTCAGGCATGCACACTCAAATGCCCTCTTGTATACATGACTGCACCCACATGTACATCCACCCACATGCACAATACACATACATGTATATGAAAAAAAAAAAGAAGACCTTCTTTGTGATCAAGAATGGTATCATAGACATATATTAAAAAGCATTTTATAGTTTTAATTTTCAAAACAGTTTCTTTTACTTGAATGCATACTTAGCTTTTTTCTGTACTCATTACTTCTGTTTGATATCAATATGTATTTTGTTTAGTTTTAGAGTATAAATTATATTTATGACTATAGGGAGAGAGTTGATATTAAAACAAAAGACTGTTTTGGTAACAAGTAGTTAATACACTTGGCATTTTTTGGAAATGAAAACTAATGAGCAAAGTGAAGGTTTGCACAGGTGCGTGAAGAAAAGCGAAAAGTTGGTCTACTAGCATAATAATTGAAAAGAGTAAGGTTAGCATTGGGCACAATCATTTGTTTTAGTTAAAGGCCATTCTAAAAATGAAAGACAAAGAATTTCAAGTTCAGAAAAATTGTGAAAGTCAATATTTTTTCAGTGTATTTTCATAAAAATATTTTATTTTCTATTTGAGAAAGGAGAAAGAGAGAGAGAGAGATTGAAAGATTGAGAGCACACACATGCATGTGTAGGTCAGGGGACATCTTTGAGAAGTTAATTCTCTTCTTTCTCCATGCATGTGTTCTAGGAATAAAAGTCAGGTTTCTTGGTCTGCATAAGATACATTACCACTGAGTCATTTTTACCCACTAACCATCTTGCCTTTCCAAAACTGAGTTCCTTTTCCAAATTTCTAAGTAGTTTTGATCTCAGGGGTTAACATTGTGCATTCCCACGTGAAAGGTCTTGAGAATTCATGCTAAAGAAAAGCGTTTTACTGTGTTTGGCTATTATTTCCAGCCATCTCTCTGTATGAACATTTTTAAATGATTTTTATGTAACGGAAAAGACAATCACTGAAGTTTATTCAGTACTCATGTGACAGATGATACCTCTGTGTGTGTGTGTGTGTGTGTGACTGTGTGTGACTGTGTATGTGTATGTTTGGTAGTCAGAGAATACCACAAATTAGCTATTTCTATTATCCACATTTTAGAAACAAAATGCAAATTTCAATGTGATGAAATAACTTGCCCATGAATTGAATGGAGATGACATTTGAGCCCCAGCATTCTGGTGAGTACTTAGGCTCCAGTCCTGTGTCTTAGCCTCTGACTTTTCGAAGTGTCAGCTTGCTATTCTGCTGAGACAGACAGACAGACAGACCCCAGACCCCCCAAATACACACACACACACATTCACACACACACACACACACACACACACACACACACACACACACACACAATCGTATGCCCACACACATATGGGAGGGAAGGTGAATGGAATTATACTTGTAATTCCACATTTCTTTGACAATTCCACATTTCTACCTTTGTCTGAAATATGCTGGAAAAAATAACATTTAATTGGAACAACTGATACAATCATGTACTGTTGTCTACTAAAGTAACAAAAGCTTCTCCATGTGGAACTTCACATAGAACATGAAGTAATTAATTATTTGAATTTTTGTAAATCTTATTTATCAATAATTATCTATGAGTGTTTTGTCATTATTTAACATACTCAGACAAACACACATAGCATAATTCTTAGATTAAAGTTGCTCACAGTTTTATTTTGGAAACAATATTTCTCCATGAGATATTTTAGTTTTCTTCTAACTCTGAGAATTTGTGATTAATTAAACTGAAAATAGAATCTTCTGTGACTTGGGAGGTTCATTGTCAAAAGAGATTTAGCAAATAACAGAAGATATTCTGTGGAAAACATAACATTTACTCTCAAGAATCAACCTACATGAGCATTGTACCAAGTTCTTTCTGGACTTATATCCCATAATGATATTCTAAAATAAATATTTTTACCTCAAGGAGATGTTAATGAGAAGCTTAGGCCCAGGAAAATGAAGTAAACTGATTAAAGTTGAGAATTAATAAGAAAGAAGGAAGAAGAAAAAAACTCAAAAACTCAAAAACTCATTCAAAATCCTCTATTCTTTTAATTTTGTTAAATGCCATGTTAGTTAGTCAGTAGTTAGTTAGTTAGTATTCAAAGAGCACTGAACATTACTTCAAACCCTCTGGATTGAATTACAAATATCTGTTTTTTGATGTCTGCACAAAAACCACTTTTTTTTTTTTGAGCCAAGACATTTCCATGTTATGTACTGGATTCAGTTATAAATATTTCCAAAGTAAATGCTCATAGTTATTTTTAAATATCCAATATCTTACTGAGTTATTTGAGAGAGTGAGAGAGAGAGAGAGAGAGAGAGAGAGAGAGAGAGAGAGACAGAGAGAGATGCACTAGGTGAGCTACAAGGAAAAGAACTCAGGTTGTCACGTTTGGGTTGCAAGCAGGTGCCTTACCCACTGAGCTATCTCTCAGACTGCATCATGTGCTTTTATGGAATGGACTTGCTTGCTTGGCATTTTCCTCCTGACCATGAGATACCTGACTGTGGCAGTCTGGAAAATCAGTGTCACAAGACATCCAGACTGAAATCTGTGGGAAAGAAGGCTTTCTGAAGATGAATTTAGTCTCAGCTCAATGAGTTCAGCGGACTGTGGAATCGTTTACTAGCAAGTTTCTCTAAGCATAAGAATACATCATAATTGCTTACAGCATGTGACTTCAGAAATACACACCCCATAGATGTGCATCTTATTTGCACTGCCAGAGTGAGCAGACTCTTCCTTCCATGATTAGGAGCACATGAAGATCCACTCTAGTTTCCCATGGCGTCCCTCATCATCTCCGCATCAGTGAATTCATGATTATAGCTACACCTTCAGATTTGCTAATGTAGGACTCAGTGATGTTCCGCTGTTCCACTCAGAAGCTCCTGTCTACATGCAACCCCATGCCAGAGCGTTCCATCCTAAGCAGCCTTCCAGTCATCCCAAGTCTTTCCATCCCTGTTCCTTCTTCTTGAGTCTAGTCAAAGGTAACTTCGCCAAGGGTGAATCAGCAGCTTCCTCCCAGTCTCACTGCATCAGTGCCTGCCCTTCATCTACTCACTTCTCCACACTACATAAAAGACGTTCTAGATGGTCAGGCTTATCCTATCCCACCTCTCATGTGCTTAACATTCTTCAGTGTCCTCACGGTGCTTCTAGGCCATGACTTAACATCTCTGCCTTATCTCTACCTGTTCTTTTCAGCCACATTGAGGGGATACATGAATAGCTCATTGTGATTTTAGAAGAGCTTAAAAAGATGTTGCATGTTTTCATGTGCTTATTTTTCATTTGCATATCTTTTCTGATAAGGTGTCTGTTCATGCTTCGTGACCAGACCATTTTGTGTATGTGTGTGCACACGTGCAGTGTGTGGGTGTGTATTGTGATTTGTGAATGTTTGTGAGTGCGTGTTGTGGTGTAGGTGCATGTGTGTATGTTCTGGTGTGTGTGTGCGTGTGTGTGTGCGCGCTGTGGTGTGTGGCGTGCGTGCATGCGTATCACATGTGGAAGTCATAGCAGGATGTTGGGTATCTTCCTCGTGGCTCTCCCTATCCTGCAGGCAAAGGGGTGTGGGTCTGGGCTGGCAGAGGCTGCTGTCAGCCTGTCTTCTGGGTTGAAGGCATATGAATATCCCTTTTTGTCTGGGACTTCAGAGAAGGGACCTACAAAGACCTGACACTGACTCTGTGGCACCTCACTTGAGTTTTTCCTCTCAGAGTTCCCCCTCACATATAGTTCCTTAAAGCAAGAGAGAAGGTCAGGAGTGATGGTGGTGGTTGGGGAAGGGAGAATCTAGAACTCCCAAACTGGTAGCACCAACTCTGGAATGGTGCTACACCAGGTTCCTGTTCTACTCTGCGGTCTGGAACACTCCCCAACCATCTGCGTTCATCTCTGGGCTTTTTCTTCACCTCCTCCGATCTTGCCACACCCATCTTCACCCAAGCCCAGTATCTTGTGTACTTGGACTCTGCAGGTGAAATAGGGCTTAATCAACAATGCAGTGGTCGCTGGCGTTCCTTCCCGGGCTTGTTAGGGGATTTGGGAGTGGACATCCAAAGGGTGACCAAGGGGTGAGCTCTTTTTTTTTTTTTTTTAGATTTTTTTAAACATTTTTTATTATTATTTCTGCTCATACAAACTTAGTGGGTACACCGGTTCCCTCCCTCCCTCCTCCTCCCCCCAACTCCCCTCACCCCTCCCTCTCCATCCCCCAGTGCCTCCCTCCCCAATCCCTGGAGAATCCTTTAACTTGCCTGCCAGTCTCTCCTCTGGGCCCTCCTCTCCAATGACGTACAAAGACCCAGTGGTATTCCCCTGAATCCTATCCTGTGTTCTCCTTAAGCATAAGAATACTACTGTGGCTGTCAATCCCTTGCCTCCAAGAATCTTGGTGCCTTTAGCAAATGCTAGACTTTGTAGGGTCAATAGTGTGTTGGACATTGCGCAGGGCATGCAAAGACCTATTATGATTGCTTCGGCCCTAACTTGTGTGGAGTATCTTGCATATCATTGCTCCTCCCATCCTTGGTCTTACTGCCCTCTCTTCTGCAAATTTCCCTGAGCTTCAGGATGGGGAGAGATTAGGCTGGCCTAGTTCTAGGTGGTTGATATAGTCTCTGAAGTTCTGGATTATGGTTTGTTGATTTTCTTTTGCAGTTTTGCTGCTCCTTCAATGCCCTTCACTCCATCCTGATGTGTATTGTATATTACCCCCCTGGCCAGAGACAAAGAGCTATTAAACTAGAGTCTTGTTATAAGAGCCCATTCAAAGGTAGATGTAATAAAAGTAGGAAACCACAGTGAGGGGGGGGTCAATCACCCATTTGCAAAATGGTTACTTTTTATCTGCCAAACTATATGCCCTCCCCTTCTGGTGAGATCATACCCCCTCAGTTGTAAGTGATCAGGAACGTAAGTATGTGAACTTAACCAGATGTCTCATTACTTACTTGTAGTCCTTGATGGAGGCCTATTTTCTCTGCTGTAACATGGTTCCCTCTCTGCTTGTTTCTGGTGTGGCCCTACTACCCCATCCCTCCTGTTCATAATCCTTGCAATTACTATAGGTATTACAGAGATTTATCTTTGAGTGTTTCTAGGTGGGCTGGGTGGGTTTGGTACTAGGAACCACCTATTAGGGAGTACATATGGAGCATAGTTTTCTGTGTCTGGGATACTTCACTCAATAAAATTGTTTCTAATGACATCCATTTCCCGGCAAATTCCAGTAATTCATCATTTTTGATGGCTGAGTAGTACTCCATTGTATAGATGTACCACATTTTCCTTATCCATTCATCAACTGTTGGCCAGAGACTATAAAAACCATAGTTGAAAGGATAGGGAGCTCCCTCGAGCTGATTGGGCTAGTCCAACATTTCCTAAACAGACATCCAATGGCACAGTCACTGCTACCAACCCTCAACAGTTGGGATCTTGTGGAATTAAAGAGCTTCTGTTCAGATAAAGAGATTGTAACACGAGCTCAAAGGCAACCCACAGAATGGGAGAAAATCTTCACTAACCACATATCTGATAGAGCTCTACTATCCAAAGTGCACAAAGAACTTCGAAAACTTAACACCAAGGAAACTAATGGCCCAATTAATAAATGGGCCCTGGAACTTAAAAGAAACTTTACCAGGGATGAAATTAAAATATCTAACAAATATCTTAAAAAATGCTCCACTTCCTTAGCCATCAGGGAAATGCAAATCAAAACTTCCCTGAGATATCATCTCACCCCGGTCAGGATGGCAAAAATCCACAACACAAACAACACCAAATGCTGGAGAGGATGTGGAGAGAGGGGAACTCTCCTACATTGCTGGTGGGAATGCAGGCTCATACAGGCACTCTGGCCAGCCATCTGGAGATTCTTAAAGAAATTAAAGGCTGAAATGCCATATGACCCTGCTATTCCACTTCTGGGAAAGGGGTGAGCTTTTGCTCAGTTACTCTTTCGAAGAGTGAGGACAAAGTGGGGACAAGAGGACAGAAGAGGACCTGTGGGAATGTCTCCAGAGACCCTAACCAGTTCCACTTGCTCTTGATCTCAAAGTACAATGGATCTGGGGACCAGAGGGCAGGCCCACGTGCTATGGGAGGCCCTGTGGTTTGTGGGAGGTGCCAAGGCTTCTGGATTCCACTCCTCCACTGAACCTCCTTTCTCAACAAGTCAAATCAGCCCTCCACTCTTCCTGTTCTAAAAACAGAGGCAAACCGTCATGCCACCCCAGAAAGTAGGAGGGACTGATGCTGAGGGACTCAGGGCTGCTGGGATCCATGTTCCTTTCCAGAACCATCCACCTCTAGTAGGGCACGGATACTCCCCTATCCAGTCCATAGTCTCTTGTAAACCTCAAAGGTCTTTTAGCTTCCTGTCTCCTCCCACTCCCCAACAAGTCCTCCAGGGAAAACGTATTTCTTGATTTCTGCCCTTTTCCTCCTCCATTTAGGTACTTTTGGACCCTTTTAATAGCTGGAAGCAAGACAAAAAAGACCACCTCACAGAACCTGTATTTAAAAAGAAACAGAAGTGACCCTGTGAAATCTGCCTCTGTCCCACATTTCATGTGTATGTGAAGCCCTCCCCTCATCTTTTATACCACATTGTTGTCTTTCTTTGGTCTGTTTGATCTCCTTCCCTCCTGGCCTTGTGTGCCCCCTCAGATTTTTCTGGCCAGTGATAAATATTGACTTGAACCACTAGTGAATCTTTTCTCCTTGTGACTCAAATAAAAGTATAATTTTTACTTGGAAAAAAAATGGCATATGTAGCCATTTTGCTGATAGCCTCTTCAAGGAGACATGAATGAAGAAGTATAGGAAAAACTGTGAAAGGCAAGTTTCAAACTGATCACTGAATTGTGTGATCAAACCAACCTACCCTGAAGTCTGCCATTCATGTGGATATTATAGTCTTTTAATATCCTATCATAGAATAAACATCCTTGTTTTTAATATATGAAAAGATGACTTGAAATATCCAATTCTTTTGGCATGAAAGTGCCCTGTTTCAAAATTACCTACTATAAAATTTCAGACAGTGATGAGAAGCATGAAGAGCTTCACTCTTTTCGGTTGGCACTATATGATCTATCCGCTACTCACACTCACTCCCTGAGTTTATTCCATGCTTTATAGGTGTCCTAGGTCATTGAATGCACACATCTTAACTAGATTATGTGAAGTAATAAGGTTAGTAATATTATTTAAGTACAATGTATATTTCTTTAAAAAAAGTCCCAGATGCAATGAATACTCATAATCACTCTTAACCACTGGCATACAAATCTATTAATTTAAAAAGATCTTGCAGAATATTTTAATATCGAGATAGTTTTCACCTTTTTAATGTTTACTAATAATACTCCTTTGATCACAGACATTCATACAAATGCTTGAATACATGAAATTCTTGCATGTCTAGGCATTTGTACACACATACACACACACATACACACACACATACACACACACACACACACACACACACACACACACACACCATATTCTTTTTCTCATACACAAAACCCTTTCAAACTCCTAACATTATTTTCATGCTGTGGGCAGAACTTTAAAACAAGAGGAATTTGAATCTCTAACTGGATTAAAAGGTTAATTGTCTAATCTTAGTTTCTTTCCCGAAAAAACCATTTTGACCTATAGAAGCTTCCTGGCAGGAAGCGAGGAATCTTTTGAAATATAATTAAATAAAACGGTCTTATCTCTTAGGTTAACTGTTTGCACATAACAATGTTAGTGTCTTAGCAACAGTTAGTTTTTACATACTTTTTTAAAGAAAATAAGACCTCCTTTGTCTTTGTAGGCTTTTATGCTTTGAAAACTATCTGTAAACTTTGCTTATACTAACAACATTTATTTTGAGAAAATATTTTAGAAAATGTCATAAACAAATGAACAAACATTTCACTCTTTCTGAGATACAGGAAGCAGCTCAAAGATTAGAGGTGTTTCAGAAAATGTTCAGTTTTCTATTCTTGTCAAGTACTTATGATGACAAAACAGCTTTCCAAAATTCTTACAGAAATGCTTTATTTGTTGTATCTGACATAACAAACTTTTGATAGGTCTCACATTCTCTAAAGTGCTGGTGAGCATTGCAGTTATTGTCAGCATACCATTAGGATTCAGTAACATGAATTTGAAATGTTTCATGTCTGAAATTTTCTCAATGTGTCATTTATTTGAATTCTCACTCTTCACTTATATGATAAATATAAGGTTATTATCAATTTTATTTGGAGTGATTTATTATAAGTGATCATATTTCCTCATCTCTGTATTTGATAACTTTAGTACAGCTTCAAAAATATTTAAAATACAGGGGGAGGAGGAAGGAGGGAGGGAATCGGTGTACCTATTAAGTTTGTATGAGCAGAAATAATAATAAAAATGTTAAAGATATTTAAAATACACTATTTTTTAGCGATTTTAAAATATACTGTGTATATGTGTGCATGTTATGTATGCGTGTATATGTGTATATATGTGTGTTTGTGTGTATATGGGTACATATGTGTATGTGTTTATGTGTGTGTATATGTGGATGTGTGTGTGTGTGTGTGTGTGTGTGTGTGTGTGTCCCAGAAGTCAATGTCAGGTGTCCTTGATTACTTTCACCTTTTTTTAAAAAATTTATTTTTATTATTTCCACTCATACAAACTTAACAGGCACACCGGTCCCCTCCCTCTCTCCAACCCCCCAACCCCCCCTCCCCATTCCCCAGTGCCTCCCCCTCCCATCCCTGGAGCATCCTTTAATGTGTATGCCAGACTCTCCTCTGGGTCCTCCTCTCCGATGAGGTGCAAGGACCCAGTGGCATTTCTCAGAACACTTTCCTGTGTTCCCATTAAGCATAGGAACACTACTGTGGCTGTCAATACCTTGCCTCCAAGGATCCTAGTGCCTTTAGCAAATGGAAGACTTTGTGGGGTCAATAGTGTAATAGTGTGTTGGACATTGCGCAGGGCATGCAAAGTCTAATTATGATTGCTTCGGCCCTAACTTGTGTGGAATATCTTGCAAATCATTGCTCCTCCTGTCCTTGTGCTCTTACAATCTTATCACCCCCTCTTCTGCAAATTTCCCTGCGCTTCAGGATGGGGAGTGATTAGGCTGGCCTAGTTCCAGGTGGTTGATATAGAGTCTCTGATGTTCTGGATTATGGTTTGTTGATTTTTTTTTTCACTTTTGCTGCTCTTGCAATGCCCTTCATTCCATCCTGATGGGTACCGGATGTCACTCCTTGCAGTCCTTGATGGAGGCCTATTTTCTCTGCTGTAACATGGTCCCCACTCTCCTTGTTTCTGGTGTGGCTCTCCTTCCCCATCCCTCCTGTTCATAATCTTTGCAATTACTATAGGTATTACAGAGAATTATCCTTAAGTGTCTCTAAGTGGGTTTGGTACTAGGAGCCACCTATTAGGGAGTACATACAGCACTTAATTTTCTGTGCCTGGGATACTTCACTCAATATAATTGCTTCTAATTCCATCCATTTCCCAGCAAATTCCATTAATTCATCATTTTTGATAGCTGAGTAGTACTTCGTTGTATAGATGTACCACATTTTCCCTATCCACTAGTCAACTGCTGGACATTTGGGTTGATCCCATGACTTTGCTTTTGTAAACAGTGCTGCTATGAACATGGTTGTGTTTGTGGTATCGAGATGAATTTTTGCTGTATGGGGGGTTATTCCCAAAAGTGGAATAGCAGGGTCATATGGCATTTCAATCTTTAATTTCTTTAAGTATCTCTAGACGGCTTGCCAGAGTGGCTTACATTCCTAAGCTTACATTCCTACCAGCAATGTAGGAGAGTTCCCCTTTCTCCACATCCTCTCCAGCATTTGGTGTTGTTTGTACTGTGGATTTTTGCCATCCTGACCGGGGTGAGATGATATCTCAGGGAAGTTTTTGATTTGCATTTCCTTGATGGCTAAAGAAGTGGAGCATTTTTAAAGATATTTGTTAGACGTTTTAATTTCATCCCTGGTAAAATTTCTTTTAAGTTCCAGGGCCCATTTTTTAATTGGGCCATTGGCTTCCTTGATGTTTAGTTTTCTAAGTTCTTTGTGCACTCTGGACAGTAGAGCGTTTCTGGTCCTGGTAGGGCGGAGCCTGTGAGTCCAGGGGCAGAGTAAACAAGGAGGAGGTGGTCCATGGTAGTTCCCGAATTCGTCTGTGGTTCTACACACGCACACACACACATACACATGCACAATTGAATAAATAATAAAAAAAATTTTAAAAAATTTTGAAAAAAGAATTGCTTTGGGATTTTTATTTTTATTATTATTTATTCAACTGTGCGCATGTGCATGTGTATGTGGGCATGTGTGTGTGTGTCTGTGTGTGTGTCTGTGTATGTGTAGTACCACAGACAAATTTGCAAACCACCATGGATGCCTCCACCTCCTTCTGCCCCGGGATTCACAGGCTCCACCCTACCAGGACCAGAAACGCAGGCCGCCCCCGCTTCCACCTGGCATCTATTTATGGGATCTGGGATCCGAACTCAGGACCTTCTGCCTGCAAGGGGGAGGCTTAACCCCTGAGCCACCTCTCCAGCCCCCTGCTTTGGGATTTTAATTGGTATAGCATTGAATTTGTATATTGCCTTTGGTAGGATGGTCATTTTTACGATGTTGATTCTGCCAATCCAGGAACATGAGAGGTCTTTCCACCTTCTGGTGTCTTCTGCTATTTCTTTCTTTAAGGTTTTAAAGTTTTCATTGTAAAGGTCTCTTACTTCCTTGGTTAGGTTTATACCAAGGTATTTCATTTTTTTAGGGGCTATAGTAAATGGGATTGTTTCTCTCAGGACTTTTTCACTTCTTTCATTCTGGGTATATAGGAAGGCCACTGATTTTTGCATATTTATTTTGTAACCTGCCACCCTGCTGAATTTCTCAATTAGTTCCAGGAGCTTCCTGGTGGAGTTTTTGGGATCACTCAGGTATCAGATCATGTCATCTGCAAATAGGGACAGCTTGACTTCTTCCTTGCCAATTTGAATCCCTTTTATGTCCCTTTCTTGTCTTATGGCTTCAGCTAACACTTCAAGTACAATAGTGAATAGAAGGGGTGAGAGTAGACAGCCTTGTCTAGTTCCCGATCGAAGCAAGAATGCTTCAAGTTTTTCCCCATTGAGTATCATCCTTGCTGTAGGCTTGTTATATACAGCTTTTATTATATTGATAAAGGTTCCTTCCATTCCAACAGTCTCTAGCATTTTGAATATAAAAGACTTGGATCTTGTCAAAAGCTTTTTCTGCATCTATCGAGAGTATCATGTGGTCTTGGACTTTGGACTGGTTTATATGATGAATTACATTTATTGATTTGTGTATGTTGAACCAACCTTGTGTGCCGGGGATGAAGCTTACTTGATCCCCATGAATGATCTTTTTGATATGTTTTTGAATCCGATTTGCTATGACTTTGTTGAGAATCCTTGAATCTGTGTTCATCAGAGAGACTGGCCTATGGTTTTCTTTTTTAAGTGTATCTTTATTAGGTTTTGGGATTAAGACGATATTAGCTTCATGGAAGGAATTTGGTAGTGTTCCTTCCTTTGCTATTTGATGGAACAGTTTAAGGACTATTGGTGTTATAAGCTCCTTAAATGTCTGGTAGAACTCTGTGCTGAATCCATCTGGTCCAGGACATTTTTTGGTGGGAAGATTTGAGATTACTTCCTCAATTTCCTCATACCTTATAGGACTATTTAAACAATCACAACTTCCTGATTCAATTTAGGTAAGTTGTGTTTGCTTAGTAATTCATCCATTTCTTTTGTGTTGTCAAGTTTCACAAAGTATAAGTTTTTGAAATATGTTATAATTCTCTGGATTTCTTGGGTATCAGTATTGATAACTCCATTTTCATTTCTAATTTTGTTAATTTGGATTTTCTCTCTCTTGCTTTTGGTTAATTTAGCTAGGGGTATATCATTCTTATTGATTTTTTTAAAAAAAAACAGCTTTTTGACTGGTTGATTTTCTCTATCGTTTTCCGAATATCGATTTCAGATATTTCTCCCCTTATTTTGCTAATCTCCTCTCTTCCACTGCTTTTGGGATCAGAGTGCTCTAGTTTCTCTAAAGCTTTAAGCTGCATTGTTCAGTTATTTATTTCTGATGTTTCCATTTTTTTGATGTAGGCATTAAGAGCTATGAACTTACCTCTTAGAACAGCTTTCATTGTGTTCCAGAGATTTTGGTAAGTTGTATTTTCATTATCGTTCACTTTCAGGAAATCTTGAATTTCCTTTTCAATTTCTTCCTGAATCCAATTCTCATTCTGCATCATAGTGTTAAGTTTCCAGGAGTTAGTGTATTTCCTCTTGTTTGTTGTGTTGTGGATGTCCAGCTTTAGGCTGTAGTGGTCTGATAGGGCACAGACTAGAATTTCAACTTTCCTGTGTATGTGGAGATTCGTTTTGTGGCCCAATATGTGATCTATTTTGGAGAAAGTTCCGTGTACTGCTGAGAAAAATGTGTATTCTTTGGTGCATGGATGAAAAGTTCGATAGAGATCTGTAAGGTCCATTTCTTTAAGGGTTTGATTAAGTTCCAAATTATCTCTGTTAAGCTTTTGACTATCCCATGTTGAGAGGGCGGTGTTGAAATCCTCAAGAATTATTGTTTGGGGATTGATTTTTGCTTTAGACGCTGTAGGGTTTTCTTAATGAATGTGGAGGAGCCTGTATTGGATGCATATATGCTCAGTATTGTAAAGTCTTCCTGGTATATTGTATCTGTGACTAAAATGTAGTATTCATCTGTGTCTCATGATTTTTTTTGATTTGAAGTCCACTTTGTCGGACAGCATAATGGCTACCCCTGCCTGTTTCCTGGTTCCATTAGCTTGCAGAATTTTGGACCAGCCTTTCATTTTTAGGATGTGCCTATCTTTTGTGGTGAGATGAGTTTCCTGAAAGCAGCAGATTGCTGGGTTGTGCTTTTTAATCCAAGTTTGTAATCTGTGTCTCTTAATCAGTGAGTTAATACCATTGACATTTAATGTTATAATGGAGAAATTATTTTTAATTCTGGACATTTTTTATGTTTAGTGGATTTTGTAAGCTTATCGTTTGACATTTATGTTTTGGTGATATTATACTTCCCTTCTGTCCTCCTGGAAATGCTTGTTTTTTTCTTCAAGTTTGAGTATCATTCTAACATTTTTGAAGGCCTGGTTTGGTAGATATGTATCCCTTCAAGTTGTCTTTGTGCTGGGAAAATTTTTCTTTCTCCATCGACCATGACAGATAGTTTTGCCGGGTATATCAGTCTGGGTTGACATTTTTGCTCATTTAATACTTGAAGTATGTCTCTCCAAGCTCTTCTTGCTTTTACTGTTTCCATTGAGAAGTCATTTGTTAGTTTAATAGGTTTACCTTTAAAAGTGACTTGTTTTTTTTCCCTTGAAACTCTCAGCACCTTTTCTTTGTCTTGAATGTGGAGTGTTTTGACTATTATTGGCTGTGGCAAGTTCCTATTTTGGTCATATCTGTTTGGAGTGCGAAATACCTCTTGTATTTGGATGGGCCTCTCATTCTTTATTTGAGGGAAGTTTTCAGTTATGATAATTTGAAAAATTTCCTCAGGTGTGGTATTTTGGGATTCTTGCTCTGGTATTCCAAGAATATGCATGTTGGGCTTCTTCAGGGTGTCCCATATCGCTTGAATATTCCTCACAAGTATCTTTTTGGCTTTAACAACGTCTTCCATTGAGCTGGTTAATTCTTCCACTTTGTCTTCAAGATCTGAAATTCTATTTTCTGCTTTGTTAGTTCTGCTGATAAGACTCTCTGTTGAGTTTTGGGTTGAAGATAACTTGTCTTTTAGTTGGATTTTAAACTCTGCCTGAGACTGTTTTAACTGCTCTATGCCTATTTTTGTTTCTTGAACTGTTTTTCTCAACTCCTCCAAGTGTCTGTTGTGTTCCTGTTCAAAGTGGTTGATTTGATTGTTTAACTCCTCTTGGATTTCCTCTTTCATAGTATTAATCATGGTCATGACTTTTCATACTTTGACAGTCATTATGTTGGGTCTGGCTTTCTTGGCTGTGTTCTGTGAATTTGTTCTGGTTGGAATCCATCATTAAGGGGTTAATTCTTTCAGTGGGAGTTGGTCTTCTTGAGTTTTGTTTCTCATGGATTTGCACTTTGACTTGGGCATTGTTGTTTTGTCTTTTATTTATTATTTTTAAAATTTTTTTTATTATTTATTCAATTGTGCATGTGTATGTGTGTGTGTGTGTGTGTGTGTGTGTGTGTGTGTGTATGTGTCTGTGTGCGTGTAGAACCACAGAGGAATTCCGGAACCACCATGCATCATCTCCTCCTTGTTTACCCTGCCCTGGGACTCACAGGCTCTGCCCTACCAGGACCAGAAAAGCAGGCCGCCCCAGCTTCAGCCTGGCGTCTATGTGTGGGGTCTAGGATCTGAACTCAGGACCCTCTGCCTGCAAGGCAGAGGCTTAACCCCTGAGCCACCTCTCCAGCCTTGTTGTTTTGTCTTTTAGGACCTTTCAGTTTCTGTGTGTTTTTGACTGAACTGATTTAGTTGTTATTACTACTCTTGGGCAGTTATTACTAGTGCTTGCCTTGAGTGGGTACATTTGTCTTTTGTTATTGTTATTTCCTAGATGAGGCTATTAGGCTGTTAGTATATCAGTTAAGTCAGGTTAAGTAGACAGGGGTGAATATTAGTACGCTAGTGCACTTTTACGATTTAGTATCTTGGTGATATGTGAGGGTGAGTGTTGTACTCCCTGGAGTTGTATATGTTTTGGGGGTGGCTGTATGGAAAAGTTAATCCACAGTGATTAATACTAGAAAGGAACAATAAGGTGAAAAAAAGGAGGTTTACTTATTTTTGGGCTGGATGTGAAGAATCTCTCCCATGTGATAGGATGATTGTAGAGGTCTTCAGATGTATGGCCTTTGACCCTTAGACCTTTGCTTGAGTTTCCTTTGGACTCTATTGAATTCTGAGTAGCAGTGTGTCTTCCGTGGACCACGTGTGTGGGTCCCCGGTGGGCCAGAGAGGCAGAGGAGCTGGGATGGAGGACTGCGAGCGCCGTAGGGCGGACAGGCGGGCGGGAGGAAGAAAGGGCACCTTTTTGTTTAAAATATTTTATATTCTATTTATTTTATTAGAGAGTGAGAGGGAGGGAGGGAGAGAACAAGCAGGCACATACAGGGGACAGCATGCATGTGCAAGTCAAAGGACAACTTGTACAAGTGGATCATCTCCTTCCACTATGTGGACTCTGGGGACTGAACTCAAGTGTCCCTGTTTTCCCACAATGCCCTTACCCAGTATGACATCTTGCCAGTCCCCCTCCTTATTTTGGAGATACTTCTGACTCCATCACCTCAATACTGAAGCTATAGGCCCTGTACCCCAAGGATCTAATTTTCATGTGGGGGAAGGGGGATCAGACTCAGGTCTACAAGCTTGCCCAGCAAGCACTTTATCAACTGAACTATCACCCCAGTCCCCCATATCCTATACAATTATTTGGCATTCCATTTAAAGCAGCAAACAAAGAAACAAAAAAATACAATGTTGAAATATCAGAGTTGGGGCCTGGAGAGGTGGCTCAGGGGTTAAGCCTCTGTCTTGCAGGCAGAAGGTCCTGAGTTCAGATCCTAGACCCCACATATAGACGTCAGGCGGAAGCGGGGGCGGCCTGCGTTTCTGGTCCTGGTAGGGCAGAGCCTGTGAATCCCGGGGCAGAGTAAACAAGGAGGAGGTGGAGGCGTCCATGGTGGTTCCTGAATTCGTCCGCGATTCTCCACACACACACACACACACACACACACACACACACACACACACACACAATTGAATAAATAATAATAAAAAAATTTAAAAAAGATTAAAAAAAAGAAATATCAGAGTTAATATTTTTATTTAATGGATTTTTTTCCCTTTTACCAGTTAAGGAGGTCTTCAGTTAATGAATTTCAATTTTCCCTTTCTTCTAGAATAGTCCATTCATTCAAGGAAAACATCTAACTCTATATGGTTCAGATGCTTCCTTGCAGAAAATGTTGTGGAAGGAAATAATAAATGGAAATGTCAGGAAGGAAAGAAGAGAGCCAACGTGGTCATGCCTTAAGATAGAAAGTCAGGGAAATGTGAGTCCATAAGAGAAAAAAAAAAAAGAATCACAAAAGTCATCTGAGAATAAATAGCAGCAAGAAAATGCTATGCGTGCCTGCAGCAGGAGGTCTGCGGAGGCCAGTGGAATGCATCTGCGGATGAGGTGATGATTAAGGAGAAAAGGGCTAGGAATAGTCATTACCTCATGAGGGTATTTAATGTGCCTTGTCTCTAAAGACCCATAAAGCAGCACAGACTCAGCCGACAGGCAGCACTGAGGCAAAGCAGATCGATACATCAGAGCAAGCTTAAGTAGAAAATCGGAACAGGAATCATTTCCCATTTCCCTGGCCTTTAAAATTTTTTGAAAAGACAATATTAAGCATATCGAGCAATCTTTCTCAAACCTAGTTATGCATTGAGAGCAACACTGATATACCCCAAAGTCAGCATCAGTCTTTCGTTTGCTTTGTTCTTTAGGCTTCTGAGTAAGTCCATTTTATAATCGGCATTGAGAAATGTTAGTGAAAGGTTACAGTGGATGAGTACTGATGGGTCCATTGCTGCCCAGGAGGTGTGACAGGGATGGATGCTTCTGGAACACATTAAGAATCTGTACTCTCCACTGTGCATTAATCATTTCTTGTTTTCTTATTATCTCCATTTTCATGGTTAGGTTTTTTAATTTTTAAAAAATATTTGATCACTATATAAATGGAATCACAATGAATATATTTTCTACATATTTTATTGAATTATGTTTTATCTTAATTTTGCATGTGAACATGCGTGGAATGTGTGTGCATGTGTGTATGTATGTTTTCATCTGTGCAGGTGCATATGCATGTATAAGTGCATGCAATTGGAAGCCTAAGATTGATGTCCTCCATTTATTCTTTTTCCAATTTTAGTTATTAACATAGGGTTTTTCAGTTGAACTCAGAGTTTGTCAACTGGCTAGATTAGCTAGCTAGTTTGCCTGGGGATTCCCGTCTTTGTGTCCCGAGTGCTGGGCTATAGGTATGTATCACAGTTGTCACAATGGAACTTTTTACATGAGTTCATGCAGGGCAAACATGCCTACCCACTAAGCCATCCTCCCTGTCCACTAATCACATTTCTAAGATTAATATATCTGATACACATAGTAATTGCTCATTCGTTTTTGTTGTTGATTTAGAACTCTGATTGAGGGAATATTAGCTATTTCCCTAAAGTGTCTTACAGAGCCTTCTGTAAACATGCCTGAAGTTTTGTGTCTCCCAATCCCCACAGCCACCTGACCATAAAGAAATCTTATGTTTCTAGACATGGACTGGGGCTGAGGTAAACGGCAAGAGGATGCAGTACTGTGGTGGATGCCTGCACATCTGTTCATTCAGTTTCCTTGTGGCTGGAAGACTCGTTTTATCCTTGGAAGTTTTACACCAATCCCATTTGCTTCTAAGTGGATGATACGCAGGCTCAAACTAGGACTTTGTGGACCAGTTAAAATAACAGCTCATTTCCCATTTCAGGAATTCCTGATGCTCAGTGATCAGGGTCTTGGTTGTTTCAAGGCTGAAAGGCAAGCAGGGACTGCTTCTGCTGTCTGCAGCAAAGGATATGGTTTTGCTTCTGTTGTTTGTGGGTTTGTATTGTGGTTCTTCTCTCTGGCCTGGCTAACCTTTCTGTTCAACGCCCTACTTGTCCTGCACAATTTAAGTATTATTGGACGTTCTGGGTCATAAAATTCAATTAGGACAAATTTCACTGTGGTTAGATCATCTGCAGAGGTTTTCTTTAAAGACATGAGCTCTCAGGTTGTAGCTACTTGTTCAATGAGTCAGAGCAGAACACTTTTGTCTTTAAAGTCCAAAGATGCCTACCAGTAATTACGACTCTTCTCTAGCAGTAGGCAGAACTGATTCCTGGATTTTTCTTTGGCGAGAACATGGTGGCCTCCGTTTACCATTGAGCTCCTGAGAACTTCACAAGATTCTGAGTCTCAGAAATTTTCTTGGGGAATGTCTGCTTCCGGTGCTAATGATCTAAGAAACACGCCAGATCATTTTCAACCAGATCCAGTTGACATTATTGGCAGCACTGTGGTGAACCCACGGAAGGCGTTAAAGTGCTGAATGGGATGATTAGGGAGGACGGGGTGGTGCTTGAACAGCTTTGAAGAGATTCAGTGACGATGTGGAGACCTAGAAATGGAGGCACCATTACACCCACACTGGTCACCTCCCAGCCTGCACTGCAGACATCGGGAAGATGCTTCTTCCTGATTTGTCCCTAAGAAAGCTTAGCATTGTGTTCATTAAAAGAGACACAATCTTTTTTTTTATTAATACATTTTTATTATTATTTCAGCTCATACAAACTTAATAGGTACACCAGTTCCCTCCCTCCCTCCTCCTCCCCCCGTACCCCCTGCTCCCCCCTCACCCCCCTCCCTTCCCATCCCCAGGTGCCTCCCGCCCCAATTCCCCGAGAGTCCTTTCTTGTGGATGCCTGATTTTCCTCTGGGCCCTCTTCTCCGATGACGTACAAGGACCCAGTGGCCTTTCCCTGAACCCTTTCCCGTGTTCCCCTTAGGTATAGGAACACTGCTGAAGAGACACAATCTTAAAAGTCGCTTGCTACAGTACAGATGTTGAAGGCTGCCCCAGCTGAGAGGGAAGGCATAGTAGGGCGACAGAATAGGCAGTGAGGAGCAAAGCAGGACTGCGTGGTCAGCTGCTCAGCTCCTGTTATCATTCAGCTCTCAGCACAAGGGGCTCGTGTATGACATTACGAAGGAGCAGGGGGTGGCGTTTGAAGGGGATTCCTTCATCCACTGTTGGATGTCTAAACTGCCAGATAAAGAGAACAATGCTTTCTTCTCATGGGACCATCTACTAAGGATACCAAATACAGCAGTTTCCTGGGAGGAACTCGATTGTATCACAGGCCTTACCTCTAGGCAGTCTGTGATTTATAGTGACAGGAGCTGACACATATAGATACTTGCCACATTTGCCTGCAGACCTCCGGCAGCACTGCTTTATTAAACTGCAGTTGTTTGATTCACTGGAAAGAAATTCACTGATTGGTCCAATAAACCCAGTCCCAAGAGTCCTCATATGCAAAAGAAAATTCTAGCAGTTGGCGTGGTCTTACAGCCTGTTACCTCACCCCCAAATTGCTAGCTTCCTAGAGCAATGGAATGAGCTTTCAAACATGCAGCTGCTGAAGGGCCAACTTGGAGACCATCTTCAGGCCAGCACACCAGCCTGTAGGGACTGCACACCCACGCATTAACTAAAACAAAACACAAAACACCTCGCTATCTTCAAGTTAGACTACAAAGGAACTAGAATCCAAAGATTCAGGACTGACTCTATTTGAATTTATTTTTTCTTTTTTAGCTTCTGAATCAGCAACTTGAACTCTAGAGACTGAATGTTTGTGACAGACAACTCAGCAGTGTTCTCATGAAACTTTATACCATGGCTTTTCCATGATGACTTTGAGGTTCTCTGTCCAAGAGCTGGTCAGGCAAGCAAAGTAATATATATGAATGTTGGCGGGAGTGGCTGACCCAATTCTTTGAAAGTCGAGTGGTGGAGCACCATGGAGGAGTGAAAACTGGCTTGTATATGATTCAGATATGTGTCCCCGGAGCTTCTTGACCAATTCTTATGGTAAATGGATAAAGGGGGAGGGGGTCTTCCACAATCCGAGACAGTGATGGTGAAGAGCCTTGGAAACGTGTGGGGAACACCCCCACCACACAAGCCACCTGTGTGAGCAGGAGTGTTAGCCAAGGGTGACTCTGAAAGGGTGAGTCGTGGAAGGAAACAATGAGCATCAGTTACAGCTCCAAGAACAGCTGCAAAAGTGAGGGCTGCGACATTTCCGTGAACTTTGTTCTGGAAAATTTATACAGGAAAAGAGATAGACCAAAATCCTGACTGAGTTGTTGCAAGCTGGGTGGACTTTTTTTTTTTTTTTTAAAGTGGCTCCAAGCACACAGGTGTGGACTATTGGGGGGTGCAGTGAGCCGCCCAGATGCCCTCCCTTATTCCTCACATTCCCAGCTGTTAGGAATGTTGACAACTGACAACTCACAGCTGAATCCCTTGTGTGGCAGGGTCTTTTGCCAAGGGGCACAGTTTTGCCTGAGGTTTATGATTCCTCCCAGAGGCAACTGCGTTAATGACAGATCATATAAAGGTAAACATGCCCACTTTGCTGGCTTCATTTGGGACCACGGTTCTCCCTTAGGTTCCCTACTCATTTTATCTACATCATCACCATTTTCATCTTATATAATCACAAGTTTGGAAACCTTGTGTTTGGAAAGCTAGCTCCTGTGTCTGAGTCTATCTCTAGTTTTCTTATATAAGAGTTCCTATTTTCTCTTCCCCATTTCCACTACTTTCTAAATGTATATTGGACATTGTACCTATGATCTCTAGTCATATACATGGACAGGATTTTCTCCCCATTTCCGGGTGAAAGATGCATGTGTGCATGTATGTATATGTTGGTAGGTGTACATGTGTGTGGATACACAAGTTATATGTATACCTGGAGAGGCTTAAGGATGATGTTAGGGATCATCCTTCATTGCTCTTGAACCTTATTGTTTTTGAGATATAGTCTATAATTTAACATAGAGCTTGCCAGTAAGGTTAGCATGGCTACCAGACTGCTCTGGAGATTTTAAAGTGTCTTCAGATGTGGTTATTTTCCCATATTGGCAGTTAGAAACAGAGAGAACCCCTTAGTGTAATCAGCCATGAACAAGTTGGGTTTCAACTTCGAAACTCAGCCAATGTCCACTGTGCTCTGTTAGTGCTGGAGGGGCTTCCTTTCTCTGCAGAGGTGTTTAAATCTGGGGCTGATAGAGCTCTGGCTCCCCAGTTTGGAAGACTGCAGAAAGCACAGCTCTGTGTTCCAAGAACTGCAGTCTTGCTTTCTCATCTATGTTTCATGTCTTCAAAATACAGCAACTTCCATGCCTAGCCCAGGCTATCTACTAGTCAAACCCAATTCTCTACAAGCCAGATTCTCTCCCTGATAGGAAAGAACCCTCAGGAGGAAAGACACTCTTTCCTTGATAGAAAGTGGTTTTCTTTCTGGAATTTTAGCTTGCTGCTTCCCATGTTTTCCAATCCTTTAAAAATATGAGCATTTATAATTTATCTACTTTGTCTAGTTTTAAAGCCAGAGAGCTGCCCTGCCCTAATTTACTGTATCCTAAAATAGGAACTCTATCACTATTAACTTTTAAGTCCAAATACACACATAATTCTGTGTGGTAGTCAATATTTCAGTGACTTATTCATATGTTTACCATTTTCTATATTCAGTACATTTTTATATATTAGCTTTTCTTTTAGATCAATTTTCTCAAAGGACCTTTGTTAAAAGTTCCTTTAATGAACATTTGTTGGTCATAGTTCTTTTAGTAAATGTTTATATAAAATGTCTTTAATTTACCCCAGTTCTTGAAATATGTTCTAATTGGGTTTATACTGAAAATTGTTTTTCCTCTCTGTACTTTGAAGATTTAATCTAATTCACTCCCTTCTTCCATTGTTAAGAAATTCATGGTTTAAATGTTAGTCCTTTGTAATTTTGCTGTCCTTTGTGTTGGGCTTTTAATCATCTTCCTTTGTATTCAGTGTTTTTCAGTTTTTATGGATAGGTCTAACTAAAGGGTGCTTTTGTTTTTTGTATTTTAAAATTGTGGTAGGGATATTTGCATTTGTGAATCTAGAATTGGAGTCATCAATTCTGGAAAGTTCTGTAGTTATAATCTCCTTATTTTTCTCCTGCTCTCTTTCTAGAAGTTGAATTTATCATTATATCCTCTAGGTTTAAGGAAGCAGTTCAATGGAATAGTGCTGGTCCAGGCTGGGCAGGAAACTTGGTTCAATTTCCAGTATGGGGGTGAGGATGGGGGTATATAGTCATAAGAGATGCCCCTCCCAAGCTGATTTGGTTCTCCTTAACAATTTATTCTTTTGTCTGTGTCTTGCTCCTTTTCCCCCAAGCTCACCAGTTCTGTTTGCTACTAAAATGCTAGATGTATTTGAAGAACTTCAGTATATTATTTTACTTGCTGCAGAATTAGTTCTGTTTCTGATGGAGTTCATGTTTTATAATTAAATTTTAGAATGCCTCACTGTTGTAAATGGTACTCCATCTTTTGTGTAGCTCATCTTTTGTGTAGCCCATCGTTTCTTTCCATGTATGTTCTAGATACTGGCTTATGATCATTCACTTCATTCGTTCAGTCTTCTGATTCAAACTCCTGTCTGATCTGGAGCTTCTAAATTCAATTGTGAGTTTCCTTGCTAGAAATATTTGTTTCTATATCAGCATGGTAAATAAAAACTCCTTTAATGCATGTAATATTCTTAACACAGGATCTTATTGAAGTAGTCATTTAAAACATTTTTCCACATTCTGATTTCATAGCCTGCCAGTGTTAATTACAACATTTATAGTTTCTACATTTCTGCTTCTACTCTTTGCTCATGGGGCATGTTTCTGTGTCCTTGGAATTGTATTCATTATTCCAAAATTACACAATAAGTTTATCGTTTAGAACATTTAATCCTAGATTTAAAGTTTGTTCCCTAAAGGCGAATTTGAATTTGGTTCTGCAAAGTGTTCAAAGGATGCTATCAATTTGAGGTCGCTATCTATCTATCTATCTATCTATCTATCTATCTATCTATCTATCTATCTATCTATCTATCTATCTATCATCTATCTATCTGTGTGTGTGTGCGTGCATGTGTGCATGTGTACATGTGTGCATCAAAGGGCACTGTGTGTGCCTGTGGAAGCCCTGTGGAAGTTAACTTCTGGAATCACGCTGGATTACACTACCTCCTCTTTGTTTTGCTCTGGAGTTTCCCAGGCTCCACCTTCCAGGGTCCAAAGTACTGGTCACTGCCATTTCCACCTCGCGTCTTTACATGGGATCTAAGCTCCAAACTCAGAATCTTCTGCTTACAAGGTAGAAGTTTTAACCATTGAGTCATGGCTCCAACCCACCTCAATTTTTTTTCACCACATTTATAAACACTATTTTCAAAACTCCATTTTGAGTTTAGGAGTTCTCATAATATCTCTCTGCAGAACAATTTGTTTTTCTTGGTTCATTTATTGTAATGACTAAGATAGGCTAAATTCAATTAAAAGCAAACCCCAAATCTTCTTGGTGGCTGAAGAGATAAGAGTTATCTTCCTCATGCCAAATCTGAGGGGGAGTGGGCCATCCTGCCAGGGGTCTCAATACTTTCTGGAGCCCATTACCTCTAAGGAGTCATGCCAGGAAATGGAATACATCATGTCTACTCACAATTATAGTGAGGATCTCCTAGTAGAATGAATCATGGCTCTAATACCATCCTCCATCTCAAATACATATAAAAGGGTAGGAAAGCAGCTGCCTCCTTCACCCACGACAAGGAAATAGTATGGTGACCAAAGGTTGCTGTCTCTGTCATTTCACATGTCTGTGAAGTGCTCAATATTGTTTGAGAATGTTCTTCTAACTTCCCCAACTCGAAGGAGACAGATTTCTCTTCTTCTCTATTTTTTTTCTTCCTTTTAAAATATGTTCCACTAAGTCAGGCTTGTGGTCTGTTATAAAGAAACTCTAGGGAATGCTGGTTTTAGTCCTTTGGGGCTTTTGGGTTTGTTCTTTGCTAACAATTTTGGACTCCGAGTTTCCTTTCTTTCTTTGCCAGATAATTCAATGCTTTCTTTCTTTCTTTTTTTTTTTTTTAAATTCACATTCTGTGGACTATTCTTAGGTATTCTATGGCACCAGGGTTTTTAAGAAAGCTCGTCCATGGCATTGATTAAACAGAAATCAATCTCATTCTCTTTGTGAGATTCTTGCTAGATTCATGCTGTGGCTTCTCACACTGAAGAGGAAGCTTCTTGCTTTCCTTGTATCTGAAATATTTAGTCTATCTGGTAGTTACTCTTCATTCCTATTGCACATGTCTTTCTCAACTTTATATTTATATGAGAAAACCAAGTTTCTCAAATTTGTTTTTTAATGGAGAGATGGTCCAACTTTCATTTAAAACTAGTGCTATAGCATCTATTTCACTGTCTTCTTTATTTTTTTATTTTAAAAATATTAAATATTTGACTTTTTGTTTAAGGTATTAAGTAATTGGTTATACTTAATATATTAAGAGGTAGGGTCACATATTCCTACAGACTGTTGTGTTATTTAGCGGTTTGGGGGTGAGTTTTGTTACTTTAACAAAATACATACGGCAGACTCATTGTAAATAAAAGCACTGACAGTTCTGGAGGTTTGAAGGTGTAATACTTTCCAGTTATAGTGAAGATATCCTAGTGGAATGAATCATCGCTCTAGAAACAGTATGGATGTCAGGAAACAAGGATGTCTCCAGAATAAGAAGCTGGAGTCCTGGAGTCCATGATCCCTTTTGAGGGTACAATCCCAGTGGGCTAAGGACCACCCAGTAATCTCAACCTCCTTAAAGGTCCACCATTTCCCAGTGTCACACTGAGGATCAAGTGACATGAACCTTTGAGGTCATGCAAAATCTCAAGTGAGTTTCTAGCATAAAGAATAGATGAAAATAAGTTTTTAAAACATGTACACTTTAGAGGGAAGGATATAACTGAACACAAGTTCACTTTCTGATTGCGAATTAGCTCCAATATCTTGAATAAAGTCCCTTCTATTGTTGTTATGTGTTTTTAAAAGAATCTCAACCTGGATAAATTCTGTGAGCCACTTTCTTCTTTTCATAAAATGATTTCTAGAGCTTCATTATACTTGTTTCCTACAGAATAGAATCACTATTAGAAAATGTAGGCTTTAAGCTTTTTTTCAGATCATATCTTTAGCTTTTCAAATGAACAAATTGATATTTTTCATTAAAATAATACTTTTAATTAAATATTACTTTCTGTATTACTCCCTCTAAATGTTTTAGTTTTTCCAATCACCAATAAAAGGTGATTTTATGAGTTTATTTAAGATTATTTATTGCAGTCTCAAATTGCCAGATTCATGGTGTGCATAATTCCCTAACTAGTTTGGTTGTAGAGGGTAATTATTATACCTCTTCAAATATTATCACTCATGAACCTTTTCTACTATCTTTCAGACTTGACATATCTTATTCCCTTGTTTTGATTATTTATTTCCATGACAGGGTTGATACATAAAGACAGACTGCAGTGTACGGACCAGACTGTGTGCACTGGTATTTGTATTAACAAAGATGCTGTTCTGAGATCATTGTGCAAGGATTTTCCCAAAAGTCATTTTCGTTTTATTCATAATTCAGAAAGCGTTCCAGCTTTCATTGTTTAATTTATGGTTACTCCAAAGGAAAGATTGCCTGCATTTAAAAAAATGGGCATAGTAAGTCTAGATTTTAAATGTAGGTAGAAGAAGCCATAGAGAACCCAGCCAAAGGACTGCCATTTGAATGGTGAAGTCGAAGAGGATTCAGGAGCAAGGTGTGACTTTAAATGGTGCATGACACTCACCTTGGGTTTTTTTTGTGTGTGTGTGTGTGCGCCAAGTGCTCAGTTTACACACTTTACAAGTGACCTTTTTCTGTGTTAATATGTATGCATGTTTGCCTGCCAGTTAAATTATCAAATAGTGTTTTATTCACATGTGAAGCACCTATATACAATTGCAAGATTCAGACAGAAAGAGTTTTATATCCTTTGGGAAATTTTGCAAGTGAATCCTGTTGAGATTCTTTCACTAGTAAAATTTTTAAGCATTTCAAATTTTGCCAAATATATGTGAAGATCTATAGATTTTATCCATTTACTCTTACTGTATAAGTGATGATCAACTGAATCATGTTGAGTCTTAGCAAATATGGAAGACAAAAATGAGTGAGACTACCACTTGAAGCAGTTTGCATCACCTTTTCTGTGTTTGTTTCTAACACAAGCATCTCAGTGTTGCTTTGTGCCATTTGGAGAAAACAATCTCAGGATGGAGATGGTTTTCAGAGATCCAGAATAACTCACTTTTTAGAACAAGCCTCATGTCTCATTATAACACACTGGGAAGTGTCAGGGATGTTTCTCAAAGCTTCTGACCTGCTTTGTACAATTTCTCTGGTCGAATATAGATTAAAAGGTTCCATCTGTATTCATGAAAAAAAATATCTAGAATTTGGGTAGTAATCTTGATTTAAATAAGACTACCAGGAGATTAATTGGCATATCAAGTGGTAAGACACCCAACATTTAAAAAGTAAATAATGGCTGTTAGAGAAAATGTGTAGTGTCTGTCAGAAAGAAGTTTATTGAGCACTTGCTAAACTCATGTAATGTGTAAAGACATCTTAAGAGGTATATTTTGATAATAAATACATTTATTATATTCAAGCAGTGAGAGAAAGTAATGTGTTTCTTCCTTCTGGAAATTTATAAATGGTTTTTCCATTTGGTTCCATTGGAAAGAAACAGGAGAGGGACGGAAAGAGGAAGGAATGGAATGGAAGGGGAGAAAGAAAGGATGAAAAGTAGGAAAGAAGGGAGGGCCAACCTTTGTGTTTGCTGTTACAATTTGCATAAATTCCAAGAAGTAATTTATGAGGACTTAGTGAAAAACTTTGAAGAAGATTTATTATTATGTTCAAAAAAATCCCAATGCATAACTTAAAAAAAAAGCTTTTTCTTTGAATCTCAAGTATCTACGTCAGCTAAATTTGCAGGGGAGAATGATGAAGAGGAAGCCTGTCTTTTGCATGGCGTATTGATTGTTGCACTGTGGGATATCCAGGGGGCAAAAAGCCAGCAGCAGAAACAAGTTGCTATTTGCAAAGTGCTAAAACAACAGCCAGATTGTTTCTCCTTCTCTCACTGTGCACAGTGTGGGCTGGCACCACCATGGTAGCTCAGAAATCTCCAGTGATGTCAGGAAAAACAAACCCAGCCCTGCCACAGAATAAAAGGGTGAGAAGACAGCAAGGGAGAGGACCGAGAATTTATCTGCAGTTAACAAAAAGAATGATGTGCTCGCCAACAGGCTGGTGGATGCTGCTCCAGGCAAAGGGAGAGGAGCTTGGGAAATGTCTTTTGTCCATTTTACTGTCTTGCTCTGCCAGGCAGCATACATGTTGATTTAATTAGCAGAACGCTCTTTCAGGGTGTGAAATTCCCTATAAGACACTGATGTCTCTATTATGTGTATGATGGTTGGACTTGGAGAGTGATAGAGTATACAAATGGTTTCTAAAGATATGTTTCATCATGAAATTTTTCAGTGAAATGAAGCTGGATGGATGAAAACAGGAAAAAAAAAAAAAAGAGAATCTTTTGTTACATTATACTGCCTGTAAGGTATTTAGCTGGGTGGGCTCCAGAGTAAACAATTTCTTTTGTTATTTGATTCAACCCTTCTCTTTTCCCTCTTGATCTTTATCTTCTATGGGAAGAAATATTAAATCTCAAATCTTTTTGTAGTAGTAATTAATATAATATTAATTCTTAATGTTACATGAAAAATTTCCCATAAACACATGACTTTGTTACAAATATTCTAGTTATAGTGCCTGGAAAGATAAACTTTAAGAAGATAATAAGTCCATTAACCAGTTTTCCCAACATGAAGTTGTTTGGCACAAACAATATTTTACCAATTTTACATATTCTGTTATCCATTGCACTTTTGATTTTCTTTTTTTTTTTCCATATGGCTCAACAGAACTATGGTGAAATGTCTACTCATTACAGGTCAGGTTTTTAAGCTGATGACATTCGTAGTTTTATTTTATGGCTGCAACTTTACAATGGGAATGATTTTTTTTTACTCTCAATTAAGAGCCTTCTAATACAATTTTCATTTCTGATGTTATATCATATCATGTGGTTGAATATAAAAAATTAGCATTGGGAAAGAGTTGTGACTATTAATACATGTGACTTGTGGACACCTATATAAGAATTTTATAAAGTAGAGCCTTTAATAAAGTCTGAAGAAATACCAATTTCAGAAATTTGACTGGAGAAAATTGTTTTCCTTATACAATATTCAGGCAATTTGAAAGTACTCATAAAATATGACATGGGAAAATTAATTTAAAAATGAATATTAATTAGCAATACACGTTTAATTGGAAATTCTGATTGGAACCCACAAAAGTAAAAGTCTAGCTTAAGGAATTCATAGAAGTTGTATAGTTAGATACACACACACACACACACACATACTAAAACAAATCTGTCTCCATGTAACAATCAACAAGTCACATAGCAATAAGGGAAGCTGGATAAGAGAAGAAAATGAATTCAATTATTTTAATGCAAATGATTTATTGATTTTCCACAATTATCTTGAAGCCTAGTGATATAATATTTTTGTTTTATGGTCAGCAAACTATTCCTAATTACAATGTGTGTGTGTGTGTGTGTGTGTGTGTATGTGTACAAAAGGGCGCTTGAATGGGTGTGACTGTGGACATCTAAAGATGACATCGTATTATCATATTGGATCATTCTGGATTAATTTACCTCCTTACTGTGTTACTCTGGGGTTTCCCTGGTTACTCCTTCTAGTATCAGAATTACAGGCCACTGCAATATCTGCTTAGGCGTTTTAGGTGGGATCTGGGGATATGAACTCAGGTCCTTTTCCTTTTGAGGCAAAGGCTTTAAACCCTGAGCCATCTGTCCAGCTTCTAATTATACTTTTGGCTATAAAATAGATGCACAGAAGTAGTTTTGAAATTATGAGTGAATGAATAAATGAAAGAAAGAACATTATAAATCCCAGAAGAAAAATACATACCTGCCATTACTTGTACCTGGTATGGATTATATAATATGTTATATGCCTTACATTTTACATTGCACATGTTCATTCATTTATAGTTGTATGCATACAGGTATATTTGCTGGCATTGCGTGATCTGAATTGGCTCTACATTTTGTGCCTCTTTAAAGCTGTACATACCTGTCATTTATAGATACACATAAAATAGAAAATCCTGTGATTCTCTCTGTCCTCATAAGAACGTTGATCCACATTTGACTTTGCTTTCTTGCAAAATTCACTGTTTTATCGTGAGTGTTTCCATCAGTCCTTGTGGTTACTCCAATCCATGCTTCACCTCTTCACAGAGCACTTCTCACTGTAGAGGATGCTTCTGACATTTTTTTCTCCTTCATTCAAGTTGATTTGTCCTTTGATGACACTTGGTCCATGCAGTCGTTTTATTTTATTTTGCTTTTTTTTCTTAAAAGTACTTTATTTTTTTATTTTCATTTTTTATTTATTTTTATTATTTCCACTCATACAAACTTAACAGGTACACCGGTCCCCTCCCTCCCTCCAACTCCACACCCCCCTCCCTCTCCATCCCCCAGTGCCTCCCCCTCCCATCCTCGGAGCATCCTTTAATGTGCATGCCAAACTCTCCTCTGGGTCCTTCTCTCTGATGAGGTGCAAGGACCCAGTGGCATTTCCCAGAACCTTTTCCTGTGTTCCCCTTAAGCATAGGAACACTACTGTGACTATCAATCCCTTGCCTCCAAGGATCTTGGTGCCTTTAGCAAATGGAAGACTTTGTGGGGTCAATAGTGTGTTGGACATTGCACAGGGCATGCAAAGTCCAATTATGATTGCTTCAGCCCTAACTTGTGTGGAGTATCTTACATATCATTGCTACTCCCATCCTTGTGCTCTTACAATCTTACTGCATCCTCTTCCGCAAATTTCCCTGAGCTTCAGGATGGGGAGAGATTAGGCTGGCCTAGTTCCAGGTGATTGAAATAGAGTCTCTGATGTTCTGGATTATGGTTTGTTGATTTTTTTCCACTTTTGCCATGCAGTCATTTTAAATCATGCTCTTAGTTTTTCTACAAACCCATGTTTTGTGGGATTTTTATTTTTTTTACATATTTCCAGATTAATTAAGCATTATGATGTATCTGAGTCTTTATCTATATAGAGTTTTAAAATATAGGATTATTTTTTAGTTAATTAATCTAGTTTGTGTATATCACAAGGCAGTGTGTGTGCCTGTGGAGACCCACGGATGACTTCCAGAATCATCCTGGATTGCTTTACTTATTGTTTAGGCTATTCAGGGATTTCCTAGACTTTGTTTTCCAGGATGGAAAGCAAAGGCCTTCACCATTTCGGCCTAGGAATTTTGTGTGGGATCCGGGATCTGAACCCAGGTCCTTCTGCTTGCAAGGCAGAGGTTTAACCCCTGAGCCATCTCTCCAGCTCAGAGCTTTTTCTTCATGTATTTGTTGAGCAATCATAAGAGAGAGGAGAGTGGACAATAACTACAGTAGCCAAAGGGGCAATGTTTTCTCTGTGCGTGTGCGTGTGTGTGTGTATGTGTGTGATGCATGTGTGTGTTTGTATGTGTGTCTAAGTGTGTGAGATACATAGTTTTTTTTAAAAAATTATTTATGTATGTGGATTTATGAATGACATGGGATGAATGTAAAGGTCAGGGATTAATTCTCTTCTTTCACCTAACTTTGGAGACATGATCTTTCTTGTATACGCCACTACACTATATGTATTTCTGCCAGAGTTTCTTGTCTCTGCCTCCCATCTTGCTAGAGAGGTGCTGGGAGTGTAACTGTGAGCTTTTTTTTCTTTCTAAACATGGGTTCTGGTAATTGAACCCTGTTCATCAGGTTGTGTGGTGAGTTCTTTAACCCCTAAGCAGTCTTGTCAGTTCCAGATGTATTTTGAGGATGTGGGAACAGAGTTCTCTTGTGTAGCCCACATTGGCTTGACACTCATGAACCTCCTCCTGCCTGTGTTTCTCCAGTGATGACTAGAATATTTTTTGAGGGCTAAGTTGTGGCTTGATGGTAGAGCATTTGTTTTGCATGTGCCAGCTCCTGGGTTCAGCCTCGTGTGCTATACAAAATATTTTTTAAATGATTATAAAAATGATTTACTGTTTTCTGTCTTCTTTAAATCCATGCATTATTTCAGGCTATAATAGTCCAGCTACTTTGTAAATGGGCTTCTACTTTGTAAATGACACTCTTCTCTCTTTTACTAATCTCTCAAATTATAAAAACTATAGGTGACCTGTCTCTCTTTGGCTTTCCCCCTTGTCGTATATCTGTATCACTAGCCTCTCACATTTCTTTAGTCACACATTTTGTTATTCTACACTAGATCATACAAGTTATGCTCTCCTCATAGTATTGGCAGACCATAATATCATCTGGAGTCCCTAAATATCTCTGAAATCCCCAACCGTGCCAATATTTTCTAAGCCTGTCTTAGGAGTCCTTCTGTTACCATCTTATTGAAAACCTTTATTGTCCATTGTAGTCACTCAAAATCCTAAAGCCTTTCTAGAATTTTTCTTACATTACTCTCACCATCAGAAATTACATCATTCACTTATTTGTTTACATAATCACTATATCTTTCTCTATAATGGAGATTCTGGAAGGAGAGAGGTTTGCTCTTACTTTTCAATCCCAAAGTCTGTAACAATGTGCAGTGCAGAGTGGACTCGTGATTGTACCTGTCAAGTTGATGAGTGAACAAAGTCATTCATGTGAATCAGGGAGTTTTTTTTTTTCTTTAGGAAACTGTTGTATATCAGAGCAGCTCCAACTTTCCATCATACCCACATGTGCTCTCACTGAATAGAATTAGCTTCAGGCTCAGTTTCTATGGTAGAAATGATTTCATTACGTGACAGAAAGATTGTTTACTTCAAATCATCACAGTGTGTACAATTTTTGAATGAATATTTTTCACGGAGAATGCCTTAGATTGTGAAGATATGTTAGAAGGACTGTCATATACAATTGAGCAACATTGTGTCATCCTGGTTCTTTTGGCCGCTGTCACCAGGAAGATTGCAAACATCCAAGAGCTAGAAGATGAGCACTGCACATAGCTCTTTTTAACAAGTATGAGTTGAAAGGTGATATACATGTTATAGAAAGTTTTGACATGAAGGCTGGATAAATGAAATACGAAACCTTGTCTTCATTTCATCCAGAAATGAGAATATTATCTAAGAAATTTTAGTTGGCAGTTATGTGAATAATCTGATTGCTTTATTTGCTATGTATGTAAGGGTATACTTCTATTTAAAAAGAGAAATATTGGACAGCTTCGATTGTTTGTATGTGTTTTAGAAAACTAAAATTCTCACCCATTATTGGTAGGTATGCAATTTGGCTAATACTTTTGGAGCAAAATAATAACAACTAGCAGAATAACAACCTTGGAAACTTTATGATCCTGCTTCTGTATACACAAAATAAAAAATTCTTACATGTTTATGTTCAACAAAATATGAGTAAGGAAAGAAATTAGTCTCATAGACTACAAAGCTGACAATAACATAAATGTCTATTACAAGGGCAAATCAAACTTGATATGATATAGTTATTCAGTTAAATATCAAACATTGGATAATGTTTCAAACTATATTTGTGTATTTAAATGAATAAAAATTAACTCATATAAATTCTGGATTTCAGGAGAAAGAAAACAGAAGGATTTGATTATGAAATGAGGGAGAGGTAATGTAGGAGCTTTCAGTCAAGCTAGTGCTTATTCAAAAATTTTTATGTGTATTTAATCTCTGGGGCATCAAGAATAGCCTTTTATTAATCAACGTGTCACTCCAAGAGAAAAAAATCCTGTGATTAAATTCGGCTAACAGTAAATATTGTAAAATAATAAGATTTTCACTCTTCTGATTTGGCACTGAACATGAATTTTACCATTCAGTGTTGCCATTAATGTCAGTTTTCCTATGAGGAATTATTACAGTAAAATAAAATATATCTATTAATTCATATCTCAAGAATTTTAAAGTTGGATGGGTCATTAATGATTAGTCTGTCCAAATTTTTTTAACCCACATTCAATTTTTATTATAGTCAGGAAGTGAAACCAAGAGCACTTGTAACTACTGTGCTTTTCAAGGTTTTTGCCATTGTTGAAAAACATCAGTTTGTGATATGACTAATTCTCTTAAAATGTAAAATATGATGTTTGTGTCACTGTTACATTTAATAAATAGCTATCAATGGGGCCATCTATTATTTTCTGCATGCCCAATGTCCTTTCTAATTTAAAAAATAATTCTATTACAAGCATACTGAGCATTCATCCCTGCCTACCTCATATCTCCCCTAACATCCCTTCCCTTCCCCACCATCAGTCTCACTCACTCCTCCTCAGTCTCCTGCCTGCATATTTCTATGGACCGCAGGGCTCAGCCCAGCTCATCAGTTCTCTGTGGCATATGAAGTTACCTCTCTTCAGGCCACCCCACTGATATCTTCGGGCCACCCTACTGATGTGGGCACTTCCCTTCACTCATCCATTTTAGACTTAAAGATATCCACTGTATGTTTTTATCTTTTTTGAGTTTCTAGGTAGTCTATAGAGGCATGTTGACACATCAATTATTATGCAGATTATGGACAAGTTTCAAAGACCCAACAAATTTTTTATTTTACAAATAGGAAGTCAAAGAGAGGTGAATTCATAGAGTGTTAAATTATAGTAGAATCTAGGTGAGCTATTTAGAGCTGAGCTGTTTCTACTATATTAAAAAATTGTGTGCCAAAAAGCATTTTCAGGAAAAAAATAATGTGATATACAATTTTCTCTAAGACAACTAATTTCAACCCTTAAAAAAAACTGTGTATTGTGCGTGCAAGTACCAGTACATGTGTGTCATGGGGCATATAAGGAAATCAAAAGATAATCTTGAATACTGGTCCTTGCCTTCCATCTTGCTTGATACAGGATCTCTTGGGGTTTGCTGATGCATACACCAGTTTGCAGGCAAGCTGGCCCATAAACTTCTGGGGAATGATTGTAGAATTATTGGAGTTACCATGTGCCACCATTTCTGCATTTATGTGGGATCTGGGGATTCAAACTCTGATTTATATTCTTGAGCAGCAATCATTTTGTTGAGCCATTTTCATAGTTCTCCCAAACTTTTGGATGACACAAGATAATGAGTTAATAACTTTGATAACATCCTCAATGTATCTAAATTTGTTTGTTAATAAATTGCTAAATTATTACAATTTCATAAAAGGGTATTTAAAAGGGCATTATAAAAGGTAAATAGCACTTTAAAACAATTTGTGTGTTCATGCTCCTGTGTGTACAAAAAAGCCAGAGGAGAATGTCAAATGTTTGCTTTATCTTTCTAATTTCTCAAGTGTCCATCTCTGAAACTGGAGCTAAGTTGGTTGGCTTACATCTCTGTGCTGCAAAACTTTTGTTGTTGGTTGAATGTTGTAGAATTTTGGGTGTACAAGTAAGTGGATAACTCCTCTCTTTTGGGGGAATGGATATCTTTTGCATTGATGTTTACTAGTTTGCTTAATCTTACAGCTAGAAGTAGGACTCTATCTATTAAGAGTTTCCTGGCATCAAGTTCCCATCCATCCTCCAGTGCCTATCTGGCCACTAACTTTAGGGTTACAGGTCGTCACAAGAACACTCAACTTTTTGGATGGGTTCTGAGGTTTTGAACTCAGGTCTTCAGACTTGTATAGTAAATGTTCATATCCACATAGCCACCTTCCCAACTCAGCAGTATATTTTCATGCCCTTTATTGGTATTGAAAATATTGGTTTAAATACCAATTATCATTATGTATGTTCAATGTGACCCATGAAATGCTGGATCTAGAGTTTAGCAGAATTACTTTTAAAATTCTTATATTTTTCAATTTTCTAATTCCTCAACCCATGACCTTTGAAAGAAATATTCTTTATGTATTTGCCCATTAAAAGAGGAGTAACTTACTCAGAACTTTATGGTATATTCCATTAACCCATTTCCTGGTTGCATGTGCACCATAATATTATGGATATTTTGAGAGCTAATGAAAGAATGAGACCAATCTTGTCAACATCTCTGTGCTGTAGACTTTCATTGTTCAGTTGAATGTTGTAGAATTTTATATGTACAAGCAGGTAGATAGCCTCTCTCTTTGAGGGGATGGATATCTTTTGCATTGGTGCTTACTAGTTTGCTTAACCTTACAGTTAGAAGCAGGGCTCATCTATTAAGAGTTTCCTAAGCTCAAGTTCCCATCCATCTGTGGCTAAACTCTCTATCCTGGTTCAGTCTGATTTTCTCTTCAGAGGTTGTCTAAATTTAGCTGATGCATGGTGAATCTTTTTTGATTGGTACTAAGATACTATCATTTGTAAGTTTTGACATATGTAATTATTTAAATGTAAATTTCTTTGGTGTCAATGATATATTTTGTACAATATGGTCATTAAAATGCCCAGTTGCAGTAGTTTCTTATTTTGAAAGTTGGTCGCTTTCCTTTTCCAGAGTTATTCTTCGTTAACTTGGTTAGCTGGTTAGTCATATGAGATTTCAGATATGCTTTCCCCTTCCATGTCAGGTTATATGACACTCCAGTGTAGCATCTTGTTACCAATTTCTAGCAATAATTTTTTAGAGTTCTCTTTTCAAAATTTAAATTACAAATATTTTTGATTTTCCATAAAATCTTGGATTAGAAAATCTTTTGGATGTGATGATGTGAAGTTACTTTGAATATTTTATTCATTTATATCAAAGTATATTGCATTTATATTCTAGGGAGGAGGTTCCTGCCCTTCACCATTTGTACAAATTAACTCAAAACAGATCAAAAGTCTTAACTTAAATTATGAAAGTTCTAAGAAAAGTGTGTAAGTATAAATATTTGTTGTTTCAGATTAGGCACTTTTTTTTTTATAAATGTACTTTTACAAAGTACAAATGAAGGAAAAAAAACAAAGTACAAATGAAGGAAGAAATAAATTGAATTTCAGAAATGTAAATCTCTTTTGTTTGAAAAGATAACAACAGGAAAGTAAAAGAAAACTAGCAAGTTTGGGGAAATTTTTTCAAATCATTTATTGGGAAGAAAATCAGTATAGAATATATGAAGATGGATACATAACTGCTATGTACATTTGAGAAAATGCTCAATATCATTAATCTTTTGATTTTTGATTCACCAAATAAAATGAAATATCACTATACACTTGTCTATCATTCAAGTGTAAATATGAAACTTGGGTGAGAATGTGGAGACCTTACAAAGATTGAATGTTGTTGGTAGCAGCTTTGGAAAACGGTTTGACAGTTTCCCAGACAACATCATTTGACTCAATGAAAAATCCCCAGGAGAATTGCAAACACATGTTCCCAGAAAGACTGGAACAGAAATCCTTCATAATACCATTATTTATAAACACAAAAGCAGAAACGACCCAATGTTCTCAACTTAAAAGTGGATAAACATGATAAGGAAATTCATGCAATAGAATCTTACTCATTATTAAAAAAGAATAAAGCAACAATATGTGAGAAGATAGAAGCAATGTGAAAAGTGTGGAAATTATAACTTCTCAGCCGATAACAAGGCATTTCCATATGGACTTGATGATACATTTCTGGGCATTTATAAGTCCTTCTAATCATATTTATGAAAATGCAAGACCTGTTGGCCCAAAGGAGGAATCATTGGTCTGCAAGATGCTCATTGAAATGACTGAGTCAAATAATTCCTAAGTGGCCATCTATGTACTAATTATCTTTCACTATTAGCATTAATCAAATAATGACAAAGTAACAATAGCAATATATTCTGTACTAAATATTGTGATAAGTACTTTACAAATGATTTCTCAGTGAATCATGTGCATTCTACAGATGAAATCTCACAGCTTCAGCGTGACATTTACAAAACCATATTAGCAAAGAGCATCCACTCCGCTGTGTAAGTTTTTGTAAGATTTTAGAATGAACTCATAGAAAGAACTTGTTAGAGTTCAAGATGATTTTGCTGTGAATCCATTTATGTTACTATCTTTCTCAAGTTTCCGGAGATTATTTACAAAAAGCAAAAGGGAAAGGAGGATTATGCTTTTCATTTCTTATAATCTCTATTCTAAAATTGTATGTCTTTGTATACATTACTATGTTATATACCTACATATCAGACATAGATCTGTACAAATTATAGTTAAAGTAAGAGATGCTGAAGATTAAAATACACTTAGCAAATTCATTTTTACCAAATCAAGTAAATTGCTTTTATTTTTTAAATATATTTCAACAAAACATCTACAACAAAAGGTTTTTTTCCAGGGTATAGAGCAATTAATTTTAAGAATTTACAGCAGCAGAACTCTACAAAAGAATTCGCTAGAAAGTGTTAAAGGAAACTAAGTTTCTTTTGCATATATTAATATTAAAGCACAAAGTGCTATTCCCATGACTTGTTTTCTGAATGAGAATTTGGGTTTTTTTTTCTTTTCTCCTATTGGAGTTTTCTAAGCTGCATATTGAGACAGAGGCAGAATATCTGGTTAGAAAATTGGGCTCTCTTTCTCACTTTTCTAGTAGAGAGTCAAAAGTAGAATTAGTTTCCCAAGATAAGAATGGTTCCAAACTCAGTTGACTTCTCTGACAACTGGTCAGAAGTAGTCAGGAAATGAAGCTGTTGCCAATTAGACATTTTGTTACTGACATAGTGACTATTGGTTAGAAAAGGACACAGATGTTTCTGGAAAATTGAGGACTAGTTGTCAAGATGTGTCTGCAATGAATAAATAATTGAGAAAAATGAATATGTAGAACAGAAGGAAAAAGAGAGAACAGGAATACTTATAGTTTATAATGAGGGAGAAAACATTATCTCTTAGAAATTAAAGAAATGGGAAAATGTATAAGCATTTTAAAATAGAAGCTGTAATAGGCACTATCTGTTTGTTTACAAAGAGTACAGTTAAGGTACTGTTTGAAGTAAGAATAAATTGAATGTTGTTTTCCCTATGATAAAATATATCTTTATCTTGAACTTTGTGTTGCTACAATAAAATACAAAAGTCAACTCTTAGATAAAAAAGAAAAGGTTGATTTAGTTCATAATTTTGAAGGTTTAGAATTCCAGGTTGAGCAGAGATTGTGTTTCTGTAGATTTGGTCTAAGGTGGTGGTTGAGAGCACCCAAAGCTAGACACTTGTATTAGGGCAGATGTTTGTTTTCAGAAAAAGAGACCCAAGTCTCATAATATTCTTTTCAAGCAAGTCATCTCTGTCCCAGTTATTTTTTTCTGCTGTTGTGAGATAATACCTAAGCACAACTTACATGGAGAAAAGGGAGATTTATTTGGTTTGTGGTTCTAGAGGAGAGGCACAGTCCATTATATTGGAAATCCCACAGCAGAAGGCGCGGCAGGCAGGCAAGTAGCACAAGCTTATGGAGGTTGAGAGAGCAAGCTTCAGATGCAAGAGCAGATTGCTAGCAGAGCAGGGTGGGACTAACCAACCCTAAAGTCCTCATCCTGTGATGTGCCTTCCTCCAGCCAAGTTCCACCTCCTAAAGTGTCCATAACCTTCCCCAACATCAACCAAGGGTTTGAACACTTGAGTCTGTGAGCATATTTTATATTCAAACCACAACACTTTCTTCCTAAAGCCCCCACCACCTCTCAATATTGCTACAGTGAGGACCAAGCATTTAGCACATTGAAACTGGAGGATATCTGACATCTGATTCATCTCACTGAGACAGGAATTAGCTACCTGTAGGAGATAAAGAAGAGGGTGCATAGTAAATTCAAGTTAATCACAAATAGAAGAAAAGCAAGCAATTGTCTCAGTACCCTCAGAATGAGCGAAACAGCTGTTTGGAAAGAGGGGACTGTGACCACCCCTTTCATTCAACGAGCAGCCCTACTCACTTCTCAGCTGAGCTCAGGAGACCTGTGGGGCTCCTCACTCGCTCAGGCTCTTTGTGGATTCACAGAGTGATCGGCCTCAGTGACTTTGGCCTTAATATCTATTCAGTTCCTTTCCTACAATGCATAAAATGCCGCTGGGCAGGACAGCACAGTGCTGTCCCTCTGGAACTCCTTCCACCCTGGGAAGTCTTTGTCACTTTCCTTCATTAAATCTGCATTTGTTTTGGTCACTTTATATCTGGGCTTGTTTATTCATGTAGGGGATAAGACAACAAACCTTTAAACATTGGCTTGGGGCAGCTTTGGATAACAGTGTTTTCTAGTAACCAAGCTCCCTTAGTTAAACTCATGAGCCAAGAAAAGTTCTCCAGCATAAAAGAATCAAGCTTCCCATCCTGTAAGACAGACACTTTGTGTTTCTCTTATATGTGAACATTTCCATGAACTGTTTGCTCTTAGTATGTCACATGGTACATATTTTGTGTGTATGTGTAAGTGTGTGTGTGTGTGTGTGTGTGTGTGTGTGTGTGTGTGTGTATGCATGCGAACATTTGTTTACTTACAGGTGTTTTCTAACATGTTATGAACTTCCACAGAAAGAATCATGTTGACTTTATTAACATCTAATTTGGGATTAAACACATGGTATTTAAATCATTTATCAGATGAGAACATGCCAGTTTATTCTTATGATCTGCAAAAATTTGTAATTCTCATTTTAGCTATGATTTGGCTTTGTAATCTACTCAAAAGGATATTTTGATATGGACTATACTACTAGTTTTACAAGTTTTCCAAACATGTAAATTATAGAATCATCTTTGGAGGATGGTGAAGCCAATTAGCTTTTTTTAATGAGGTAGAAGGAGTTTATAATAGTCCAGAGACTGGGATAATAGTGCATGAAAGCACACACACACACACACACACACACACACACACACACAAGTGCATGAATGCACACATACACACACACACACACACACACACACACACCGTATGTAGTCTAAGGCATCATAAAATACAATGTACAAAATGCAGAGACATAGTAAAGTCTCTGCAGGTTCTGAATGAGTCTGGTTTTGAGGGGGAGTGGCAGCACGATACAGCCTCATGATGTGCTAAATGTGGGTCACTAACTCTCCTTCCTCTTGCGCTGCTCCTCACTTGCCTGCTTGATGTATCCAGGCAGGAGGAGGAAGAAAGAAGCTTCCATTGCAGCTGGAGAAAGGCTTTTGTTGACCCAGGTCACAGTGGTTCTTCTAGATGAGAAAAATGAAATAGTACTATAGGAGATTGAATGAGAGAGCTAATCAAAAGACAGAGAAAAAGGAATTCCACTTGAAAACTTCAGTGAAAAGCAAGAAGAAAATCGGAGAGCAGAATGGTCGGGGCGAGAAATAGTTTCTTGGTTAAAACTGAGAAAATGCTTTCAAGTCTGAAAGTCCCATAAAGATCAATACAGGGAGGTAAACATTCAATTAAAATCAAAACTAAATGACAGGCTGACAGCGGATATACCAAATGATCAAGAACTTCAAGGAGGAAGGAAGTGAAGAAAAACTCACTTCAAATATTTTGTTTTAAAGAACAGTAGACTATTATGGTTTACATAAGATTAAACTTTCTTTGGTGAATAATAAGAACTCTATCTTCCTCTATACGAATTCTTTCTTTCTTTCTTTGCTCCTCTATTCACACTATTTTCTTAAAAAAACCTTCGTTACATTTATAAATAGTTAGTTCTCTTTAAATATCATGATTAACAGACAATTGCACATCAGAGCTTTTCATTAACAAGAAATAGTGAGAAACACCCCACCCATTTATTGCGCATGTGGCAAAAAACAAAACCTAAATTGCAGTTAGCTTGCATATGGTGATTTTAGGAAAATACAGATCTTAGTAAGCTTCAAAGACTTACTGAAGCAGCTCAAAATCCCCTCTACTTTTTTTTTTTTTACACATTTTTCTTCAACAATAGCACTGTGCTTATTGTAGTCACATCATTATTGCAGGAAGCCATCCTGTGCACCACAGAGTTTTTGAGAGCATCCTAGGCCCCTGTGTACTAGACGCTAACAGCTCTTCCCTAGCAGTGGAAATCCAAAATAACTCAGAAATTAGACAATGCTCCCTGGGGAACAAAACGCATCCTAGTTGTGCTAGGATGATGCAGAGAGGCTGAACATACTCATTTGAAAGCTCCTTGCCTGAAGAGATCAAGCAGCAAATGAAATAACCCAGAGCACAGATGAGGAAGGAGGAAGAGGAGGAAGAGGAGGAGTAGCAGAGAACATTCAGATGAACTGAGCATCTAGTTTTCAGGAAGTCAGCCTCGGGTGTGGCAAAGCAGATTGTCATCTTCTGGACAGGAGTGCATTTTGTGCATTTTATGTATTATCAAGTGATAAAAATTTAAAGTGTGATTGCACACAGAGTTCAAGGAATGCCCTCTATAAGATAATGAAAACTGATTATTTAATTCAGAAAAAAATTGTTATATAAAGGAGGAAGCATCTCAATTCTGTTTCCAATTTTAAATACTTCACTTTAAAATACTTCACTTCCTATCACAGTTTGGCATTGGTGAAGAATGGATGAGAGTTTCAAGCTTGTCAGGCATCTTAGGACAAACCCAGACTACCTGGTATGTTATGAACTTACCACAGGATACCCTCTGTAGTAAGGTGGGATAGAAGTGGTCTTTCTTCTCATCTATCACTTTGTGAATTTGCAGGCTGAATTCTAACTTGAATCACAACCCCATATGGTTCTATTATGCTGTACGGTTTATATTAAACAATTTTCAAAACTTTAGTTGCTATCATGGTGATACAAGAGACATAATGGTGTTCAAAACTCAATTTTATGTATCTGCCATTATTTTCTACAAATTAAAATAAGTTGTTTTTAAAAAGTTATGGATTAATTAAAAAAAGTTATGGATTAAAGCCCCATTTTTGAGCCAGTTGGAGCAGGCACTGTTCCAGGTCGGGGAGGACCCCTGGACCACACCCCAGGTCCCAGGTTATTTGCGCAGGCCTCCAGTACCTGTGCCCCCCCCATGGGTTGTGTGCATAGTCCAGCAAGGACACACTGTGCCCCAGTCCAGGGAGGACACACCGCTCATCAGAATTCAACACAGTCCAAAGAACACCCAGGCAAAGCTCTAGGGGACAAAAGCCACACTTCTGAAATCTGCTAAATTCATCCTATCACATTGGAGAGATTATTCACATCCAACCTAAAGATAAGTAAACCCCCCTTTTTACCATCCTGTTCCTTACTATTATTAGTTACTGTAGAGTAACTTTTCTATATAGCCACCCCCAAAACATATACAACTTCAGGGTCTATACTATTCACTCTCACATATCACCAAAGTACTAAATCATAAAAGTCCAGTACCATACTAATATTCACCCCCTGTCCACCCCCTGTACTAACTGTCTAATAGCCTAATCTAGGAAATAACAATAACAACAAGCATAACCAACACCAAGGCAAACACTAGTAATAACTGCCTGAGAGTAGTGATACCATCTAATTCAGTTCAGTCAAAAACACACAGAAATTGAAAGGTCTTAAGAGATAAAACAACAATACCCAAGTCAAAGTGTAAATCCATGAGAAACAAAATCCAAGAAAACAAATCTCCCACTGAAAGAATAAACCCCATAATGAAAGACTCCAGCCAGAACAAATCCACAGAAAATAGCCAAGAAAGCTTGACCGAAGATAACGACTTTCAAAACATGATCATTACCATGATCAATACTATGAAAGAGGAAATCCAGGAGGAGTTAAATAACTGCATCAACGACTTTGAAGAGGAACACAACGGACACTAGGAGCAGAAATTGAAAGAAAGTCTTAAGAGATTAAAAAAAAACAATGCCCAAGTCAAAGTGCAAATCAATGAGAAACAAAACCCAAGAAAACAAATCTCCCAATGAAAGAATTAACCCCATAATGATAGATTCCAACCAGAACAAATTCACAGAAAATAGCCAAGAAAGCCAGACCCAAGAGAATAACTTTCAAAGCATGATCAGTACTATGAAAGAGGAAATCTGGGAGCAGTTAAATTACTGCATCAACCACTTTGAACAGGAACACAACAGACACTTGGAGGAGTTGAGAAAAACAGTTCAAGAAGCAAAAATAGACATAAAGCAGTTAAAACAGTCTCAAGCAGAGGTTAAAATTGAACTAAAAGGCAAGTTATCTTCAACCCAGAACTCAACAGAGAGTCTTATTAGCAGAACTAATGAAGCAGAAAATAGAATTTCAGATCTTGAAGACAAAGTGGAAGTATTAACCAGCTCAATGGAAGAGGTTGTTAAAGACAAAAAGATACTTGAGGGAAATATTCAAGAGTTTTGGGACACCCTGAAGAAGCCTAACATGTATATTCTTGGAATACCAGAGCAAGAATCCCAAAATACCACACCTCAGGAAATTTTTCAAACTATCATCATGGAAAACTTTCCTCATCTAAAAAAGAGAGGCCCATCCATATACAAGAGGCATTCCGCAAACAGATATGACCAAAATAGAAACTCGCCACGGCAAATAATAGTTAAAACACTCCACATTCAAGATAAAGAAATGGTGCTGAGCTTCAAGGGGAAAAAAAAAGTCACTTTTAAAGGTAAACCTATTAAAATAACAAATGACTTCTCAATGGAAACAGTAAAAGGAAGAAGAGCTTGAAGAGACATACTTCAAGTATTGAATGAGCAAAAATGTCAAGCCAGGTTGATATACCCCACAAGACTATCTGTCATGATTGAGGGAGAAAGAAAAATCTTCCAGCACAAAGACAACTTGAAGGCTTACATGTCTACGAAACTAGGCCTTCAAAAAATGCTAGAAATGACACTCAAGCTTGAAGGAAAAAACAAGCGTATACAGGGGAACAGAAGGGACGTATAATACCACCAAAACCTAAAAGCCAAACAATACACTTACAAAAGCCACTAAACATAAAAAAATGTCTGGAATGGATTAAAGCCCAATTTTCATAGTTGCTCATAAATACATTTAGCTGAAGAATTAGTCACTGGAGTGTATGGCCCAGCTGGATCAACATAGAGTAACCCTGTTTATCAGTAATGAAGCTCTGACTTCAGCAACACGTCAGCTGGAAAGAGTGTCTGCTTGATGCTCTCCTGGGTTGTTGAAGCAGGCTACAGAGATGGCGTACTGTCTAATAAACACACAGCTTTGAATCTTAGTTTTTCTATTCTGGAAGGAGAGAGAAGAAAATGGCAAGCTCCACTATGGTATCTCTATTTTGAGATTTAAACGGGAGTGCGTTCTGGTGTTATTAGCTAAATAGTTTGCTACTCTCATTGTCTTCTATGCTGCTACACTAGCTGCATTACTACTGTTACTAATAATAGGAAGAGGAGAAATCTCAGTTTATTTATGAGCAAGTAGTGAGTGCTGATGCTTGGCATGTGGAATTGCTTTAGATTTTCCTAAACCCCTATGAAGTAATGATATACCCAATCCAAAGAGGAGAAAAGTTTTTGAGAAGTGACCTTTCTCAAGGTCACATTGTAATAATATTAACTGGGACAGCCTGGATAGGCCAGATGTGATTCATTCCAAACTCATGGCACACTTTGACCACATCACATATGTGATGAAGACTAGGAGAGAGGCAAGAACACTGAACACACATTTGAGTCATCTTATAAGGACTCCTGCAGTCATTCTTTCAAGTTATGCTTTGCTCTTCTGCCCAATGGGACACTGATGGAGACAGGGAGTGTGTTTCTCTTTTATTCGTTTGCCATATGCCTTTTATACTAAACAATTTCACTTTTAGGTGATGAAATTTTTTGTCTAATTCAACTTTGTAGCATAAGGATTGAGGCATAAGAATTTCCATGAGTTTGAAGCCAGCTTGGGATACACAGTAATTTCCAAGATAACTTGGGGTACAGAGTGACACCCTTTTTTATTCACAAAAAAGAAAAGAAAATGAAAAGCATCTTCAATTCATTGAGTGAAAATTTACATTCTAAATGTTCTTATCTCATTATACTGACTTAAAAGGATATTCAAGTTTGGGAGAATGAGAACCATAAGCACTCTTTCTAAAACAGGTGTTCTTCTCTAGAGCTGGAAAATAATCTAAAATGATAAATCAGAGTAGTACAGGGTTTTGGTAATCAAGAATAAAATCTTCTAAGATAATTAAGTAACTCATAAGTCTTTTTGATGTAATGTGTATTTGCACATAATATCTCTCTGGCAATACAGAATCTAAGAACACATAATTTTCATTTTCACTTGTGGGTTCTTATATTTAACCATTATATGATACTCAGTTCTAATTTTTTAACCTATGATAATTGTTTTTAAAACACCATATAAGGTGATTGTGAGCATTTTCTTAACAATGTTTAGGAAATACTACACAGATTTCTATTTTTTGAAAGGTCAACCTCCTTGCAATTTTATATGCTGTAATCCGGAATCTAATTTATGAGAACTGAAGAGACAAGGTACTTATAGATTCTTTTATTGACATAAGCATTTTGGATGAGAACTAAGAAGTTTGACTCAAAGGCTAGAAACACAAAGTTCTGGTCATCGACTGCCTAGGCATTGAGGATGTTCTGCACGGTGAGATTTATTTCTGCCACTTAATGGAAGTATAATGTTCCATGTAAGTTTTAAAGAGAGCAATAAGTTGAAGTCAGCATTTAGCAAAAGCATAGCTAATGAAAAAAGTAGAAAACTATTAATCACAGGAAAAAGAAAGAAGATCAACTTAAAAATCTTTCTCTTGTTAACCAAAAGCTATTTTTCCACAAGTAATTTCCTGGTAGAAATAAGGAAATTATGTTTAATTGCCACAGAATTGATGGTTTTTCTCTCTATGAAAACAAACAAAAACACAAATTACTGAAAAACTGTTAAACATGTACAAATCTGAAAAACTATATAGGAGTAATTTATAAGAAATAAGCAAATCCATTAACTGTTTCAAATTTTATTCATAATTTTGAATATTAGAAGTTTATACTGATTTTATTTTAGTTAAACCTTCCAAAAATATATGCTAGTTTTAACAGTTGTCAACCCAAGGCATTGACAAAGACAATAACATTTATTTGTTTGTTTGTTTATTTAGAGTTAAGTTCCCAAACTTACTGATCTCACACTTACTATGTAGTTGAGGATGATAACTTGATTCCTGATCTTTTGTTTCAGAAGTACTGAGATTACAGGTATGTATCGGTTGAGGAGGTGGCACCTTTTCCATACAAAAACAATTGAACAATATCCAGTCAATTAACTGCTACAGAGGCTATGCTATCCTGTGTATACAGTATTCTAATGTCCTGTGACATGCCATTCCTGTTCACAAACAGAGTTCCAATCTGACCTGGCTCAGTAGGTACCCCCATCCTCTCCCTTCCCTTTCCCTTCTCCCATCATCTCTCATTGCATTCTTCTCCTTTCGCCCTTCCTTTCACTTCCCTTCCCTCCCTCCCCTCTTCTGTCCCTCCCCCTTTCTCCCTCCTATTTCATAAGTATCCTTTTGTGTGAATGTCAAACCTCCTTCTGAGGTTCAGGATTCAGTGTCATAGCCTGGAACCCCTTCTTGGGCTTCCTGTTGGTATGGAAACTCTATTATGACTGTTTAATCCCTTGCCTCTAAGGATCCAATTGCCTGGAGCCTTCTCCCCTAGGATCCATGCTAGATTTTGGGGAGTGTTGACATGCCAGCCATTGTGCAGGTCAAGCAAAGTCCAATTCTGGCTACTGCAGCCCTAACGTGTGTGGAGTATCTTGCATATCTTTGGTCCTCCCCATCAACCTGGCCATGCTTGTTGGTGGGCAATCCTGATTAGATTTTTTTAAATGTGGTTTTGTATAAAAGGGAATTGTTTCTTATCCATTTTGGGAACTTCTTCCAATGAATTCATTCAGAGCTTTCAAACACTACAGTGATTTCTTATTCAGTCTGTAATATAAAAGCACTTGCTAAATTCTATTTTTGTGAAAAGCCATTTTCTCATGAAAGATGAATGTGAAATGGTCAATAGCATCATGTTCCTTCACTTCTAGATCTCATATTATCATGGAGTTGAGAAAATGTTTAATTAGTTGAGTATTCATTAGAAAGCTTCAAGTGCTTAAACAAGCATAATGATGTTGTGGACTTGTAGGAGTCTACATAACACTGAGTCCCAACTGGCCTTTTGGGTGCTAGAAAATAGAAGTACAACAAGAGGAAGTGTTCAGTACAAGATTGATAATGCTCCTTAGCAAACGGCATTTTACTTTTATTAACTATGATGCTTAATCTTCTTGGGTTACTTTTCTTTTAGATAAACAAGCTTATTCATGTGTATACATATTCTTAGTTCTGATATAGTCATATTTCTGTGCACTAAATATTATTAATTTAGTTTTATTATTATTTATTATTGTTTAGTTGCTTAATTGTCTTACCTGTCTATTTTTGATCTATGAACATCCTAACAAGGACTGTTTTAAAGAAAATTTTAAATAGAGGTGGTTATTTGAAGAATGGGAAACATTTAATTCATATCAGTTTGTTGATTGTTGACCAGAGTGACTTGATTCCAGTATCCACTCCCTTTGCCTAGAACCTGACACAGCACTAGTGCTTTGGGAAGAAAATGGTTTGCATTATTAAAAGCTTCTCAAAATGGGGTTGGGACACTTGACACACAGACATGAGAGCCCAGAGTTCAGATTCCCAGGACCCATGTAAATGCTGGGTGATGTGGCTGCTGGCTTGTAAGCCCGTATAATCAGGAATGTGGATTCAGGGGTACCTGGAGCAAGCTGGCTAGCTAGATTAGCTGAGACAGTGAGAGACTCCCATCTCACTAAGCAAGGAGGAGAGTAGTTAAAGAAGATTCCTGATGTCAGTCTCTGGCCTCCACATACATACGTTTGCAAGTATTATCACCATTAAACATGAATTTGTGTCCACATACATGAACATGATATGCATATACAAATGCTCATGCACCATGCACAAATAGGCACATGCAAGAGATTATGCAGTATTGAATCTTTTACTGATGATTTTTACTTTGCTTAGTATTGAATAGAAGCAAAAAATCATCTTTTCCATTTATGTATGAAGATATAAATAGATGTATAATATTCTTTATATGCAGACCCTCTTCAGAGGATCAGCAAAGCAAATGTTACAGTTTGTAAATGAAATGTGTTATTGAAAGTTTGGTCTTCAACTGGTGATGATGTTTTGGGAGACTGTGGAATCTTTGAGAGGTCGAACATTGGAACCACTGGGAGGTGGAACATGTGGCAGCTTTGGGAGGTGGGACATGTGGAACCTTGGAAGGTGAAGCATGTGGAACCTTTGGGAGGTGGGACATGTGGAATCTTTGGGAGGTAGAACATGACTGGAAGAGATGGTTCACCGAGGGGCAAACTTTGATGTTTATAGGCTGGCTCTGCTTCAGGCCTGTTCTGCTTCCTCATCTGAAACAGTCTTATAGTCTTATTTTCATAGCCTCAAAGTGCTTCTTTTTGCTCAACACTTTCTTTTCATGATTAACTGTACTCTCCAACTGTAAACCAAAAGAAGTCCTTTTTCCTTTAAAGTTGCATATTGTCATGTAATTGGTCATAGTGATGGGAAAAGGAATGAGACTAGAAAATGCTACCAAGAAGTAAAGATTTCGTTGTTGCTTTGAGTAACATAATCATGTTGTTTTTAGGCTTTTGCAATGAATTTGAGGGGAGAATACAAAAGATTTTGGAGTAGCGGGATGGCAAAGTCATAGAATACTGTGAATTTTGCTTAATGGGCCATAGTGGTGAGTACAGAAGACCAAAATGATGGGGAAAACGTGGACTGGGTTCAAGAGATTTCAGGAGGAAGTAAGGACTTTATCACAAGTTGGACTAGAGACCATTCATGCTTGCATCCTTTTGTGTCCAGAAAACTCGGGTGCAGCTGAGTCAAAAAGCAATGGACTAAGTTATGTGCCAGAGAAAATTCCAAGACAGTGGATTCAGACAGTGATATTGTTACTGCTTTCTATGTTTATGCTCTGAGATTTATAGTGAGAATTCTAAAGTAGAAAGGTAAAAAAAAATGTGGTTTGGCAAGGATAGGTTTGAGGATAAGCTTAACATTGCAACAAAAGACAAGTTCCATTTAGTACTAAGTAGAAAAAGTAGAAAAAGAAACTTTCCACCAGCAAGGAAAGGCGCCATCCATTGACAACTCCAGGGTGTCACAATGTAAATTTCTTTAAGCAAGTTTAATTTGGAAGGAAGAGAGCCTAAACAAGGAGGATCTCTTGGGTATCCTGCTTACATAGGGCTACTTAGGTGCTGTTCCTTGAGCAGATGCAAAGCCATTGCAACTGGTTCAAGTGGTCACTGCTACATCTCAAGCTCACGGGAGAATGAGACACTGCCTTCAGCATACTGGTTTTTGTAGGTATGGAAAAATGTAAAAGTGTGAAGTCACAAAAACTCGCGTTAATATTCCAGGGAGCTACTTTAGCCAGGCAACGTATGGCACATCCAATTCCCAGATTTCCTGCAAAGAGGCCCTGAGAGGCCATTGTGTGAAGTTGTAAAGGCGAAATGCAAGTTGCAGTGGAGGTGTATTGAAAATGTCAGAAATGTCAGAAATGTGCTGAGGAAGACAGTAAGCACAAAGTGGAGCTGGCACATGATCGAGGCCAAAATTACCAGTGACAGCAGAGTTGAATTGCTGGGACTACACAGCCCTATTAGAACAAAGATGATTCAGTCATAAGCCCCAGATGCTAGACATAGGGCTACAGGGTTTGATGCTCTTCCTTGTTTCAGTCTGGTCTCTCCTTCACATGCCCCCTGTTACTGTTTGGAGTGGACTTTTTTGTCCTCTGTCAGTGTTTGTATTAAGCATTTTTTCCCCTGCATGCTTATGTGTGTGAGGGCACTTGAGTGTATTGCCTGTTGAGGCCCAAGGGTTTTGAACAGGGAATCACCCTGGACTGCCCTACCTCCTTATTGCATTGCTTGAAGTTTCTCAGACTATGTCTTCCAGGGCCTTCCAGGGCCCAAATGCAGGCTGCTTACCATTTCTGCCTGGCATTTTTACATGTCATCTGGGAGATCCTACTGCTTGGGAGGCAAAGGCTTTAACTCTTGAGCAGTCCTAGCAACTTGCTTTTTCTTTGAATGAAGATTTTCAGTTATCATAGTTACATACCGGTGTCAACGTGATGGTTGAGGGGCTGAGCTCTGGGCGCACTGGTAGAGAGAATCAGTGGATGAGTACCATCCTGCAGGATATTGTTTAGTTGAAGGGGAAGACCTAAACCTTAGAGAGTGTAGGTCATCTCTGATCAGGTGAATAAGATAGAGTGACCTGGCTATAGAAGCTGGCATCCTTTGGTATACTTGTCCAGACATGCTGGTCTGGCAAGCAAGGATTTTCCATCTCCCAGCATTTCTGTGGATGGATATGGTGTGGCAAGTTCCCTCTACCTCTTGGCATTGATGTGGGCTCTCCTGCCAAACTCAACAAGGAACTGTAAATGGACAATCATAAGCCAGAATGAAATCCATGTTCCCATGCAGACAAACTGCAACAACAGTTAAGAGAGTCATCTGAACGTTGCCAACTTGACAAATAAGATTTTCACACTGGTCCTTAAGAGTATATAGAAAGTAATACATGGGTCACAGTTCTGTTGCTGTTCCAAGATGATTGCTGATAATCTTTTTTTAAATACATTTTTTATTATTTCTGCTCATACAAACTTAATAGGTAGACCAGTTCCCTCCCTCCCTCCTCCTCCCCCCGAAGCCCCTGCTCCCTCTCCTCTCCCTCCCCATCCCCCAGTACTACCCCCCAATTCCCAGAGAGTCCTTTCTTGTGCATGCCTAACTCTCCTCTGGGTCCTTCTCTCCAATGACGTACAAGGACCCAGTGGCATTTCCCTGAACCCTTTCTCGTGTTCCCCTTAAGCATAGGAATACCACTGTGGCTGTCAATCCCTTGCTTCCAAGGATCTTGGTGCCTTTAGCTGATGCTAGACTTTGTGAGGTCAATAGCGTGTTGGACAATGCGCAGGGCATGCAAAGTCCTATTATGATTGCTTCGGCCCTAACTAGTGTGGAGTATCTTGCAAATCATTGCTCCTCCCATCCTTTTGCTCTTACAATCTTACTGCCCCCTCTTCCGCAAATGTCCCTGAGCTTCAGGATGGGGAAAGATTAGGCTGGCCTAGTTCTATGTGGTTGATATAGAGTCTCTGAAGTTCTGGATTGTGGTTTGTTGATTTTCTTTTGCAGTTTTGCTGCTCCTGCAATGCCCTTCACTCCATCCTGATGGGCACTGTATGTCACCCCCTGGTCAGAGACAAAAATCTGTTAAACTGGAGTCTTGTTATAATAGCACATTCAAGGGTAGATGTAATAAAAGTAGGAAACCACAGTGAGGGAGGGGTCAATCACCCATTTGCAAAATGATTACTTTTTATCTGCCAGACTATATGCCCTCCCCTTCTGGTGAGATCATACCCCCTCAGTTGTACATGATCAGGAACGAACGTCTGTGAACTTAACCAGGTGTCACATTACTTACTTGCTTTCCTTGATGGAGGTCTATTTTCTCTGCTGTAACATGGTCCCCTCTCTCCTTGTGTCTGGTGTGGCCCTCCAATCCCATCCCTCCTGTTCATAATCTTTGCAATTACTATATTACATAGGTTTACCTTTGAGTGTCTCAATGTGGGCTGGGTGAGTTTGGTACTAGGAGCCCACCTATTAGGGAGTACATACGGCACTTAATTTTTCTGGGTTTGGGATACTTCACTTAATATAATTCTTTCTAATGACATCCATTTCCCAGCAAATTCCAGTAATTCATCATTTTTGATGGCTGAGTAGTACTCCAGTGTATAGATACACACTTTCCTTATCCACTCGTCAACTGTTGGAGATTTGGGTTGATTCCATGACTTTGCTATTGTAAACAGTGCTGCTATGAACATGGTCATGCTTGTGCTATCGAGGTGAACCTCTGCTGCATGGGGGTTATTCCCAAAAGTGGGATAGCAGGGTCATATGGCATTTCAATCTTTAATTTTTTTAAGTATCTCCAGACGGCTCGCCAGAGTGGCTGTATGAGCCTGCATTCCCACCAGCAATGTAGGAGAGTTCCCCTCTCTCCACATCCTTTCCAGCATTTGTTGTTGTTTGTATTGTGGATTTTTGTCATCCTGACCGGGGTGAGATGATATTTCAGGGAAGTTTTGATTTGCATTTCCCTGATGGCTAAGGAAGTGGAGCATTTTTAAAGATATTTGTTAGACATTTTAATGTCATCCCTGGTAAAATTTTTTTTAAGTTCCAGGGCCCATTTTTTAATTGGGCCATTGGTTTCCTTGGAGTTTAGTTTTCTAAGTTCTTTATGCACTCTGGACAGTAGAGCTCTATCAGTTATGTGATTAGTGAAGATTTTCTCCCATTCTGTGGATTGCCTTTGAGCTCGTGTTACAATCTCTTTATCTGAACAGAAGCTCTTATTTTCAGAAGATCCCAATTGTTGAGAGTTGGTAGCAGTGACTGTGCCATTGGATGTCTGTTTAGGAAGTGTTGGCCTAGCCCAATCAGCTCGAGGGAGTTCCCTAACCTTTCAACTATGGTTTTTATAGTCTCTGGCCTGATATCAAGATCCTTGATCCATTTGGAATTAAGTCTTGTACATGATGACAAGTACGGGTCCAGCTTTAATCTTCTGCATGTGGAGATCCAGTTTTGCCAGCACCATTTGTTGAAGATGCTGTTCTCTTTCCATTGGATTCTTTGGGCCCTTTTGTCAAAGATCAAATGGCTGTATTTTTGTGGGCTTATATCTGGGTCTTCAATCCTTATCCATTGATCTGTGTGTCTATTTTGGAGCCAATACCAGGCTGTTTTTACAACTATGGATTTTAGTGTAGACTGAGGTTTGGTATGGTAATACCTCCAGCAGTGTTTTTGTTACTCAGGATTGTCTTTGCTATCCTGGGTCTTTTGTGCCTCTATATGAATTTTGAGATTTTTTGGTCAACTTCTTTAAAGAATTGCTTTGGGATTTTAGTTGGTATAGCATTGAATTTGTATATTGCCTTTGGTAGGACGGTCTTTTTTACAATGTTGATTCTGCCAATCCAGGAACATGGGAGGTCTTTCCACCTTCTGGTGTCTTCTGCAATTTCTTTCTTTAGGGTTTTAAAGTTTTCATTGTAAAGGTCTTTTACCTCCTTGATTAGGTTTATTCCAAGGTATTTCATTTTTTTAGGGGCTATAGTAAATGGGATTGTTTCTCTCAAGGCTTTTTCACTTCTTTCATTCTGGGCATATACGAAGGCCTCTGATTTTTGCACATTTATTTTGTATCCTGCCACCCTGCTGAACTTCTCAATTAGTTCCAGGAGCTTCCTGGTGGAGTTTTGGGATCCTTCAGGTATAAGATCATGTCATCTGCACATAGGGTAGCTTGACTTCTTCCTTGCCGATTTGAATCCCTCTTATGTTCCTTTCTTTTTTTTTTAATTTTTTTTCTTTATTATTATTTATTCAACTGTGTGCATGTGCGTGTGTATGTGCGTGTGTATGTGCACGTGTGTGTGTGTGTCTGTGTGTGTGTGTGTCTGTGTATGTGTAGAACCACGGACGAATTCACGAACCACCATGGACGCCTCCACCTCCTTCTGCCCCGGGATTCACAGGCTCCGCCCTCCCAGGACCAGAAGCGCAGGCCGCCCCCGCTTCCGCCTGGGTTCTATACGTGGGATCTGGGATCCGAACTCAGGACCTTCTGCGTGCAAGGCAGAGGCTTAATCCCTGAGCCACCTCTCCAGCCCTCTTATGTCCCTTTCTTGTCTTATGGCTTCAGCTAAGACTTCAAGTACAATATTGAATAGAAGTGGTGAGAGAGGACAGCCTTGTCTAGTTCCTGATCGAAGTGGGAATGCTTCTAATTGTTCCCCATTGAGCATAATCCTTGATTGCTGATAATCTTAAATAAAAGTTACTGTTATCTTTATGAAAACTTTGTAGATTATAGAAAATATATTTCTAAAATATATATATATAACTTTTCTGTGATCCTCTGGGCATATGAGAGGGGATTGTGACAATTACACTTTGCCACATATGATGTTATAGTCAGCTGTTTGGTGCTTCTGGACAGGCAACAGAAATCCCACTAGTACAACAGAACAAATCTGGATTCCACTGTTCTGTCTGAAGTAGCCTTTTCATTTAAGTACTATTGATGACTTTCTCCTTGTTTATCCTTCTGTACACTACGTGTGATGAGGGGAAGAAGGATAAAATCCTAATGCATGAGTGAAGAGCCCCGCTATTGCTGACATTCAGGTCTTAGAGTTGCTTAAGCATCACAGTCCCCCTCACCTCAGGAAATTAAACATAATACAATTTTTACAAGTGAGCCTATTATGTGAGAGGATGATTAATGAGGATGATATTTACCCTGATTATTGTGCTCTTTAAGAAGACGTTTTCTATGAGGAGCTCATATTTCAGGCTCCGCTCTGAGCAAGATACACGGTGTAGCTGATTCACAAACCATGTTCCCAGGCACAAGCTCCCATCCTGTACTGCTGGCCTGATGAGTAAGAGGAGTTAGTTTCTTTGCTCCGTCAGTTTCTGAGGTGGTAACTGCATGATTACCTTCCCTTTTTTGGCCTTCTTTTTTTTTTTTTCTTTTAATTTTTTATGCTTTTACAAGCATATTGAGTATTCATCCCAGCTTTCCTCCCTCCTTTTTCCCTCACATCCTCTCCCTTCACTAATCCTTCCCACTTCCTCCCACCCTTCTGCCCTCATGCTTCTATGGACTGCAGGGTTTACTTTGGTTTGTCTATTACTGTGAGGGGGTTCAGGCCTCTGTAGTGTAACAAGTTACCTCTCTTCAGGTCACCCCACTGACATGTGCATTTCCCTTCACTCATCCAGATTTAGACCCAAATGTTTCCACTGTGAGTTCCCATTCTATGGGTATAATAACAGCTGCCTACAGAGCAGTTTGATGTATTTTCTTTCTACCTATAGGTTTATTGGCTGTCTACCCTATTGATTTTTTTCCTTAGCTTCCAGGGCATTTTAAAGTAATGTTTGCATGTTTTTCTTGCATTTGAATTTGCAGTATTGCTTAGTTAAGCCTTTTCCTGTGTTTTGTGAGAAATCAGTGCTCTTTCGTTTAATGTTATAGCTAGATACCTAATCACCAGTTTGAAATGACTAGAAAGACTATTTCTTAGAAACATCTGTACACCATTCTAAATCAAGAGCTTTGCTTTTTGTTTTCTTTTTCACCTTTGATATTGTTAGTTACTACCAGCTCCCTACTCTACTGCAAGAAAATACAGTTCAATAAGGACTTGGATATAGAGGTAGATTTATAATGATCCTGCCAAGTCTGCTGAGAATACAAAGGGATTCAAAGAAAAGACCTGTCTCTTTAGAAGATGAATGGGCTTCCTCATAAATGCTTTCTACTTTAATATTTCTAGAATTAGAGGAGTCTTTGATTATAGAAGATTTCACCAGATACAGTTAAGATTTGTTTTTAATCACTTAAGTAATCAATTTATTGATGATGCACCTTACAGCTGAGGGTTTAGGGAAATAAGCAAATATTGCTTTTAGATTCTTTGACATTCTCATAGTTTAGTTACCTTACATTTCAGATGTCTATAATTTCAAGCAAAATGTCTGAGATAAATTTTAGGTTTTGAGCTTGGTAAAGCAGTCTACTTCTACTAACCTCTTTATTTGTCTTAAAAAATACTTCTGCTTGACAACTTTATCCCCAGTCAGTTCCTTTTCCTGTTTCTGCCAGGAACTATTACCATCTTTCTTAAGATGTTCAGTTCCTCCTTGAACCTTCACTGTCAAAAGATGACCTTCTTGTCTTGATTGAAATAAAATGGGCTTGCTGAAATTTCTCCTGACTCCACCAAACCAAAGTACACCTGTACCAATTTTTACTTCTATTATTTCTGTCTAAGAAAATCTTTTCATTCCACATCTCTTTTGTGACTTTGCAACATTATTGATTCTCTCTTTTTGTAACATTTTCTATTATCTCTGTATTGATTCCTTCTCTTCAAATTTGGCCCATAATTGAGTGTCTTATAACACAAAATTACATATAATTAATTTTTATAAAGTAAAAAAAGACCCGTTTTGTTAACAAATTAGCTTCCCTTTGATTTGCCAGGAACCTTTGTAAAAAGATTGAATTCTCTGCTGCTCTTCAAACTCTCTCAAAGCTTAGAAGTCTAGATTTATCGCTTTGTTTAAACTTCTCTGAGAGTTAAGCAATGTCATCTGCAGTAGGCATCTAATGCTCATTTCTTGATGTTTATTCTTTTGACATGCACAGAACCTGTACTAAAGTTTTCCTTAAGGAACATCTCCATGTTTCCTACACTCTTTTTCTCAGCAACATTAACTGAATCTTTGTGAATTTACTTCTGAATTTAAAGGAGCCATGTGAACTTCTTTAACAGGCATGCTGCACATTTTGGCAGATATATTCAACACAAGCAAATTATACTTTGAAACATCTCATTTAAAAAATAGAATCCTAATTTGTTATCTTTCATTTTTTTCATTTTGTTCTTCATCTCTTCTTACTTTACAGTGCTATTCACGGTAATACCTCACATTACATCTGATAAGCTGACTGCTATTTAGTATATATTTGCTTATATGTTGAAGCTATCTCTTAGATTGGATATCTCAAACTCAGTGTCATACCCTTCTAAAAATGACTTCGATCTGTGTATATACAGTAACCAAGCTAGATCCTGCTAGTTGGCTAGTTGCTATTAATTCTTCCTACCTCATTACTAATTCAGCACATGACCAAACAGCTGTCTTTTCTGCTTTCAAAATGTCTTTTCTCAATCACTCACCTTATTGCCCTCATCACTAAATCTTTAGTTCATATTCTCATTGCAATAAAAATTCAAGTTCCATTGCCCGACTCAAAGCATTTTTCTAGCTGGCATTCAATATTTTTTCTCTCTTTTTTTCTCACTATCCTTGCCATTGGGGGGAATATATATCATATCTTGAACAATAGTTTGAGGAAAAAGTTGAAAGACATTAGCTTTTGATCATTGTTTCCTTTGCTTAACATTCCATCTTTCCTTCTCACCTTGACTAATAAATTCTAATGCAAGAGTCTTTTTAAACAATATATTTTCTAATCCTTTGCTCAGACAAAAGTATTTCCTTCCTCCCATCTCATGTCTCAGTCATGACACTTTGGTTTATAAGGAACAATAAACAAATCTGTTTGTCATATTGTTTGTTGCTGGGTAACATATTAGCTCCAAACTTTGACTCTTAAAGCATTCTGCATTTATTAAAGCATGACCTCCATGGTTTAAAAACTTAGACATCGTCAGCTTTGTCTTCCACTTTATGGTTAATAAAAGATCGAGACTGATGTCAGCTCAGGACACAAGTCCTGAGATTTGATTGGGGAAAGAGTCACTTCCACACTGAGTAGTATGACTTCAATTCTGTGAGTGATGAGAGATGGCTCCTTACTGTTGGCAGGAAAGACACTTTGTTCCTTGCCATGCAAACTTCTTCAACAGGGAAGATCTTCTGTAAGAGAGAAGTTGAAATCTTTAATAACATAATCATGAGGTATTATCCTATCAATCTTGTCATAGATCACATCAGAAACATGCTGCTGGATTCTGCTCAACATTAAGTAAAAAGTATTACACATGTATATGAATACAGGAGGTAGAAACCCTTTGTTTCTATTTTAGAAGGTCTATCGTTTGTGTAAATTAATCCACACAGCAGTCTTGTAAGGTAGATCACAATAGTAACATCTCCATTTGCCAGATTTGAGAGTTTAATTACCCAGCAAAGCAGTGAAGCAACTTAAATTCAAACTCAGGAAATTGGTTTTGTGAATTTTAGTATTTAATCACTATGACCTTTTAGGAAAGGAACAATCATGTAACCAGGGGAACTGAAGCCACAACTCTAAGAAAACAATAGTAATGGATATAGTTTTTCATTCCAACATTTACAGAAAGAAAAATCAGAAGTAATCTCCCCTTTATTAAAGGGCTATATTATTTGTAATAGCCATAGAAACAGATGTTTGGAATTTCTTTGTCTCAGATGTTTTATGTTGGCCTCATATCTTATATAGTAATAAATGCATGGTGAACATGTGATAGAATGATAATTTTCTTCAAATATCATTTGATATTTTAAAAATCTTTAAAAAAGATTTTGTCATTTATGAGAGAGAGAGAGAGAGAGAGAGAGAGAGAGAGAGAGAGAGAGAGAAGTCATGCCATGCCACATGCATGGAAACCAGAGGAAAACTTTCAGAAGTCTATTCTCTCCTTCTATCATATGGGTTTCCCTTGATCAAACTCAGGTTGCTCTATCCCACTGATCTAGTTTTTTAGCAAGACTTCTCTTCCATCTCCTTTTTTTGACCATATTCCCAAACTTTTTCTTTCTATACCCCTTCATCTATTTCTGTCCCTGGTAAGAATTCTGGCTAATTAAAGAATAATTTGGAGTTTGTAAAGAGATGTGCCAATTAAAGAATGATTTGGAGTTTGTAAAGAGGTGTGCCATTTCTGATATGAAAAGTGTTAGACTACAGAGTTTGCCTCAAACTCTTTGAATCTGAATCTTTGTTTTATAAATTTCATCAGTTGAGTGTGTGCACATAAAACTTCACAAGCACTGTTTTAAATGGTATAGTGTATCATTGCCTGAAATTTCAAAGAAAATTGAGGAAATATCAGTATTAGAATAAATATATTTATAATGGGGTGATGTTTTGTAGACAGTGGGGATAGTTTTTTAACAGTTGCCATTCACCAGTGCTATATAGATATAACTCATGCACCTGTAATTTTACCAGATCTACAATCAATTCCACTATTCATAGAAACTTGAGAAGTGTCTAGGTAAAGAGTTGAACATCATGGAGCCGGTTTTTTTTTCTGTATCTTCCTTTTCGTATGTATGGGGTACTGATAGCATCCATCCATTGCCTTTTAAGGCTGCTGTTGAGATTACATGAGATAATATATGCACAGTGCTTAGCACATTGCTTGGGGCCTAGAAATCATATGGCAATGTCAGCTGTCAAAAGCTGCTACACATGCTTGATGTTCAAAAACACATGCATGTTTGTCTTATCAAGTTGTTAGCTGTGGTAGCTACACAGTAAATATTATGCTTGCCTGCTTTATTTTTTTCTTGCTTATTCCTTTTCCCAAATTGTAATTCACATTTTTTCTCTTCCTTCCTCTGTTTCTTCTTGAGATATTCCTTCACAGTGTTTAGCATAGAAATGTTTTTTGATGTTTGTTTACAAGAAATATTTGTCAACTTAAGTAATAAGAGCCATAAAGAAGGAGCTGAGCAAATAAAGGTGATGCTGTGACACAAAGAAGGTACATGAAAGGAAAGCAGTGCACAGATAACGAAGAAGTCTGGTTTCTAAACTGCATGAATACACAGGCACAGTTCAACCAGCCCATTCCATGAGCCACTTAAAGTATACTCAGTATATTGACATGGCAATCTGAGGTCTGTATGTAATGACTTTAAAACTTTCTGATTTCAATATATTCCAAATACATTTTCTGACTTTTAATTTTTTTAGAATTTCACACATGAGTGCAATGAATTTGTGATATTTTTACATCTTAATTCCTAACTCCCTTCTGCCTCTATTTCTCACTACAACCCTACTTCTTCCATACCAGATGCCCTCCTATTTTCATGTCTTTTCACATGTGTGGCCCACATTGGTTTTCATCCAGGTTTCTTTTGATGGCATGTGCTTGAGCATTTCCTGGAATCATATCATCAGTGGACATATCGTCAAGGAGAGAATCTTTGCTCCTCACTCCCTCAATAGTCTGTCATGGAGACATGAGGGGCTTCTTGAGATCTTTGTCCTTCAACGGTGAAGTGATGATTCTAAATTATTTCCAAACATTATATTAAGTTCTCAATTTTTTTTTGACATGAAGTGGTTAATTATTATGTTGAAACAAAAACCAAGACCAAATTTAATTAACGATTATGTCCCCAACATAAGTTTCTAGAAGTGAACAGACTTCCAAACCAAAGATGGTTCTGATTGTCCCAGCTTTGTCAGGCAGTGTATATTTATAGTCAGAGAACAGAAAAAATGACATGAAGAAATAAACAGACTGTGGTTGGCATTTGTATTGTATAAGCACAGGCTAATCATTTGCAAGGCTGCTTATGATTGGCTGCACTTTGCCTGCTGTGCGTGACACAGCTGCTTAGTTACGATATACTCAGGTTAGAATTTGTTTATATATATGATGGATGTAAGCTACTTTGGGCCAAGCTTTTCACTCAAGATGGAGAACATTTTGTATCAAACTTCTTTCAATTTAACAACGATAAAAGTTATTATTTCCACTGAAAGAAATGAAGAGCAGGGAAAATGGGAAAAAGGGAAAATGCAAGATAAATATTTTAGTTGACCTTGTAAAGCAATTTAAGTGGAACAGAATGCCAGACTTGAAAGAATTAATTGTTAAGCACATCTAGTTTGCATGACTTTTTATTTTAAAACTTTTGAATGCATCGATATTGCATTTGTATCTTCATTGTGCTGTGTACCAACAAATACTTTTGTTTGGCTCCAGCTTACTTTTTTGCTCTTAAGCTTTAATGCTAACTCCATGGCTCCTTAAGGAACTCCATCTTCTCATTTTCTGAACACAACGTGAATGCAAATTTCTCGGACAAGATTCACAATGTTCACTGACTGAGTAGATAATTAAGGTAATGATAAATGGATGATTGAATAGTGCATTAATGAATGAAGTTGTGTTAATTTGTTTTCCTGTCAACTATGTCTATATAGAATTCAAACTGTATAAAGCAAACAAAAAGGGTTTGGAAGTGTAAGTAGCAAGATTAATGGGATTGGATGGTTTTGTCTATATGGATTTCCACTCGACATCTGGGTTCTTCTTCTGTGACCCTGAGTTTTAACTTCTCCTTTTGTACAGTAAATCTAATTTATTTGGCTTTCTCCTGAAAAAAAAAGTTTGCTTGTACCAGTTATTCTTTGGAATTTTGCCTTAAAAAACTAACCTTAATTTCCAAGAGTGATCACTCTGCAGTTAAATGACTTGCATCAATGTGATCTCACACTTTCATCAATTTGGGGATTTAATGGAGAAATCCTCTTTTTTTTTTTTAAGTAAATTACATTAGGTTTGAGCTGGCCAGCGAAAAGTTATTTTAGAATTTTATGTTTTTTAATGAGCAATCTCAAACCTTGACAACATCATGTGTGTATAAAAATGGAGACCTGCTTTGTATGCATATTGTATTTCTTTAAAAAATTATTTAGTAGAGGTGGGGGGAAAATGCATGCTATGGTTCATTTTATTTTCTTTAAAAAACATTTATTTGATAGAAGTAAGGAGGGGGGTATGGAATTCATGCTATAGCACATGGGTGGATGCCAGAGGACATCTTTTGGAAGTCAGTTCTCTCCTCCCGTCACATGAGCTCCAGGGATTCAACTCATTTTGTCAGGTTAGCGGGCAGGTGCCTTACTGGTTGAACTAGCTTCTTTGCCCTTTACATGAATCTTTTTAAAGATAAGGTCTTGCTACATAACTCAACCTGGCTGGAAATTCTCTTTGTAGTCCAAGATGGCCTTGAGCTCACAAGCTCAAGCTCACAAGCTGCCTTTTAAGTACAGCAAAAGAATTTAAGTGGCAAAAGAATCTGAGTTTCACTCTGAATGAATCAAAAATAATGAATGAAACATTTCTTTATGTCATAGACATTTTATAATAAATCATTTTATTTAATCATGTTTTTAGTCTTTCTTCATAATTTGTCTTTCTTTGTGTTCATAGGACATCTCCTGGTTATGAGAACATTAACGACATGCATTGTTGAAGTTTAGTTGACAATAATTAGGCTCCAGAACTTAACTTTGCATTGAAGGAAGCTGATTCTTAGAAAAGATGGGTTAAGTCACATAAAGTCATACTGACAGAAAGTCCTCACAGCTGAAAAGCTTTTGTGTTGTTGTCCTGAAAAAAAATGGCATAATATAAGTCACCAATTATCTGTAAACCAAATGTTGTTACTCTGTGGAGACATTCAATTGGTCTGTGCATGAATGTTTGAGGGTCCTGGTATATTGTGAAATTATATACAATAATAATATAATTAAAATGTGATTTTTCTTATAGGAATCTATTATTAACATTAGCTATTTCAGGATCTGAAACATCTGTGTAGTTGCATCTACATCAGGCACAGTTTATTTGTCTATATCTCTCAATAAACTCACAGCATTATTAAATTCGAACCTTATTAAATGTTGCAGAAATCTTAGTACTTAGCACATCACTTAATACTGAAGAGAAGCGCCTCCCTTCCCCCACTCCGCCGCCCGGGACACGCGCGCATTCCAGCCGGGCCTCACTGCGACCTAGGTAAGCTCCAAGCCTCCCCCCCCCCACAGAACCCCAGAGACCCAGCTCCTCCAGCCAGAACCAGGCAGGGCGTGGGAGGAGGACACTCCCTCTGTGCCCTGGGCCCCGCTCCAGCTACCCCCAGGTTAAATAGCTCTCCCCGCCTACGTCCCATCCTTCCTTCCCCCACTCCGCCGCGTGGGACGCGCCACGGTCCAGCCAGGCCGCTACGTCCCTGCCCACTCCCAGAACCCCAGATCAAATAATTCAGTTTAGTGAAAAATGCACAGAAATTGAAAGAAGATCTTAAGAGTTAAAACGACAATGTCAAAGTCAAAGTGCAAATACATGAGAAACAACACTCAAGTAAACAAATCTCCCACTGAAGGAATTAATCCCATAATGTTAGACTCCAACCAGAACAAACTCATGGAAAATGGCCATGAAAGCCTGACCCAGGATAACGACTTTCAAAATATGATCATTACCATGTTCAATACTGTGAAAGAGGAAATCCGGGAGGAATTAAATAATTGAATCAATCCCTTTGAAGAGTAACACAACAGACACTTGGAGGAGATGAGAAAAACAGTGCAAGAAACAAAAAGTGGCATAGAACAGTTAAAACAGACTCAAGCAGAGTTTAAAACTGAGCTAAAAGACAAGTTATCTTCAACCCAGAACTCCACAGAGAGTCTTATCAGCAGAACTAATGAAGCAGAGAACAGAATTTCAGACCTTGAAGATAAAGTGGGCGTATTAACCAGCTCAATAGAAGAGGTTGTTAAAGCCAAAAAGATACCTGAGAGAAATATCCAGGAGATATGGGACACCCTGAAGAAGCCTAACATGCATATTCATGGAATACCAGAGCAAGAATCTCAAAATACCACCCCTGACGAAATTTTTCAAGTGATCATCAAGGAAAACTTTCCTCATCTAAAAAAAAGAGAGGCCCATCCATATACAAGAGGCATTCTGCACCCCAAACAGACATGACCTGAAACAGAAGCTCGCCACAGCAAATAATAGTTAAAACACTCCACATTCAAGATAAAGAACTGGTGCTGAGAGCTTCAAGGGAGAAAAAACAAGTCACTTTTAAAGGTAAACCTATTAAAATAACAAATGACTTCTCAGTCGAGAAGAGCTTGGAGAGACATACTTCAAGTACTGAATGAGCAAAAATGTCAACCCAGGCTGATTTACCCTGCAAAACTATCAGTCATGATCGAGGGAGAAAGAAAAATCTTCCAGCACAAAGACAACTTGAAGGGATACATGTCCACCAAACCAGACCTTCAAAAAATGCTAGAAATGATACTCAAGCTTGAAGAAAAAAACAGGCATATCCAGGAGAACAGAAGGCAAGTATAACACCATTAACAGCAAAGCAATATACTTATAAAAACCACTAAAAATAATAAATGTCTGGAATTAATAATATTTTCTCCATTATAACACTAAATGTTAATGGAATTAACTCACCGATCAAGAGACACAGATTACAAATTTGGATTAAAAATCACAATCCATCAATCTGCTGCTTATAGGAAACTCATCTCACCACAAAAGATAGGCATGCCCTAAAAGTAAAAGGCTGGCCAACAATTCTACAAGCTAATGGAAGCAGAAAACAGGCAGGGGTAACCATTATGCTATCAGACAAAGTGGACTTCAAACCAAAGAAAATTATAAGAGACACGGATGGATACTACATTTTAGTCACAGGTACAATTCACCAGGAAGACTTCACAATACTGAACATATATGCACCCAATACAGGCCCCTCCACATTCATTAAGAAAACCCTACAGCATCTAAAGCAAGAAATCAACGCCCAAACGATAATTCTTGGGGACTTCAACACCGCCCTCTCAACATGGGATAGATCAATAGGTCAAAAGCTTAACAGAGACACTTTGGAACTTAATCAAATCCTTAAAGAAATGGACCTTGGGCTGGAGAAGTGGCTCAGGGGTTAAGCGTCTGCCTTGCAAGCGGAAGGTCCTGAGTTCGGATCCCAGATCCCACCTATAGACGCAAAGTGGAAGCAGGGAGGGCCTGCGCTTCTGGTCCTAGTAGGGCGGAGGCTGTGAATCCCGGGGCAGAAGGAAGTGGAGGCATCCATGGTGGTTCCCGAATTCGTCCTTGGTTCTACACACACACACACACACACACACACACACACACACGCACTTACATACACACACATGCACAATTGAATTAATAATAATAAAAAAATTAAAAAAAAAAGAAATGGACCTTACAGATCTCTATCGGACTTTTCATCCACGCACCAAAGAATACACATTTTTCTCAGCAGCACACGGAACTTTCACCAAAATAGATCACATATCGGGCCACAAAATGAATCTACACATATACAACAAAGTTGAAATTCTAACCTGTGCCCTATCAGACCACCACGACCTAAAGCTGGACATCCACAACACAACAAACAAGAGAAAATACACTAACTCCTGGAAACTTAACACTATGATGCTGAATGAGAACTGGATTCAGGAAGAAATTAAAAAGGAAATTCAAGATTTCCTGAAAGTGAATGATAACGAAAATACAACTTACCAAAATCTCTGGGACACATGAAAGTTGTTCTAAGAGGTAAGTTCATAGCTCTTAATGCCTACATCAAAAAAAATGGAAACATCAGAAATAAACAACTTAACAATGCAGCTTAAAGCTTTAGACAAACGAGCAATCTGATCCCAAAAGTAGTAGAAGGGAGGAGATTAGCAAAATAAGGGGAGAAATATCTGAAATCGAGATTAAGAAAACGATAGAAAAAATCAACCAGTCCAAAAGCTGGTTCTTTGAAAAAATCAATAAGATTGATACACCCCTAGCTAAATTAACAAAAAGCAAGAGAGAGAAAATCCAAAGTAACAAAATTAGAAATGAACATGGAGTAATCACTACTGATACCCAAGAAATCAAGAGAATTATAACATCATATTTCGAAAACTTATACTCTGTGAAGTTTGACAACACAAAAGAGATGGATGAATTTCTAAGTAAACACAACGTACCTAAATTTGAATCAGGAAGTTGTGAATTATTTAAATAGTCCTATGACATATAAGGAAATTGAGGAAGTAATCTCGAATCTTCCCACCAAAAAATGTCCTGTACCAGATGGATTCAGCACAGAGTTCTACCAAAAATTTAAGGAGTTGATAACACCAATACTCCTTAAACTGTTCCATCAAATAGCAAAGGAAGGAACACTACCAAATTCCTTCTATGAAGCTAATATCGTGTTAATCCCAAAACCTAATAAAGATTCACTTAAAAAAGAAAACTATAGGTTGATCTCTCTGATGAACACAGACAGACACAAAGATTCTCAACAAAGTCTTAGCAAATTGGATTAAAAAACATATTAAAAAGTTCATTCACAGGGACCAAGTAGGCTTCATCCCCGGCACACAAGGTTGGTTCAACATATGCAAATCTATAAATGTAATTCATCATGTAAACCAGTCCAAAGTCCAAGACCACATGATACTCTCGATAGATGCAGAAAAAGCTTTTGACAAGATCCAACAGCCTTTTATGATCAAAACGCTAGAGACAGTAGGAATGGAAGGATCCTTTATCAATATAATAAAAGCTGTATACAACAAGCCCACAGCAAGGATTATGCTCAATGGGGAACAATTGGAAGCATTCCCATTTCGATCAGGAACTAGACAAGGCTGTCCACTCTCACCACTTCTATTCAATATTGTACTTGAAGTCTTAGCTGAAGCCATAAGACAAAAAAAGGACATAAAAGGGATTCAAATCGGCAAGGAAGGAGTCAAGCTATCCCTGTTTGCAGATGACATGATCTTATACCTGAGGGATCCCAAAAACTCCACCAGGAAGCTCCTGGAACTAATTGAGAAATTCAGCAGGGTGGCAGGATACAAAATAAATGTGCAAAAATCAGAGGCCTTCCTATATGCCAAGAATGAAAGACGTGAAAAACTCCTGAGAGAAAAAATTCCATTTACTATAGCCCCTAAAAAAATGAAATACCTTGGTATAAACCTAACCAAGGAGGTAAAAGACCTTTACAATGAAAACTTTAAAACCCTAAAGAAAGAAATAGCAGAAGACACCAGAAGGTGGAAAGACCTCCCATGTTCCTGGATTGGCAGAATCAACATTGTAAAAATGACCATCCTACCAAAGGCAATATACAGATTCAATGCTATTCCAATCAAAATCTCAAAGTAATTCTTCAAAGAAGTTGACCAAACAATCTCAAAGTTCATATGGAGGCACAAAAGACCCAGGATAGCAAAAACAATCCTAAGTAACAAAAACACAGCTGGAGGTATTGCCATACCAAACCTTAGTCTATACAAATCCATAGTTATAAAGACAGCCTGGTACTGGCTCCAAAATAGACACACAGATCAATGGATAAGGATTGAAGACCCAGATATAAGCCCACAAAGTAACAGCCATTTGGTCTTTGACAAAGGGGCCCAAAGAATCCAATGGAAAGAGAACAACATCTTCAACAAATGGTGCTGGCAAAACTGGATCTCCACATGCAGAAGATTAAAGCTGGACCCGTACTTGTCACCATGTACAAGACTTAATTCCAAATGGATCAAGGATCTTGATATCAGGCCAGAGACTATAAAAACCATAGTTGAAAGGATAGGAACTCCCTCGAGCTGATTGGGCTAGGCCAACAGTTCCTAAACAGACATCCAATGGCACAGTCACTGCTACCAACTCTCAACAATTGGGATCTTGTGAAATTAAAGAGCTTCTGATCAGATAAAGAGATTTTAACGCAAGCTCAAAGGCAACCCACAGAATGGGAGAAAATCTTCACTAACCACATATCTGATAGAGCTCTACTGTCCAGAGTGTACAAAGAACTTCGAAAAGTAAAGTCCAAGGAAACCATTGGCCCAATTAAAAAATTCGCCCTGGAACTTAAAAGAAACTTTACCAGGGATGACATTAAAATGTCTAACAAATACCTTAAAAAATGCTCCACTTCTTTAGCCATCAGGGAAATGCAAATCAAAACTTCCCTGAGATATCATCTCACCCTGGTCAGGATGGCAAAAATCCACAATACAAACAACAACAAATGCTGGAGAGAATGTGGAGAGAGGGGAACTCTCCTACATTGCTGGTGGGAATGCAGGCTCATACAGCCACTCTGGCGAGCCGTCTGGAGATTCTTAAAGAAATTAAAGATTGAAATGCCATATGACCCTGCTATCCCACTTTTGGGAATAACCCCCCATGCAGCAGAGGTTCATCTCAATAGCACAAGCATGACCATGTTCATAGTAGCACTGTTACAACAGCAAAGTCATGGAATCAACCCAAATGTCCAACAGTTGACAAGTGGATAGGGAAAATGTGGTATATCTATACAATGGAGTACTACTCAGCCATAAAAAATGATGAATTACTAGAATTTGCTGGGAAATGGATGTCATTAGAAACAATTATATTAAGTGAAGTATCCCAAACCCAGAAAATTAAGCACCGTATGTACTCCCCAATAGGTGGTTCCTAGTACCAAACCCACCCAGCCCACCTTGAGACACTCATAGGTAAATCTATGTATTACCTACAGTAATTGCAAGGATTATGAACAGGAGGGATGGGGTTGGAGGTCCACACCAGAAACAAGGAGAGAAGTGACCATGTTATAGTATTGAAAATAGGCCTCCATCAAGGACTGCAAGTAAGTAACGAGGCACCTGGTTAAGTTCACAGAGGTTCGTTCCTGATCATTTACAACTAAGGGGGTATGATCTCACCAGAAGTGGAGGGTGTATAGTCTGGCAGATAAAAAGTAACCATTTTGCAAATGGGTGATTGACCCCCCCTCACTGTGGTTTCCTACTTTTATTACATCTACCCTTGAATGTGCTCTTATAATAAGACTCCAGTTTAACAGCTTTTTGTCTCTGGCCAGGGTGTGACATATAGTGCCCAGCAGGATGGAGTGAAGGGCATTGCAGGAGCAGCAAAACTGCAAAAGAAAATCAACAAACCACAATCCAGAACTTCAGAGATTCTATATCAACCACCTAGAACTAGGCCAGCTTAGTTTCTCCCCATCTTGAAGCTCAGGGAAATTTGCGGAAGAGGGGGCGGTAAGAGTGTAAGAGCAAAAGGATGGGAGGAGCAATGATATGTAAGATACTCTATAATAGTTAGGGCTGAAGCAGTCATAATTGGACTTTGCATGCCCTGCGCATTGTCCAACACACTGTTGACCTCACAAAGTCTAGCATCTGCTAAAGGCACCAAGATCCTTGGAGGCAAAGGATTGGCAGCCACAGCAGTGTTCCTGTACCTAAGGGGAACATGGGAAAGGGTTCAGGGAAAGGCCACTGGGTCCTTGTACTTCATCGGAGAGGAGGGCCCAAAGGAAAATCAGACATGCACTAAGAAAGGACTTTCTGGGAATTGGGGTGGGAGGCACTGGGGAATGGGGAGGGAGGGGTGAGGGGAGGGGGAGCAGGGGGTTTGGGGGGAGGAGGAGGGAGGGAGGGAACCGGTGTACCTATTAAGTTTGTATGAGCGGAAATAATAATAAAAATGTTAAAAAAATACTGAAGAGAGGCCCTGTTAATGAAGAATAAATAAATATAAAATTGAGAGAATAAACAACTGTAACAATGGCATATTGAAACTACTAATGTGCATTAATTGTATGGGCTTAATAATTTGAGAGATGATTTAATAGAGATATTCAGGAGTTACAAAAATAGTGATTTACTCCTATATTGCTCATATACAGAATTCAGGTTATGAAAAACAAATTTGAAGTCTTAGCTAGAGCCATAAGACAGAGGGAGATAAAAGGGATACAAATAGGAAAATAAGAAGTCAAGATATCCTTATTTGCAAATGGCATGAATCTATACCTGGGATACTCCAAAAATCCATCAGGAAACTCCTGAAACTAATAAATAAGTTCAGTAGAGTGACAAGTTACAAAATCAATGTTCAAAAAATCAGTGGTTTTCTTATACATCAAGGATGAAAAAAGTGAGAAAGTCATAAAGGAAACAATTCCATTTATCATAACCCCTAATCAGGAATATGAGAAACCTATATAATGAAAACTTTAAAAACCTTAAAGAAAGATATTTCAGAAGACAGCAGAAGGTGTAAAAACCTCCCATATTCCTGGATCAGTAGAATTAACACAAAATTAACATCATAAAAATGACCACCCTACCAAAACCTATATACAGATTCAATGCAATGAAAATTTCAATGCAAATTTTCGCAGAAACTGACAAATTTTATATAGAAGCACAAAGGGCCTAGAATAGCAAAAATAATCCTGAATAATAAAAATTCTGCTGGCGATAACTGCATACTAGACCATAAGCTATACTACAAATCCATAGTAACAAAGACAGCATGGTCCTGGCTCCAAAATAAGATAAGAACTTATCAATGGATTAAAAACTGAAGACCCAGGTATAAGATCATACACCTATAGTCAACTGATTTTCGACATAGGAGCTCAGAAAAAAACATTGAAAAAACTATGGTACTGGTAAAACTGGATATTTACATGCAGAAGATTGAAACTGGACCCTTTTTTTGTCACCCTGCACAAAAATCAATTCCAAATGAATCATGAACCTTAATGTTAGACCAGAGCCTATAAAATCCTCGAAGGAAGAGTTGGGTATTTCCTCGAATTGATTGGCCTAGGCCAACATTTTCTCAACAGGATTCCAATTGTACAGGAAATAAGACCAACACTCAACAGTGGGATTTATGAAATTAAAGAGCTATTTGGCAAAAGATATTGTTAACCAAGTAAAAAGACAACCCACAGAATAGGAGAAAATCTTCATTAACCACACATCTGATAGAAAACTAATATCCATATTACACAAAGAACTCAAAAAATTTAAACCCCAAGGAGGTAAACAGCCCAATTAGAAAATGGGCCATGGAACTTAAAAGAAACTTTTCCCAGGACAAAATTGAAATGTCCAACAAATACCTGAAAAAATGTTCCACCTTCCTAGCCATTAGTGAAATCTAAATCAAAACTCCCTTAGATATCAACTCATCCCAATCTGAATGGTTAAAGTCCAAATCACAAAAAATACCAAATGCTGGAGAAGATTCAGGGAAAGGGAACCCTCATACATTGCTAGTGGGAATGCATACTTGTACAAGTGTTCTGGAGATCAGTATGACAGTTTCTAAACAAGTTAAATACTTTGCATGCCGGGCCCAATGTCCAACACACTATTGACGTCACAAAGTCTAGCATCTGCTAAAGGCACCAAGATCCTTGGAGGCAAGGGATTGGCAGCCACAGTAGTGTTCCTATGCTTATGGGGAACACGGGAAAGGGTTCAGGGAAATGCCCCTGGGTCCTTGTAAGTCATCAGAGAGGAGGATCCAGAGGAGAGTCAGGGATGCATATTAAAGGACTCTCTGGGAATTGGGGTGTGAGGCACTGGGGAATGGGGAGGGCACTGGGAATATTCCCAAAGAGTGTTTCATTCTACTACAGAGACTTGTACATCCATGTTCATTGCAGTTCTATTCACAATAGCAAATTCATGGAATCAGCCTAATGACCAACAATAGACAAATGGATAGTGAAAATTGTGGTATACACAATAGGATACTACTCATCTATCAAGAAAAACAAATTATTGAATCTACTATTAAATGGATGGAACTGGAAGAAGTTATACTGAGTGAAGTATCCCAGACACAGAAAGGCAGTTGTCCCATGCTTTCCCTTATAAATGGAATCTAGTACTAAGCCCTCAAATTGATACATTCAGGGGGGAGATTTCTATGATACCCACTATAATTGCAAATAAACATAACTTGGAGCAGAAGGGTAAAAAGAACCCATGAGAGGAAAGTGGGAAAGAGGAGATCAAGGTAAAGACATAAACCCAGTTTGTTTGTAGATAAAGAAATTTTCAGGGCTGGAGAGGTGGCTCAGGGATTAAGCCTCTGCCTTGCAGGCCGAAGGTCCTGAGTTCAGATCCCAGATCTGACGTATGGATGCCAGGCTGAAGCTGGGGTGGCCTGCGGTTCTGGTCCTGGTAGGGCAGAGCCTGTGAATCCAGGGGCAGAGTAAACAAGGAGGAGGTGGAGGCAGTCCATGGTAGTTCCTGAATTCACCCGTGGCTCTACACACACACACACACACACACACACACACACACACACACACAATTGAATAAAAATTAAAAAAAGAAAAAAATCGTTTAAAAAAAAAAGAAATTTTCAAAAAAGGGAAGAAGAAGAAGGAGAAGGGGAAGGAGAAAGAAGAAGACATAAAAAACAGACAGTGAAGTTCACCTGTCTGAAACGTGATGATTTCTACCCTTAGGAAGGCAGATGGTTCCTGTAATCTAAAATGACTTCCATCTTCTCAGTGTAGTCACAGCAATATTTCTAAAATAAACATCTGGGAGCATAACTCCCTGACTTAGTTCTCCAATAAGCTTATACTAACTTTAGCATAATCAGCAAACACCTTAAAAAGCACAGCTAATTAATTCCTCCTTAAATTTCTGACTTTCAATCTTAATATTCCCTGAATTAGAACTTTTCACTTACTTTGAATAAACAATTGTAATCACCCTTTGCAGCATCCTCTTCCATTCTAGTCCAGGCTTAATATATTAAATTTCTCCTACTAAAGTGATTTTATCCACCCAGTTATGCTTTTTCAGATTTGAGCTTAGCCTTTAAGTCTTAAATTTCTACTTTGCTTCCTCAGAAATTGCTGCTTGTTTCAGATATGTCGGTGTTGCTTAATTAGCATTCTTCATTAGATATAATTATTATCAAATACCACTTGCTACTGGCTTCAAGCATAGTACTTAAAACTAAGAAGGATTCAGTACTGATGAGCCACTAAATATGTGAATGCAGTACACAGATGAGTTCTATCACCTATACCAGCATCTAGTCTCTTGTTTTGATAGTTTGGGTCTTCTGTTAAACTGATTTCTTGACATGGGAGAGGGATTGTGTTTGCTTCAAGAAATTCATATTACCCCTTTACACCCCACCCCGCTCCACCAGTCCGATTGCGCGCAGTCCAGCCGGGCCTCTCCCGCGCCCTAGGTAAGTCTACGCCCTGCGCACTGCCCACCAGGACCCCAGGTCAGCCCACAGGGACCCGGCTCCGACTCCCACCTTCCAGCCGAAGCCGCGCGCGGGGCCGAGGGACCAGGAGGACCTCCCTGGGCCCGGGCCCCGCCCCAGCTGCCCTCAGGTTAAATAGCTCCACGCCGACGGCCCCCATCCTCCCTTTACACCCCAACCCTCTCCGCTGGGTCGGGACACGCCATGCGCATGGTCCAGCCCTGCCTCTCCCCGCGCCCTAGGTAAGTCTCCGCCTGCACCCGCCCACCAGGACCCCAGGCCAAATAATTCAGTTTAGTGAAATTGACAGATCTTAAGAGTTAAAATGACAATGCCAAAATCAAAGTGCAAATCCATGAGAAGCAACACTCAAGTAAACAAATTTCCCACTGAAGAAATTAATCCCATAATGTTAGACTCCAACCAGAACAAACCCGCGGAAAACAGGCCAAGAAAGCCTCACCCAGGATAAAGACTTTCAAAATATGATCATTACTATGTTCAATACTATGAAAGAGGAAATCTGGGAGGAATTACATAATCGAATCAATTGCTTTGAAGAGGAACACAACAGACATCTGGAGGAGTTGAGAAAAACAGTGCAAGAAACAAAAAGTGGCATAGAGCAGTTAAAACAAACTCAAGCAGAGTTTAAAACTAAGCTAAAAGACAAGTTATCTTCAACTCAGAACGCCACAGAGAGTCTTATCAACAGAACTAACGAAGCAGAAAACAGAAATTCAGACCTTGAAGATAAAGTGGGAGTACTAACCAGCTCAATGGAAGAGGTTGTTAAAGCCAAAAAGATACCTGAGAGAAATATCCAAGAGATATGGGACACCCTGAAAAAGCCTAACATGCATATTCATGGAATACCAGAGCAAGAATCTCAAAATACCACCCCTGAGGAAATTTTTCAAACGATCATCAAGGAAAACTTTCCTCATCTAAAAAAAAGAGAGGCCCATTCATTTACAAGAGGCATTCCCCACCCCAAACAGATACGACCAAAATAGAAGCACACCACTGCAAATAATAGTTAAAACACTCCACATTCAAGATAAAGAACTGGTGCTGAGAGCTTCAAGGGAGAAAAAACAAGTCACTTTTAAAGGTAAACCTATTAAAATAACAAATGACTTCTCAGTCGAAACAGTAAAAGCAAGAAGAGCTTGGAGAGACATACTTCAAGTATTGAATAAGCAAAAATGTCAACCCAGGCTAATTTACCCTGAAAAACTATCAGTCATGATCGAGAGAGAAAGAAAATTCTTCCAGCACAAAGACAACTTGAAGGGATACATGTCCACCAAACCAGGCCTTCAAAAAATGCTAGAAATGATACTCAAGCTTGAAGAAAAAAACAGGCATATCCAGGAGAACAGAAGGCAAGTATAACACCATTAACAGCGAAGCAATATACTTATAAAATCCACTAAAAATAATAAATGTCTGGAATTCAAAATATTTTCTCCATTATAACACTAAATGTTAATGGAATTAACTCACCGATCAAGAGACACAGATTACAAATTTGGATTAAAAATCACAATCCATCAATCTGCTGCCTGCAGGAAACCCATCTCACCACAAAAGATAGGCACGATCTAAAAATAAAAGGCTGGTCAACAATTCTACAAGCAAATGGAAGCAGAAAACAGGCAGGGGTATCCATTATGCTATCAGACAAAGTGGACTTCAAACCAAAGAAAATTATAAGAGACACGGATGGATACTACATTTTAGTCACAGGTACAATTCACCAGGAAGACTTTACAATACTGCACATATATGCACCCAATACAGGCCCCTCCATATTCATTAAGACACTTTGGAACTTAATCAAACTCTAAAAGAAATGGACCTTACAGATCTCAATTGAACTTTTCACCCACGCACCAAAGAATACACATTTTTCTCAGCACCACATGGAACTTTCTCCAAAATAGATCACATATTGGGCCACAAAATGAATCTACACATATACAACAAAGTTGAAATTCTAACCTGTGCCCTATCAGACCACCACGGCCTAAAGCTGGACATCCACAACACATCAAACAAGAGAAAATACACTAACTCCTGGAAACTTAACAGTATGATGCTGAATGAGAACTGGATTCAGGAAGAAATTAAAAAGGATGTTCAAGATTTCCTGAAAGTGAACGATAATGAAAATACAACTTACCAAAATCTCTGGGACACAATGAAAGCTGTTCTAAGAGGTAAGTTCATAGCTATTAATGCCTACATCAAAAAAATGGAAACATCAGAAATAAACAACTTAACAATGCAGCTTAAAGCTTTAGAGAAACTAGAGCAGTCTGATCCCAAAAGTAGTAGAAGAGAGGAGATTAGCAAAATAAGAGGAGAAATATCTGAAATTGAGATTAAGAAAACGATAGAAAAAATCAACCAGTCCAAAAGCTGGTTCTTTGAAAAAATGAATAAGATTGATACACCCCTAGCTAAATTAACCAAAAGCAAGAGAGAGAAAACCTAAAGTAACAAAATTAGAAATGAACATGGAGTTATCACTACTGATACCCAAGAAATCCAGAGAACTATAACATCATATTTCGAAAACTTATACTCTGTGAAGTTTGACAACACAAAAGAGATGGATGAATTTCTAAGTAAACACAACTTACCTAAATTTAATCAGGAAGTTGTGAATTATTTAAATAGTCCTATGACATATAAGGAAATTGAGGAAGTAATCTCGAATCTTCCCACCAAAAAATGTCCTGTACCAGATGGATTCAGCACAGAGTTCTACCAGACATTTAAGGAGTTAATAACACCCATACTCCTTAAACTGTTCCATCAAATAGCAAAGGAAGGAACACTACTAAATTCCTTCTATGAAGCTAATATCGTTTTAATCCCAAAACCTAATAAAGATTCACTTAAAAAAGAAAACTATAGGCCGATCTCCCTGATGAACACAGACGCAAAGATTCTCAACAAAGTCTTAGCAAATCGGATTCCAAAACATATTAAAAAGATCATTCACGGGGACCAAGTAGGCTTCATCCCCAGCACACAAGGTTGGTTCAACATACGCAAATCAATAAATGTAATTCATCATGTAAACCAGTCCAAAGTCCAAGACCACATGATACTCTCGATAGATGCAGAAAAAGCTTTTGACAAGATCCAACAGCCTTTTATGATCAAAACGCTAGAGACAGTAGGAATGGAAGGAACCTTTATCAATATAATAAAAGCTGTATACAACAAGCCCACAGCAAGGATTATGCTCAATGGGAACAATTGGAAGCATTCCCACTTCAATCAGGAACTAGACAAAGGCTGTCCACTCTCACCACTTCTATTCAATATTGTACTTGAAGTCTTAGCTGAAGCCATAAGACAAGAAAAGGATATAAGAGGGATTCAAATCAGCAAGGAAGAAGTTAAGCTATCCCTATTTGCAGATGACATGATCTTATACCTGAGGGATCCCAAAAACTCCACCAGGAAGCTCCTGGAACTAATTGAGAAATTCAGCAGGGTGGCAGGATACAAAATAAATGTGCAAAAATCAGAGGCCTTCCTATATGCTAAGAATGAAAGAAGTGAAAAAACCTTGAGAGAAACAATCCCATTTACTATAGCCCCTAAAAAAATGAAATACCTTGTTATAAACCTAACTAAGGAGGTAAAAGACCTTTATAATGAAAACTTTAAAACCCTAAAGAAAGAAATAGCAGAAGACACCAGAAGGTGGAAAGACCTCCCTTGTTCCTGCATTGGCAGAATCAACATCGTAAAAATGACCATCCTACCAAAGGCAATATACAGATTCAATGCTATACCAATCAAAATCCCAAAGCAATTCTTCAAAGAAATTGACCAAACAATCTCAAAGTTCATATGGAGGCACAAAAGACCCAGGATAGCAAAAACAATCCTGAGTAACAAAAACACAGCTGGAGGTATTGCCATACCAAACCTAAGTCTATACTACAAATCCATAGTTATAAAGACAACCTGGTACTGGCTCCAAAATAGACATACAGATCAATGGATAAGGATTGAAGACCCAGATATAAGCCCACAAAGTTATAGCCATTTGGTCTTAGACAAAGGGGCCCTAAGAATCCAATGGAAAAAGAACAGCATCTTCAACAAATGGTGCTGGCAAAACTGGATCTCCACATTCAGAAGATTAAAGCTGGACCCATACTTGTCATTATGTACAAGACTTAATTCCAAATGGATCAAGGATCTTGATATCAGGCCAGATACTATAAAAACCATAGTTGAAAGGATAAGGAACTCCCTCGAGCTGATTGGGCTAGACCAACAGTTCCTAAACAGACATCCAATGGCACAGTCACTGCTACGAACTCTCAACAGTTGGGATCTTGTGAAATTAAAGAGCTTCTGATCAGATAAAGAGATTTTAACGCGAGCTCAAAGGCAACCCACAGAATTGGAGAAAATCTTCGCTAACCACACATCTGATAGAACTCTGCTGTCCAGAGTACACAAAGAGCTTAGAAAACTAAACACCAAGGAAACCAATGGCCCAATTAAAAAATGGGCCCTGGAGCTTAAAAGAAACTTTATCAGGGATGACATTAAAATGTCTAACAAATATCTTAAAAAATGCTCCACATCCTTAGCCATCAGGGAAATGCAAATCAAAACTTCCCTGAGATATCATCTCACCCTGGTCAGGATGGCAAACATCTACAATACAAACAACAACAAATGTTGGAGAGGATGTGGAGAGAGGGGAACTCTCCTACATTGCTGGTGGGAATGCAGGCTCATACAGCCACTCTGGCGAGCCGTCTGGAGATTCTTAAAGAAATTAAAGATTGAAATGCCATATGACCCTGCTATTCCACTTTTGGGAATAACCCCCCATACAGCAGAGGTTCACCTCGATAGCACAAGCATGACCATGTTCATAGCAGCACTGTTTACAATAGCAAAGTCATGGAATCAGCCCAAATGTCCAACAGTTGACGAGTGGATAAGGAAACTGTGGTACTCAGCCATCAAAAATGATGAATTACTGGAATTTGCCGGGAAATGGATGTCATTAGAAACAATTATATTAAGTGAAGTATCCCAGACCCAGAAAATTAAGCACTGTATGTACTCCCTAATAGGTGGCTCCTAGTACCAAACCCACCCAGCCCACCTAGAGACAGTAATTCCAAGGATTATGAACAGGAGGGATGGGGTAGCAGGGCCACACCAGAAACAAGGAGAGAAGGGACCATGTTATAGCAGGGAAAATAGGCTTCCACCAAGGACCCAAATAAGTAATGAGACATCTGATTAATTTCACAGACTTTTGTTCCTGATCATTTACTACTGAGGCGGTGTGATCTCACCAGAAGAGGAGGGCATATAGTCTGGCAGATAAAAAGTAACCATTTTGCAAATGGGTGATAGACCCCTCCCTTAGTGTGGTTTCCCACTTTTATTACATCTACCTTTGAATGTGCTTTTATCACAAGACTCTAACAGCTTTTTGTCTCTGGCCAGGGGGTAACATACAATGCCCACCATGATTGAGTGAAGGGCATTACAGGAGCAGCAAAACTGCAAAAGAAAATCAACAAACCACAATCCAGAACTTCAGAGACTCTATATGAACCCCTAGAACTAGGCCAGCTTAGTCTCTCCCCATCTTGAAGCTCAGGGAAATTTGCGGAAGAGGGGGCGGTAAGAGTGTAAGAGCAAAAGGATGGGAGGAGCAATGATATGTAAGATACTCTATACTAGTTAGGGCTGAAGCAGTCATAATTGGACTTTGCATGCCCTGCGCATTGTCCAACACACTGTTGACCTCACAAAGTCTAGCATCTGCTAAAGGCACCAAGATCCTTGGAGGCAAAGGATTGGCAGCCACAGCAGTGTTCCTGTACCTAAGGGGAACACAGGAAAGGGTTCAGGGAAAGGCCACTGGGTCCTTGTACTTCATCGGAGAGGAGGGCCCAGAGGAAAATCAGACATGCACAAGAAAGGACTCTCTGGGAATTGGGGTGGGAGGCACTGGGGGATATGGAGGGAGAGGGGTGAGGAGGGGGAGCAGGGGGTACGGGGGGAGGAGGAGGGAGGGAGGGAACTGGTGTACCTAATAAGTTTGTATGAGCTGAAATAAAAAAAATTATAAAAAAAGAAATTCATATTAGAGTTGCATTAATTGATTGTATGATTTAATAGTCTTATAACTTGTAATAAAAATAACTTTTAGAATTTACATGCTAGACTAGATTTTTGTCCTTTTAACGGCTAACGAAATTGATAAAATTTTCCAAAGACATCTTTATAAAATTATTTCTATTTTTACCATGTACTCTATCATTAATTTGTGAATCTGATTTATTATTTATCACACTGGCATGTTATGTATAGACCACTATTTCTGAAATTGGATCTCTCTTACTTTGATATATTTGTGAAGCACAAAAGAATAGTGCATTATAATTGCATCAAAACATTTAATAACATTCATTATTTGATTCATATCCATTAATCTAATGAAGGATTGATGATTCTACTAAATGGGAAATAAAAAACATTCTTATGTTTATCTTCATATTCCAAATAAACATTTATAGCTATTATTTATTTATTTTTTTGCGTGTGTGTGTGTGTGTGTGTGTGTGTGTGTGTGTGTGTCTTTGTGTGTATTAGAGGGCACTGTATGTGCCTGTGGAGACCCAAGCTTGACTTCAGGAATCATCCTGGATTGATTCTACCTTCTATGGCTTTGCTCTGGGATTTTCCAGGCCCTTCCTTCCAAAGCAGGTAGTGCAGACTGTGGCCATTTCCTCTTGGCATTTTTTATGTGGAATATGGGATCCCAACTGAAGACTTTCTGCTTAAGGCAGAAGTCTGAGCCATCTTTCTAGCCCAAATAAATATTTGTAAAACAACATTTATATATAAAGATTTTTTTTGTCAGTAAAATTGTTGTGAGTCTGATGAATAATGGTCATGTATTAGCAACAGAAAACAGTTCATGGAGGAATAATTCTGAATTGAATCCACTTCTAGCTATACTCTGAGGCACATTTGTGAAATACCAAATCTTTAACGATCAAGTGGGCACGTGAGATTGTTGGCTTGTACCATCTCACACAGTCAAGTAGATAAACCAATTCCAGCAGATGGTAGTATGTAGAAGTAAATTTTATATATCCCCAAACATTCCTCTGCAGAGTGCTAATTGAAAAAAAATTTCTTGACCTAAGTATATATTATTCACAAATAAAACCACATTTCAGGGCTATGCCAAGTGCTGTGTATCTTGCAACTGATATACTTAGGGAAGGAACCCAAGAAGACAGATATACAGCATCGTGGGGAAGAAAGGAATTTTTTACTAAAGGGTTGTATGTTTTCTCTCTGTTCAGTTTTTAAAAATATTTTTATTTATTTATTTTACTCTGTGTGTGTGTGTGTGTGTGTGTGTGTGTGTGTGTGTGTGTATGTGTATGTGTGTGTTTGTGTGTGTGTGTGGTGGGGCACTGGGTGCCCTTGTGCAGGGCCAAAGGTGACTTTGGGAATCATCCTGGATTGCTTCTACCTTCTTCTTTCTTCACTCTGGAATTTCCCAGGCTCCACCCACTAGACCTCAAAGTGCAGGCCACTGACCTTTTCAGCTTGGCATTTTTACATGGGAGGTCTGCAGGAGATTGTCTAGCTGATGGGGAAGACCCAGCCCATGGTGGGTGGGATTTAGGCCCTGGATAAATCACGGAGAGCTGGTTGTGAGAGTTGGCATCCTTCTGTTCACTTGGCCAGACATGCTGGCAAGTAAGGATTGTCCATCTCTCAGCCGTTATGCAGTGATGGTGTGGCCAGTGCCTTTGGCCTTGGTGTTGGTGCGTGCTCTCCCATCAAGCTGGACTGATAACTGAACCAGACTGTCGGACTGTCATAAGAAAGTAAACTCCTTGTTCCCTTAAGCTGTGTGATGGTCATTTATCAGCAACCATGTAGGCGGACTGCAACACTAGTTTTGAAGGAAATTTGGATGAGGCATGCTTGGTTCTTTTTCATAATCTGTTGGCTTGAAATCTCCCAACTGCGCAAGTAGAATAGGAAGATGAAGTGATATCCAAAAGCTGCTTTGCTGGGAGAAATGGTGAGAAGTTGCCCTTGAAAATAACACTGGATCCAAACCAGCTTTGTAAGGTTGAATCATCCCTATTTTTAATCCTAATGTGAGCAGGGGCTATTCATCTGGGGAATGATCATACAGCTACACTAATTTTTATTTTCAATTCAGAAAAAACTCATGCCAGAAAGTAGTATTGATAATATGTCTTGTCCACTCAAGGCCAAGTACATTTTGACTCTGAGCTAGAACTAAAATCTTTCAGGTACTTTCTATAATACACTACCTTTTGTAAATAGTATCTACTTACCAAATATCTTTATGTTTATGATAAATACATGAAAGAAATCCTCATAAAAGACTTTCCCATGAGCTGGCAGTGTGATTCAATAAGCGTAGACCTTTCCCTGTAAGCTTGTGACTTAAATTCCATCTCTAGGATCTATGGAAAGGTGGAAGGAAAGAACTGATTTTGCAAAATTGCTCCCTGACCTCTACTACACATGCACATCTATAAAATAACAACAGTGAAAACTTTCCTGTGATAGTTAAGCTTCACACAGCCAGTATTAACTAAGATGGGCTGAGACCACCTCTGGAAAGGATCAACTGAGACCATTTGATACATCCTATCAGAGCCTCCAAATCTCTCATAGGATCCTCCCAGTTCTGCATTATCTAAAAAGGAGCTACCAAAGAGAACAGATGCTTTCTTGCAGCTATACTAGGAATCGCCCTTCCTTCCGGCCGCCGGTTTCTTTGACTCTCTAGCCTTTCAACCTTCCTAGTTGTTGGCTAGACTGAAGACTGTAGGAATTCTCCAGCCTTCAGCCATCACCCACTTGCCTACTGAACTGAGAAGCTACTGGAAGCCATCATTGGACCTTGGCTCCTGGCAGCCATCGTTGGATTACTTCGGCTACTAGCAGTAATTGTTGGACTACCTTGGCCATATTGTAAGCCAACTTAATATATTCCCCATATCATTATATATATATATATATGTATATGTATATGTATATGTATATGTATATGTATATGTATATGTATATGTATATGTATATGTATATGTATATATTCATTGTGTTGATTCTGCATCTCTAGAGAACCTGACTAATAAACTTTTCCAATATTATTGAACAAATAATCTTGGGAACCAGATTAAATCCCAAGATTTAGTTAAACATCAAACATATTATCTAAAAGTTTCTAAAAGTGGCAGGTGTCCTAGATGGAACCCAGTGGGTCACACATGAGGGGGAATGTGGGAGGGGCAGGAAAACAGGCTGGAGGAGGGATTGTGTTGGGTGTGGTGGAATGGGAGTGGGGGCAGGTAGTGGGTGATAAAAATAAGTAATTTCCTTGCCACTGTAATTAAATAAAAATTATATAAATAAAAACCCCAAAGCACAACTTGTCTGAGTCCTCTGGCTCTAAGAATCCTGTAAGGTCTTTGATCCAGGTGACAGAGCCAGGCCCGCAGTCACTGTCAGGTGGCCCCAGAGGACATGGAGGGTCTGCTTTCAAATTCTCTTCTGATTCTGGGCACATTCTGGCTCTCTCACTGGCACACTGAAGCTATCTGCTGCTCATCACTATATTCCAGTTACCTTTTTACAGGGAGGCCCTCAAGTGGCAGTTCGCACAATGCAAGCAAGGGAACAAAAAGGTCTAGGGACACAGTGTCAGCTAGAAAAAGCCTAATTTTTATGTGCTGTATTTTTTGCTGTTTTCTGTTCCTTAGTAGAATCAGCTCTCCTACAGAGTATAATGCCAAAGATGGGATCGCAGGAAGCTGTTTTAGATGCTGCCTACCATGTGGATTTAAAAGCTCCATTTATAGGACACTCATCATGTCGTATATGTGACTAGAAAGAAAGACCAAGAGTTGGGCTGTGACAATGAATGCTTTCCTACTAGTTTTCTCTGTGATGTGATTTATTATCAATGGCTATGAGGCTCAGTTGTGAACTTGACTATGATATACATGATGTCAGTGCATGACAATTTTCAGAGTACCCTTAGATGGATCAAACTCCCACCCCCTTTCTTATTTTACTTCAGAAGAATAACTAGAATGTGCTGAGCATGCAGCATGTGGGGACATGGGAGAGTTTGCCCAAGGACTGCTGACTATGGCCTTCTCCAGGAGCAAGATTTCTTCCAGTGATTTATCCCAATGAGTCCAACACCCTAGGAGATTAAACCTAGGGTGTGATGCTCACTTGAGCATCTCAGCTCTGTTCAAGCATGGTGCATGCACTGCAGACATTTTCTACGGCCCTGTACCCAGAGGAACAATCTTAAGATGAATTTTAAGCTTTCAGCATCTATTGCCTGTTGCTGCCAATTCGTAAGCAATTAACCTGATTCATGTAAATTCTCCAGCTAAAGTCTGTTCTATATCCCTTAACACAGACAAGTAAATAGTGAACTGGCTTTATAGACAGATGTCTTGTTCTGCTAATAAACTGTCTACTCCTGCCCAGTGTATTCATCCATACACATACTGCATAGTTATATCTTCAGGACATCTTGAAGAAAATGGCACTAATAGGAATATAATAAATATTTTATGAGTTAATGATTGGCATATGCTTGAGAGTAACATCCTTGCATACAGATCCCTTTTAGAGGTAGACTTGTCTATAGATAAAAAGGGTAGAGATGTGAATGTAGTTCATACCTGTCAGAAGTCTTTAATGGATTGCACCCTCAACCTGTGGCATAAAATCAACCCTTCCTTCTTTCAGTTGCTTTTGTCAGGTGCTTTTTTCCATAGCAACAAGAAATGTAACACATCATCTAATATTGTATATGCAAATTTATTAAAAACTGACATATATGTGTGTTATTTTTCTTTACATAAATTCCAAATATTCTGTGTAACATGTATGTACATGTTGAACATTATTATTATATACATGAAGCCATGTCTTAATAAACAATGCTTTGAATCAAGGACCCATTAAATGATTCAGTCACATGCTGATCAATCAGTGCAGTGGGTTTAAAGATTTACCAAGAGGTCCAGCCAATATTTTATGTGGTCCATCATTAATATTGTCCCTGATGAAAAAGAACTTCATCTAAATGGTGGATTAAGACTAATACTGGAAAAAGACAATTAACTTTAAATACATATTTTAAGTGTCATGTAAATGTAAAGGATAGAGAGAGGTTAAAAGGGATAAGGGTTTTAAAATAGAATTAATCCAAGAAAACTCTTTAGAGTTCTTTTAGTTTTTGTGTACCTTGAATGATAGTAAATAGTAGAGAGTTAAATAAAGAATTGCTAAGGAGGTCAGAGGGAAAGAAAATTTTATTTATTTATTTTTTAAAAGAAAATTCTGTTCAAAGAGGCTTACCCAGTAAGTTTGATAAATTTTACAGGAAAAATGAGAAAGAACCATGCTTGGAGAGATAATAACAGGAAAAACATTTTTATAATAAATCAAAAAGAAACTTATTGTAAAGTAGCTATTTGTTATGTATACAACATTGCCATGTATTAAAAAGAATAGTGGAGTATCTGTACTTGTTTATTTTTACATAAAGAATTAAAACTTTACTGAATATTTGGTGTGATAAGGTGGTGAACATCATAAGTATTTTTCAGAGTTGATCAATGCTTTGATTTTGATGCTGAAAAGGCTGCCTTTTATAAATATGTATTGTAAAATGCTAGAGACTTGTTTAGAGCAAGTTCAGAAATTGTTACAAATTCTTTTCTAATCTGAAATGAAAAAATTATTAATCATTTTTCATTTTAAAGAAATACACTAGTGTTGGCTTCATTTTGATAGGAAGAAACATAATAATCATGAAAATTTGTATCATTGAAGACCTTTACTTCTGATGCTTCTTCAATATGTAAGAAATGACAAGGCCAAATCTAGGCACATTCTTTTTTTTTTTTTTGATGTTTCTATTTTTTTTATTTCTTTTTTCCACTCATACAAAGTTGATAAGCGCCCCATTCCCTTCCCTCCCTCCACCCCTCCCTGGACCCTCTTATTCCCTTCCTCCTTTTCCTCTTTCTTTCCCCCCTCCTTCCCTTTTTCCCAGTCCCCCCCCACCCCCATTCTGGAGCATCCTTCACTGTGCATGTCAAACTTCCCTCTGAGTCCTCCTCTCTGATGAGGTGTAAGGATTCAGTGGCATTGCTAGGCACATTCTTGAGGGAGTATTTCTGTCTAAACTCTGCTTAATGTCTCCTTGTTGTATTTTGAATCCACTTGCTTTAGCATCAATTTCTTTTATCAGTCAGCTTTGATTGAGCTTAGTGGAGGAAGAAAACAAAACAAGCTTGGGTTGATTTTCTTGCTCCTTAAAAATGTAAAAACTTCCAACAAAGTATGAATACCACCCATTCTTTTGAGACAAATGATCTTTCACCTAGAATTTCATGGGTTCAGGAGGGAGGCAAATTTTTGTGCAACCATCTCTTGCAGATATGTTTCTTTGCAAGGATCCTAAAACTGGTTCTGCCCAGCCTTCATCAGTAACTGAAAGAAGGGTTGGTTTCGGTTCACAGTTTGAGGGTGCAGTCCATTATAGTAGCAAGAGAGGATTTAGCTGTTATAGCTGGCCATAGGGAGAGATGGTGTTATTTACTCAGCTTATTTTCTCTTTCTGTTTATTCATTTCAAGATGTTCATCCAACAGATTGTGCTCCTCACATTCAGGGTGGGTCATCTTTCCCTAGTTCCATCTCTTCGGAAGCATATTCATAAACATACATCCTGTGGGTCTCCTGAGTGAGGGCAAATCTAGTCAAGGTGACAATGAAGATTATCTGTCACATGTATGTATTGAGTTGCTAGAGTTACCACAACAAAACACAGACATAAACAGCAGACTTTAAGTGGCTTAAACAATAGAAATTAATTTTCTGTCTGTTCTGGAGGTTATTATTCCTCCAGATGAGGTAATATCAGGGTGAGAGTCTCCTATGATCTCTTCCTTGGTGTTGCAGTTCACCTGCATGGTTGCTGATAAATGACCATCAAATGGCTTAAGGGAACAAGGGGTTTATTGTCTCTTACGATTATCTGATTATAGTTCTCAATCTAGCTTGATATGAGAGCTCATGCCAACACCAAGACCGAAGAAGCTGGCCAGACCATCTCTACATGGCTGAGAGAGGGGCAATCCTTACTTGCCAGACCAACATGTCTGGCCAAGTATACACAAGGATGCCAACTTCCTCAACCAACTCTCAGTATTTTATTCATCTGTTCAGGGTCTAGTCCCACCCACCATAAGTTGGGCCTTCCCCATCAGCTAGACAATCTCATGCAGGTTTGCTCTAGGCTTAACCCAACCATTAATTCTCCACAAATGTACCCAGAGCTCAAACCCTCAACAGTCAAGTTGACACCTATGACACTTGGATTGCACATGGCTGCCTTCTTGTTCTGTCCTCACATGGAGTTTTCTCTACTCACAGATTTCCTCTTCCTCTTTTTTGCCCTTCTCCTTTCCCCTTCTCCCCTCCTCCCTTCCTCCTTCTTTTAACATGAATTTTGTTGGCTTATGCACATTTGTGACCACATTTCAATTTCTATCTCTTTAACAATCTTTTCTTCAAATGCAGATGCATTGAGCAATGTGAATTTTGGAGAACACTATTTAGGCTGTGATAGATGAATTTCACCAGATAACTTCTCATGACATAGTGGTAAAGTTGTGCTGTTTAGTAGCTTAAAGAAATACAAAGTCAAAGACCAATGTATTTCGGCTTGGTAGATACTGATAGAACACTAATTTGGAGACTAATAGTAGGCAAGACTCTAAATCATCAAAGGCAATTAGGCACTTATACTCACAGCTTTCAGGCCAAGGTATGAAACAGAAGTGTAAATATGTGACCACGAAGGGTGAGGGTTAATTTTAGGTACTAACTTGACTGGTCTGTGGTGCCCAGATATTCATGGTCCAACATGGTTGCAGATGTTTCTAATAAGATTAGCATTTAATTTGATAGATTGTGATTAAAGCAGACTCCTCTTATAAGGTTAGTCAGCCTCACTAAATCAAGTGAAGTCTTAATGAAGAAAGATTCACATCCTCCTGCAAGAAGTAATCCTCCAGATGAAAGCTTTGAGAACTGAACTGCAATATCATCTTTCCCAATGGCCCATCTACTAATTTTGGACTTTCAATTTTGGTAATAGCATAAGCAAATTCTTTAATCCCCTTCCCTTATTCTTTTCATAGCACATGCTGTTAGTTACCTTTTTTCCCCTTTTTAATCTCTGATGATTATACAAGGCAAGCTTTGCTAGCAGTATACTTTTTCCTGTACTCACCTGCATTCCCATTCTTGGGCTTTGTTTAGATGCAAAGATCTGGAAAGTTAGAAAATTGTGACTCTGTTTAAACCATTCAGTTGTCACCGGATTTGCAAATTACGTGATCTGATTTTATGATGAGCCATTCATAATTTCATAAAAATTAGAATTAAATGGATGATCGAACTATCTTTTATCTTAATTGGGCAGATTTTGGTGCAGAGATTTCACCGTTCACTGATAGGAACTACACATATAGACATGGTTTGGTACACTGGGAAGGAATTTGCCTGTTACACAGTTCAGAGAGGTTTGAATTAGGCTATTTGAAAGTAATATGAGACTCTCTAATTTACAGTCTTTTCTAGTGAGCCTCTTAACCTTGCATGAAGGGGATCTGTGATAAGCATTATTAACTCCTTAGTGGCATCAAGGGACACTGAGATGTAAGGAGGAAAGTGACTTGCCATATATCATACGGTAGTCTTGGAGAGGAATCTGCTGCTGATAATGATATTGGAAGCCACATCTGGGGTCTGAAAAGTTCAGTAGTCACAGGAAATAATATGGTATTTCTTTCATGGTGTGTGAAATGCCATTTTAGTGTACATTATATATAAAGAGGGCTAGAGAAAAGTGAATACAAAGAATGGTATTTTCACATTGCTGGAATGACAAAGCCAGCCAGTATAAGGCTATGCTGACTCAAAACAAGACAAAAAGGGAGCTTTGTCAGTTTGCAATCTTGTGATATTTTAATCCATGCTCTATTTGAATGGATAAATCCCTGGGAGGAGGAAACATGATAGCTGCTTTCCAATGAGAGTCCCATTTTAAAGCATGATGTGATAATCTATGTTTTCACTCCTTTCTATTTTTCACCATTTAAATGAAATATGCATGCTGGTCTACTAAGACTTTTTCTTCCACCTCACTGAAAGTATGACTAACATATTCCATGTTAATATTTTAGTTCCCCTCCATATTCTCCAGCATAATTGCCTGGAAGACAACTTGAAAAATGTTTTCTTTTTCCTCTTTCATAGAATTTTTTTCTGCAGAGCATCCTGCCAAATTCTCATTTTGCTTCTGAGGAGTGATTCATGAAACTTAAGTGACTTGCTGCATACCACACAGCTGTTTTTTTCTTATTTCATTTTTTCATATGTGCGTGTATTTGATGTTATGATAAGGCTGGCTTCCTTTCCAGCACAGTGAAGATTTCAAACTTCAGAACAAATAAAGTTTGCTGCCTTGTGTGCTACTTTTGCTTAAACTTTTGCTGCCACAATTCTAGTAAATTATGTAAGAAGCCTTTGGTACAGCTTTGTGATGACAGTGGCTACTGTTTTAACTGAGCAGATGGGGACAATTGAACCTGAACCAATGGTTGAAGTGGGGATTTGGGGATATGAAGACTGGAGAGTACTTTTCCTTTAATAGTGTTTTTCATTATGGAGGGAGTACAAGTGGTCCCCATGCCTCTTTCCTGTCATCTCAAGCTATTGTGCACTGGCTAGTAGAAAATGTTTTGGTGTCAAGAAACCTAGATTTTGCTCTTCAATTCTTTTTATCACATGATCATAGGAAAGTGAATTAGCTTTTGCTGCAATGGTCCTCATTTTACAAATCAGCACAGAGGGTAAATCACATAATGCCCATCATGTTCCTGAAAGTGGATTCCGCTATGCTGTGCTTTCACTGTTTATCTTTAATGATTCTTCTCCTTTTGTGTCTTTTAATAGACACAAAAGACTCTTACCTTTAAATCATTGCCTGATAACAGAAATTTTCATGGTCAATGAATAGGTCAGTATATCTCAGAACAAAAAGAGGAAATAATCCTATGATGATCAAAGAAAATGATCTCATTAAGTATTTTATACGTATTAACTTATATATCACGGATATTAAGAAATTATTATTATTACAAGTTTTAGAAAAGGGATTTGATATTCAGAGATTTAGTAGTTTATTTTTTTGATATAATAGAACAACTGACCCAGTATAATGAGTAAACTAAATACATTTATTGGACTCATAAATCTGGTAGCTAGAAAGTCCAAACATTATGAAACCAATATCTTAGCAAAGGGCCCTTTCTGTAGTATCACATATGGAGAAGTGGAAAGGTAACTGGCAACTTGTAAGAAGGCTGTGTGTGTGGGGTAGCCTCACTTCATAACAATACACTCTTTTGAGAAGCAACTTACTCCACAAACTAGTATTAATCTTTTTGAAGTGGGTGCCTCAAGACTTGACTAAGTTTCATTAGATCACACATCTTAGAGCTTCTGCCATCTAAATAAATACTGCTGCTCTAGAGACCATAGTTTGGAAGCATGCAAACAAAGCATATCTAAACCATAGCAGGTCATTTGCATAAAATAAATAATAGTCAAGTGCTAGGTTTGACCCAAAGCTAGATGTGTCTAGTTTTAATCCTATAAATATTTATAATTTTTATCGCATAGTGTTTTACAAGAGAAAATGAGATTTGAAATTTTTTACAGCTTTAATCGTGATATTCTAATTTTTGATAAGTGTTTGCCACTATTGTTCTCCTGAAAAACTCAGAAAAATCTTTGTTAATGAACAATAAAAATTCTATATATGATAGGAGGCCAACATAAATAAATTCCTAATAGTTTTTAGGGGGAAAAAAGAAATTACTGGCTTAGCCCAGAAAATAATTTATTCAATAAGGAAAAAGTTATAGAGAAAAGACTGATACATTTAGTGGATTAAGATGGAAATGAAAATCATAAAATTTACTTCTCTCTTTTCATTTTATAAGATACTCTGTGATGTTGCATTTTATTTGTGTTTTAGAAATTTTATTTCCGACACAACTTTTGTGAAGCGTCCTCTTATTTTAAATATTTTGAAATAATAAAATATTGATATTTAAACAAATAATAGAAAAATTCAAATGAATAGTGTATGAAAATACTTAAACCAGGAATACAATAAGAATTAAAATACCCAGGAGAAGCTTTTTATATACACATACACATGCACTCAATAAGTTCTGTATGCAGAACCTACAAAATATTACGAACACCAAATAAACAAACTGAAAATGGACAGATATACACACATAGTGATTTGCTAAATTAAAATTCCGAATTCTGAGTTTTTTAGTCCTACCTGATGACTTATTAGACTGATGTTTATCACAGTGACAAATACCTGGATGAAATATTTTGAGTCACAGTTTCAGTACTCAGGTTAGCTGATCTACTGTTGTGGACTTTAGGTGAAGCCAGAATGATGTCAGAAATTTGTGTCAGAAGCTGCTTATCTCAAGTGGTCAGAAGGAGAAAGAAATAGAGATGATTGAGACAGAGAAAGAGCCATCAAAGTAGGCATTTTTTTTAAAGGTTCACCTGCAGTGACATACTGTCTTTAATAAAGTCCTCTTTCTACTTTCTACTCTTTCTCAATTTTCATATTAAGAATCCATCCAGGGATTAATCCATTTAATCCATGGATTCGATCAATGCTGTCAGAAACTGATCGCCTCTTGATGATTTAATCAACCAAGTAGGAACTGAACCTTTGATAATTAAGCCTTTGACAGGCATTTGATATCCAAGTCATAACAGGGAAATGAGTGGAAAATTTCATAGTTGAACTCATTTGATGGTATTCAGTCAACACATAGCCACACTAAACTGTTATATGGAATTTTCTACAGGACTACATGCAAAAGCACTGTGAAACAGTGCAGTTTGCTTTAAAATTTGGATTCTGTCCTCAAAGTACCTCATTTATGTGCAAATATTCTAAAAACTGAAAAAATTAGAAAGACAAAACATAAAACATTTCTGGTCCCAAATACTTTATATAAGGGTCATCAACCTCTGTATGAGGTCACAAGTGTTAAAACCTCCAAATATTTTAGGAAAAAAATTTCTCCTGTGTCTAATAAATCCTGAAACAGAATAATCATGACCTTAAGGTAAACAAGCTGCACAGCAAGACCCTAGTGCAAAAAAATTGTCAGAATCCTAAGACTGTAGGATGTACCCCCAAAGGAACCTACTTTGCTAGTCATATATATAAAAGCCTTCCAAAGAAAGAAAGAAGAATGAGCATTTCCTATGCAGAAGAGTGTAGAGTGAGGAAACCTGGGGAAAAAAGCCATGAGCTGACCCACTTAGAACCAAGTGACAAAAATTTACTAGAATTAACAGGAATGTGTCACTTCCTGATAAAATATTGGTCATAGAGATCTCAAAGACTCCCAAACATTATAACCTTTTGCCTTTGCTCTTGGTTTCTTTTCAAAAAACCATCAGAAAGACCCTATTACTGAAGATGCAACATGTATGACAGAACATGTGCAAAATAGATCAATTAGAAACTGGTCTGATGCACACAGTACCAAGCAATACTGTAGACATTACTGGGGGAGAGAAATAATCACAGGCTTCATCAATTCATGAGATTCACAAGTTGCAATAAAAATCACCATGGCAAAAGGTGACCACTAGTGCAATAGTGGCATGAGTAACAAAAAGGCAAACAATAGTCTTCTGATTGAACTCAAGACCCACTTTTCAGAATGGAACATGTACCTGTTACTGTTAAGTTGAGCAAGAACCTAAAAAGGGAAGGAAATAGATCAATAGGGAAAACAGCCAATGAGCCTATTAGTAGGAAGACAGTGCATGAAACTGCTCTGTAAATAGCTGCTATTATACCCATAGATTGGAAGAATACTTAATACACAGCCTAGAAATCTTCTAGAACAGAGGTAGAGGATCTCAACACCCTGACACGATGCAGCCTAGGACAGTAGAAGAGCAGTGAAGTGGACAGCAACGGCCAGCCACAATGAAGTGTACCAGCCACCTAGCAAGGTTTTCCCAGAATCAGGCCAACCTAATTTCTCCCAATCCCAAGACTTTGGGAACCTTGCAGGAGAGGGCTTGGTGAGACTGTAAGAACTTAAAGATGGGAAGGTTTACCATTGGAAAATATATTCCATTTAAGGCAGGACTGCTGCATCTAAAAACTCACTGCAATAAGACTTGTCCTTAGGCAGAACTGCATACTGACTGATATTCCAGTATTCCCCCACAGACTACAGAGGAACTCAAGAGAAATAAGAACATACAGTGAAACCTTGGGGACTAAAGCTAGATTAGTAAAGCTCTTTTCAGTGGGGTGGCCTGAAGAGCAGAAACTTTATATGCCACAAGAGGCCTGAACCCGCACAAAGAGTAGGCAAGCTAGTGGGAAGGAGTGGGAGGGATTGATGAAGGGAAGGAAGGGAGATGGGAGGGAGAGGTGATAGAGAGGAGGGATGAGCACCCAATATGCTTGTAAAACTAGAAAAATAAAAATGTCACATGAATAAACATTGAGGTCATCTCTAATTTCATCATCATTAGGAATTGGTTGTTCTATCCACATCACATATGACTGGCAAGGTGGCCAGTCCTACTTAAGGAATCATATTAGCATTTAGATTCATGAAAGGGAAGAGATGAGTGCCTTTCTTTCTGAGCTTCATAAAGCCATATTTCTGCTTATATCTCATTGATCAGAACTTTGATTCATGACCAGACCTCATGCAGACACTTAGAAATCATCTTTAAAAATATTTAATTATCACATTAATAATTGCACATATATTGTGTACAGTGTGAAGTTTTGATACTATATGTAATTTATAGCCTGAGTATTTAGCATGCCCACCATCTCATATTATTAATTACCCTTTCTTTATAACATCATTTCTTTTTTCTTTTTCTTCTTATTTTTTACTGAGTAAAAATAACAAGCTCAATAGGTACCCCATCCTTCTCCTCTCCCCTTCATTTCCCCTCTTGTCCCCCCATCCTACTCTCCCCCACTTCCCTCTCTCTCACCCCTTTTTCCTCCCTTCTTTTCTTTTGGTGTTTTCTGCCTGCTCCCTCCCATCCTTTAGAATATCTGTTTATGTGGGTGCTGAATTTCCCTTTGAGTTGTCTTTAGTGAGGATTCAGTATTCAGTGGCATACCTTGGGGCCCCTTCTTGGCCTACCCACTAATATGGGAACTCTGTTATATTTATTTAACCCTTTGCCTTTAGGGATCCTACTGCCTGAAGTGTTCTCCCCTGAGAACTGTGCTAAACTTTGAGGGTTTGTTGACATGTCAGCCATTGTGAAGGTCAGGCAAGGATGAATCATATTGTAGCAATATCCTGGCTGCTGCAGCCCAGACTTGAATGAAGTATCTTGCCTATTGGTGGTCCTCCCCATCTTTAGGCTCTTACAATATTGCTGCTCCCTCTTCTGCAAGGTTCCCTGAGCTTTAGGATGGGGAGAGATTTGGCTGATCTGATTTGGGGTGTATATTGTAGGGTCTTTGGTCTTCTGAATTATGGGTGGTGGTTGTTTTTAGTTTTGCTGTTCCTGCACTGCTCTTGGCTGCATCCTGAGTGGGTGTTGAGGTCATCTCCCAACCAAAGATAAAGACTGTTTAAATGAAGGTCTTAATATAAGATAAGGCTTAAAAGTAGGTGGAAGAATAGGAACAAGACACAGTAGTGAGTGAGGTCAGTCATGCGGTGGCCAGTTGGTTACCCTTTGCCAGCCTCTATCCTCTTCCTAATCAAACCTGTCCGGTTTCAAGTGAGTAGGAAGGGAAGTGAGAGTGCGCTGCATCAGATGTAGCATCAATTCTTTAGTTTCATATGTATTAGATTGAAAACTGTGTTAAAGCCCACAATATTTATTTAGATCTTGAGCCACATAAGATTTTGTAGTATTGTTTATAGAAGTGTGCAAACTAGTAAAATGAAACTTAAATATAAATTCAATAGCTAAAGAGAAATCATATTCTTAGCTATATTATTTTGCTTTCAAATATATTACCTAACAATAACACGTTGGCTTATTAAGAAAGAAAACATGCTAAAGAATACCATTGTAACATGTAACCCATCTCTCAGTGACAAACTCTGAGTTTGAATACAGACCCGGTGAGAAACAGGATTATTCTTGACATCAACCTTGAGTCTTCACACTTATGACCACACACAAATGTCCGAATATATGAACATGTATACACACATTCCTATCATGTACATACAAAGTAAAAAGAAAAAAAATTGAACAACATAGCCAACAAAACATAGATCCATTGAATTTATGTAGATATAATTTTGTTAAACAAACTGGCAATGACCTTTTGGACTTATTTCCATTTTATTTTTATGGAACTAATGATCTTGTGGTGTTAACATTCAGACCAAGCATTTAAAGGTCACCATTTGGAATAAGCAGACATTATTCAATTTGGAAACTTCATCTGCTAAGTGTTTCATAGATGTGAGATCTGTATTACATAAGACTCTGTTATTGATGTCAGAAAACTTTAAATCTACAGACTGTACAATTTACATGCACTGCTGCTGCTACCACAGAGACTGATTCTTAAATGGTTTATGCAAAGAAACAAATGGTTCTGTTTTTTATCTGAAATTGTGCCAATTGTAGTCTTAACGAGGATAAACTTTTCACTGAAAATTCAACTCCTTTTCGAGCTTGTATTTTTATCTTGTCACACTGATGAAGATGAATCATGATCACAAAGCACAGTGCTTCACCCAGACTCCTGAGAGACTAGTGACTGGAAGCCACACAGCAGCCTTTACAAAGCAAATCCAACAGGTTTTCACTTTAGTCGGCAGGTTGTTCTTGAAATTATACTGCTGAATAAACAAGTTTGGAGCATTATTATTTCTTGCTCAACAGAACGTGTTCTTAGTCAAGAAAATGGAGGTCAAGAAACTGTCATCCAAAATCTGCTTTTCTGTAAAACTAATGAACTTCACATGCCAATGAAAACTCCAACAGTCAAAGTTAAGATTTGGTTTACTTTGGAAATTGAAGAAGATAGCCGAAGTGGTTTAAAAAAACATAAATATCTAATAAAATCAGATTTTTAGGTTTACCCTTAATCATCAAATCCAAAGTGAAGTAATATATCATGCATTTAAATTTGTGAGGTATTTGTCCTCACTGATTCCCCTTCCTCTAAAAAAAAAAGCCTTAGCACACAACGACAAGGAATCAATCTATTCTGAGGTCAACTAATTTTTGAAATAAATATTTTGAATTTTGTATATTGGAATAGTTTCTGAAAATATAGTCATAGTGCATAAATATCTCTATAGTTTACAAATCTTTTTAAGAAAGCCTTTTAGTTTATAATTATCAACTTTATAGAATATACAATTTGTTTTATATAAATTTGCAGAGCATTATAGCATAATAAATAAAGAAATATTTTAGTAGGATGCTTCCATATACCAATCTTCTTTTCTGTAATATTCCCTCTATTTTGTATCCTTATTTTAAGGAAGGATCTTAGATCCACAGACCATTGAACTTGTGAGTGGTCATGTTCCTGGCTCCAGCTTGGAAAGTCTGGGTAGAAATGAACCATATGTCAGTTATTTTCAATTGTTAACTTTATACTTCTAGTGGAACCTTGGGCACCTATGAGGAATTAAAGTTAGTCTCTGAGCAAGAGTGATGTGGGAAGAGTGAGCCCGTAGTAAGTGGGACTATTTTTTAGTCAAGGGGATAAGATGGAGTGAACTAGTTAGTGCTTTTGACAAGCAAGGAAGCTAGAAAGCTAGTATGCAGTATGGGTTCCTGTGCACCTCTGTTCTTGACTTTGCATAGGATGTGGCCAGTTCCCTTGGCTCCCATCCTGTTGGTATGACTTTTCCTGTCACGATGAACTAAAACCTGGAATTATAGGCATGAATAAAAGCTCCCTTGTTCCTGTAAGTTGTTTGTGTTACATAGTTATAAGCAGAAAGAAGTTATGAAACTAAAGTAACTCCATTGAAGGTAGTTGCTATAATTGTTTTTATGTGGGTCTCCATTTAGTGTGTGTGTGTGTGTGTGTGTGTGTGTGTGTGTGTGTGTGTGTATGTGTGTGTGTGTAGAAGAGGACACTGTGTGTGCCTATGGAGGCCTGAGGGTGACTTTTGGAATCAGGATTGTTCTACCTCTTTTTGCTTTGCTGTAAGGTTTCCCAGGCACTGCCTTTCAGGGCCAAAAGTACATTTCCAATCCTGCATTGTTTCATTTCTTTTTTCATTTTATTTTATTTTTTAGTTTTATAAGCATATTGAGTACGAATCCCTGCTTCCCTCCTCCCTTCCTTCAATAATCCATTCCACTTTCTCCCACCCTCCTGCCCGTCTGCATTTTTTTCTAATTTATTTACTTACTTTTTTTAGTTTTATAAGCATTTTGAGTACTAATCCCTGCTTCTCTCCCTCTCCTCTCATTCCTGTTCCCCTCTCTTCATCAATCAATTCCATTCCCTACCACCCTCCTACAGGTTGCTTCTATGGATCTCAGGGTTCCTTCTGGCTTGTCTGCTCTTGGGTGGGTTCAGGCAACTTGGTACGCCATCCTGCATTTTCATGTGGGATCTGGTATCTGAACTCAGGTTCTTTTGTTTGTGAGGCAAAGTATTAGCCCCTGAGCTATCTGTCTAGCCTTTTATTTTTCTCTTAAAAATCTCTGCCAAAGTTTATCAGTATTCCTGGCTGAGATGTCTCCATGGAAAGAAAGCATCGCACAAATGTGATTTAAAACTCTTTGACATAAAGATTGCTTCAGTGAAAATTGACCTTTGTTGTCATAACTCATGAAACTATGTATCACTTGTTACCTGCCATATTATAGCCAATTCCGATTAAAGAAATCATATTTTTCCATGTTACTGCTATGGTTTTGTATTCAAGTTACTATTTCTGTCACTACTGAGAATAGTTTTGGAGATGACTCTAACTTAAGAGACCCAGTTTATGAGTATATTTGAGTTTTTCTCAGACCATTAAGCAGACTGTAAATTCATAGCAAATATTTGTCAAGATGATGAAATATCCTAAAGGAACATTTCTATTTTGTTTCTCATTTCTAGTGTCTTGTATTCTTACTTTCCCAAAGAGACTCCACAATGATTGACTGCATTTCTTTTTGTTAAGAGAGGAATTTCACATTTCACAAAGTCATCTATAGAAATATATGTGTATCTCTGGGTATTGTTTTACTTTATAAATCAATCACATAATTTGTCTTACTTTCCTCTCAGAGAAACAAACTTTCTTTTTGAAGAATGAATAAACTAGAATCAATGTCTTTAGGCATTGACTCTAAGTCTCTAAGTAATTGGTAAATATTTGATGACCAGCTGTTTGCCTGTTTTTAGAACAATCATCAGCAGTTATTTGAAAGTGTAAAAGTCTGCTATTAGTTTTCCTTAAGCAGCCACCAAGTTTTTAGATTTGAAACTATTTTGATGGGCAGATCTTATCAATTTCAATGTTGGTTCTTAAAATTTTCACTTGAAACTCAAAATTGAAACTCTCTCAAAATTGAAGAAAAAAGATACACAGGACCAATTTATCAGCTCCAACAAGGAAGACTAAAAGGCTAGATAGATAGTTTTATTAGTACATTACTGGAAATAATTGAAACTTGACTTTCTCTCTTGGCACATCTCAGTGTGTGAAGATAGATTATCAGTCATTTTGAGGTGTTTACCATCATGGATATAAAAAATGAAATGTGCATATACTAATGAGATTGCTTTATGGATCTCAAGTCCATAGTAAATAATTGCTAGACTGTTGTGAGTTGTTACATGCTAAGAACAATAGTCAGGTCAGAATATTTATTGATAACACAGACATTGAAATAAACAGGTGCATCACAAATGATGATATTTACTTCAGTTAGAGACCTTGTGCCTTTGGAGGGCTATGATTAGTTCCATCAGCTACTCAGAAGGTTTTTCCTGATTTATAATTTAAGTAAGATAGAAATTAAAACTTGACAGAATTTAAAAAAAACATTTTTTAAAGAAATACAATTTTGTGAATTGTAATCTGCTTTTACTAAGATTTAATTATGTCTAATATTATTGCTTTCGAATGTTACAGGTAAGTGGCATTTTATTCTATAAGCAATTTATTTTCATTTTCTACAGTTACAAAATGTTAGATCTAGAATGCTTGTTGATTATCTGGATAAGTCCACATTTTCACCAGTTAGAAATGCACTAAGTGACTTGTGAAATGTCTCAGAGTTAATTGGGGGCAGACCAAGGAGTTTCCACTCTCAGTCCAATACTTTTTTTTCTCTACAATTAACTTAGGCCTTTGAAAATATGAATCAGTTTATAAATAATGAATTACTACTTGCATTTGTATAGACTTGGGAGAAGTATTTTTTTGGAGAAAAGGATATTATGAAGAGTAGAGACAGGAACATTTTTTTCTACATTTGACTTTGAATGAGAAGGTACAAAGTCATGGCTGACACATTTAGTCTTTTGGTATTTAAGAAAGGAAAGATGCCTCTTGAGAAAGCACATAAACTTACATGCAATGATGGGTGTTTGGGCTGCTTTCACTAAACTAGAAGAATTAATGTAAGTTTTCAAGAAGATATTCTGGGATCTGAGGACATGGCTCAGCAGTTAATGTACCTGCCATACAAGGAAGAAGATCTGAGTTTGAATGCTATACAAATACCAGGAGGAGTTGTCAACTCACCTAGCCTCGGAAGGTGGAGACAAGGATATCCCCAGAGCAAGTTAGCTTGCGAGACTACTTGTATCCATAGGTTCTAGGTTTCATTGAGAGATTCTGCCTCAAATAATAAAGTGGATAATTAGTCAAGGAAAGAGTCCCAAAATCAATCTCTCACACACGTGTGTCCATACATATACAAGTATTCACATCACACATACTTGCACATGAAAAAAAAAGATACACAGGACCAATTTATCAGCTCCAACAAGGAAGACTAAAAGGCTAGATAGTTTTATTAGTACATTACTGCTGTGGTGTATTATAGTTCCAAAGCCAAGATATGAAATGATAGAAACCTTTTAACTCAGAAAAAGCTTAAATGTACATAGATCGTTATTTCCTTTATCTGACCCTTTGACTAACTAATCTCATATCTCATACAGACAGTTACAAATTACTTTATTTCCTGTTCTCTAACATCAAGCACTGGAATGCATTTCTCTCTCTCTCTCTCCTCTCTCTCTCCTCTCTCTCTCTCTCTCTCTCTCTCACACACACACACACACACACACACACACTCCTTTGTATACTCCTTAAGGCCCTTGGAAGGTCAGCATTGCTTAAGGTCTCAAATGGTTTTGAAAAAGGCAAAGAGCCATGTAAACTTCAAGTCGAAATAACTAAGTTTAGAATAGTTTATTGCTTCTGTAAGAACTATGCATGGCTCTTCCAATGGTAGAAAGTGACATTGGCAGATTATTTATAGTTCGGCTTGGTAACAGCACATTTTGTGCACAACACAGCTCTTGACAGGAAAAGCAAAGGCTTATCTCTGACATACACTGAGATTTTGTATTACATATTTTACATACATTTGCAAGTAAAATATTTCAGTATATTAAAAGACCATAATTCAAAATCTTTGTGGTTAAATTAGTGGTTTCTCACTAATCAGTTGCTTTCTTATTTATCTAATGCAAACAGAAAAGAAAATATTTTGAATCGGTAGCACTTGGTGTTCATTTAGTGGTAAGAATCATAGTTGTAGTCACTTTATAAATTGAAAGTGATGAATTTTTGGAGGTCTTTGGAGGTAATCTTCCCAGGTTCCGACAATACTCTTGTGACTTGTGTTTAGTTGCTTTTTCTTTGGTTATTAACAGCCTTACTTGTTTGGTATATCATAATATTTCATGACTCGGTGTATCAGTACATCTTTTATGTAAAGCTAGGAAGATATTTAGATCACAGTCTTAAAATTGAGATAAATTCAATAAAAGAGAAACAATCTGATATTCTTCATAGTGATGTGAAAGAATTCAATACTGTTAGCTGTTAACATGACTATAAAGAAGAACTGACATGTTCTTATTTTCTCATATATCTGATACTGCATATGAATATGCATGTGAGTAAAATGTTTTATATCTCCCACCCATAGAATAGTTTATCAGTAACTAAACTATATTTCATGCAAAATTGTCATAGCTATTAGACAAAAATTTCTTACTGTGGAAAAATATTGTCAAATATGAGAAAATGTAGGTGAATGTGTAAGATAGGTATGTACAATATATATAATTAATGCCATTTTATTAGTATATTCTAAGTTATAGTTTAAAATTGAAGTTACAAATAAAATATGTATCTCATACAGCTGTGTCTCTCTGCATAAACATGTGCATGAATCCAAAACAAAAATGTGGTTAAGACCTGAAAAGAGGTAACCTGATATACCATGGAGGACTGAGTCCCACAGGAGTAGACAAGCCAGAGTGAATGTTGGGGTCCACAGAAGCACACAGGTGAAAGTGTGGGAGGGAGAGGGAGGTAGAAGAGAGCGAGAAAAGCTGGGATGAATACTCAATATGTTAGTAAAAGTAAAAAAAAATGAAAAAAATGTTGTTAATAAAATACTTCTTGGGTCTGGAGAGGTGGCTCAGGGGTTAAGCCTCTGCGTTGCAGGCGAAAGGTGCTGAGTTTGGATCCTAGACCCCACAAATAGACGCCGGGGGGGGGGGGGGGAGCAGGGGCGGCCTGCGTTTCTGGTCCTGGTAGGGCGGAGCCTGTGAATCCCGGGGCAGAGTAAACAAGGAGGAGGTGGAGGCGGTCCATGGTGGTTCCCGAATTCGTCCGTGGTTCTACACACACACACACACACACACACACACACACATGCACGCACGCACGCACGCACGCACGCACAATTGAATAAATAAAAAAAACTTGACTTTTTAGCAATCTGTCATTGAATGATATGTAGTCATTCGTTAACCATGCAAACTTTGACTTATATATTCATTCAATATATTACTGGGCGTGAACATTTGTATTTCTAAATTTCACTCATTTTTATATTTTTGAATGAAAAATGTGTTCTGTCACCATGTATTTGAATCTGTATCATTTTCCAAATCACTTAACACATGTAAATTCTCATCTCCAATGAATTTTAATCAAGATAACATATTGACTCTTGACTGATACATTTCTTCCCTGATTGGAGCCTAGAAAAATCAGACCTTTTTAAAGATGGAAGGATGAGGAAGGTATAAATGAACTCCAATAAAAAATTTACATATTTTCTAAGAGACCTGAGCAGGTTTTAAGATATTTGATATTTATCTACTGTGTTCTATGGAAATTTCCTAATGGATTCTGCTACTGAAAGTACTTTCACAGTTCAATCTACAATTAATGTTCTCATGGAAAATATATGCACTTAAGATGACAAGCATGCATGTGGTAGTTCCTGAAAGGTACTTTATGTATGCTTTATTGCCTATTTTACCTCTACTTTCAAATTTTGTGTTGAAAATGGTGCTTAGGTTTTTTTCATTCCCAAAGAACTTCCAGGGACAAAATATACTGCCATCGGATTTATTTATGGAAGGTCACTTCTGCTCCACTTTAAGGAATGCCTATTGTATGCCACTCATTTTACAATTATTTCTTATTGAACAAATTCTTATGTGATCTGACAGTACATTATTCTGCAAACAGTAAGGAGGTTTATCAAGATGACTGTAAAATACCCATGAGAAATTCAGCTTTTAGGTATTATCCAATTGTGTCAAGTGTATAGGAGACAGGGCAAGAAAGGACTGAAAGAATCATGGAATTTTAAAGATATGATTAATTGAAATTCTAGTCAAGGTGAGCAGGGTTGGGTGTCATTCATCAGTCTGATTTGATGCAAGTTATGTGTGACTTCAAGGTTAGGCAAGGTGAGGTAGGAATTTTGTGGGAGCAGAGCTCTTCTTTATTCTCTTTTGAATGGAGATTAGCAACCTATAATAGCCAGAAGAAAAGAAAAAAAGATCAAAAAGATCAAATCCTGTTGCTGATTCATCCTTTAAATTCATTCTTTTTCTTATTTTGTAGAAAAGGGTTTTTGAAACTTTAAGAATATAATTATGAAAAAGTACTAGACAAATCTGTGCTTAAAACTGTTTTAGTCATGTTGCTTTCAAAGACAGAAAATATTAAATATTCATTCATCTTCATCTGATGGCCAAAATTATACATTAGAAAGAGAATTAATATGTTCCTTGGCATCTCAATAAGGTAGAAAATGACAAATCTTAATGCTTGTATCTTAAATCACTGGAAAAACAGAAATTGGAACTGTGTCTTTAAAGGCCTGACCCTCAGCAAAGAATGCTGGTCACTACCTCATCTATGAGTTTAACTTATCACCTTGGCTACAGACATTTCTAATCACTGACTTCTCCTCCAGGACTATGACTCTAACATCTATAGCAAGGAGGGGTAGAGATTATTTTTCCTGTGGACACCTGCCCTTTCCCTAGAGAAAGGAAATATAGGGAGTGATAGGTTCCTTCTTTCAAAGTTATCATTCTGAGGCACGATTAACCTTCCCTGAAAAAGTGAGTAAGGGTAGGGATAGAGGACATGAGTTGTAGTCCTGTGAAGTCACACCACATGAAATTCTGGGAGAACTGGCAATACATGTATTCTTTTGAGTAGGTTTTTTTTTTTTTTCCCACTCATACAAATTTAATAGGTACCCTGGTCCCCTCCCTCCCTCCACCTCTCGCCTGATCCCCTTGCTCCCTCCCCCCTTCTCCCCTTCCTTCACTCCCGCTTTCTCCCGGTGCCCCCTCTGCCCTCCCCTCCCCCCGCCATCCCTGGAGCATCCTTTAGTGTGAATGTCAAACTTCCCTCTGGGTCCTCCTCTCTGATGAGGTGTAAGGACTCAGTAGCATTGCCTAGAGCTGTTTCTTGTGTTCCCCTTTAGTATAGGAACACTATTGTGACTGTTAATCCCTTGCCTCTAAGGATCCTAGTACCTGTGATCCATACTAGTCCTATTATGATTACTTCATCCCTAACTTGTGTGGAGTATCCTGCATATCATTGCTTTTCCCCATCTTTAGACTCTTACAATCTTACTGCCCCCTCTTCCACAAATATCCCTGAGTTTTAGGATGGGGAGAGATTATGCTGGCCTGGTTCCAGGTGATTAATATGGGGCTCTTATGTTCTGAATTATGGTTTGTTGGGTTTTTTTTTTTCAGTTTTGCTGTCACCTCCTAGCCAGCGATAAAAGGCTGTTAAAATAGAGTTTTACTATAAGAGTAGATTCAAAGGTAGATGGAATAAGAGTAGGAGACCGTGGGGGGGGGGGAATTAGTCTCCCATTTGCAGGATGGTTACCATTTATCTGCCATACTCTATGCCCTCCCTGACTGGTGAGATCAAACCCCCTCAGTTGCAAGTGACCAGGAAGGAAAGTCTGTGAGCTTAACCAGACTACTTGCTTGCAGTAATTTATGGTGGCCTATTTTCTCTGCTGTTGCATGATCCCTCTCTCCTTGTTTATGGCAGGGCCCTCCTTCCCCTTCCCTCCTGTTTATAATCTTTGCAATTACTGTAGGTATTACAGAGATTTATCTTTGAGTATGTCACTAAGAGGGTTTGGTACTAGGATCCACCTATTAGGGAGTACATACGGCCCTTAATTTTATGGGTCTGGGATATTTCACTCAGTATAATTTTTTTTCCTAATTCCATCCATTTCCCAACAAATTTCATTAATTCATCTTTTTTGATGGCTGAATAGTATTCCATTGTATAAATGTACCACATTTTCCTTATCCACTCGTCAACTGTTGAGCATTTGGGTTGATTCCATGATTCCAAAAGTGGGTCATATGGCATTTCAATCTTTAACTTTTTTAAGAATCGCCAGACTGCTCGCCAGAGTGGTTGTATGAGCTTGCATTCCCACCAGCAATGTAGGAGAGTTCCCTTCTCGCCACATCCTCTTCAGCATTTGGGACTGTTTGTATTGTGGATTTTTGCCATCCTGACCAAGGTGAGATAATATCTCAGGGAGGTTTTGATTTGCATTTCCATGATGGCTAAGGATGTGGAACATTTTTTAAGATATTTGTTAGACATTTCAATTTTGTCCCTGGTAAAGTTTCTTTTGAGTTCCAAGGCCCATTTTTTAATTGGGCCATTTGTTTTCTTGGTATTTAGTTTTCTAAGTACTTTGTGCACTCTGGATAATAGAGCTCTATCAGATATATTGTTAGTGAAGATTTTCTACCATTCTGTGTGTTTCCTTCTTGCTCAGGTTACAGTCTCTTTATCTGAACAGAAGCTCTTTAATTTCATGGATCCCATCTGTTAAATGTTGGTTGTAGTGACTGTGCTATTGGATTTCCGTTTAGGAACTGTGGGCCTAGTGCAATCAGCTCAAGGGAGTTCCCTACTCTTTCAACTAAGGTTTTTATAGTCTCTGGCCTTATATTGAGGTCCTTGATTCATTTGGAATTAATTTTTGTACATGATGATAAGTACAGGTCCAGTTTTAATCTTCTGCATGTGGAGATCCAGTTTTGCCAGCACCATTTGTTGAAGATACTATTCTTTTTCCATTGGATTTTTTGGGCCGCTTTATCAAAGATCAAATGGCTGTTTTGTGTGGGCTTATATCTGGGTCTTCAACCCTTATCCATTGATCTGTGTGTCTATTTTGGAGCTAATACCAGGCTATTTTTATTAGCATGGATTTGTAGTATAGATTAAGGTTTGGTATGGTGATACCTCCAGCAGTGTTTTTGTTACTCAGGATTGTCTTTGCTATCCTGACTCTTTTGTGCTTCCATATGAATTTTGAGATTGTTTAGTGAATTTATTTAAAGAATTGCTTTAGAATTTTTGATTAGTTTAGCATTGAATCTGTATATTGCCTTTGGTAGGATGGTCATTTTTATGATATCAATTCTGCCAATACAGGAACATGGGAGGTTTTTCTACCTTCTGGTGTCTTCGTAATTTCTTTCTTTAGGATTTTAAAGTTTTCATTGTAAAGGTCTCTTACTTCATTGGTAAAGTTTATACCAAGGTATTTCATCTTTTTAGGGGCTACAGTAAATGGGATTATTTCTCTTAGGCCTTTTTCATTTCTTTCATCCTGGGCATAGAGGGCCACTGATATTTGTACGTTTATTTTGTATCCTGCCCCCTGCTGAATTTCTGTATTAGTTCCAGGAGTTTCCTGGTAGAGTTTTTGGGGTCACTCAGGCATAAGATCATGTCATCTCCAAATAGAGATAACTTGACTTCTTCCTTGCTGATTTGAATCCCTTTTATCTTCCTTTCTTGTCTTATGGCTCCAGCTAAGATTTCAAGTACAATATTGAATAGGAGAGGTGAGAGTGGACAGCCTTGTCTAGTTCCTGATTAAAGCAGGAATGCTTCAAGTTTTTCCCCATTGAGTATAATCCTTGCTGTTGGCTTGTTGTATACAGCTTTTATTATATTGGTAAAGGTTCCTTCCATCCAACTGTCTCTAGGGTTTTGATCATAAAAGGCTGTTGGATGTTGTCAAAAGCTTTTTTTGCTTCTATTGAGAATATCATGTGGTCTTGGATTTTAGACTGGTTTATATGGTGAATTACATTTATTTTGATTTGCGTATGTTGAACCAACCTTATGTGCCTGGGATAAAGCGTACTTGATCACTATGAATGATCTTTTTGATATGTTTTTGAATCTGATTTGCTAAGACTTTGTTGAGAATCTTTGCATCTGTGTTCATCAGAGAGATTGGCCTATAGTTTTCTTTTTTAAGTGTATCTTTATTAGGTTTTGGGATTAAGACAATATTAACTTCATAGAAACAATTTCGTAGTATTCTTCCCTTTCTAGTTGGTGGAAGAATTTAAGGAGTATTGGTGTTATTTGTTCCTTAAATGTCTGGTAGAACTCTGTGCTGAATCCATCTGGTCCAGGACATTTTTTGGTGGGAAGATTCGAGATTACATCATTGATTTCCTCCTATGTTATAGGCCTATTTAAATAATTCAAAACTTCGTGATTCAATTTAGGTAAGTTGTGCTTTCTTAGGAATTCATCTATTTCTTTTGTATTATCAAATTTCACAGATTATATATTTTTGAAATATGACCTTATAAATTCTCTAAATTTCTATTTTGTTAATTGTTTTTTTTTTAATCTCTTGTTTTTGGTTAATTTAGCTAGGGGTGTATCAATCTTACTGATTTTTTCAAAGAACCATCTTTTTGACTGGTTGATTCTCTGTATCGTTTTCCTTATCTCAAGTTCTGATATTTTCCCCTGTTTTGTTAATCTCCTCTGTTCTACTGCTTTTGGGATCTGATTGCTATTGTGTGTCAAAAGCTTTAAGCTGCCTTGTTAAGTTATTTATTTGTGGTGTTTATATTTTTTTGATGTAGGCATTAAGAGCTATGAACTTACCTCTTAGGACAGATTTCATTGTGTCCCAGAGATTTTGATAAGTTGTATTTTCATTATCATTCATTTCCAGGAAATCTTGAATTTCCTTTATAATTTCTTCCTGAACCTTATTCTCATTCAGCATCATAGTGTTTAGTTTCCAAGAGTTAGTGAATTTTTTGTTGTTTGTTGTGTTGCAGATGTCAAGCTTTAGACCATGGTGGTCTGATAGGGTACAGGCTAGAATTTCAACTTTCCTGTATATGTGGAGGTTTGTTTTGTGGCCCAATATGTGGTCTACTTTAGAGAAAGTTCCATGTGCTGCTGAGAAAAATGTGTATTCTTTGGTGTGTGGATCAAAAGTTTGATAGAGATCTGTGAGACCATTTCAGTAAGGGTTTGATTAAGTCCCAATGTGTCTCTGTTAAGTTTTTGACCTGTTGATCCCATGTTGTGAGGGCAGTATTGAAATCCCCAAGAATTATTGTTTTTGGGTTGATTTCTTGCTTTAGATGTTGTAGTGTTTGTTTAATGAATGTGGAGGAACCCGTACTAGGTGCCTATATATTCAGTATTGTAAAGTCTTCCTGGTGAATTGTACTTGTGACTAAAATGTAGTATTCATCTGTGTCTCATGATTTTTTTTGGTTTGAAGTCCACTTTGTCTTATAGCATAATGGCTACCCCTGCCTGTTTCCTGGTTCCATTAGCTTGTAGAATTGTTGACCAGCCCTTTATTTTTAGGATTTGCTTATCTTTTGTGGTGAGATGGGTTTCCTGAAGGCAGCAGATTGATGGATTGTGATTTTTAATCCGTGTTTGTATTCTGTGTCTCTGATTGGTGAGTTAATTCCATTGACATTTAATGTTACAATGGAGAAATTACTTGTAATGCCGGACACTTTTTATGTTTAGTGGCTTTTGTAAGTTTATTATTTGGCTTTTAGGTTTTGGTGGCATTATATTTCCTTCTATCCTCCTGGATATGCTTGTTCTTTTCTTCAAGCTTGAGTATATTTTCTAGCATTTTTTGAAGGCTTGGTTCGGGAGGCATGTAAGCCTTCAAGTTGTGTTTGTGCTGGAAAACTTTTCTTTCCTTCTTGATCATGACAGATAGTTTTGCCGGGTATATCAGCCTAGGTTGACATTTTTGCTCATTCAATACTTGAAGTAGGTCTCTCCAAGCTCTTCTTGCCTTCATTGTTTCCAATGAGAAGTCATTTGTTATTTAATAGATTTACCTTTAAAAGTGACTTGTTTTTTTTCCCTTGAAGCTCTCAGCACCTTTTCTTTATCTTGAATGTGGAGTGTTTTGATTATTATTTGCCTTGGTGAGTTTCTGTTTTGGTCATATCTCTTTGGGGTGCGGAATGCCTCTTGTATTTGGATGGGCGTCTCTTTCTTTAGATGAGGAAAATTTTCTTTGATAATAATTTGAAAAATTTCCTCTGGTGTGGTATTTCGGGATTCTTGTTCTGGTATTCCATGAATGCCCATGTTAGGCTTCTTCAGGGTATCCCATAACTCATGAATATTTCTTTCAAGTATCTTTTTGGCTTTAACAACCTCTTCCATTGAGCTGGTCAATACTCCCACTTTGTCTTCAAGATCTGAAATTCTATTTTCTGCTTTGTTAGTTCTGCTAATAAGACTCTCTGTTGAGTTCTGGGTTGAAGATAACTTGTCTTTTAGTTCAATTTTAAACTCTGCTTGAGACTGTTTTAACTGCTCTATGCCATTTTTGTTTCTTGAACTGTTTTTCTCAACTCCTCCAAGTGTCTGTTGTGTTCCTGTTCAAAGTGGTTGATGCAGTTATTTAAGTCCTCCCAGATTTCCTCTTTCAAAGTATTGATCATGGTAGTGATCATGCTTTGAAAGTCATTATCTTGGATCTGGCTTTCTTGGCTATTTTCTGTGAATTTGTTCTGGTTGGAATCTATCATTATGGGGTTAATTCTTTTGTTGGGAGATTTGTTTTCTTAGGTTTTGTTTCTCATTGATTTGCACTTTGACTTGGGCATTGTTTTTTTTTTTTTTTTTATCTCTTAAGACCTTCTTTCAGTTTCTGTATGTTTCCGACTGAACTGATTAAGTTGGTATAACTGCTCTCTGGCAGTTACTACTAGTGTTTGCCTTGGAGTTGGGTACGTTTGTTTGTTGTTATTGTTATTACCTAGACGAAGCTATTAGACTGTTACTACATCAATTAAGTCAGGTTTAGTGGACAAGGAGTGAAGATTAGGATGGTAGTGCACTTTTATGATTTAGTACCTTTGTGATATGTGAGGGTGAATGGTATAGTCTCTGAAGTTGTATATGTTTTGGGGGTGGCTATATGGAAAGGTTAATTTATAATGATTAGTAATTGAAGGGAACAGGGTGGTAAAAAGGGATTTACCTGTCTTTGGGCTGGATGTGAAGAATCTCTCCCATGTGATAGGATGATTTTAGAGGAGTTCAGATGTATGGCCTTTGTCCCCTAGAGCTTTGCTTGGGTTTTCTTTGGACTCTTTTGAATTCTGAGGAGCTGTGTGTCCTCCCTGGACCACAGCATTCCAGGCGGAAAAGGCAGAGTTGCTGGTGAAGGCACAGTTTACCTGGGACCTCTTTTGAGTAGTTTAAAGCCTTAGATATCTAGAATGATTTTAAATTCACTGATGAATAACATGTCCTACTATGTTCCCAAGAACATTTGTTGATTTTTATCATAAGTGATCTAGAGTTTACATCTTTTGTTGATATAAAAGTCTAGTAAATTTTCTGAAAGGTAGATTTTTTTTATGGTGGTGTGTGTTTGTAAATGGAGTTTACTATGATTCTATTCATGCATATGATATCCAGTGGTCAACTCCAAACCTGATTTCTCACCACTGTTTTGAAAATTTACTTTTACTACCAACAGTATGAATTCCTTTTGCTTTGAATCTTTGTTGGATTTTTAAATAATAAAAAACAAAAGTTCAAGTTGGGAGAGTTGATATTTCACAGAAATTTGGGTTTATACTATGATCGGTAAATATTTTCAAGCAGTTTTTCAGACATATTTTGGATATTTGCATTTCTATTTTTCATGAGTGTCTATTCTTGCCATTTGCATATTTTTCATTGGATTTTTAATTTCATTGTTAAAGTTTTTAGTTCAAGTGGTGTGTTCAGTCCTAAATAGGATATTTATGTCCCCAATCTCCATCTGAACCTCAAGGAAGAGAAGGTGGTAATAATAGGTAATAATAAGGGAGTTAGAGAGCAAGGAAGAGTGTCACTAAATAATGTCTTCTTGATACCACGAGGATGCTGCACTCATAAAGTCAATTCCAGCTGTGTTTACTTCCACTGACCTGCACAAGATTTGGCCCATCCAACTTTAGTGAAGGGGGAATATCTCACAGCGTACTTCTTCTCCCTGAGTAATTATCTCAGGTAAATGCGGCATGTGGGAAGGGGAGCTACTTTCTTTAGTCATGCATCCATGATAAGTTATTCATGCTATGGCAAGTGCCCAGCCATATACTAATGCAGGCAACCCTTATGAAATTCAGTGGGCCATGCACAAAAAGATATAGGAGGGAGCTGGGTTGGAAAGAATAAGGTTTTCAGTTGGAGATAAGTGGGTATGGGTTGTGAAATATGAACTGAAAATAACTTAAATTCATTGTATTACTTATGAAATTGTCAAGCATCCAGTGTTTGTCTTTCTGTCTTATTTCACTTCAACATAATGAGTTCCCTCCATTTTCCTGCAAATGTTGTGGTTTCATTTTCCTTTATGGCTGAGTCAAAGTCCATTGTGTATGTGTACTGTATTTTGTTTGTGTTGATGGACTTCTAGGCCTCATGCAATACAGCTGGTAATGTGTGAAAACAGTAATAGAACTCAAGGACTCAGAACCAATAGGAAAATATCCTTCTCAGTTTAAACTCTGCAAGTAGCATGATCTATGCTGGTGTTCATATACTTATGAAATATGAACGTAGGAACACTTAATGTAAGAGAAAGTGTGAAACTGTTGGAAAGAATTGCTTATGTAAGTTAGCATACAAAGGCAATGCTTAAGTAGAGTTTAGCTTTTCATGGGTGCAAGAATAGTTCATCCTTTGTGATACACAAGAAGATTACTTGCTTGAATGTTGATGTAGGTCAGTTTTTATTTTCTTGAGGAAGTGAGGAAATTTTGTTTTGATTGTTTCTATGTGAAGAGAAAGGGGAATGTTTGAAATAGATTCTTTTTCTTCCTTATTTTTCATAGGAAAATAAAATAACTGAAATCTATGCAAACCTACTTTCTGCTTACAATCACACAAGTAAAGTGCATCAACACAATTCTCACAATTGTTTTCCCATGGTCAGGCAGCAACCTATGCATACCAAAAAAGAGGCTAAAAGTTTTATTTCTTCATTTTGTACTAGGTGAGTGTTAGGATTCAAGTTTTTTTTAATATTTTTTCTATTTTTTAAAATTTCTTTTATTATTTATTCAATTGTGTGTGTGTGTGTGTGTGTGTGTAGAACCACGGGCGAATTCGGGGACCACCATGGACTGCCTCCACCTCCTCCTTGTTTACTCTGCACTGGGATTCACAGGCTCCGCCCTACCAGGACCAGAAATGCATCTGCCCAGCATCTATAAGTGGGGTCTAGGATCCAAACTCAGGACCTTCCGCCTGTAAGGCAGAGGCTTAACCCCTGAGCCACCTCTCCAGCTCCAGTTTTTTTTTTTTTTTAAACTTAGCATTGTTTGAAATAAAATGACCACCACTCATATACCAAGGTACCTGAGTTTTAAGCATTCAAAGAATAAGAATCATTATGGTAATTGCATGCAGTATTACTCTACATTTACTATAGAAAAACAGAAAACTAAGGTCTTAAAATATCAATTCATTTACTTTATTTAATTGTGCCATAACGGTCATCATTTTTTCAGGTAGGAAAAATGAAGGGATAAGAAGTTAGGCAGTTCATTGGTCAGGGCATTGTTGTCAAGAGCAAGTAACTTACTTATGAATGTTTCAGCTCATGCAGTCAGAAAGTCAAGTTGTTGCCTACTGTGGCAATTAGTTTTAAGTATCAACTTGACAACTGAAGAATGACCTTTCAGGTGTGCCAAACCTGTGGGAGATTTGTTAATTGATATGGGGGTCATTTCTTTGGCAAGTAGATAAGATAGAGAGAACACTTTTTTGAAAGATTAGCAAGTTAGAAAGTGTGCCTTTCTCTGTTCTCTTGCTTTGGATATGACAGTGGCCAGTGTTCTTGACTCATGATGCTGGTTTCTCTGTCCTACAAAGATGATCAACTATAGCCTGAAATCATAATATGATAAACCTTATTCCACTGAATTGTTTGCATCATGTATTCTTTACAGCAGTAGACATTTGGTGGCTTGAGTTCTTAATTTTTTTGGCTTTGTTCCCTTCTGTTGGCTTCATCTTTAGCACATCTCTTGTAAGCATTTCTATCTTGTGATATTTGCTGTGGTAGTATCTAGAACTTCAGGTTCATATCACTTTACCTTAACAACTCTGGGGAAAAGCTATCTTTGTTCTAATTGTGTTACAGCTGGCGTTAAATGACCTTTGATGCATGCTACTGGCAAACTGACTTTTGGAACTAGTGGAACAGAAATTACTGATTGGCCAATCCAGCTCAATCTTCAAGAAAGGGTGAATGTGGCATAAAAGTACAGGAGAAGATTATTTCTGAAGAAAAACCTGAGAGGTTCTTACTACAAAAAAGATGAACGTAGACTGAGAGATGGCTCAGGGGTTAAGACTCTGCCTCACAAGCAGAAAGATTCCCAGTCCCATGTAAAAATGCCAGGTAGAAACAGTGGATGCCTACACATCTCGCCCTGGTAGGCAAAGAGTGGGAAATCCCAAAGCCAAGCAAAAAAGAGGTAGAAGCAATCCGGGATGACTCCTGAAGACATCCTTGGTCCTCCGCAGCGACACACAGTGCCCTCTTGTACACACACGCACGCACACACACACACACACACACACACACACACACACACTACTTTTTTTTTTTTTAAAAGCAATTATGCTTTTCAAAAAGAAAAAAGCCAGGATTAACAGCAAGCCTAAACCAAAACCAAAAGAAAATTAACATTTTCCATTGACCACCTTCAGTGATGTCTGAACTTCATTTGAAAGCTTGAAAATCTAAAGATGTAAAGGTTGGAGAGATGACTCAGGGATCAAACCCCTGCCTCTGCCTCATAAACTGAAAGACCTGAGTATGGATACTGAATTCCATGTAAAACACTGACTGGAAATGTCAGAACCTAGCAATTCCAACCCTGGAAGGCAGAACAAAACAGAAAAGAAGGTAGAACAATGCAGGATGACTCTCAGATACCCTTGGATCTCCACAAGCACACACAGTGCCCTCTGATACACATAAACACACACACTGACACAGACACATACACATACACATGCATACACACACAGATGCAAACAAAAAAAATCTAGAGATGTAAAGAAGTTCAATGAATGATCGTTAACGATTTGTCAAAGACAGGAGAGTAAGAAATGTTTGTGTTCTTAATAAAGATGAAAGGTTCCAGTTAAGCAAAATTATTTGAATGTCAATTTGCATCATCTTGCAGACGTCCCAGGCTCCAAGGATTGCTCAGTGTGCTTCATTGCTTCTATTTCACTTTGTTCAACTTGCACTTATGAGAAAGATGAGAAGTGGCTTTTAGAATGGAAGATAACAACAATTTCATGCATGAGAAAATGATCCTTAGGATTAAATTGTTTCAAGACTCACAAGGATTGAAATAGTTTCAATAGTTTTGCTTTTTTCTTCTTTAGTTCTATTTTCTTCCCAGTGATTCATTTTTCTTTAGGGAAAAATTCAAATTTGAATTACCGATATGAGTCATAAGATGATATTAGAGATCTAAACAAGACATAAAATAAGCAAGATATAAAAAAATCTAAGCAGATATATATAATATATCTGAGCAGATATAAAATCTTACTTTATTTGACTTTAGACAAGGCCTTTAATAACAATAAATACCTAAGAAATATTATATTATAAAATCCCTAGTGTCTCATAATATAACTATCATGCAAACTTATTTTGGAATTACATTTCATATGTATTTTGACATGTACAAATGCATATCACAATACAATGAATTCACATTTACATATTATCTAGATTCAAAAATTGTTAACTTATGGCCATTTCTGTTTTCTATGTTATGACTTAACTCACAGTTTAAAATATTTTTAAAAATTTGGTTATATTACCTGTATTAGTTTTGTTGTTGCAGAGACAAAATATCTAGCGAAAACTGCTTATGGAAGTTTATAGTGGTTCATTGTTTTAGGGTACAGACTATAATGGCAAGGAAGTAATGGCAGCTGAAAGTTAAGGTGGCTAGTCATATTTGCTGATAGGAAGGAAGCAGTGACTGCTGAAGTCTTTTTATTCTGTCTGGGATTCCAGCCCAGGGAATGGTATCATCCATATTCAGTATGAATCTTCCTATCTCAGTTAAACTAATCCATACAATTCCTTAGAAATAAAGTGCACATTTGTTACCACTTGTTCTCTCTTATAGGGGATGCTGTTATTAATCTCTTTTTTTCATATCCACTCTTTTTATTTATTTCTTCTACTCATACAAAGTTGATAAGCACCTCATTCCCCTCCCTCCCTCCACCTCTCCCTGGATGCCCTTGCTCCTTCCCCTCTTTTTCCTTTCCTTTCCCCCCTCTCTCCCTTTCTCCCAGTGCTCCATGCCCCTCATTCCTGGAGCATCCTACTGAAGGATTGGACTTGGAATTACAATAAGAGTCAGAAAAGTAGAAAGGGACCAAAGAGCCAGATGGTGGGAAAGGAAAATTAAGGTGAAGCCATTGGAAAGGGAGATATAGGCTACCATAGTAGGTAAGATGAGGGATGGAATAGTGGGAAAAATATCTAGGTTATGGAGATGAGGGTATGGGATGTAGGAGAGACTGAGAGACTGAAAGAAAAAACCCTAAGATTGTAGGATTGAACAGATAGTAACCTCCTATGCTACTAATAGGTCAAAAAGCACTCCTTTTAAAAAAGGATTAAGAATGAGCAGTCTTAAAAGAAAATCAACATACCACAATCCAGAACTTCAGAGACTCTATATCAACCACCTAGAATTAGGCCAGACTAATCTCTCCCCATCCTGAAGCTCAGGGACATTTGCAGAAGAGGGGGCGGTAAGAGTGTAAGAGCACAAGGATGGGAGGAGCAATGATTTGTAAGATACTCCACACAAGTTAGGGCTGAAGGAATCATAATTGGACTTTGCATCCCCTGCGCAATGTCCAACACACTATTAACCTCACAAAGTCTAGCATCTGCTAAAGGCACCAAGATCCTTGGAGGCAAGGGATTGGCAGCCACAGTAGTGTTCCTATGCTTAAGGGGAACATGGGAAAGGGTTCAGGGATATGCCACCGGGTCCTTGTACATCATCGGAGAAGAGGGCCCAGAGGAGAGTCAGGCATGCACAATAAAGGACTCTCTGGGAATGGGGGCGGGAGGCACGGGGGGATGGGGAAGTAGGGGTGAGGGGAGGGGGAGCACGGGGTTCGGGGGGGGGGGAAGAGGAGGGAGGGAGGGAACTGGTGTACCTATTAAGTTTGTATCAGTGGAAATAATAATAAAAATATAAATTATAAAAAAAAGAATGAGCAGTCTTTATGTAGAGGAGTATATATAGAGAAAACCAGGGTAAAACAGTAACAACAAAAATAATGCCTAGTGTTGCTCCACTTAGAACCTAGGGACAATTAAAACTTAGCTAGAAATAGCAGGAATGTGACACTTCCTGATAAGTTGTTGCTCAAAGAAGTCTCAAAGCCTCGCAAACAGTTTATGCTTTTGCCATTGCTCTTGTGCCTTCCAAAAACTGACAGGAAGACGCTACTTCTGAATATGTAACACACATGGATCATAGGACATGGACAGAAAAACACCACCTGGAACTGGTTTGAGACCTTCCTCCTTGCTCGATAGCTTTCACAGTACCAGAGTGTACTGTAGAAGCTACTGAGAGAGAAAAACAATCAAAGGTCTCATCAAACTGTGAGACCTGCAAGTTATAATAACTATGGCAACAGGTGACAATCAGTGTAATAGTGGTAAGAGTATCAAGGAGACAAGCAATAGGTTTCTAACCAGATTTAAGGCTTGTTTGACAGAATGGAACATATTTCTGTTACTGACATATTTATGTTACTGTAATCTAGAACAAGAACATATAAAAAGCAAGGAAATAGGTCACAAGGGAAGATGAGACTATGAATGTTTAGTGAGGAAGACAGTACATTGAACTGCTTTGTAAATACCTATTATTATACCTATAGATTGAAAGAGCACTTAGCACTCAACTTACAAACTTTCGTCCACAGCAGAAGCTGCTTATTATTGTAAAGCATTTCATGCCAAAAATGCAGAAAATAAATTTGTATATTGCTTGTCCCTAAACTGAATACATAAGCCTTACCCACCCTCACTTCAAGGCTTAGAGAACATTGCAGAAGAGGGGGCAGCAAGATTGTAAGAGTCTGAAGTGGGAAGGTAGCGGGCCAGGCATTGTCTCCTGGACATGAAAAGAAATCATGATATACAAATTTCATGGCCAATATGTATATTTGCAAAAGAATTGCATAGGAATTGTCTTATCAATATCTCACCATAACAGCTGAAGATCTCAAGAAGTTCCACACCTCTCTGAGAGACTGATGAGGACTAATGCTGATGGAGATAACGAAGGAGGATGCTTTCCTCAGTGGTATATCTACTGATATAGGATACTTGTTGGAACATGAACTGGGGCAGGCATAAGTCATCACAGATTAGATGAAACATGGTAGCCCACACAAGCAAAAAGATTTTAAAATGGGAGAGAGTCTGGCAGGGATGATGAAGGGTTGTAAGGGGAAAAGGAGGGGAATGAGATTTGAAACAAGGGTTGAAAATATTATAAAGTCACTATATGTATATATGAAACATTAAATAAAAAAGAACATTAAAAAAGTAGGCATTGGTTTCTTTGTTGATTCTAGATCCTGTCAAACAGTCAATATTAATCATTCCATTGACTTTGATAGACACAATGTTAAATATAATAAAATTGATGCTGAAAACTTTCATACAGCTTTTTTGTGCTCATTTAGAGGGGAGTGAATTTAAATGAACAAAAGATTGAATTTAAAGGACATTGTTGCAGTTAGCCTGCATGGTTGCTGATAAATGACCATCAAATGGCTTAAGGGAACAAAGGGTTTATTTTCGCTTATGATTACTAGTTACAGTTCTCAGTCCAGCTTGATAGGAGAGCATGCACCAACACCAGGGCGGAGGGAACTGGCCACACCATCTCGACACAACAGCTGAGAAAGGGACAATCCTTACTTGCAAGACCAGTATGTCTGGCCAAGTATACAGAAAGATGCCAACTTTCTCAACCAGCTTTCCAGAGCCTAGTCCCACCCACCATGGCTGGGCCTTCCCCATCAGCTAGAAAATCTCTTGCAGATTTGCTCTGGGCTTAAGTCAACCATTAATTCTCCACAAATGTGCCCAGAACTCAAACCCTCAACTGTCAAGTTGACACCTGTGCCTAACTATGACAGACATGCACATGTTAACATATATGTATATATGTATAAACAATTTACAGGACTTGTCATTTGGTCAAATGACTTAAACTATAAAATATTTGATAATGGGATACTTGGTTTTCTTTTCTTCTTCAGTCTATATGTAATTAGTTTACTATTGAACTCTCATTTAGAATTGTGTCTCTCTTGCAGAATTTAAAATCACAATTATAAATTTATGTGACTTTTTTCTGAATAAGATTTGATGAAGTTGTTGCATGTAATGAAATAATTTTAATTTGATTCATGTTGGTTTTGAGAGAGGCAAAATGAATAGGCATGTTCTTCATACAGAAATAGGAGCTTAATGAATGTGTTCTTGGAAATAAGCAAATACTAACTTGCCCAGTATCCACAGTAACCTGACAATATTAAAACCTGTAATCACTTAAGTTTTTTCTATGAAGTAGCACTGTATTTTCATACATCCTATGCACACACCCCCTGTGCGTTTTATATGTAGATTAGTAAGACATGTTCTAGTTACTCTTTTCTGTTGCTGTGAGAGAGCACCCAAAGTCAATCAACTTAAGGGAAATGGAGATTTGTTCAGCTTACAGTTCCAGAGGAGAGATACAGTTTTTCAGGACAGATGTGACATGAGTGGAGGCAGAAGCTGGTGGAGGCCTAGATCATCTATCTGGGAGACTGCGTGCTGCTAGAATGCCTGCTGCAAAATCACACTTCTCTAGGAGGTAAGGTGAGATTAATCCACCTCAAGGCCCACTCCTATGACCTCCTTCCTTTAGCAAGGCTCTGCCTCTCAAAGGTACCATGACCTTCTCAAACACATGTGATTGGAGGGGACACATTTCGAACCATGACAAGACCTAAGTGCTATGGAAATATTTATTACACTGGGTTATTTAGAGATCTGTATGTGTTGCTATAAATACAGTTTTTTTTCAAATATCTATCTTTAGTCATTTAAATCTGATACAGTAGAACCTGAGGACATGAAAGGCTAACTGTACATGTCCATAACGTGCTTAAGAAGTGGTTATTTAACTCAATTTTACTAAAAAAATCACTTCTACAAATTACGCATGTTTCTAGTTAACAGAATAGCACTGAACAAGAACAAATTAAAGAAGATAAAAATAAGAGAAAGGCAAGTGGATAACACCATGGTTGGTTTTGCTGATTTCCTGTTGGAAATCCTGTTTTGTGTTAATTCTATTACCATGTGGCTCTTTAAGTAATAGAAACGTTCCATGCATCAGAATTTCATGACTTGGAGATTAATTTATGGCAATGCTTGGTCTTGCACCTAGCTGTTACAGAGAGAAAACATAATCAAGGCTTTGGATTTATATATTTTTTCATTTGAGTCCACATTGTCATTTCAGATATAATCAGTCATGGAAAGTGACTCTGCTCCTACTTTAACTCCACAACCTGTGAAAATAGTCGGGAGCAAGAGAGAAATCCTGAGCTTTGATCATTTAAATCAACTATTCATATATCACGGCATTGTGAGAGCTGATACTCTAAAAATACACGTAGACAGATTAAAGTGCAACTTTATCTCTTTACCTTGGGATTTGGAAATCCCTGAAGTAAGAAAAGATCTCCTTACCCATCCCCTCACATCTCCACCACTCATGCTAAAAATGTGTCACTTTCACTGATATGTTTGGTCTCCAAACTGCCAGAAACTGGAGTGCAGGAGTGCTTATGTACAAATCTGATTAGTATTCTTCAGAGAGTTTCCACTTTGTTGGTTCTGCTTTGTCTGAAAGCAGACAGAATTCTAAAGTGAGACTATTCATATTTTTTAAAACATAATCTATTCTGAAAGTGTTCTCTTTTTTAATGAAATGAGTCATCAGAATGGAGAAGAATCTCTTACTTGTCTTATAGCTAATGTGCATGGATAATTGATTTGCTGATGTGAAATACATAATCTCCCTTGGAAACCATGTTTTTCTCCAAGGCTGTGGGCAATGATTGATTTTAAAAACTTAAAATGTCATCTGGTATTGTCCTATTTTTAATTTAGTTGCAGTGTGATTTTATGAGTTCTTTTTTCTTTCTGGACACTTTGTTTCCTCTGAGTTTATTGTTTCAGGAGCTTTTGAGCATCTTTGGAAAAGGCAACTTGGTTCCATCTTGGCAGGGATACTTCTGAATTAGTAGTTTAGTTGCCTGCAAAATTTCTCTCTACTTTCAAGATACTAGCAAACGCAAAGATTCTTTCCGTCCTTAAAACTGCTTTTAGGAACCACAAGTGGCCTGATTACAATGAGATACATGCTTCTATTTGTAAGCATTAATAAAAAGTAGCCATACAGTGATAATCTTTCAATAGTTAAATGTGCTATTATCTTAGTTAAGAAGTAAGAGTTTTAGGGGAGACAATCATTTGTTCATTAAGGTCTTCAATACTTAATTTGATAGATATTGATTTTCACTACTACACTGCAACATATTTTAAGATGTTGAAACTTGGAAGTATGGATGCATCTTATCTGTACTAATTGCATAATTACATCTAAAATAAGGCTGAGTCTCATAGCAACACAGGATTTTGTTTTGTACTTAAAATAAGATTCTCCCAAAGGAGAAGCAAACTGACTTCATGAAACACTGCCTATAGGTTTCTGTAATAATTATATAAAAATGGTAAGTACTACAAGCATATGGGATTCAAAAATAACCTGTGAAAGTTCTAAGAGCAGATGCCTTATCTCATTTCATTTCTCCATTCCTTTGTAATACATTGAAAATCCCAAACAGTGACTAACAGAGTAAATATTTGTTAAGTGGGTGATGAAAGCAGCAAGTTATGGGTGCATCAGCCAAAAATGCTCATTGGGAAATGTTTCACTAGTTAGCATTTGTAGTTTGCATAGGCAATGTCTCTCAAAATTAAAAACAAATAAAATCGTTGGCCACTTAAACTCCTAGACACAGCTTTATGTTTTCAATTTCACAATTTAGAATTTAATGTCAGGGAAACACATGATCTGTGGCATTAAGTGATGGTATAAACTGAATTTTAATGGGTATATCAGCTTCTGCATATGGAATGTATGTTTGTTTTGGTTTTATAGTTATATAGCATAAAGCATTTATGAGAGCAATGGTTGTAAAGTGTTTTTCTCCTTGAAAATGAGAAAGCTGCTGCAGATGTCAAAGGGCAAAGCATGGAATTTATTGTGATTTCATGAATGGATTGGTGTAGCCTTAGCAATGTGAATGAGGATGGAAAATAGTCAGTTATGCTCCTGTATCCAGTGGTTAATGTTGGCTGTCAATATGACTGGATTAGGAAACACTTATGAGGTACACATTCAGATTTATCTGTGAGAGTTTTCCCAGAGAGATTTAACTGAGTAGGTCAGGCACCCTGAATATTAATTAATATTAATTAAATGAGCCATCAGAATGGAAAAGAATCTCTTACTTGTCTTATGCTTTCATATAAATAACATCACGAATTGGGATTCCAGACTGAATAAGAAAAGAAAAAAAGGAGCTGAGTTTCAGTATTCATTTCTTTAATATTCCTGTATGTGGAATTAATGTAACTTTCTAACTCACAGTTCTACTGCCATGACTTCCTGAGCATAATGAACAGTATCTCCTCAAAACATGAGACATTATTCTCAGGTGTAATAAGACAGGAACAAGGAGTTAAGTCCAACATTTTTCTCTCCCTATTTCCTGACTGTATAATCAATGTAACTAACTTCCTCATGCTCCTGCTAACATGACTTTCCTCACATATGGATTGTTTCCTCGAAGTAAGAACAGAATAATCCCTTCATTAAGTTTCTTGGTCACTGGTGTGAGAAAAACCAAAAATAAGCATGTACATACTTTGCCTCCCTGAAAAAAAATGGAGAAATTTCTCATCTAAATTTTAGTTATCGGAGGTTGCTTTGCCTTGGCTGGGAACAGGAACGAGCATCTTTCCTCATTACTCTATTATGAGTAGAAATAATAATTTTGAAGTGGAGATTTGAAGCATTTAAAAATGGCTTAAAGTTGTACGGTAGCTCAGTGGTGGAACACTCACATAGTATTCAAGAGGCCCTAAGTTCTAGTTTTGGTTCCATCAGAAATGAACAAAACAAAACAAATAAAAGATGTTTAAAAAATGGCTCACAGGCTGAAGAACTTGAAATAGAAATACAGTAATCCAAGGATATATCTAAGCATAAATATGATTCTACTAAATGTTAGATACTTCTATCAATTAACACAGAAAACAAAGTCCCTAATCTGTTGATTATCCTTTCTAACTGAGAACAGTGACAAGAAAGGGAAGAATATTTGGGTTGGAGAGATGACTCAGGGGTTAAAACTGTGTCTTGCAAGCATAAGGTCCTGAGTTTGGAAGCACATAATAATGTCAGACAGAAAAGGCAGTGGCCATCACTTTCTACCCTGGTGGGCGGGGCCTGAGAAATACCAGAGAGAAGCAAAAAGGAGGCAGAAGTAAACCAGGATGATTTCTGAAGTCGCCCGTGATCCTCCATAGGGACACACAATGCCCTCTGACACACACACACACACACACACACACACACACACACACACACACACACACCAAATAAAGTTAAAAGAGAGGGAAAATAGTTGCATGATGGCTTGGAATTGAACCATCTACTCAGATGCCAATCAGGCTTTGATTTTTTTTTTATCAGGATTCTACTTTTGCTTCTCCGTCCTTGACATTCTTCAGTGTCCAGCTGACATTCTTCCGTGTCCAGCTTTTTATACTGAAGTATAAAAAGAACAGTTGTAAGGACAGTGAGACATTCTCGTGAAATTTTATCCACAAACAGTTTCATTAGTTATTAGAATGTTGTTAAACAAAAGTATCTCATCAAGGATTACACATGGGCAACATATCTCTTCAATCTATAACTGTTTCTTGATTATTTCTGAATCTGTCATAATATTTGAAAACTTCAGAATTATTTTTCCATCTTTATAATTTTTTATGTTGTACACGTAAATATAGTGACTTTATAATATTTTCAATCCTTAGTCCTAAATTCCATACCTCCCTTCTTTTCCGCTTACAACTCTTCATCTCCCCTGCCCGACTCCTTCCTATTTTCAAATCTTTTTGCTTGTGAGGCCCAGTGTTTCATATAGTCTGTGATGATTTAAGCCTGACTTGATTCATGCTCCAGCAAGCAATGTAAATTAATGGATGTATCATTGAGGAAAGCATCCTCCTTTATATCTCCATCAGCATTAGTCCTCGTCAGTCTTTTCTGCATCTATGGATTGGATCATATAATTTTCTTTTGTGAATCTGTTAATGTGATGAATCACATTTATTGATTTATTTTTGTTTAGCCATCCCTGTATTCCTGGAATGAACCCAACTTGATCATGTTGTATGATCTTTTGGATGTTTTTGGATTTCGTTTCAAGTATTTTATTGATGACTTTTACATCTGTGTTCATTAGTGAGAGGGCCTATAATACTCTTTCTTTGATGTGTCTTGTGCTTGTCTTTGGGGTAATACTGGCTTTGTAGAAAGAATTTGAGAGTATTCCTTCTTTTTCTATTTTTTTTGGAATAATTTGAGGAATCATTGTGTTAATTCTTCTATGAATGCCTGGTAGAATTTTGCACTGAATCCAGGCTTTTTTTTTCAGTTGGAAGACTTGTACTTACTGTTTCAATTTCATCACTTGTTATTATTCTATTTAAAGTATCTATTTCTTCTTGAGTCAATTTTGTAAGTCGTATGTGTTTAGGAATTCATCCATTTCATTTAGATTATCCCATTTAAGGGAATATAAATTTTTAAAGTATGTCCTTTTGGAAATCTTTTAAAATTATATTTGATCAGAGAATTTTTTTAGCTTTTTTAACTTTATTTTTTCACTCATTTATTTTTTAAATGTGTGTGTGTGTGTGTGTGTGTGTGTGTGTGTGTGTGTGTGTATCAGAGGATACTTGTATCCCCATTGAGGACATATCCTAGATTGCTTCTACCTCCTTTTTGCTCTAGGTTTTCTCAGACCATGCCCATCATGTAGAATAAAGAGTCTTAAAACTGGAAGATAAGATAGGAAAGGGCGATAAAACAATCAGAGAAAATTATAAATTGAAAAACACACTTGAACAGAACATATCGACAGCATCAAAAGGCTTGATATATAAATCATGATCATCCTAGAAAGAAACACACATGAAGAAGATCCACCACACATAATTAATAAGATAATAGAGGAAAATTTCCCTGACCTTAGAAAAGAGATACCCATCTTGATTCAAGAGACATACAGGACACCAAATACGAAGGACAAAAAAAGAAATACCCCACAGCATAGGATTGGCTGCACATCAAATTTTCATATTAAAAACAAGATCCTAAGAGCTTAAAGACAAAAGGAACAAGTAAACTATATAGAAGTAAACTATGAAAATAACAACTGACTTCTCAATACAAATGGTGAAAGCCAGAAGGACTTAGAAAGTGTTCTTAATGAACACAAATGCTAACCCAAATTATTATAACCAGTAAAACTGTTGGTCATAATAAAAGGTGAATGAAAATATTTCACAATAAAAACAAACTAAAAGGCTATATGGTCACTAAGCCAGGGTCACAGAGAATACTGGAAGAAATGCACAAGATGGAAGAAAAGGATAAACACATTAAAGAAGCCAAAAATAAATAATATTAGCACAAGAGCTGAATGAGGGACTAAAAAAAGACGAATAACACAAGATCAACAAAATGCCAGAGAAAATTAAACATCTTTCAATAATAACTTTAAATGTTAGTGGGCTCAACTTCCTAATCAAGAGACACAGGCTTCTAACTTGGATCAAACATCATAACCCATCAATTCTCTGCCTTCAAGAAACTCACCTAACATTGAAAGATAAACACTTTCTCAGGGACTTTTACCTTCTATCCTTCTGTGGGAGCTGAGGCCTTGGGATTGATGGTGATCTTGGGAGGATACATGTTTTCTTGGCTTCTTATGCTTTTTTCTATTTTTCCTATTTGATGTTGACATCTGGAATTAGGTTGTTGTTTATTTCCTTTGATTTATATTATCATTTTGCTTGTGTCTACTGCCAGAGTTAGGATTTCTATTTGTGTATATTGCTTTTAGGATGGATAGATGTTGATTACAGTTCTAGTTGAAGTCACTGATTCTTTGGTGGGATGGTTGTCTTTTATCCAGTATATTTTTTTTCAGCACTTAGATGATGTTTGTAGAATCTGGGGTTTGCTTTGTGTTACTTATTAATTTTTGTGCTTTCACGAGACAAAAGGTAGTGATTCCAGGATTCTATGTCTGTTAATGTTTTTAGGTGAGTTTTCTGAACTGACTATTATGCTGTCTTCTTTCTCTCTTTATTCTTGCAGTTTGGTGTTATGGGATCTTCTTCCTGGACTTACTTCGTGTGTGTGTGTGTGTGTGTGTGTGTGTGTGTGTGATTAGTGGGGGGAAGAGAGTGGGAAGGGGGTAGGTGGTAGTGTAGGTTGCGGTTGTGGGCAGAGCAAAGCAAAGGTGAGCAGTTTGGGACCTCATCGTTGAACAAACAGGGACTGAGGGCCAGCTCACCTGAACTGTTATGACTATACAACAGGGAAGCAAGACTTCTTATTTTTGAGAACTTGCTATATTTGAGAGCATGCAGGTTTTGAATGACCATATGACTGCCCTTTTCAGTGCATTCTATCATATGAAACGTCACATGATGTCATTATGTCTTCTGATAGGGACATTAAATTTCATCCTTTGAGCGAGATGATGCCCTCCAGGATTACCCACTTAAAGACGTTTCTTTCCTTTTAGAATTATGCATTTTTTAGGAATCTCTTCAGATATTCTCTCTTTCTCTTTCTTCCCTTTCCCCTTTCCCTTCCTCTTCCCCCCCTGCTCCTCCTGCTCCTCCTGCTCCTCCTCCTCCTCCTTCTCCTCCTTCTCCTCTTCCTCCTTCTCGTCTTCCTCCTTCTTCTTCATTATTATTCAACTATTACCAACTAGTTTTATTTTTCTGGCAATCCTTACCTTAGTCAATTATTATTATTATTACTTATGTGTGGGCAGTCAGGACAGATTTTCACTCTGTAGGCCAAAGTGTAGTCCAGACTGGTTTCAAACTGGTACAGGCTTCCTCCTTCAATGTCCTGTATACTGGGATTATAAAGGAGTGCACCACAACTGGTTCTCATTCATTATGTTTCTTCTTAATATTTAGTAATTCTAAAATTTTATAATTTCTTCACTTGTTCAGATACTTTTCTTAGCTTTAGAAAGACTCATCTCCCCTTTCCTCTCATTGTTTCCTCTGCTCCTATTTTCCTCTTCTCTCCTCTTCCTCTCTTCTCCTTCATACCCTTTCTCTCCTCTCCCCATCCCTCCTTGCCTGTCTTCTTCTCCCTTGCCTCTTATCTCCCTTTTTTCTTCTTTCTTTCCTTCCCTTCTTCACCAGTATATGAATTATCAATATACTGTTTATTCAAGTGGACATGATCTATTGCCATCATTATTTCTCTCTTGAATATTCCCATATTTGGTCAATATGTCCCCCTTCAAGGTAGTTTCTATCCACTTATATATTTATTTAATTTCTGAATGGTACATAGATGACATGATTCTCTTGCCCTAGTCTTAAAAATGATTAATATAGTTTAGACTCTGATATGTCTTAGTGATGTGTTGTCTCATTGCTATAACGATGCTGTGTTTCAAATTTTCTTAGTACCCAGACTTTGTGCATTGACAACTTTGTAGCTCTGTCTACATTTCATTTGGGCATGTGCTTTTAATACTTAGGAGTTTTTGTCCTAAGCAAAGCTGACTTTCATTACAATTTTTTATTTGTCTAAGTGAACTGCTCTTCTTGGAGGCAGACCTTGCCTCAACTCTGATAGACCTTCCTTTTTCCTGTTAGAACAGTCTGATGGCTTTTTGACTATATCAAGAAGGGGAACAAATAAAGGATAAAGGCAATATTGATTTTGAATAAAAATAGTGGATAGATTACTGTTATCTTAGGTACATGCATTTAGCTTTGGATGATGTGATGCTAGACCAATAATGTGTACCTTATTAATAAAACAAAATACAGAATATATTTTCAGGATCTTCAGCTACCTCATCACTTAAAAATTGGCATTGCTTTTTATATGGAAAATAGTCTTGTTCTTGGATTAGGTTTTTGCTGCTTGCAGTGATTTTGTCTTCAAAGGGAAAAGGAATGGACACATGAATTTCTTGATTTTATTTGGCTCACTGCTGGGAGACACACTGTGAAATTTGTTTTGGAAAAAAATGACCATTTTGCTAATTAAAAAAATATGAGCAAATTAAAAATAAACCCCCTAAGGGAAAAAAAGGATGCACAATCTCTCAAGACTGTTGGAGCCTTGAAGAAAGCTAAAAACAGAAATGTTCTGACATTCTTGTTTGAAAGGTTGCACTTCAAAATAAAAGTGACTTGACAATCACAAACCTTGATTAGACTTTGGACCACAATGCTGCAAAAACAAACATCTAGAAAGGAGTCACTAGAGAGAGCAATGCTGAGGGGGCAGCAAGGGAAAATCATGAGTGGGGGCTAAATGCATTTCAGCAGGCACTGAGAATATAATAATACTTGGGAGGTGGGCTGGCATATTTAGGGATGAAGGACCATGACTTACTTTGATTCTCTTAGTCATTATCCATCCCTACATGTTTCTAACATGTGAAAGCATGCCACTTTTGACTTACAGGAACATTTCATTTTCACAATCTTTCCATCACCATTTCTACATCTTCAGTCTGGTTCTTATTTTAAAAGAAACTAGTTTTTAAAGATGTAATATGTTTCTCTGCCCATTTTCCAGGGTCTCTGCTTCTGATTTCTCCCCGAGTCATGATGCAGATGTGTCACAGATTTGTCACTGCTTGGCAGGTCCACACCAAGTTTTTTGAGTAAGAAAATGTGTGCAGTCATGAAAGCTGATTTCAAAGCATCTTTTATGGGCAATTTCTGCAGGAGGTGGTACTGCTGCATGACATAGCTTTGTATTCGTAGACATGTTAGAACATATATAATTATTGGCATCCTGGAACTCTCTATGGTGGTTTGGCTATTTTAATTATGTTCTTAGTTACAAGTAGCAGAGAGTAATTCTACTTAAAAGGGAGAATAATGGAAAGACCTAGTCACAAAACCCAAGTCAGGAGAACTGCAGGAGATGAGGGTGATATACTTCAGGAAGCACCATCAGGATTTGGAGGAGTTTATGTGCCTGATAGTCAGTTTATACAGAAGGAACTTGACTGTTATGAGGCCACAAATAGTAGCTCTGTCTCCAGAAAGTTATCGAAGCATTTAGTATGACTAAGAACAACAGTTAACAACCAAGTTGTGTGTTCTGTGAGACTTTTTAGTCCCAGTCAAACTGGAAATATAGTTGTCCTTTCAGGAACATTTGACGTTCTGTCCTAGAAGAATACAGAAATATAAATATCTCACCTAAAATGATAGGAAAGCATGTTCACAGTCAATATATAAAATCCTGAACATATGGGGTGAATTGTATAAAAATAGCAATTTAGCATAATTTAAATGAAGTTGGTATTTTGCCTTAATTAGCTACTATAGCTAGTAATCCATAATTTTATGCGGGCACAGGCACAGCTAAATTTATATGAAAATTTTCTGCACATTTTAAGTTTCATACTAAATTCTTCACTTGCCATAGAATCATTCCTGACAGATCTAGACTTCATTGGAACTTATGACTGTATTTGGATGTGTTGGCTCAATGTAAGGACATTCACTGTGTCTTACTTAGTGGGTAGTGTCTTCTGATAAGTTCTTCATAGAGTATTCTGTCCACATTATCTCAGAACTCATACTGTGCCATCAGTTTCATGAATAAAGTAATGGAGTTTGAGAGAAGTATTTATGACACATTATCTAATAATCAGCAATTTCAAAATTGAATGTAACATAACTCATACCTTAAAATTTCATCTAATTTTCTCCCAGAATTCAATGGCATTTTCTTCCTGTGAGTATGCATGGGGTATGTGCATGTTTGTATAGGTGGGTAGATGTTCATGTGGAAGTCTAGGCATAATATCAGGAATCATTCTCAAATACTATTTTCACTATATTGTTTTGAGACTAGATCTCTAGTTATACCCATAACACTGCTGTAGAGTTAGTCTTGACAGCCAACTACAAGGATTTGCAGCTTCTACACATTGCTGTCTGGAATTACAGGCAAGTCTACACTATTGCCCAGGACTTTTAGTTGGATCTAAGGGTTTGAATAATGGTCATTTGACTTATATGGCAAGTGCTCTAACTGCTGAACCATCTTTGCAGCCTCTCACTGACATTTTTAGGATGTATTATCTCTTAGAGAGACAATAGTTACTTCTCAGGCCTAAAATATCTCCTTCAATAAATGATGCATTGGATGTGTTGGCTCAATATAAGGACATTCACTGTGTCCTTCTCAAACCAAGGCAAGTTTTAATAGTACATATCGCCAGGTTTTCTTCACCCAAATTTTTGTTTAGTTTGTTTGGTGCGTGTCCTTGCCATTTAACAAATGAAACATTTCATTAGTTGTTCTTTTCCACAGGCAGAGTTGCAAAACCAGTGATATAGTGTATTAATTAATATCTCTGTATTCATGGAGCTATAAACTGTTGAAAATCTGTAGGAAAACTGAAGAAGATTTTGAAAAATCACATAGGAATATAAACAGATTTGTGAAACTTAATATTAGTATTGAAATCAAATCAAAACCTACCAGGATGTAGATAAAGCCCTAGACCCTAAGTCAAATAGGCAAAAATCAAACTTAACAAATGTCTGATCCTGAGAGATAAAGCCACAGTTTTACTTGAAAATAGCATACTAACAAGAGTTAGTGGCTTGAACATTTAAGCTCAAGTTACAGATATATGAACTTATACACATAGGTATTTGAAGACTAATTCTACTGAATGAATATGCCAGACTACATCAAACTTGTTCCCTAAAGAATCTCAATCTTCCTTTTCATATAAGCACCAAATCTGGACTTATTTTGACTCTTGTTATATTTTGTTGCATTCATTCCTTTGGTCATCCACCATTTTAAAAGTTCTACAAGAACAAAACATCCCATTTACAAATCATGGTGTTGCTCCTTTCACTTAGGTGTGTTTTCTAAATGAAGTTGCTGTGTGTCTTTAAATGAGAACATTAAAAAAAAGCCCCACATTTCTACAGTTGATTTTTAAGAAACCACTTCCAATTTTGTGTGTTCTTCTCAGGTTAAAAAAAAGAGAGAGAATTCCAAGACCCAGAGCAAAGATATTTCAAATCCAGACAGTTTGCAAGCTGGAAAAATATTAAAATCCCAGACAGATATGTAAGTGTTTTGCAGTTATAACAATGCAATGCAAGATAATTTGCCAGAGGTGCAAAAAGCCAGGGATTTTCATAACTGGTACCCTTTCTCCAGGAGCAGGAACATTTTTGGTATCCTGCTCAGACGGGGTCTGACTCTTAGTTCAGCTACACTGATTGTCAAGTTGAGTACTTAAGTGTTATGGGCTGGGATTCAGGAAAAGGAAAGTGATTTTTTTGACAGCATAATGGATGACCCCAAATACTTTTTGATTGAATTATGTCATAGTTAAAGATAGGGTCATTATACTATATTGAAACAATTAACCAACTTACATTAAATGATCTGCATGATTATTGATGAATGACAACTCTTAGTAATGGTGGAAAAGAAAACATCCTGAATTTTTGAACATTTTCCTTCTGGATGTGGAACAATTACATTAAAACCCAAGTTGAAAACACTTTCTTGCAAAGAACTATATACATCATTTTATAGAAACGTACAAATGCAGTATGAAAGCAGATGTGGTACTTCAGAATAGCACTAACAAGATAATACAGTTGTTAAATTGGTCCCAAACATTAGTCCACACATATTTTTAAAAAAAGTTGACAGGGGAAGCATACCCCTTTGGAAAGTAGGATAGATCATCTATCAGAAGGAGAATTGAAACCATATTTTTCCATTAGCAGTGATCATTGATCATTTGGTGATGATTTCTGTAGACAAATTGCATAGACTATGTCATCTTCCACTATCTTATCTTACCAGTACAGACCTCAGACATTTGTCAGGAAAGGCAATTTGATGGTCAAAATTTGAGCAGGATTGTTAAAAATGTGATTCCAGGAAAAAAATCTTGAAGGATATCAACTAGCAAAAATGTAGCTCATAGAAATGGATGGCTGCCATTGCTAGCTTTAAGTGCCAGTAAATCAGCTGTAGGCTTCTCTAAGTCTAAATCTAAGAGTAGCTTCAAGTAAAATTGAGAGATTATTATTTATTTGACAGATAATGGGAAAGAAAAAATGTTCTGTAAATGCATTAATGAGAAATAGTAGCAAAGAAAGATCTGCTTTGTATGGGAATGATATTTGGAGATAACCATTACTATATTATGTAGTAATATCTTGGTATTTCCAGAAGCATTTATGCATGTGGACAATATCATAATATTAGTCTTGAACACTTAATATAGTTATATAAATACATATGCATGAATATACATGCACATGTATATATATTATATTCCTTATCAGAAAACAGAGTTAACTGCTAATTTATACATTTTAAGGTATTTTTAGGAGAAATAAAAATCTTAACACTTTTCATTCTCTAATTATCATTTTAATATTAGTATCCATCTTCATGTTTACATAATCACAACAACCCATGGAATTGGGCTCAGATAAAATAAGAAGTTCTACTTAAATTGATCATCATCATCATTATTACCATAGCCATTATTATTTAACTTTCCCACTTTACACATTGTTAACTCATTAGACAACTCTATAGGTCATTTTTTCTATTTCCCTATATTTTTCACTGTAATACTTTAGTACTATGCAGATGGTTGATGCTCTTACTTACTGATAATATATAATATTCATGTAGGTGGTAAGCATGAAATTGCTTAAGGGAATTTTAAATATTTATCAAATATAAATTATTAATGTACATATTAGTTCACTTCTGCTTCTTAGCTCTTCATAAACTAAATACAATATGCCATTCTTTTGGATCAATATATAAATAGTTTTTTCTTTCTACCAATATTCAACAATAACCCAAAGTATTTAGCAAATAATACTTTTTGTTTCCTTTTCATAATTATCTACACAATTTTTTCAATGCATTTATAACTCATAGACAATTGAAAATGGACCTGAAGTATGTACAGACAAGAAAGAACATCTTTTATCCTGAAAATGATTTTTTTGCTTACTTACACATTTAGGTTCTTTTGTGGATGCCCGTACAAAACAGCTCACATTAACTCATATGTGTATGTATATGAGTGGTTGGGGTTATTCCCGTTCCTCTTTTGTTACTGCAATAAGCACTATAACCTAACCAATTTAAGGGAAAAATCATTTATTATTTCACTTAATGGTTCCAGAGGGCGAAGAGTCCATCATGGAAAGGAATACATAATGGAAGGCATGGTGGCAAAAGCAGGAGGCTAACCCATGTTATGGCAGTCATTAGTAAGGGACAAAGAGAGAGGGAGAGAGCACAGGAGAGAGCAGGAACACTAGGTTATGAAACATCAATATCTATTCCCCACTGACATACTTCTTCCATAGAGAATCCAAACTCCTAAAGCTTCCATAACCCTCCCTAACATTGCTACCAGCTGAGGACCAATATTTAAACAAGGAACCTCTGGAATCAAACCATGAGAGAAGCTATATGTTGGTGCAGTTTGCTTGTGTTGTTGCTGATAAAATCACCATCAAACTTTTTAAGGGAACAAGGGGTTTATTTTCTCTTACGATTCCTGGTTACATTGTTTGTCCATCTTGGAAGGAGAACTCACACCAACATCAGAGTCGAGCGAATTGGTGACACCATATCCACATAACGGCTGAGGGGACAATCCTTGCTTGTCAGAGCAGCATGTCTGGCCAAGTATATACAAGGATGCTAACTTTCTTAAACACCTCTTTGTATTTTATTCACCTGTCCAGGCCCTAGTCCCAACCACCATGGTTGGGCCTTTTCCATACAGTAGACAATCTCCTGCAGGTTCACTCAGGGCTTAACTCAACTCCTAATTATCTACAAATGTGCTCAGATCTTGACACCTCAGCCAACAAGTTGACACCAGTATCTATCTAACTATAACATATATATTGAATTATGCAGGAGTTCAAGACATGGAGATGGAAAAGATCAGGAGAGGATAGGAAGGAAACTGTGACAGGTGGTGAAATGCAGTCTTTCTTCCTACCTCTCTGGGATGTTACTGACAAGTTCTTTTTTATACATGAATGTTTCTGATCTTTGCATATTAAGATGAATCTTAGAGATGAATGTGCTGATTGCATCTTAGTGATCACTCGGGTCTTTATGTACTTCAATAAATAAATATTTTTCTCTCATATTTATGTATATATAAATATATGTATATATGTGTATATATATGCATATATATTCAAATGCAGCTGTAATTTCAAAGTACTTGATGATAACTTTGCTTTAGAGTCTAAGTAGAGAAAGGTTTGCCTTATTCAAAATCAAATATTTCATGTCATATGATTGTTTTAGCAAATATTATAGTTGTGGATTACTTTTTTATTTTAAGAAACCTGTATATAAAGTGGGAACTTCAATTTTCAAAATGTTCAAAATATGAAAAAGGGAATAATAACGTCAGTATCTTGTTCTTGATATTTTCTCTTGGCTTTTGTTTTCTCACTGTTTGGCAGTATTGGGGATTAAATCCAGGGCCTTGTGTATGGTAGAACATTGATTTATCCATAAACTAGAGACTAGCATTTCTATCTCCTTTTTAGATAGGACTCTTTTTTTTCTTGTTTGAGCATTCATATTATAAACACAGATTTCTGAAACTTTTCAAAAATTTTGAACATACATCTACAGACCTACATCTACTTTGTCAGAAACTTGAACAATTCAATTGAAAAAAAAACTCATACTTTTTAATATGGTAAGTAACCATAGAGGCACTGTGTATGCCTGTGGAGGCCCCAGGTTGATTTTGGAATCATTCTGGATTGCTCTACCTTCTTATTGCTTTGCTCTCAGGTTTCCCAAGCTCCACCTTCCAGAGCCTTATGTGCAGGCTGCTACCATACACAGGATCTGGGGATTCAAACTCTGGCTACCACTAAACCATCTCTCCAGCAGTTGAAGTACTTTCAAAGTTTGTTGTAATTATAAGGTTATATTTCTGTGAGAAGTATTTAGAAATGTCTATTACTACTTCTTACAAGGCTTAACCTTTTCTCATTTGTTCACAAAAAATAAGAATTTTTAATTATTATAATTCTTTTAGTTTCTTGAACATGAATATTGTGAATTTACGGTATTTTCATACTCTTAATTCCCTATTCTATAACTCCTCCTTTTTCCATTATAATTCTTCTCCCCTGCCAGATGCCCTCCTATTTTCAAGTCTTTTCACATATGTGGTCCACTGAGCTTCATCTGGTTTGCTTTTGATGTCATGAATCTTATATTAGTAGTATACCATGGAGGAAAGCATCTTGCATTTAAAAAATAAGTCTTAAGTCGACTTTAAAGCTCCTTTTAGCTCATAAGCTTCTATTTGTCAGCTTCTACTGGCTTTTAGATGAACTCTTATTTCCTAGCCCATCTTTGTGACATTCAATAATGCCAGATTATCATGCTTAATGTCTGCCATAAGCTCCAGGATGTACTTTAACACGGAAATGATTTCTCAGTGCTTGTTGGGAATGACTTCCGTACAGTTTTAATCAAAGCTGACTGGAAGAATAGCATCCCCTGGTGACTAGTTAATACAGTTAGGATGAGGGGGATGCCTGTCTACAGGAAGTGCTCTAGGAATTTCATTTACATTTTCATTCAGACTACTCCAGCCTTGCAAAGTGTCCTGGAAGCACACAAAGAGCCAAGGGTTTCAAAGTTTTTCACCCTCAATCCAACTGAAGAAAGGCATTCATTTGGATATTTGAAAACAAAATCTTTCCACTTGTGCTTTAGTGCTCTTCTAAACTCCTAGGAGAGGAGACTGGGGATGCAGAGAGTGGTTGTTGGCACTTGCATTACAGAAATGCCAACTCCAAAGATGTATTCACACGGTCCCAATAGCATTTCAACAAATGAACAAAGACAAGTCTGTCATAGCATTTCTCTTTGGGAGAACTCCTTTCCTCGGCTCAGGCAAATGCATCACAGTTTGAAAGGCAAGATCCCGAAGACAGAATAAAGCAATAAAACATGACGAGGAAGAGCTTTTTCTCATGCTGTTATTAACATCCATCAAAAACCCAGAGACTCTTTAAATACTACTTTCAACCGACTTTCCCATCAAACAAAATTACTTATGACTTCATTCAGGAAAGCAGGGTTTCGGTTTCCTGTCAATAAGTGGCAGCATGTTTTTGCTAACCCAACCAACAAGTCAGTCTACTTTACAACTGGTATCAAATGCAGTTTCTGTCAGTGAAATCATTTACAGGTATAAGAAAAGAGAAGAAATCTTGAAGTAGACAGGGGCTAAGCATATTTAATCCATCATGCATATTTTGTCATCCCAGTGGAATCAGCTGTAAGTATTTCTCTCACTAAGCTTCCTTCACCATTTGGAAAGGAGCGATGAAGTATGTTTATTATGAACTTTTGAACTGTCTGAACTTTATCTGTTGAAATACTGCCTTGGAAATATTTTCTTTTTTCAACTAGTGACAGGACAGCTAAAACTGTTGTGCACTGTGTCATTCATCTGGAGGACATTACTCTGAGAATTACATCTACTGAGCATTACCCCGACTTCTCTGAAAATGGATAAGCTGTGTGGTGAATAATTAATATTGGCAGAGTCATTATAAACCTCTGTGCATCGTCTCTTGGAGCACATCCCAAGTACAAAGTAGCTTTGATTTAATCCGTTGTCTATTCCAGATTTGTTTTTCTTTTACTAGTCTGCCCTCTATGCAAGACATCATATAAATAAAATTACTGTTTCTGGCTTGAATCATTTCTAGGCTTGAGTTAGTGGTTGCATGAAAGGCTAATTTAAACAACAGGCAGGGCCACTGCCTTGTGCAGAAGACAGGAAGGAGCCCTATCCGTGGGCCATCCTTGGCAAGAATGCTATGTCCAATTAGAATGAATCATAGTCACATTAGATGTAAAATATATCATGCTAAGGTAAGCGAAGAATGTACTTTTACAGATTCAAGAATGAAAGAATGCTTCAGAGGTCATTAGCCATACTCTGGCTTTCTGAGGACTACAATTAAAAAGTCCTTGAGAATTATCTGCCAAGTCCTTAAAGTTTTTCAGACAAGTAGGCACCACAGTCTCCTTCTGTAAGTCATTACCAGGTCTGCCAGCCTTTCTAGTAAGATCTGCTTGCTATTTTACCAAGCCATGAAAGTGGTCTCTGGCCCAAGAACAGGGGTCCAGAGATAGGCAGTAGCTCTCATTTTAAAAATGGTATGGGAGTGAAACAACTTAAAATTCTCTCTCTTAAATTTCAAGATTTTTCAGGTTTCTTGGTAATCAGCTTTTTTTAAAAAAAAAAAGTCTTGGCTTGTTAAGTGGAGAGACAGACTCTAATTATAATACGATACTTCAGCCTTAACAAATGCACCCCATGAAAATTTATTCCTTGAAGAAGAGTGGACAGTGGATTTAAGGAGACAGCTTCTAACAGACTCCTCTCTTGTCCAAAGTTTCCAAAAGTAACAATGATATTTCTGAGAATCTACAGCGTAAGGGTTACTGATGTAAGACTCTCATTATGCAAAATTGTCACACTGTGCTAGGGGATTATTCCTCCAGTTTGATTCATGAGAATGTGGGGTTCAGAGGCCTGAGAACTTTTGTAAATTACTACCAAGTAAGTGATAGAGCTTGGGTCTAACCTGGGGTGTTTTGATGTCAATATTTGGGTAACTCCAACCAAGTCAATACTACTTGAGAATCACAAGTTTGAGAATCTAGGCATTGGGGATAAAAAGAACAGCAGTTCTGTCCATCTTCTATGAGACTAAGTTCATGGTGTGAGCACACAGAGCCCCAGCCCAAGGGAGGCCGTCCCTATTGTGAGCACACAGAGCCCCTGCCCGTGGGAGGTTGTTCACATTCTGAGCACACTGGAGACCTGGCTCACAAGAGACCATCCCACTTGTGAGCATACAGAGCCCCAAACAAGGGAGGCCATCCACATTGTGTGAACACGAGCTATGCCATGAGAAGCCTTCGTGTTGTGAGTACATGTTGGAATTCTGGACTTTTGGCAGGCAGTATGGTATGTCAGGCTACTAATCATTCAGCAGTCTATAGTCAGAACAATCAATATAGAAGCAGTCTTATCCCCTCTCTGCCACCATCGATGTACATGGGACACAGCAGTCATATGTGCAGTGCCTCTAGGGTCAGGCCCTTCTTTCTTGAAAAGAAATTCCACTCCAAATAACATCTGACCACATGATTTGAAGTTCCAATACTTGATGTGCTAGATACTTCTAAACAAATAATTTTAACCTGATACTTCTCATGACATCAGATATACTTATTTAACTTCCTGTAGGAAACTACATGTGGTTTTTATATGTTTTATATGTGTTTTATCACCAACAAAATAAAATCATTAGTTTTTCTTTACAATTTCCTTCCTTCCTCATTCTCTTCTCCTTTCCCCCTTTCCTTCCTGCTCCCTTTCTTTCCTTTATCTTTCTTCTCTTCTATAAGCTTGACAGTAGAATACTTGTCTGGATTTATCTTCATAAATTCAAGTTCCAATGCAGTTTTGAATTTGTTCAATTTGAATACACAACTAAATAATAAAAACTTTATCTCTGATAACAATGCTTATTATAGAAAACATGTATACAGCTTTCTGAACATATATTTGCAATTAATTTTATGTTTATTTACAATATGGTGCTTGTATTTAGACTGTAGTCTTTGCAGACAACATTATGTACTTTCTCACTCCTTTTAAAGTTTGTATTTCCTCAAGATTCAGTTGGGACTTTTCTGTAGTCATCTAAGTATCTGGGTTAGCATCTATCTGTGTGTCTATTTAAACTAGTTGGTGTGGTCATATATATATCACTATACCACAGGAAAGAAAAGGAGGCAAATGATTGGTGGTATCATTCTCTCAGCTAGCCTTTTCATAATCAGACAAGTAATATTTTCTGGGAGGAAGAGGCCCTGTTTGTAAAGTGTGCTATTTTAGGGGAGGAAGAGACCTCATCTGTAAAGTTTGCTCAACAAGTCATTCCCGGAAATTACCAGCACCTTAAAAAATCCAGTATCTAGAAATTGTAGCTACCTGAGAATGTCACGAGAGCATGTGATTCTGTTTGATATAATGGAAATATGATTGAGTCACTTTGGATTTAAAAGACTCCTTACTTCATGAAGAACTGAAGAATCTCATTTAGAGGCTTCATTTGTTATGAGCTGAAAGCACACATTAGGACAGAGGAAGGAAATTACTAATGGAATCTATTCAGTGTCCTAGAACTGTATGGTGAGGGCTTGATTCAGTGGGAAAATGCTCACTGAGCATGCACGGTCCCTGTGTTTCATTATTAGCACTGAAAACAAAACAAAACACAGAAACCACCTTGGAAATTTAAGTATTTTGATAATATTTTTCTATTTGGATAGAATCTCTTCTTTTGTTTCTCTTGAATATCTGCTTGTAGGTAGTAACTATGAACTCAATATTCTGTTAGACTAAATTGACAGTTTTGCTACATTCGTAATAAAGCCACTGATTTTCACAAGATAACTGATGCATATTCCCAATTCCCTTCAGCAGAGCACTTTAAAGCAGACTACTATTTCTCATCTGATTGTAAAGTCCACAAAAAGAAACTCAAGCTTAGCTTTACAGTCCATTAGTAGTTTGTGTATTTTAAAAGTATTAAAATCACACTAACAAATTACATTTCAAAAAGCACATGCATTCTTTCAGATAATAATGATTGGATCTAAAATGAATATTTTTTCGAGCTTGGCATTGCGGGCTGATAATTTAATAGTCCACTTTAATCAATATCTGTGAATATAGACCCATCACACATTATACTTAGCCTTATAGTATAAAATAACTAAGTATCCATTTATTACAAATGGACTGTGGTGGCATTAGCTATCCTGAGAGTTCCTGGAAATATGGTTATTCTATCTATCTCTTAAGGGGAAACAACTGATATTTACTGCCTCAGAGGCTCCAATGAGTGGACAGAGGGAGGGATAGCATAGAGGAACAGGGGCGAGTTATGAGAACAAGATGTATTGCCATGTTTGTGGCAGATTAAGCACAATGAGTCTCAGAAGATAGCATATAAATCAGGACATTCTGACATCATGTATAGGAAAGGTCTTTTAATGGAACTGATTTCATAGTCTTGGTGAGTCATAAAATGTCAGTTTGAAAAACTGCAATAATAATTAGACATCTGCCAAGTTTTTGGTGTTGACATTTGCCGAAGGATTGCAAACTTTGCAGAAATCTATTTTTTAAGACATTTCTTAACTAATCGTGTAACTTTTTTAAAAAATCGAAGTATCATATGTGAACCCTTTAAATTAAAAAAAAAAACACAAAAGCACTGAGAGAGAAGGCAAACAATGACAATTCCTACTGAAAAGAAGTTAGAAGAGCTGTCCACTCTACAGAAAGGCAAGTTATAGTCCATATAAGGCTAAATTACTGCAAACACTTTAAAAGTTCTTATGACAGTTTCTAACATTTGATTTGTAAAATCACATTGGGATTTGAGTTTCACAGTATTAACTTTTAAGAAATAAGCAAATGTAAATGAGGAATGTATTTGCTTCATTCAACCCAATGCAGACTATGTCACACCAATGTATATATTTTGATAAATACAAGAAAACCCCCCAAGTTCTTGCCATTCCATGAGCAAAATTTATTTGCTCATTGCTCTTTGAAAAATAAAATATTATGTATTCTTTCTAAAACTAATATCTGAACAATAATCTTAGAGACTTCCTTTTGCAATGGAAGGTATTTAATACATACAATCAGAACTGACTAAAGTACAGAGAATAAATGATTGCAGATTTCTAAGTCATACACACGACATCTTAATCACCCCTGCCTCAAATGCTCTGAAACAAATCACAGAAGGTGTGGTGGTGGGAATGTAAGGGTCCTGATTGTGGGAAGGGTTGCCGCCAGATAGTATCTTCTGGACTTGACAAGTCTGTTGCATCCATGAACTGCAGCTATGCATATTTCCACAAGGTCTTCACAAGACTGGACCTATAAGTACTTCACTATGGAAGGGGAAAGATCTCAAGAGGCTCTGAACCTCCCTAAGAGATTATTTTTTTAACACATTTTGTTTTATTATAACAAAGCAACTTGTTCACTTTGAACGTTTAAGCTGAGTATCTTTCCTTTCCAGTGAAAACAAAAACAGAAATTTTCTTTAAAAATAAAATTATAACAGAGAATGGCAGGTCCAAACAAAACCCTACAGATTCTTCTTGATTTTCCCACTGAGTGACAGGGCTCAGTCATCACCTGAGAGAGTAATAAGGGTTAGTTTGGATGACAGGGAAGGAGGACTACTTTCTTGAGTAGAATATCCACTGATACATCATTATGCTCTAATAAGTGCCCAGGCACATGACATTAAAGGCAACCTACACAAAATTAGAAGGGAGACTGGTTGAGAAGAAGGGTTGTAGTAGGAAAAGAGGGTCAATATGGGGTTGGGAAATGAGGGGTGAAAATGTCATAAATTTATTGTATTCACATATGAAACTCTAGAAGAATACAAAAGGTTAAAAATGTATTTTTCTAAAATATACTAACTGAATAACCTCACAAATTAGAATCTGGAAAGCTACCTTCCCCTTTGATGATTCATAAGCAGTTGCTTTACTTTTTGATTGTTTTGATTTATACATAGGTGGGAATATACCATATTTGGAGATAGTGGCAGGCTATTTTAGGAGAATTTAAGAAAATCTTGTGATTTTAAGAACATTCTCTTTTTATTCTTTCCCAGTAATTTGAAATATCTAACTATCTACCTACCTATCTGCTTACCTACTTACCTACCTACCTACCTGCCTACCTACCTATCTATCTATCATCTATCTATCTATCTATCTATCTATCTATCTGTCTGTCTGTCTGTCTGTCTGTCTGTCTGTCTGTCTGTCTATCATCCATCCATCCATCCATCCATCCATCCATCCATCCATTTATTATCTATCTATCTATCTATCTATCTATCTATCTATCTATCTATCTATCCATCTATCTATCATCTATCTGTCTGTTTATCTGTCTACCATCTGTATATCTATGTATCTATCTATGTGTCTAGCATATACTTATCAATTGCCTATTATCTACCATCATCTATTATCTGTCACCTGTCTATCTAATTGTGTGTGCATATTGCATATCGCTATAGTCATGTACTTGTGCTTTTTAAGTGTTTTAAATACTTATTTGAAATTTTAATTTTAAGAATAATTGAAAACTGCAGCATTTCTATTTATGCCTTTGAGATATAGACAGTTTACCAAAGTCATAAGATAAATGAGTAAAAACATAAATAATAACAAAATTAGAAGGAGGTTAATTTTTTTATCCAATGCTTTTCTTTCTTAAGTTAAATCTTGAATGTTTTTGGAAGCATATTTATTGCTATAATTATGCTAGGTAACAGATTGAAGATCATTCTTTTTCCTAGATAAATTGAAAATTTGTAGATTGAATTTGTTTTAAAAATTAGTTTTGTCTGTTTATTAAACTTGTCAGGTGAAACTTTTTTTACCAAGGTTAAATTACACTATGGAGCAAGAGTTTTGAATATTGCTATAGGTGAGTAGATACTTTGAGAGATAACTTCAAAGTAGGTTTTATCTTTTCACCTTTTATAACTAAAGGCTAATAACAGCCATGTTATATTCTTTCTATGAAGACTATATTTATCTTGAAAATGGCTGAAAATACTTATTTCTAAATTTGCTCCTATATATATGACTTTTCATATATGTTCTTAGGTATATAAATGATTCTGTGTAGATCACAGTGGTAGTAACTTTTTCCTTTCTCCAGAGGTACAATGTCTTCAAGTGATTTTGAGAAAATGCTTTTCCTAGCAATGTTGATCTAATACAGTAAAGTAGGCTTTTTGGCTTTTTATCTAAGGCCTATTTTGAGTGAATATCAGACTTAGCAATAGAATTACAAGAATCATTCCTCATACCACCCTTAATCTCCACAGAAGAAGAAATTAAACAGGTTCAACATTTGCTAGTCTTAAAATGGATTGCTTTTAGAAAATTAACCAAGTTTATATTTTTGGATTTTCAAATGCCTGCTATTGGTTAATCTTTGAAACTGTAGAATGCATATTGTATGGTCTGAATGCTATTTGCCTCCCATAGGTTCATGTGTTTGAATCTGTCCTTAATGTCTGGGAAGGTCATGGCACCTTTAAGAGGTAGAGATTTGCTGGAGAAAGACACATCACAAGGGATGGTTCTTAAGGTTTGGTAGTTTGACACTGCTTCATCCTTCTGTCTCTTGATTGTGGCGACGGTGACTTGCAATGGTGCCCTGTTTTCTGCCTTCGGTCATGCCTTCTACTATGCAATTTCAGCCATAAATGGACTATATCTCCCCTGGAATTATAATCCAAACAGATACTCCCTTTGCCCTCAATGTGGTTTGTATTGGACTACTGCCTCAGAGCAAAAGAAAGGTAATTGCAGCACATATAAATGAATTCATTACATATGATTGTCTGATATCAGCCATTTTTTTACAGAATAAGTTACATTTGCCATTTCTGAACCTATTTTTCTTCGCATTTCACTTGAAAGACATCCTGCACTCTGTTCTGTATCAATTCAATGCTGCTTTGCCATTTATTCCCTGGAGGCCTAGGACATAAAGCCAGTAGACACATAGTTACGTGTAGATAAGTAGATGATAAATAAATACTTTTTCTCTTCCTTCAGTTTAGAGAGGACATTAAGGCATTGAAAGTTCATTAACATTATCAGAATATTTTGTATGGGAAGGGAACTAAATGCATATCTCTATCAATAATATTTGTCTATTGGTTATTTATTAGAGTTGGGTAATGAGATTTTAATTCATTATTTGATTTTAACTAAAGGTTTGCATATACGTATACAACTTTTGTGACAGCTTTTATACAGAAAATTTTGGGGTAAAGAATGTTGCACTTAAAAAAGACAAACATTTTATTCAGCCTTTTGTGTCTAACGTCAGTTTGATAAGATATGAAAGAATTTAGGATTTTTGTGAAACAACACATTATTAAGAGCTGGTCAAAATTATTCATCAGGAAAAAGGCACATTTTGCCAAGCCTAGAAACCAGAGTTCAATCCATAGGATTTAGATGGTGGGAAGAAAGAACTGACTTTCACCAGTTGTCCTCTGAATTCCACATATGCACAGTAGCACACATGTATGCACAAACATAAACACACAGATGCATACACACACACAAACACACACACACACACACACACAAACTTACTGAATGAAATTTTGAAAAAAATCTGGTGTTTTTAAATCAAACACACTCATGATTGAGTCAGTTAATATACACAATAGTGCTTATTATTGTTATTGTTATTATTGTGTATGTTAGACAGATATACCTTTTGTTCAATTAGAATATTTAAGATGCTCAACTTTTCAGATTATCAGAGAAATGCAGATCAAAACAACTCTGTGATGCTATCAAGAACACAAACAAAAGAAATTGCTGGTGAGGTTGTGGAGAAAAAGTGACACTTATTCTTTGCTAGTGGGAGTGTAAACTGGTATAGATTCTGTGGAGATCAGTGTGGAGGTCCCGCAGAAATCTAGAAATGGAACTGCTATATGATCCAGCTATACCACTTCTTGGAATATTCCCAAAAGACTCTACATCTTATTGCAAAGACACTTGTTCATCTATGTTCATTGGAGCTCTATTCACAAAAGTGAAAAAAATGGAATCAGCCCATCAACAGAGGAATGGATAATGAAAACGTAGTACACATACATAATGGAATGTTACTTAGTCATCAAAAAGGATGAGATTATGGAATTTTCTGACAAAATTGGAAACTTTAATATTGAGTAAAGTATCATAGACACGGAAAGTTAAGCACTGTATATTTTCTCTAATATGATGATGATTGAACTGATAGCCTTGTCAACATACTTGAATTGGAAGTACTGTAGGAACCAGAAAACTCAAGAGTGGGAAGGTAGGAAAGGATGAATAGGGTGAAACCTTTTAAAAGGGAGATTTAGTATCTCAGGACAAGGGTGAGGGAGGGAATAATTGAGAAAAAATACATAGCAGAGAATGAGGGGATGGGAAATAGGAGGAACAGAGGGATTTATAGAAAAATCCAAAGATGGTAGGAAACAACCCCAAAGGAGCATCCTATGCTAGTTATATATATATATTTACATGTAAATGTCATTTAAAGAAAGGAATAAAAATGAGCAATCCCTATGCAGAGAAGCATAGAGTGAGGAAAACATTGAAAAAAATAAAATAAAAGCCTTGAACTGATCCACTTAGAACCTAGGGACAAAATTATATTAGAAATAACAGGAATGTGGTACTTCCTGATAAAAATGTTGGTTAGAGAGGTCTTAAAGGCCCACAAACATTATAGGCTTTTGCTATTGCTCTTGGTTGCTCTCCAAAAACTGTTAGTAAGACCCTATTACTGAAGATACAACACAAATGTATCATAGCACATGGGAAAAATACATCAACTGAACTGATCAGGGGACTTTCTCGTTGCCAGATAGCTTACACAGTACCAAGGAATATTGTAGAAGCTACTGGGGGAGAGAAATAATCACAAGCCACTGCAATATAAATCACCATGGCAACAAGTGACTACCAGTGTAGTAGTGGTATGAATACCAAGGAGACAACCAACTTTCTGATTGAACCCAAGACCTGCTTGTCAGAATTGTACTCATCCCTGTTACTGTAAACTAGAACAAGAACCCCAAAAATGAAGAAAATAGATTAATAGGGATGATATCCAAAAAACCTATAGGTAGGAAGACAGTATATCAAACTGCTTTATAGGCAGGTATTATTATACCCACACAATAAGAGCTTACAGTGGAAGCTAGATGAGTGAAGGGAAATGTACATACCAGTGAGTTGGTCTGAAGAGAGGTAACTTGTTACACTACAGAGGCCTGAACTGCAACAGAAGTAGACAAGCCAGAGTGAACTCTAAAATCCATAGAAGCATCAGGTGGTAGAGTAGGTGGAATGGTGAAGGGAAGACAGGGAGTGGGAGAGAGAAGGGAAGGGAGGAAGCTGGGATGAATACTCAATATGCTTGTAAAAGTAGAAAAAATTTAAAAGAGAACAGGGTTTTTGGTGCCATTAGAAATCTATCCATGTAACTTTCTAATATAGACTTATTGTTTATGTTCTCTTGTGTCCCTGCCCCACTTTTAGACAAGGTCCTGCTGTGTAACCAAGTGTGACCCTGAAATTACCACCCCCCCCTGCCTTTTGCGCTCTTGAATTCTAGGATTGTAGACATTCTCTGCCATTCTTGGTTTGTTATATTTCTGTAAAACTATATGTGATTACAGAACCATCCTTAAAAGTTCCACGTTTTTAGTGTCTTGTTTTTAAAAATTCCAGATATGTAAATGTTGTTTAAATATATTCTCCAGCTGGGTCCCCTGCTTATTTTCATGACAGTACATGTGTCAGGATGACTAGATGCACAGAATCTGGGAGAATTCTAGCCACAATTGAAAACAAACTTCAAATGAAATTGAGTCTCGCATGTTAGATTTAATAACATCAAGTCTGATTAAAGAATGTGTGGAAGACAATCACATATGAAATATATGTGCAGGGAGATGCAAGGAATAGTCAGGTCCATAATTCCTCCATGAAACTGAGATTTCAAAAAGAAAGCAAAAGAAACACAGAAAGAAGCAGACTACTGAGCTATTTGGTTTTCTGGTTGCTACCAGGCCATCCATTTGATGTCAAGTCTTTAATAGCACAAAACTCAATTATTCATGTAACAAATTAATCATATTATAAAAATCCCTCAATTTCTATCTTGCTTTTGAGATGTTCATTCTGATAAATTTGGATCAATCAGAAATGTGAAAAAATAAATATGAAGTTTTCTTAATAAATTCATGTCAACTGTTTAATTGCAAGTAATATCTCTGCCTAGCCTCTGATTCCAGGGATTGAATCCAGACCTTGAGAAGTGCTCTTCTCCATGTGCTCAGTCTCCTGCATGGTTTCCAGACAGACTCTTATTTATTTGCTTAGGGTGACCTTGAACACACAGGCTTTGAACTTGAGATTCTCCTGCCTCAGTTTCCCAAGTATCTGGGATTATACTTTAGCCCATTTTATTATCAAATAATCCTCTCCTTGTTTGGTTTATTCAAAGACGGAAAATACATGTTACTGCATTAACTCATAAATCTGGAAAAAAAAACAGATTTGTAGAATGTGATATAATTTAATTAGGGGTTTAAAAATGAAGAAAGTCTTACATGTAGGAACTAACAATAATAATTTGTGTAAAACATTTTTAGCAAGCACATTTAGTTTAACTTCCTTATTTGGTAAGATTTATCAAGGTAATTATCAAAAGATAATAAGAAATGTTATCTTTGTTAGTTTTAGGAAAACAGTTTTATGCAGAAAAATTCAGTGTAGCATGCAAGTTAGGGACAACTCAGAGATGAAATTATTTTGGATAATAAATGACAATATAAAAACCAGTGTTGTGCTAAAACATAAAATGTTTTTCCAAAAAGTTTTGCTAAAAATATTTTCAGCCCAAACCTATGAATCACAGATAATGATGAAGGAGGCAAGATGAAAGTCTTAACCATCTTGCATTGGAGACAGAGAAATTACACAGTAAACATCAAAGAGACTGATGCATACTTACTGAATAGGAATTTTCCAGTTCATCTTGCTGATTATACTTCTGGAGTCAGCCACAAAGTATATTCTGCATTTAAATCATCATCACAACTTAAAACTTTTTAAAGATTCTGTTTAGAGTTAACTACAGAAAAAGAGGGAAAACAAGGAAAGAATGTTCATACTATCAAGATAAACGTGTGCATTTTTAAGTCAGCAAGAAGGAAAAAAAACCTTCCACTTTCCTTACAAATGAGTGTACAAACTTTCTGATGTTCCTCCCATAATTTCTGAGTGATGTCTTCATGTGTTCTTATGTAGGGCAATTATAATGAGATATAGAGATATTACCTGAGCTAAGGAAGCTCATTAATTAAACGATGGGCTTATTTGCTCAGGCCTCCCTTATTAGGCTTTGCTTTCTAGCTATGCGGTCTTTCTGCTTGCTCTTTCCTTATCACAGGTTCTGAACCCAAGGGAGATGAAGTGCTGGGAGCTAGAGTGGTGGACTAGCAAATATTTAACAATTTGTTCTCTGAATACCAGAGTCATTGTTTGAAGTACTTGCTGATTTCTTCAGTGTACATATCTGCTATAGCCAATATTACACAGTGATGCTGAGATAGAAAAAAAGTACAGTACTACTAACCTATAGATAAAATAGTTATAAATAAACTCATTCTTATAAAGAATGGTAGGATGGTAGCATGTATCAAGTTACTAGGGAGTGGTGATGTATGTATATATATGACTTTTATCTTAAATTTATTGAAGTGTAAGTTTATGTTTTAATTTTTAACAAATGTATTATTAGAAAACCAGATGGCACAGTTCCTGAAAATTTGACAACTGACTTTCCTAAGGTCTTTCATTCTGACTCTAGCACACGCTGGGAGTACTGGCGATGTGATCTAGGGATCTGGGTCCATGATCCAGGGACACAGAGTGAGAGTTTGGACTACAATAGTGGACAAAGGTTGGAAGGGAGGCTGCAAAGGATAGAGAGGACTGAGAAAATGCCTAAGGGAATAGAGGTCTCTTGAAAGGCAAGTATCCGGTCTTAAAAGGTGGAAGCTAAGTCAAATGCAGAGGAAAATGAGAAAGTCTCTTTTCCATTGCTGTTAACTTTCTCAGTATTAATGTCACATATAGTATTGATGGTATTCAGCTTGTTAGCTACTTTTTGTCACTGTGAAAAATACACATTTAGAAACAGTCAGAATGGGGGGCTGGCAAGGTGGTTCAGGGGTTAAGTCTCTGCTTTGCAGGCAGAAGGTCCTGAGTTTGAATCCTAGACCCCACGTAGAGACGACAGGTGGAAGCGGGGGACAGCCTGTATTTCTGGTCCTGGTAGGGCGGAGCCTGAATCCCGGGGCAGATTAAACAAGGAGGAGGTGGATGTGGTCCATGGTGGTTCCCGAATTCGTCTGTGGTTCTACACACACACACACATACATGCACACACGCGCACACACCATACATGCATAATTGAATAAATAATAATAATAATAATAATAATAATAATAATAATAATAATAAAAAGAATGTTAGAAACAGTCAGAATGGAGAAAGACTTGCCTCATGGTTTGAGAGGCCTCAGTGTGGGTTCAATTGATTTCACAGCTAGATGCTTGAGGTAATGAGGCAGAACATCATGGTGACAGCATGGCAGAGGAAATGTGCTCTCACCATGGATGGTAGGGAGAAGGAGGTTTCATGGTTGCATTTTAGTGTCAACTTGACAGTTGCAGACTGTTTGGGGCACAGCTGTGGAAGGTTAATAGTTGGAAAAGGCCCCTGAACAGGTCTGCAGGTACTTGATTAATTGCCGTGGAAAGCCCAGCCCATAGTGAGTGTACTTTCCAGTGGTGGATCAGATAATAGGAAGTGCAAGGAGGAGGGACTTGCTCTTCCCTTATCTTGTGTCAACTTGCTGTGGAGTCCACTCTGCTGATTGTCGTTCACTTTTAGAGCATCATAGCCTTCTTTGTTACTGCTGAGGCTGCTGCCTCTGTTCTTGGCCGACATGGAGCGTCATCCTTTCACATTATTGCTGTTCCCACTGCATTTGGAGCCTGGTCTCTAAGCCTTGTTGCTGTTCGCTGTTCATGGCCGAGATGGGAGCCCAGCTGTTCTTCACCAACATCAGAACCCAGCATCTTAACCCTCCATCAAAGTAAAGACTTGAGACTTTCTTGGCATCTTTCATCTTGGTGAGACATTCTGGTCAACATTTAAGCAGCTACGGGGAGCTACTTTGAAGGACACTATTTTTTATTTTAAGTTAATTTAATAAACATATATTTATATTATATATATATCACATTCTGGAAATTGTGTTCTTCAGAGAACTGTGATTAATACAGAGGGAGAGACAGAAAGAGAAAAAGAGAGGAGAGAGAAAAGATAGGGAAGGGGAGGAGAAAGGAGAGAGAGAGAGAGACAGAGAGAGAGAGAGAGAGAAGTGTGAATTCCCTCAGATGATCAGGGACAAGACAAACCATTCAAAGATATTTTGCCAGTGACCTACTTCGTCCAATTAGGCCTCACTTTCTAATAAGCCATCCATTGATGAAGTCTTCAGCTAATGATTCGTGATCCATTTACCTCTCAGTAACATTACCATCTGGGGAACCACCATTCAATGCACGAACCTTGTGTGGGGGGACACTTTTTAGCAAAATCCTAATAGCGGTTAACAGAGTCAAACTGAATATTTAACTCTATGAGGGAGTGAAAGCTATGAGAAAAAAGCTAGTGAATACAAACAGTCGTTTGAAGATGCACATATTTTTAGGCATAGGAGAAATTTCAATTTACTTCTTTAAACAGGAGGAAGCTAGTTTGGAAAGCACAGTTGGAGTTGTCACAGAGGAGCAATGAGCTGTGTTTTCAACCTCATTTTTCTCTTAAGAACTGGAGATAAAGGGCTGGAGAGATGACTCAGGGGTTAAGACTGCCTTGCAAGCAGAAGGTCCTGAGTTAGGATACCAGGTCATGGCAGCCTGTACTTCTGGTTTTGGTGGGTGGAGCCTGGGAAATCCCAGAGGGAGTGAAGCAGGAAGGAGGTAGAAGTAATCCAGGATGATTCCGGAAGTCAACCTTGGTCCTCCACAGGGACACACAGTACTCTCTAACACAAATACACACACACACACACACACACACACACACACACACACACACACACACAGTAAGTTAAAAGACAAATAATTGGAGATAAAAATGGCTAGGAAAATGAATTCTTTCTAATGTGATTTTATCTTCTCTGAAAAACAATAGCTGATTGAACTTCAAAGGATCAATGCCTCTTCTGCCCTCTTCTCCTGCTCTACAAGCTCTCAGGTCTCTCTCTACCTGTCCCCTTCTCTATTCTTTCCCTACAGGCTGTCATGGAGTCTCTCTCTTTGTGTCCTCTCTGACTTTAGTCTGTCTTTTCTGTTCTAAAGCTCTCTCACTTCCAGGCTAAAATGACATCCTTGGCCCTCAAGTCTCAATAAACTCCTATTTTTTAAGTCCCTTTAAAAAAATAAAAGTAAAACAAAAGATCGATGTCCAGAGAGACTAGTAAATCTGTTAGTGAGCACAGTTTTAATATTTTTTGCCCTTATATTTTTAAAACAACTCTGTAAAGCTCATTGGGTTAAAATGGGCTCAATTAAACTTACTGGCTGCTAATTTATAATCTGCTTAGTATCATACTCTTTCTTTCTTAAGAGAATGCTGTTTTTTTTTTTTTTTAAAGTTGGTTTTAGGTTTTAAAAGAGTTTGAAAAGAACTCTGAGTTATAGAGTCCTTTATTGGATCACACTTCAAAAACAAAATGTGATTTCTTTCAGGGCATATGATAAAAGAGCCCCGGAAGCCGGCTATGCTATAAGGTCATCTGTCTTCTTTCAGACAGATGCCTCACATCTCCCAGGATTGAGCAAGAAAATAACAGCAGGCATGTTGCAAATATACATGTCAAATGAAGCTCAGAGGTGCAAATTACATTGCCTTGAAATGCCCATTGCTTTCTGGTTGGTCTCTTTGGAAATCTGATGTTACTTAGCTAATCCTTTCCATCATACAAATGCTATTCTCAAGGAGGAAGTGGCTTAGCTATAGAGAAAAGAAGTGTTCACACTAGATATGCTAATCCATTTTGTGTTGCTACGACAGAATGCCTAAGGCTTAGAAATTTATAAAGAAAATATCTGATTCTATGAGGTTAGAAGACTGGACCTTTAAGATCAAGAATTTGATTATCTGTTGGGCAATGTAGATTAAGAAAAGAAACTAACAGCCTTAAATAATTTTATAACTGACATTAATTTATTTATATAAGTGGACCTTTCCTGATCAAATTACTTCCCATTATGTCCCATCTCTTAGCACTGTTGTATTGAAAATTAAATTTCTCAGGTGATAGGATTTATCAAAGGACAAATATTTAATTTCATCTTAATGTGAATATAAGTTCTATTAAGTACCAAAAATGAGTTCATATTTTCCCCACTGGGAATGGGCATACTGATGTTATATAGCAGTTATACAACTATCATCCTGTATTTACATATAATATACATGTAACTACTATCCTTCTACAATTAGAATATCCTGAATGACTTAACTATCGATTCCAAGAAATTGTTGCCTAAGGTACTTGCACAAACCCAGATCCAGAACTGTGCCCTCTAAAGTATAGTCTTCTATCAATAATCCTCAAGGAACAATGGTAGATTGCCTTTGTGATGGGTGAAGAATAGGCTGTCAGCTATGTGCTGATGTTTTAAAATTATTTATTTGTTTATTTATTTGTCTATCATGTGTGGGTGTATATGTGAGAGAGAGAAAGAAAGAAAAAGCAAGAGAAGGAGAGAGGGCACTGTGGGTCCCTGTGTAGGACCAATTTACTTCAGGAATCTTCCTGGATTGCTTCTACCTCTTTTTTGCTTCACTCTGGAATTTCCCAGGCTCTGCCCACTAAGGTTGGAGGTATAGGCTGCCATAGTTTTTGTCTGGCATTTTAAAATGGGACTTGGAATCCGCACTCAGGTCCTTCTTCTTGCGAGGCAGAATCTTAACCTCTGAGTCATCTCTCCAGCCCTGTTCTGAGTTTTGATGTGAAAAGAGAGAAGAAGTGTTGGTTGTTCTCTCAAAAGCCTATTCTTGTGTCCTGACATACCTTACGGAAGAACAGCAGAATTGTTCCACAGGTTAGGGATAATGGAATGTGACTTCTAATACAGGCTCTAACACGGTCCCTCTCTTTCCTTCATCTCATGTGTAATTGCCTTTCTCTATAGGTGGATCCATTCCCTTGCTTTGGCACATAGGACGAGACAAAAGGGACGGAGTAGCACATTAGAGATTACATCAGAACTTCTGTGTCTTTCTTCCTGTTCATCTTTGTGTTCTCTCACTTGCTGTAATAGCTGTCAGATGCCTGTTGTAAGTTAGTCTATAAAGAGGCCTGTGACATGAAACAGGGTGACCTCTGTGGAACAGGAGCAAGGAGTGTAATCTTACTAATAACCACATAGCTAAGCTTGGAGGATCCGCCCTAGACGATCCTCGAGGTGACTATAACCTCAGCTGACAGTTTGATTACAGGCCATGAGAGACCAGAAGAACCTTCTGAACTCTATCCAGATACCTTACCCACAGAAAACAAGCCATGGAATTATGGTGTAGCCCATTCTGTAGCAACAGGAATTCATTTTCAATCTATAAATGCCATGTGTGCACAGACAAGCAAGCATCCAGTAGTTACATATTGATCTAAGTTAACTTTGTAGAAATGATTTCATCCATCATGGGCCAGGTAAGTAGGAGTTAATTACTTGCTATAACTGAGGACTATTTAATAAAGGCTGTATTTACATAGGAGTGGGAAACAATGTAAAAACCAATGAAGGGTGATGACAAACCCAGAAGCAAATGCTGTATAGAAGCTGTCAACAACCTGCAGACCTGAAGAGGCAAGAGGGTACTATTGGTATCTGGAGACTGACAGGTACTGTAGGAAAGGGACCATGCTCCTGCCAGGAGCTCCAGGCTTGGATTACAGTAGTGGCCAGAGCAGAAACATATTTCATGGGGAGTTAGAGAAGGCAACAATGGGGATATCACTCTGTCCTTCTTTCTTTCAAAACTTTGCTTTCATTATTCATAGTCCATATGCAATTAGAAGCCAGAAGGCAAGTAAGGCTGGAGGAGTAGACTGTACGGAAGAAGGATGTTGTCAGTCTCTGTGGATATGAAAAGTAATCAAACCAAAGAACTGCTCTTTAGGGTGGGAGATTTGATAGAGCCTGAAAATAAATCATGGATGCAGTACTTATGGGTATTTCTCAGTAAAACGTGCAGCCATCCCAGACACACACTGTGCTGTCCCGCCCAGTTGCTTGTGAAGTTCGCCATATTATGGAGCTCTGGCCAATGAAACTAAACAAATGCAGGTCACTTTCAGATCCAGCTCATGGAAACCTTGGGTGTACTTGTCTTAATGCTCTTTGGAACTTTTCACTATCTTGGACAAATACTGTTGAAGATGTCAGAGCTACTCCTGGAAACACAGGCAACCAGAGAGGCCGTGTTTAGAAAAGATAGCTATCAACTAAAACACTCATATTGTTAAAGAAAAAGAAATCAATAATTTTTTAAGAGGCACATATTTGAACCCTCTTCTCTTCTACAAAGTAGTTTATCTTTACTAATCAAAGGGGGTAGGGGGAACACATATTAATAGGGTTTCTTGCCTGTAACAGACATCATTGCCCACTTTGCCTTACCTACAGCCAACTCTATATAGATTTACTAGTGTTCACTAAATTAGATTAAGATTATGAAGAACAAGTGGAAACGCTCCATTTAAAAATAAACAACATTTCCAGGGTGATAGGAGACTGTGTTTTCACCAAATGGATAAGTGATTACCTCTAATCTCCTATGATCTTTTAAAGATTTATTTTTATCACTTTTCCTTGGGAGAAGTAAGGCATATGATGTCCCTTCTTAACTGTGGAAGGCCATGATCACAATAAAGTGACATGAGGTAGTTTGCCAGGCTGGGTCTCAAGGAGGAACATTTGCTCTTGGAGCCACTCCTCTGCTACAGCAGGCCAAGAGAAGCTGTTTGGCTCCAATAGGCACTTCCTTTGAGTAGCCTGTGGTAAGCCTGAGAAGACAAAGTCCAACCCGAGAGGGCAGAGTCAGCAGCTCAGGGCAGAACCATGAGCTGAGAAAAACAACCCTCAAGCAGGAGAACTTTGTTTTTACCTAGGAACACACTGGCTTCATCATTTCAATGGAGCCATCCTTCCTCTGTGCTTCCTGGTTCAAACTCATTCTAATAATGGTGTTTAGAGTGGGTATCCTGTGATATCTCACCTCTGTGTGTCTGGGCAGATGATTTTAGCTCACAAGTTTATGATTGACAGAAACAATACTACAGAAGATACATGCAAACAGTCCTATTTAAAGAATCCCATCTGCACTGGGATCCGATTTAGATAAAAGGATGGTTAACTTGAGCTTGACAGTTCAATTGGATTAAATTAGAAGATTTTACATATGAGGAATATATTAATTATTGGGAATAAGCAAAGACTGCAGAAAATTTCATTCCATCATATAGTTCCCAAAGTATCTTTTTAAAATTTTTTTATTATTTATTCAATTGTGTATGTGTATGTGTGTGTGTGCGTATGCGTGCATGTGTGTGTAGAACCACGGACGAATTCGGGAACCACCATGGACACCTCCTCCTTGTTTACTCTGTTCGGGGATTCACAGGCTCCGCCCTACCAGGACCAGAAACGCAGGCTGCCCCCGCTTCCGCCTGGCGTCTATACATGGGGTCTAGGATCTGAACTCAGGACCTTCCGCCTGCAAGGCAGAGGCTTAACTCCTGAGCCATCTCTCCAGCCCCAATATCTCTTTTTTTTAATCAAGTTTTAAATTTATTTCTTCCACTAATACAAAGTTGATAAGTACCCCATTCCCTCCCTCCCTTTACCCCTCCCTGGGTGCCCTTGTTCCCTCCCCCCTTTTCCTTTTCCTTTTCCTCCTATCCCTCCCTTTCTCCCAGTGCTCCCTCCTCCCCATTCCTGGAGCATCTTTTAGTGTGCATGTCAAACTTCCCTCTGGGTCCTCTTCTCTGATGAGGTGTAAGGACTCAGTGGCATTGCCTAGAGCTCTTTTTTTTTGTGTTCCCCTTTAGTATAGGAACACTATTGTGGCTGTTAATCCCTTGCCTCTAAGGATCGTAGTGCCTGTGATCCGTGCTAGACTTTGGGGTTCAATGATATGTTGGTAATTGCGCAAGTCCTGCAAAGTCCTATTATGATTGCTTCGGCCCTAACTTGCATGGAGTATCTTGCATATCGTTGCTCCTTCCCATCTTTAGGTTCTTACAATCTTACCGCCCCCCTCTTCCGCAAATTTCTCTGCAAATTTCTCTGAGCTTTAGGATGGAGAGAGATTAGACTGCCTGGTTCCAGGTGGTTGATGTAGTCTCTTATTTTCTGAATTATGGTTTGTTGATTTTTTTTATTTGCTGCTTCTGCACCATCCTTGGCTTCATCCTGATGGGTATTGGATGTCATCTTCTGGGTGTCACATACTGCCCTTTTAAGGTGCCCGCAAGACTCTCTCCAGCCACAGGTAGGACCTGTAGGGGCTCCTCCTGGCATTGAGATTTGTGCTTACAATGTATGTGTTGCTATGCCACTTCTTGCTGGGGCTGAGAGTTGTCTTGGGATTGTTGTACTTGAATGATGAACAAAATTACCCTAGCCAAGGTCTGTGTCTACTGCCTGCAGTGCCCAGCTGCTTTCAGCCCCCACATGTATTGTTATCTTGAGTGCTTGAATTTTTCTAGTTGAAATACGAGGTACTGTGGAGCTAAGCAAAATAAAAATGAAACTGAAACAAGACGGTTTTGCCCCTGCCTTGTTGTGATCTCTTCAATTCCTACCTGCTTAGCAGCATCTGGGAACCCGATAAAATAGTTGTTCATCTCACTAAGTTTTACAGTTTGTTTGTAGATGTTATGTTTTCAATCATGGTTTGTTCTGCAATATACTAAATTTTGGAATATTGTAAGCAAGGACTTTAGAAACATTATTAAAGTCACAATCTTTGGGTCATTCTTTTGTTACCAGTCCACTAATTCTAGATTACTGGATGACTTGTCACTAGCATCATCATCCTAACTAATTACTTTGCTAATTAATTGGCCAAGTTATTTTAAGTGAGTGCCTGGCTGCCAAAAGCATGTTTGTCTTAAATACATAAGGTGAATAACATGGTAAAATATACCACTGATGTGTTTGTTAAATTGTTAGTGATATCTATCTATCTGTCTGTCTGTCTATCTATCAATCTATCTATCTATCTATCTATCTATCTATCTATCTATCTATCTATCTATCTATCTATCTATCTATCTATCTACAGAGAAAGGAAAGAGAAAATAGAGAGAAGAGACAGAAGACAAGAAAGAGGAATAAGAGAGAGAGAAAGGGAGAGATGGAAAAGAGGAAAGAAGGGAGAGTGACAAAAGAAGGAAGGAAGGAAGAAGGGAGAGTCAAAGAGAGAGAGAGAGAGAGAGAGAGAGAGAGAGAGAGAGAGAGAGAGAGAGAGAGAGGAGATTCCATTGAGGATGAGAAGATACATCACAGGTGAATACTTACAGTAACAAAAAAAGGTAGAGAATCCAGAAGACCTATATTATTATTCATGAATTTGTGGTTCTGATACTTGCTAGCTCCACATCTTTGAAATTCTAAGATTTTTTTTTTGAGGCTACACACTAGTCAGTTCAAGATTTAAATAAGATAATAATAAAATTTTCTTAAAATATCTAATGAAAAAAATCAAAGGAAGTTACCTGGCTAACTTCTACTACTTTGAATTTTATATATGGCATTTAGAAAAAAACATTTTGTAAAAGCTACCTATTCATTGTTAGATTTGAAATTTATCACTTTGCTCCTAAGAATTTTCAAGGGCAGACAGGAATTGAGCAGACAGACATAAAGGCAATTAATCATCCTTGTGTTGACTTTGCAACTGTTGAGATTTATTGTGCAGCATTTGCTTGAGAGAATGAGGATTCAGGTTCAACAGGAAATCATTTTTACAAACAACGTCATTTTCTCTTAGAGCCTCAGATTGGCTTTTCCTGTGGAAAGCACAAAGGACTCCACCGCCTCCATCAGTGTGGCAAAACGGGTGAGGCAGGCCAAGAAGAATCTCAGATTAAAAAAGAAAAGACCATGCCATTAACTATATATCAATCAACTGTACAAATTATTTTCTGTTTTCAGCTTCTTCTGAGACAGTATAAATATTGTACACTTTTTCAAGGGAGTAAATCAAAAATAAGAATGATGAATATCATTTCATGAAGATAGGTGGATGTTTACTAGTGTATCAGTATTCAACTATGTCCTAAGAACTATTGTTTATGGTTTATTTTCCTTCTCTTTGTAGACTAGAACCTGTCTATTCTTACCCTAGGGGTTCCCCTTGTTGCTTAGATCAACTTGGTAATTAAATAGTTTTGGTGTGATTTCTATGCATTTCAAGGGAAAGGTAGTCGTGTGTGTGTGTGTGTGTGTGTGTGTGTGTGTGTGTGTGTGTGTGTGAAATCCAGAAAGATATTTCCTCAGAGACAAAGCTGAAGTTGCTATATCAAGACCCACAATGGAGTATGGATAGCTCACTCTTCTCTGGACCAATGCAAGCACTCAGGTGCCAGGAGCCTGACTGTGTCCATCGCATGGTTAGGTATTTTCCTCCTACTCTAAATTCTAATCAGTGTGCAATGTCTGAGCATAATAAGACATGCCTCGGTGCAGCTCCTTCTCTAGTGGGAGATTCTCCTTGAGTCAAAGCTAATTTAACTTACAATATTTAGAGCTTCTGTTGAAATTGTACATGAGGGACCTGTTTGCAAGAGGAATAGAAAAAAACTTCAACAGAAAGTACCTTAAACTCAAGGAAGATAGCTGCAAGACACACTATCATGTTCAGGGACACAGAGAGAGACCAATATAGAGGGTGAGAGACCAATATAGGGGATAATGTTAACTCTGACTCATTCTCAAGTATCAAAAGCTCATTTTCAACTAGCTTGAGCAAATGAGGGCAATTATTGAAAAATCTGAAAGATTATGTATATAAAAGGTCTGAATATCTGATTTTGAGTATGGACTGAAAATCAAATAGTATAATTAGCATATATTTATCCTAACTCTTGTGTTCTGACTCTATTAAATGGCTTTTTTTCTGATCATGTCATACATTGTTTATGGCTGGTAAAGAAAAAAACTTTTTGAAAATATATTCATATTGTACTTTTTACATTATTATTTCTGCTCAATATAGTATTTTAGAATCATAAATCAGTTGAGATTCCTCTTTCTAAGGTTTCTTGCACCTTCCATGCGGCTGAACAGTGATGGTACTTCTACTTGGCTCTCAGTATCATCATCTCCACAGCTGATGAATGAGAATTTTTTTCAAAAAAAACTTATACTTTGGTACTTAAGTACATAAACATAATGCATTTATGCATTTTTACCTCTTGAATGCCCAATCCCATTTTCCCCTTTTATCCCACCTAAACATTTCTCCTTTCCAGCTATTTCCCTTTCGGCTTTCACATTTTTTTGCATGTGTAACCTACTGGGTTTCCTCTGGAACATCTGGACTGACAAGTGTCGGAGTACTTGCCATAGCACGGATGACTTACCAGTGGATAAATTGCTGAGTAAAGAAGTTCTCTTTCTCCTATCTGGCATTAGTCTTAAATAGTCACTCAGGGAAGAATAGTGTTCCTTGAGATCTTCACTTATCCATGGTGAAATGTCGATAGACCAACTATCATGCAGATCTTGTGGGAGTGATGACAACTTCTTAAAATATGTTTACCCCTGTCTTCTATGGAATCTCATGCTTCTTTCTTATGCCTCCTGGTTTCTTCTTGGTCAGTTATACCACCTCTTCCTTTTATTATAGCTGTTACATGTTGAAATGGTTCAAGATGACTCTTCTATCTCTGTATATGGAGGTAGGTTGAAAGTTATATGATAAAAATACAGGCTTCTGTTTGGTGTGTATTCTTGTTCATATATGATCACATTGAGATATAGTAGCTGTCTTTTATAGAGTTTTATGTCAAGGAACTAAAGGTCCAACAACCTGTGAGTCACTTAATTTTGCCCCAAACTACTTGACCTTGGAGATGGACTGTTTCATAGATGATTCTTCAATGGAGACTTCAGCCTTATGAATCATTGTGAATGACAAGGACTTAGTATCTCAAATTAACTACAGGCCTTATAGGAAGTTTATATGGAGCAATAGAAAACTACTGTTGTCATCTATCTAAGATCTGCATATCTGAATTCAATCAATAAGAATAGAAAAATGCAAAAAAAAATCCTGATCTTTATTGAGCATGTAATGATATTATTTTTCCCTAAATAATATAGGATAATAATGACTTATGTCAAATTTCATTTTACTAGGTAATAGATGTAGTTTGGAGGTGGTGTAAAGTTAATAGGAAGATGTGTGAGAAATAGTGCTCACTTTCATGTAAAGGATTCAATGGATCGTGGATTCTGACATTAGTGAGAGAGTCTGCTATCCCAAGGACATCTCATGAACACCAACTGATGATTATATAATATTTGAAGTTATTACTATAATCTCATTTGTAGCTTTCTCAAAATTAGAAACCTTAGTTTTACTGCTTGTTCTGTTTTGCTTTGACATTGAGCATTATCATACCTAAAACAGAACTTGAATTTTATTCTAGTCAATGACAGCAAATGACACAAAACAGAAAAGCAATGAAAATGTTATTCTTTACTTTCTCTCAACTCTTCCCTTATCCAAATCAATGGCAAGTTTTTTTTTACTTCTCCTTTCAAAGTATATTTTAATTTTCCATTCTCTCCATGTCCTTCATCCAAGTCTTCAATACTCTATAAGCATACTTTATGTACTGCAATTGATTGGAAGCAGCTGTGAATACTGACAGTAAAGTTTCAGGAATTTGGCAAGCTGGTCAGCTAACATAGCTGAACCTATGTTAGCCATGGTGGGCTATAGAAATTGTCAAATGTACTTTTCCTCTTCCTTAACCCTTCGTAAGCTGTTAAATCCTCAGCAGAAGACCCTTGACTCTGTTATATATCAACTAGCTATTCCTGCATGTATTTATGAATTCTGCACCCGGTTCCCTTTTGTATCATCACAACAGTCATGGTAATGATTTCCAAAGAAGTCAGATTACATGAGTTTACTGCTTAAACTCTCCAGTGTCTTCCCATTATACTTCTGCGGTGGCATTGCCTGAGGTTAGGTTGCCTTGTGGTTTCTAGCCCATCTCTGCTTGTCCTTGTGAATTCCAGTGTATCCTTCTTTCATCCCTGTTTGATGCTCATTTTTTTTCTTCTGAAATGCCTGCCTGGTGACCTCAGAACCAGAACTAGACAAAGAAGCAGCAGTTAAGCAAGCTGTTCTCCCAGCTCCCACAGTTGTGTTCAGATCCCCTGTGTCCTTGCTGGTCGTTCCTAGTTGCTAATTGAAACTTCCCTGGTGCAGCACAGAAAGCAAACCAAACTCTCCAGCTTAGAGACTGAGTTTCAATTGTCAGAGCTTCCATTTGTCACCTTGTGGCAGACCACTGTCCCTGGCTACCTCCTAGAGTCACATTGGCCTTTGGCATACTAAACAATCTGGGTTGTGAAAAATTTAGTTTTCCTGTCATTTCTCCATTTGCCTGATAGGAACAACTCCCTTTTCCTTAAGTTTTGAGTGCACATGCTATTTTCTACAGGGATATTTACTAGAAGCCCCAATGTTCAGCTTGAATTGAAATTAATTGCAATTTTTCTTTCTGTAAGTCCTTGGTCATTCTGTACTATTCCTCTTTCATTTATTTTATTACATCTTCCTTCAGTAACATCACAGCAGAGACTGTTAATGTTCAATGTACATTAGTAATTTTTGTAGAGCTGTTTTGTGGTGTACACCAAACACAGTAGAAGTTATTTTTGATAGAATTCTTCCTTGGAGAATATTATGCTTCTTAGTACATGTGGCTTGGTAAGTTCTTGGTTTAAAATAAGATGAAGATAGAGAGAGTTGAATTAGAGAAGCAGAAAGAAAATCCAACACTCTGTTCTACTGTGCACATACTCTGAGATTCCTTATTGAGTTTTCCTAAAGTTTGATTACTTGTGAAAACTGACTGAAAGTAAACATCGTCCCCCAATCTCAGAGAAGACTCAGTTTTTCATCCATGGTAACTTAAAAGCAAAACAAAATTTAGAGGTGTTAGAGCTCAAAGTCCTAGGGAATCCCAGGAGTGTGAGCTTCTTAATGCAAAGTCATATATAGTTGCACAAAGCAAAGTACTAGTGATGACTTGCAGTTAACTCCTGCAAAAGAGCTCAAGTTAGCATCTTCATCTCAGAAAACAGGAAGCACCTTAGTTTAATAGAATGTTAACCTTGGGTCCAATTTGGATTCACATATTCTTACCCTTTAGGAATCATCAGGCTTTCAATTTCTTTATAATCTTTGGGTCTAGTTTCCTTATCTGGATTTTAGGAGTAATGATATCAACTGCTATCCATAGATTTAGTATGATGAGTGAATAAACAGAAATAGTTAAAACACTAAGGGTAATAATGCTTAACACATCATCATCAATTAACTTTAGTATATTTGAATTTTGATTATTCTAAGTTCCTTTTCTTCTCTAATCAGAAAATGTTTATCTTGAATTCTGATGTATCAAGTAGTGCATATCTATCTGTTTAATCCAGTTCTGTTTCTATAATGGCAAGATAACTGTTAAATTCTGGTTTAATATCAACTTTATACTTATGATTAATATTTATTTTTAAAAAATGTTAATTAATATTTATTTTTAAAAAATTAAAAAATTTAAAGCCATGGCAGTTTTTATTTCTGAGAAAAATGATTGTTCTTGTATGTGATGACAAATTCAGAAACTAAAAAAGGCCATTCTGTAGTATATAAGATTACTTCCAGTGCTGGTTGCTCATATCTTCATTTCTATCCTTTGTGTAGGAAATGATGATTAATTTCTCAAAGAGCTTGTGTTTTGCAAGTGTTCATGACCGCAAATCGCATACTTTGCTCCCTTGACTCAAACAATGGCTGGTTGACTTCGAAGACACAACCCATGTCATACATTACTGGGGAATGTTGCGAGGAAAAACAGCCCTCAAAGGTCTCAGGGATCTTTCTTCACACACACAGAAGCTTGAAATCAAAATAAGATTCGTGCTACTCAGCATTAAATTCCAATCATTTTTTAGATGAGCCTTTTCTTTAGATGACTGAAAAAATTGTAAGTTTTGAAAAAAACTTGAAAAGCTAAGGCATATCCACTTAGAATACTGATAGTTATATATTGCAATTTAATTGCCTCTGATGGGTTTAGTGGTAATACTGCAAAGAGGAAATTCAAAATAGAAGCTAATCATAGTGTGCTAGACTAAATTTTTTCTCGCAAGAGTGTCTGTATAAGGCAACAAACAGCATTACATCATCTGCAACATCATCTGAGCTATTTTTTACAATTACTGTAGAAAAAATATTCATGCTAATGGGTAATTCTAATTCCTTAATTTCCCCTCCCTTGAAAATGAAAAATTGCATACTCATTGTAATAATTTTAGAAAATACTGGCAAATATTATCGGCAATTTCATTTTGTATCTATGATGAATTCAGTGTTTGTATTCCTTGTCTGTTTGTGCTTGTGAAAGAATTCTGTATATCTATGTGTCTTACTTTCTCATATTTAGCATTCTACTGTGTGGTGGAAGTGTGTGAAACAAAAATATATACAAGTGATACATACAAATATGTATAATTGCTTATGTAATTTTAAAAACATTATTTGAATAGCTGTGTTTACTAGGAATATTGTTTCACAAGATATTTGGCATCTTGGACTTGCTATTCCAATATATCTGAATTCATATTAAGACTTTGCAAAGTATTAGGTATATGATTTTTGAAAAATTATCTACTTCTTGGAAATACTGATGGTTCAGCTCTATTCACTGCCTGATAGTCGCTGGCCTGTTGCAGGTGCTTCACCTATATTAAATAAATTTTCTTCTTTTGACAAATGAAAAGTCTGAGTGATAGGGAGATTAGTAATTGCTTGAAGATTTAGAGTTAGAAAATGGGAAACTGGGATTAAAGTTTGGGTTGCTGGCCACCATAACCATTGCTCTCAGCAATTCTATCAGAGCATCACATAGCATTAACATTATACAGTATTTATCATGAGTTTGGTACCTGAAAAATAATTTTCTAAATTCCACATTCCTTGCCATTTTTAGTTTGTAGTTCAGTGCCATGAAATAAATACACACTGTTGTATAGTCATCATCATCCACCTCCAGAATTCTTTTTATCTTGGAAAACTACAATTTCATATAAATAATAGCATACAAAATTTAACTAGCCCCTGCTGTTTCAAAACCCATTCTATGACCCCATTTTCTGTCTCCATGAACTCAGGAGTTTTAGACAAGTAAACTTACACAGTGCTAGTCCTTTTTTGACTCGACTGTTCCGCTCAGCATCATGACCTCAAAGCTCTTTCGTGTGTTAACATAGCTTCCTTTAAACAGCTGGATGATGCTCCACTGCATGTATACACCACATTTTTAAATTTTAGAGCAGATGTCTTCTTTTAATAGTCATTTGAGTTTTGTTCAGATTTTGACTTTGTGACCAACACCACACTAAAGTTTGAATGTTAGTGCATAAATGTGGATCATGTAGTGCTTTTATTGCAAGCCTTTATTTGTATGCTTGTATATAGTGTGCATGGCATGTGTACACATGCATGTATGCACGCATACTGTGCCTATGGAGAGACTAGGGGAAGACATCAGGTATCCTGTTTTATCAGGATCTCTCACTGAGCCTGGAACTAAGTTGGCCAAGCCCAACATCACCCTGTGTATGCTCTGGAGATACAGGCACTCATGGCCAGGACCAGTTTTTTACATGGGCACTGGAATCCAAACTCAGTTCTTTAAGCTGTGCAGTAAAAGCCAGTGAGTCCCCTTTATTGTTAATGTATTTTAAGGAACTGCTATATTGTTTCTTGCTGTGCATCCTCAACAGCAAAACACAAGCCAGAGTTCCAATTTCTCTGTTTCCCTGCAAACACTTATACTTACTTTTTTTCTTTTTAGTCAAGTAAAATGTGGTTTTTCATTATGGTTTTTCTTCCCTATCCTGTGCACCTTTCTATGTTATTATTGGTGGTTTATTCATCTTCTCTGGGGAAATAACCCTGCAATTCCTTTTTCTATTTTTAGTCATGCTATTTATTTATTTGGTTATTGAATGACTGGAGTTCTTTTTATATATTCTCAGTATTTCCCCTTATCACATATATAATAGCCAGTTATATTCTTCTGCTCCATTCAGTGCTTTTTTCTTTATTGACTACTTATATCTATGATTCATAGATATTTATAATTTTGATATATTCTAATATATATTTCTCATTTTGTTTTCCTATGTCATATCTAAGTAATTATAACAAATATATTATTAGCATTTCCTTTGTTTTATTCTAAGAGCTTTAGTCTTGGTTCTTATTTTTAGAAGCAAATTCATTTTTTGATGCTTTCTTAAATTCCACTGTATTATTTATTTTTGTATAGCTTATTACTTGTATATAGAAACAACAAAATTTTAAATACTGTTTTTTTGTTATAACAATTTGCTGAACTTATTTATTATTGATATATGCTCTTGAAATATTGATATATGCTCTTGAAAGTGAAATATTGAGCCCCTAGTCTGAAGATTTTTATGACTTCTTGTAATTTACACTAAATAATTTTCAAAAGATTATTAACATTTTTGAGTAAAATATATAATCTTGGTTCTCATGTGTGAGAGGTGATTCATTTTATTCATATGATGGATTCAGATGCATTTTGTAGCAAAATCAGGAGAAAATCAAATTAGCAGAAATTTGTATGAAGTAATGGGATGCTGAGATGAACAGGAAATGGAAACAAGGTGAAGTGGTGAAGAAGCTCATTAAAATCACCAGAGACAGGACAACATTGACACATCCATTAGTTACCAACACTTTATAGAGTAGTGCACTTTAGCATCAAGATGTTGAAGTGCATTAGGATATGATAACACAGGAAAAGTGTCACGGATGATGCAGTTTTAACTGAAACGTGAAAGATTTTTCTCATAAATTCTACCACTTCTCAATTTTGATGGCAATTCTCTCACTTTCATGTCTTGGAATTAAGTATCATTTCAACTGGACTAGTTCGTATAATAGAAAAATAGATATGTTACTATTTACTTAATTTGCATTTATTTGGTTACTTGGTTATTTGGTATTTGGTATTTGGATACTTGGTTATTTGGTATAAGAATGATGAATGATTTCAGAGAACAGACTTTAAGATAGAAACTAAATTCAGAAATTGTTGTATATCATTTATGTTTCCTTTTGTGAAAGGCATTAAGAGGCATGAATGTAGACAAGAATTGCCTTGCATAGCACTGCAAATGTGTTCACAGTTAAGTGGACGAAATAGTCTTAAGTAACATCAGATGTGTTAAAGTACAGATATCATACACCCACCTGAAACCAAGGTTTGAAAAACAAAACAGAATAATGCCAATTCAATGCCTTTGACATTCTTTCCTCATAATTAGGATTTTTTTCCTTTTAAGACTATAACACATTTTGACAAGTGTGCTCAATGTAGAATTAGATATAGACTATCCAGTGTTCAATGCAAGAAAAACCTTTATAAGCTCATTTTCCAAAATGTCTGTAACACAGTCCTGTTGATGGTATATACTTATGTATTTTTTTTTTAAATTTTTGTTTATTTATTTATTCAATTGTGCGTGTGTGGGGGTGTGTGTAGAACTACGGGTGAATTCGGGAACCACCATGGACCGCCTCCACCTCCTCCTTGTTTACTCTGCCCCGGGATTCACAGGCTCTGCCCTACCAAGACCAGAAACGCAGGCCGCCCCTGCTTCCGCCCCTGCTTCCGCCCGGCGTCTATACATGGGGTCTAGGATCCGAACTCAGGACCTTCTGCCTGCAAGGCAGAGGCTTAACCCTTGAGCCACCTCTCCAGCCCCGGTATATTCTTATGTATTCTAAGTGTGTTAAAGAAATAGTTTTCTATTTTGTGAAAATTTTACCTTTGCCAATTCTAACATATCAGTTTTGAGCCTGTTTATTAGAAAGAAAATGGTCACCACATTTTTAAGTTAGGTATTATAAATATCAAATACATAGATGATGAAGATCTTCATATTATATATTTTGGGTTGTTTTTACTAGCCTCTTTTCCCTTACTTAGACCTATCAAGCCATTGGAGTGTTATGAGAAAACAGTGGCTTTCTCTTTACAACTTTCAGATTAGAATACCAAAAAGGCCTCCAAAATAAGGTCTTGACCTCTGATCCCTTAAGATTATTACTGGGACGCTCTAAGGAAGGCAATAGCTGGGCTCTTGATGTAATCTGCTCCAGAGGAGCCTTGTTGAGAAGGCTGGAGTCAGTATGTGTGAGAGTAGCATTATAGAGACCCTTTCCAGGAGGGCACAGAAATGGCTAAGAGAGATGGATGTTCAGAAGAGAGACACTGGCATGTGTTTGTTTCTGACAACTGGGAGTTGTAGAACTGGAGTCAACATATGAGTCCATGAAGTCAGACTCTAATGCTTTAGAGCAAGTCTTCTCAAAAGGTTAGGATTTGGATCTATACTGAAAAACTTCTTTATGTCTTATATTTGCTCCCAAATATGCTTCCCTAACCAGCAGAGCAGAAAATTTGACTTCTGTTTAGCCTTTGTCAAATTCTCCAACCAGGCCCTACCTGGAGTGGTCCTTTGCTTCCACTATGAAGTGCTGCCAAACCAGGCCTGCGGGGGAGGTTCTGCTATCTATAGTGATGCTGGCTGAATCCTTGTAGTGACAAATCTCAGAATCAATTATTTTTACTTGTTCCTTTTTGTGTACAATATTTCAGAAAGTTTATTTTACTGTAATATACTTTATTTTAAGTCTAGATATTACCAGGTGAAAATCTTTAGTGAAAGTGAAAAGTGAAAGGAGACAATTAGTGAAAATCTCTGAATCAATAAGTTTTGCTTCGTCCTATTGATGTACGCAGTTTCAGAAAGTTTTTTTTTTTTTTCAAGTCTAGGTAGTTCCTGGTGAAAACATAAAGACTGGAAGGACCCTAACTTGACAAAGGATCAACCTGGAAAAACTGAGTTTCATTTATTTGTTTACTTTTGCGAAAGAGTTTGGCTATTTCCTCCTGGCCTGGCTTAGCACTCCCTATGCAGACAACACTAGCTTCAAACCCCCAACGGTTCTCCTTCCTCTGCCTCCAAGTTCTGCCTTCCAGGTGTGAGACACCACTCCAAAACTCAAATGGGACTAAATTTTTACAGTTGCAAGAGTAAATTTCCTTAAAACAGACAGAGGTAACAGTCACTGACCTTCTATTCAAAGGTTTATAGAATATATTTGCTCTTTTTCACTATTGTTCCAACTGGTATAAAATGCATAGCTCCCAAAAATCATATGCTGAATAAACTATTAATTATGTTAGATATAATTGAACCTGTCACTTATTTGTAACAAACAAATAAAAGATGCCATGTGCTCTTCATGAGTCGATTCATTCAACATATATTTCCTGAGAATTTACTATACTCTGGATGGTTACAAAAATAAGATATCACAGATGCACAGCCTCAGTAGAAAACACACTTTTCTCTCATTATACACGTGTGATACAGAATGCGTGATAGTGTTATTTTTGTCAGAAGTTTATTACTTGAGACCTCATTTTTATTGGAAGAGGGTTGCTAGGGGCGGCTCTTATGTTCAAATGGACTACTACAGTTCTACTCCTGAATTCCCAGGAATATCCAATACTTATAATATTTGGAAAATGAACCTTCCTTTTAGGACATGTCTCTGTAGTTACACATGTAAGAAGTTTTCTGAATCTTTGGGCTCTGAATCTTTTAGTAAAGTAACTAAGCACTTAGTTTGGCAGCTGGTTCAACTCATAATCTTCCTGAAAATGGATTGAAGTTACCACTGTAGTTAATCAGTGGTACCAGTCTAAAATAGTAAGGAGGCAGATATGTAATTTGCATGAAAGCTGCTAAAGCAGATGTTTTAAAATGCAGTTTATTTCTTATAGAGCAGCGAGATGCTTCTATGGGAGACTTGAGACTTGCTTCCCTCTTCCTGGGCATTTGCTTCATCACATGTTGTGGGCAATCTTTATTGCGAATGCTTTCATTTTCTTCTCTCAGGGCTTTGGTTGTGTAAGTGTGCTTCATGTATATGAGTACTGAATGTATGTCCTATGCTATGCCAAATTCCAAGGAAATACAAGTGAGAAGGACATGGCTAAAACTATTTGCAAAGAGCTTAGGATAATTAACAGAAGGGGAAAAATAAGTAGTTCTGTAGACACTTAGATTGTTTCAGAGTTTACACATTCTTGCTGGGTATCCTTGAGTCTCTTTCCCCGTAGTCACCCAACTTGCTCTCCTCCACCCTAGTATTCCTCTTCTGTCGGTGTCATCCGCCTCTCAAATACTCCTCTCTTCGGCATTTATGCTGAGTGAATTCTATTACCTCTTCTTCCCTCACTGCACAAAGATCTTTTCCTTCCTATTCATGGTCATCTTTCCATCACATTAGACATGCACACATACACATAGATGCATGGATATATGCAAGTGCTCTACACATAGAAACATACACACATACTGTATATATAAATACCACATATACATACATCCCATACACGCATGCATCCACACATATATACATATACATACCACTTATACATACATGTATATACATATATACATTCATATATCTATGTATACATTTATATATATACAAACACAGAAATCTAAAGTCAATCTGTGAGAGAAAACATGATTTATTTTTCTGAATCTGCCTTATTTCACTTCATTTAATGATCTCCAGTACCCATTTCCTTGCAAATGCCATGATTTCAAATATCCCCATGTTCTGATGACTTTTTAATGCTATTTTAAAAAGTATTGATGTATAAATTTCATTTCATTTGTTTGTTGAAGGTATATACAGGTAGCAATGGATTCTATATTCACTTATTTAATTATGTAGATAATTTCACATGAAGTAAGCAAAAATCATTTCTTCTATGAAAAACAATAATTTTTATTCTATCTTGATGCATAAGCTTTGAATATCTTTTCAATTTCTTGCTGTGCTAGTTAGAAGATTTAGTGGTATAATAGTGAATGAAAACAATGAAGAGCTGGCATTAGAACATCTACTTATTACAGGATGAAGAATAATATCTCTACAGTTATAATTTTTGAAAATATTATTTATCAGATTAAGAATAATTTGTTCTGGTTTTAATCTTGGAACAGTCTAGACATTTTGAGCTGAAAAGTTTGCAATAATGTGCTTGCAAAATGCTGTGTGTAAGTAATGCTGTGCTTACAAAATTGCTGGCAGTCCAGGGGAGACTGCATTCAGGACTCTAACACTGGTGCTATTGACTTTAGAAAACACTGCAGCGTGTATAATGCAGGAGTCTGGAGACTGCTGCTGTTGTACCTCATGCTGTTCATGTCTCCAAAGTCTTCCTTTCCAGATATGGCGCCAGCACGAATGGTTTTTTCTTACATGTTTTTCCTCCCATATCTCCACTGAGTGCTTCTAATTGGCAGAAGCAAATTTATAGGCTGCAAGCAAGCTTAAAACGCCCAATTCTGTAGGAGAGAAGAATGCAAAAGGAAGCGTGATCTGTGGTGGGTAAGCCACATTGACTTAGACTTGAAATCCAGAACAGCAGCCTACTTTGATGTCTTAGCATTCCTTCGTATACCTCTTTTCCATTCTAAATCACATAGCAAAGCAACAGCCAAACACTCCTGACTGGACAGTTAAGCTTTGCCAGCAACTGGGAAGATGCATTGAACCTTTCCTATTTTTGTCTGTGGTAGATAATATTCTTTATTTAGGTAGTTTACTATTGCACTAACTTCATATCTTTAATAGGAATAATAAATTATAGAGTTAAATGTCATCAACATTTATCAATGCATTAGGTATAATGTAAATGTACTGGAGAGAATGAAAAAGCAGGTAGCTACTTTTGTCTTTATTTTCATATCCATTTCATATCCATTTATCCAGTTGAGTTACCCAGTTGAGTTCTATGCCTTCTTTTCCTTGCTTCTCAACCCCTATACCATTTTTAATCATTATTTAATACCTTAGGGGGCTTAAGTTATTTCTTTTAATGTATGTCAGTTCTTCTTTGTGATCTGAAACTTTTGTGAATTTTATTGGAATTGAAAAATACTCCTTTTTGAAATATCAGTTCAGTGAAGTTACCACTTTGCATGAGAAAGTCATCACATTTCTAAAATCCCCAAGCTAACCAACACCTCTATACCAGAAACAAAAATTGCAAAGCTTATTAAGTGTGATACTATAGCTCTACCTTTTGTTTTCAAGTTATTATGTCGATGAATTTATCATAACTTGGTAAGTCATCAAAGCAAATTTCCATATTAGACCTTTAGAGCTAGCTGTTTTGGTGAGTTAAGAAACAAACCTGCTGATATGCTTAATTAATTCCACAGTCAGATGCAGCATGTTGTAGTCTATCTAGCAGGATGATAATAAAGTGCTCACTAAATCCATAGCCGTGAGTGGTGAAGCATGGTAGGTAGTTTGCCATGGTTAATCTTCATTTGCTAGCTTGACTGGATTTAAAATTGCCTAAAAGATTGGTCAGACATATCTGGCAATGTCTGTCAGAGGCTGGTTCCAAGCAGGATTGACCAAATAGGAAGATGCAATCTGAATGTGGCATCCCCATGCCATGAGCTGGGATCCAGGATATAACAAAAGGAGAAAGCTAGGTGAGGGATGATATTCTCCAGTGTGTCCTGTCTTTCAGGAAGGATGATCACTTCTTCTTCCATATGTTCTGCCCAAGCTATTGTAGACTGAATATTCTGAAGCCATAGTCAAAATAAATCTTTCTCCCTTACAGTGTTTCTGTCAAGAATCAGTCACAGTGCCTCAGAAAAAAATAATTCATAGGCTAAACAAACCAATACCTGAAATACATTTATTGCAATAAGTATAAAATTCTATCCCCTTTTCTTCATTTGTACTTCCTTCCCCAGCCATGCAACAGGGAATCTTATCAGTAGACCCTTATGCATGATATTACAGTAATATGATACTCATCCTTAAGGAGCAAACTCCATCAAGCTTCAATAAAGCCCATGTATTCTTAATTAGTAGTGGAAAGGACACGTTTTCCTTGCCAATAAATGTAAACTGATTCTGATATTCTGTGTTCATTAAGAGGGGAAAGAGATGCTTTCATATATTTACTTTTGATACTATATATTCATGTTGTATATTGGTCAATTTTCTATCACATTGCAAAATACTTGACGTAGATCACATTGAAGGGGCAATGAGTTTGTTTGTTTGTTTGTTTGTTTGTTTATTTATTTATATTTTGGTTCAAAGTCTTTTTTTTGGGTGAATTTGAGTCCATTTATTGGAATATCATAACAGCTTTTATGTTAGAAGATTTTGGGACAGAGAATGCTGCACCTGTAGACAGACACATATTCTTCTAATCAGCAGAAATCACCTTTAGGATAAACATTCTTTAAGAATTTAACTCATTGTTTAAGGGTAAGACACAAAACAAATCCTTATCACATCTTTTTTTATACATTTTTTATTATTTCCGCTCATACAAACTTAATAGGTAGACCAGTTCCCTCCCTCCCTCCTCCTCCCCCCGAACCCCCTGCTTCCCCCTTCCCATCTCCCAGTGCCTCCCCCCCAATTCCCAGAGAGTCCTTTATTGTGTATGCCTGACTCTCCTCTGGGTCCTCCTCTCTGATGACGTACAAGGACCCAGTGGAATTTCCCTGAACCCTTTCTCGTGTTCTCCGTAAGCATAGGAACACTACTGTGGCTGTCAATCCCTTGCCTCCAAGGATCTTGGTGCCTTTAGCAGATGCTAGACTTTGCGATGTAGTTCATGATTATTTGTCTAGCCTGCTGCCATTGAGCATAGTGAGGTATAACATCATGGTGGGGAGCATGTGATAGAGAAAAACATGCTTCTCTCATGGTAGGTAGAAATTGAAAAATTAAGAAGAAATGACCCTTTTTCTTTCTATTAGGCCTATGTCCTTATGGGTCCACTATGACCCAAAAGTCTTATTAAGTTTTAAGCATCTGGCTTTCAGGGTACATTTAAGAACCAAATTGTTACATGTATGTGGTGCATTTTACCACACTGTAGTAGCTGGTTTGAACAAGGAGAAAATACTTAGAGCAGCAATAACCAAAGTTAAAGTCATAGAAAAATTAAGTTTATAAATATTGATGATTATTATCAAAAACTCATATATTCTCTCACAGGCTAACCAAATGAACTTCATAGGAACATAGTAACCACCAATTCAGTATCTTTGCAGCCTGTAAAGTCATACCGATACTGTGTAACTTCACTGAAGAGGCTGTACAGTTTTCATCATTGTGACATAAAGGGACACTTAACATGGCATTTTAAGTGTTCGTTCCATAGGTGAGCATATCATCTTTTTAAAAATTTTTTTATTATTTTTTATTCAGTTGTGCATACATGGTGTGTGCACGTGTGTGCATGTAGAACCACGGATGAATTCGGGAACTACCATGGACCGCCTCCACCTCCTCCTTGTTTAATCTGCCCCGGGATTCAGGCTCCGCCCTACCAGGGCTAGAAATGCAGGCTGCCCTCGCTTCCGCTTGGCGTCCATACGTGGGATCTAGGATCCGAACTCAGGACCTTCTACCTGCAAGGCAGAGGCTTAATCCCTGAGCCACCTCTCTAGCCCTGGTGAGCATATCATCTTAACAATTCTTCCAGCTGCTAAAAGGTTCTCTCCAACCATCTGCTGAAGTATTGGTAGTGACTCTTTGGAATCAACTGGCTTACTCTGAAGGAAGATTAGCTTCATAACCATATGAGTTACATCACATAAAACCCTTGTGGTCTGATGAATGAATTGGGCATCATTCATGTAAGCTAAGTAATGCTTCCTCAGTATAACTGAAACCACTTTCAGACAAAGACATATGTAGTGGAATATAAATAGCACTTGAGCAAACAGCTATGATTTTTCATTGTATGAAGTCAAATGGGCTCTCATTGTCATGAATCCAGTTTTTGTCTATCTTTCTTTCTCTTTTTGTTTGCTTAACCATACATGGATCAAAATCTGACAAATCCAGTTTCATTCGCTGGTACCGTAATAGATTCCCTACAAACTTAAGCATGTAAGATCAAACACATTTATTGCTTTAAGCTCCATGTGTGAGAATATTGGACACTGCAGTTAGGTGATCAATCCAGAGGCTCAGGAGTCTACAATGAAGGTGCCATTCAGATCAGCCCGTATTCTCTTCTGTAAGATCCCTTGGAGGAGAAGTCACTTAAAAACCATTGCAGGTGTCAGAAAAATTCATTCTTCTGTGATTCAATGACTTAGGCATCAGATTGTTTTGCAATTTTTGGCCAGAATTTTCCCTTAAAGTCTGTGATGTTTGTAGACATAAAGGCTCAAGTTCTAAACACTATGACCAAGTCTTTTAAATCCATAAAGGGAGATTTTAGCTTTTCTTCTGTAGAGCAAGACTGTTCATGTGTGTATGTATGTGGCAAGGGAGAGGCAGTGATCAAGAGCATAACTTCAAATAAATCTTCCATGTAACGTGATCCAAGCTTCTGATGAACTAGTAAAGTCATGTATATTTTTTGGTTTGTAGGTTTTAAGGGACAATTTGGCTTTTATTGAAATGATATATTTTAAGAATTGTATGGTGTCATTGATAATGTGTAATTAAATAGAATTGTCTGTTGTCTATATGTACACAAAAATATATAGGATAAGCAGTTATAATTTAAGTTATAATATATAGTAGAGAGAGAATAGGAACTTTTATTTGAACTAAATAGAGGGGGTTTCCTTTAAGATAGAATGACAAAAGGATATATTCATTTGTCCAACAAGCTTAACCAGTATCTGAGATTATCATGTGGCATTTCTATGACAAAGGGACCTAATTTTTTTCTTACATTTTTATAGAACTTTGGAAATAGAAGAATAGTAAAAATAAGCAACAAGTATTTTAGCTACCTTGATTATTATGAACTGAAGAAGGCAAACTACATGGAGTCTAAAATCCCTATTCACTGAAGAGTACAGAGGTAGAATTTTTTAAAGCAGACATAAAATGATATTGTTGATTTTCATTTACAAAAGTCCTTTTTCTTAGAAATATTTTCCTAATAGTAAGGAGAAAAATTCAGTATTTGGTAAGGTTTGTATTATTATATAGAGGAGACAGGAAAATCTTTCTACATTTGTAGATAATTCAATTATAGACAACTGAAGGCAAGCAAAGCCTTACATTATTTTTTCTAAGCTCTTTTTGACTTAATATTTGACCTGTTTATACTTGTTCACAATTTAATCCATATGCTGGGATAATATACTTGAAATCAGTAAATTGATTTGTAAGAATTGTTTGAAGCCTTAAAGCTCTTTGAATTCTCTTTAATCAGCCAAAATTTTCTTTCCTTTAGATTCTAAAGAGTATATTTTTGTCTAAATTAAATCAGCATAGCATAGTCCTAGTCACTTGGCTTAGCAAATAAGCCTCTGACGTGGTTCTGAGTTGAGTCTTGTAAATTCTTTTATTTCCCTTGCTTGTTTACCAGAGCAGACATTACATTTTATAAACTGCTCAGTAAAGCTAGTTTTAAAAACCTTTTTAGATTAATACAGAATGAGAGGCAACTTGTTAAGGAATAGGGGTTTTTTGAGTACAATAGACTCCTTTTGATGATAAAGAATGGAAACCCATAGGGAGTAAATGTGCTTCTAGGTCACACAGACTAGTTACTGCAAAAACTACAATGGGAATATGAGTCCTTTTACAGTGGTTTCATGAATACTGCCTATCATGACATGACCTGATTATTTCTCTCTATAACCTTCTCCCTTTTAAATTGAAAACCAGATATTTCAGCAGAGAAGCATACTTATTCTCAAATATGTGTGTGCTTTAATAGGTAGGTCAGATTGCTCTTTCATTGCAGCATTTGCATTTTTACATTAGATTGTATTATGTATTCATTGATCTTAAAGGGCAACTATAGTTTGTATAGTGCCTTCCTTTAAATTCTGAGAAACTTACCTTGTCCACATTTTGATAGAAATTCACTCATTATACTGCTAAAGCCTTTGGTTCTTACTGCATCTTGGGGGTGTATCTAACATGATCTGAGGAAAAAGAAGTATCATTGTGAGCTTCCAGAGTTCCGGAAGTTTGTTCTCTTTGGAGAAGTATGATTATAGAAAGGGAAGGTAGGCTAAGCAGCAGTGCCGCTTTCTAATTTCTTTTGATGTTTGTAAAACACCTAAGTTAAGAACCAGAACTTATTTAAGGAAGGAAGTAGTTCTAACTGGCTTCACAAGTGTAAGCAAAAGAGTAGACTAAGGAATAAGCGTTACTCCCACTGTGGAGCTGACTGGAAGGACTATTCTTATAAAAGTTTTTTTTTTTTTTTTTTAAATAAGAAGCAACATGCCTAGTACTCCTCATAATGCATTTTTCTTGTAGCTTCTTTGTAAATGAGCAAATGGAACAAGAGGGGCACATGATGATCTTTATTTGGCACACTCTTTTAAACAAACCACCCTCCTGATAATGGATACTAACGTTTTAAGAGGGCAAAGGTTTCCGATTTTACTGGGAGTCAGAATTGCCTGATCCAATGAAAGCATTTCTCTTTATTTGAAACTGCCTTTTTCAGTCTCACAAGAGGAGGTGTTAGCCTAGACCAAATGATATCTCTGGATTCTATTAGAACCTAGAACAGAGCTCGGGTTGTTAGATTTGTAGATTTGGCGTGTGTGTGCGTGTGTGTGTGTGTGTGTGTGTGTGTGTGTGTGTGTGCATGCGCACTATGATTCGGTGACACTGAGATGTCTGGTTGGTTAATACACACATCCCAAGATCAATATCTCCTTAAGTTTACTGCATAACTGTGAAATGTGGCTACCTAAGTCTGAGAATCTTACTTACAGTTTCAATGATGTGATCCAAATACTATATGAAGTGCTGGATTACAGAATGCTGGGCCATACTGCAGTCGTATCCAGTCAGAATCTGTAGAGTTTAGACTGCACACTACAACTAGTTACCATAGTCCTCGAATTCGTGTTGAAACGCTAGTCTAGTATGTTTCTAGAGAAACATTGCAAATCTTTCTTTTCTCTGAACGGCATACTGCATGTAGTGGTTACTCTTCTCTGTTGCTCTGATACACCACTCAAAGTCAAGCAACTTAAGGGATAAAGGGTGATTTATTCAGTTTGCAGTTCCAGAGAGGAGATACAGTCCTCTACGGAGAGAAAGACATGGCTGGCTGGAAGAAGCTAGAGGTGGCCTAAGTCATGTCCTTCATGGAGGATGAGAGCTACAAAACTCTCAACTGCAAGATCAGACCTCTCCCCAAAATAGGATGGAACTAGTTCACCTCAAGGCCCACTCTCTGTGACTGTCTTCCTCCAGTGAGGATCCACCTCTTAAAGGGGCCATGATCTTCCCAAACAACTAAAGAATTAAATATATGGGCTTCTGGGGGGCAACCTTAATAAAGTGAAGACCGCAGAGAAAATGGCTAAACATCTTGCCTGGCTTCTGCAAGTGTGCACATGGACATAAACACCTGTACACTCATGTACTTGCAGCTCATACAACTTGGCACACACAGACACACAGACACACAGACACACAGGCACACAGACACACAGACACAGACACAGACACAGACACAGACACATAGACACACAGACACATAGACACATAGACACACAGACACATAGACACATAGACACACAGACACATGGACACAGACACACAGACACAGACACATAGACACATAGTCACACAGACACACAGACACACAGACACACACACACACACACACACACACACACAGAAAAAAATTCTTTCTTTGCCTTATTCCTTTTCTCCTTCTTCTCTCCTTATTTTCTCCCTCCTGCCTCTTTCTCTTTCTGTTTTCCCCTCTCTGTATCCCTTCCTATTTTTGAAGTTCTTTGTTCAATGAATGCCCTCCAAATATCCGAAGTTAGAAACTTCCTAATTTATATCTAAGCCATCACTGTTGAGCTTGAGTGTGAGAAGACTGAGTGTGAGAAGAATTCACATGAGCGATGAGGATTTCTCACTAAACTGGAAACTCATTGTTTCTGTCCAACAGGATGTGAGGATCTGTCTCTCTTCTCCCTCTCCCTCCGCAGCAACAATGCTGGTATTACAGGCACACTCAGTCATGGTTAACATTTCATAAAGATGATGGAGATTCAAACCCATGTCTGTATAATCACAGAACCAAAGCTCTGACACACTGAGACGTTTCTGTAGCCCAAGATGGTGAATTCTGAGGCTTGTCTACAACACAATGAAATATGGCTAACAAGGTATTTATCTTATTGACTGGTATCAATTCCTCACAAAATGAAGCTTGCAGTTTTTTTGTTCTTCACTGTTTATATTAGTTCTGTGGGCAGAAATAATTTCTAATTTATTGATAGGTATTGTTTATGTCCAAAGAAATGGATCTGCCTGGCCATAGTTCATCATTCCTAAAACTTGCTTATTTTACCATCACTTGTAGGACAAAATAAAACTACAGATTTCTGGCTCATGTTCCCCCCAACCCCCCAAAAAGTGATGGCACTTTCGGGGATGTGTCTTTTAAAATTATACTGTCATTATAGTTAGAATTTTTCTTGGTCAAAATTTGTCCTTTGAAAGTTAAAGTTTTATATTTCAGAATTGGCTGGTTATTGTAATTTCCTTTTTGGCTTTGTACTTCATTGGATTACCAAGCTAGTTTTCTGTGAGTAAAATCAGACTGTGCTCTCCTTCTGACACTGCCACTTAGTATGAATTAGAACAAATCATATAAACTATTGCCTTCCATTTCGTTCATTTAACTTCAAATATTGCCTCTGGACATTTACAAAGGAGAGAGGTAGTTGAACTTTTAGTTTATTTTCATCTCAAAGATTCTGTGAACAGTAGTTAAAATTTGTATCCTTAGAATTATTTTTAAGGTATAGTATGTTTTGCACTTCCTTTTTAGTTGGCAAAGATGCTTATAACTCACTCTTGCTTTTTTGATCTGCGACTTCATTGATTCATGCAGTTACTCTGAATGAAGTACTACTCTCTGTAGGTCAGTTTTTGGATGTAAATCTGCTATATCTCACAAAATTCCTGGCTCATAGGCATGGACAGAGGCAGGACTCAAGCATTCCTATACTTTACTTTTGAACTGTATGCTATTGGCAGATTTGGCAGGGGGGAGGGAATAACTCTTTTCAGCTCTATTAGTTGTTAGTGATTCCACAAGGTTCCAAGGGATGGATCCAATACAATAACCACAAGGATGTCCTCGGATAAATTAAACGAGTCACAAAACAAAACTGAAAGTTGTAAACCTGAGAAAGGGATGAGTAGAGCTGAGGAGAATCTGATAGGGATGGGAAGGTGATAAGACATGGTTAAGGAGAAAGTAATCACAATATATCCTGTAAATGTATGAAGTTGTAAAAAAATTTAAAAATGAAAACAAAGAAAATTATAAGGTACATTAGAGCATGTGTCATTCATTTAAGATAAGTAAGCAGTAGTGGAGTATTTGCATCCCAGGAGGAATCAGATGCTCATGGTGTGTGTTCTTAAGGAAAAAAATACCTCCAGCAAAGATTTGAAGGAGAAGAGGGATGGAATTATAGGGAATGTATAGCAAAGATGGTGTACATTTCAGGAGTTGACCATACTTCTGGGATTGCAGTAGGTCTTGAAACTAGAAAACAAGGAGAAAGTATAAGATAAGAGATTAGAGAATTAATGAGCTATATCAGGTAGAATATTACAGATCACTCAAAGTGTTTCAGATTTTATTCTGAGGGACATGAAATTTCATCAAAGTAGTTGCAGTAGTTCTGCCTAAAGTGTATCATTTAATAACTTTGCCAAGATTAATGCATTGCTGTGTGACACTTTTTACCCATGGTTCCTTGTTTAACGCTGCTATAAGTAACCCCATGGATATAAATCGAAGGTGACTAATCACAAACTCCTGTATGACAGTTTTAATCATATGAAGTCACGTAACACCAGTGAAACTGGTGACATAGTAAGTTGGTAGCATTAACACCCGTGTATCATACATTCACTGGTATGATTTTAAACATTTGAAATTATTTTTGTTTTACAAATTCAACTGTTGATGAAGTTGCAGAATCTATGACTTGGATTTTGCTTCTATTTGATTTTTGTATTTGGGCTTAGGAAGTGAGAAGAATAAGACAAAATCTGAAAAACAGAAAGCTTTATTAATTTGTTTTTTAAATTTACTTTAAAAAGTTTTTGAAATGTGAACTATTAGGACATGTCTGTAACTACTGGGTTCACTTTGGAAAGCATTTAGCACAAGATGCTAATGGTGATAGATAGTTTAATCAGATTGATGTAAAGAACATGCAAACTTAACTGCTAGCAGAAAATATCCTGTTAAGTTCGTGATGTACAAAGCATAAAATTTAACACTCATTTAAAATTGAAAAATTTACATTAATTTTAGAAATATGTTAGCAACAACTTTATTTGCAGGAACATATTAAATCCAACATAAGCTACTGGATCTATTTTAAAACCATAGAACAATAAAAATTTAATATATTTTTCCAGCATGAAAAGCAAACCTCATTTATATATAAAATTTAATAAAAAGGATTGCTAGATTGAGCAGAATGGAATCATTTCATTACTAGTTTTCACTCATTTTTTTTTTAACTAGGAAAATCTTGTATTGAGTAAAAAAAGTTAATGAGGAAAAAAACCCTTTTTAGTGTGACTCTTTGTCCTTTTGATGAATCATTATATGCACCAAAACATATAGTAAGGTACATGATGCTAGCTTTAAACTGAAATAAACATTTATGAAAACTTCAAAAGCTTATAGGGTTCATTTCCATTGTTTAATGTTATGGAATAAAATTTTTCTTTTATTTACCCACTTGGACAGCAAAGAAAGGGAGAGACTATGTGAAATAGCTGAGCACTTCAGCAAGGTGAGCAGATGTATAGTCCATTTCCCATGAATATACTATATTGTTCACAATGTCTGATCCTACCACATGTTGCTTTTAAATGCAAAGTATGTTTGCTTGTCTGGTTCTCCCTAATCTTACTACAACAAAGTCAAATATTTCCCAGTTTTAAAGACTTCAGAGAATGTTGTTCAGAAATACCCAGTAATTTATTTTTGCATTATTTTGGAGCACAGCAAGATTACCTCAGCATTACAAACAGATGTCCCAGAATGATCTCCCATCATTTCTTCAAGCACAAAGACACAGAGAAATGTGATCAGAAATGTGTCTGATTTTCTTCTCAGAACATTTATCACAGTCAATACAGTATTTCAGCAATACTTCTGTGGTCCTTTGAGGCTGGAAGTGTTCGCAGTGTGGTAGTGGTACTGTGAGCTCAGGCCAGAACACATTCATGGAAACACTTAACGATAATACTGCTTCAGTAGAGGCAGGAATGGTATAAACAGGGCAAAGGAAATACCAGGATTGCAACAGATGCAATTGATTATATGCCTTGGGGAATATTCCACTCATTTATTTTAAGTCCAGTCCATGTAAATCAAAAGACTGCAATGTTGTCAGGAAGACATATCACAGATGTAGTAATGCACTGTGACAATACTCCTCCATTACTGACACTACAGATTATACCTTCAGACGTGAGCAGCTGTCTGAAGTGTCCATCCTGCATTGTTGATTGTCGAAAACCATAGAACATAATCTGTGAAATCATCTGCTTCACTACAACTGTGATATAGCTTGTTCCAAAACAAAGATGCAGGGTTGCTTTAGGTATAGTGAACACACCTATTTAAATTTGGTCACATGTTTTTCTCACTAGGGAAGAATAGTGATTTTCAATAATGCTTATAGGTGTGTAATTTTGTATTGCAATAAATTTTGGGGACCTAACTTGTCAGCCGTTCACCAAATCAGGTCATCAAATGAAATCTACTGGAGAGAGATTTTCAGCGAAGGAGAATTCCCCATGCATCTTTTTAAAATTATTATTTCTTATCAGCTAAGTGGGGATTTTCAGAATCAAAGATTTCTTTTCCTCTGTCAGCAGCAACAGATGATGGACAGCTAGGCAGTATTTCTTGAACAGAAAGCAAGGATAACACAGAGATTAGGAAAAAACAATTTGCATTCTCTCTTCTTTGACTGAAAGTCCCAGTGTAACCCTGAATCACCTTGAAAAGAGGAAAGTGGCTAACGGTTCTTTGATAGCTGGATATCTAAGACAACAGACAAAAGAAGGAGAAGTCTTATAATTAATGCTAATAATTTATGGTCTCACTCCTATAAAATTACACATTACATGAACATTAATTATGATTAGTATTCCTTCAATGAATGGTGAAGGAAATCATAATGATTTGTTACTTGTATGCAATGCTGCCACATATTTTTTCTAAAGAATAGGGTGTACTTGCCCAAAAGATAAAAAAGGGATGCCAACTTCTAGTGCTATGATTGCTTTGATTAAATAGTTCACGAAATATGCAGGGAAAGATGAAGCATCTACTCGGATGCTTTCCTGAAAATCAGAGTGGGGCCTTTTTCATGAAAACATGTCTACCATTTTCTTTAAAGTAGAAAATCATATTATTGTTATTTGTTTTTAAACTACTTTTAGTCCAAAGACACATCATAAATCTGCATTCAGTCTTGCAAGAACTTTGTAAACATGGAGATAATAACTTAAAATTTGGCCTATGGATTACCAATATACTTTTTTGATGGTCAATGATATTAATACTATGTTTTTATCATATATATTAATCCAGAAGGGCAAAAATACACATTCTTTTCTCTTTCTCTCTCTTTTCCCCTCTCAACTTTGAGTTTGTAGAAAGTAAAATTTCTGTTGTTTAATCATTGGGGGTTCTCCCATCCCTCCTCTAGAAATGTAGTAAGCTGCGGGCAGCCCTGCATCTCTACATCTATTTGGGTAGCTGATTATAGACATTCATTGGACTTTATGGTTAATCATTCTTAATGCTTTCATCTCCACTGTCGGCACAGACATCTTTTCCATGTCTGTCATTCTATGTGGTGGGTCTGATCTCCCCAGGTACAGCCTTCAGCTGCATTTTGACAAGCTGCTAGGAACAGTCTCAACTGAAATAAAGAGGCGAAAAGACCCTGGATACCTGGAAATTTGTGGAGGAAGGGCAAAATGCTATGAGAACAGAAGACAAATGAGCAGCTCACTAAATTACCCAGCCTCACATTGCTTGAAAATCCCACCTGGAATCTTTAATGTGTTAGTACTTGTAATTTGACAGTGTAATAGAACACACACAAAGAGGAAAATGTGTGTTGGCTTCATCATTTCAAACCAGAGATTCTGTGTTGGATTCATGGGGAAACCTCAGTGGGCCAGTGAACCACAAAGGAGGTGTAGGTTGTGGGTTTCGTGCAGATTTATAAATGAATTTTACCTTTCAGCAATCCTGATTTTATCAGAGGGCTTGTGGTTTCTAGAATTTTGAACCACATATTATGAACTCTGAAAAGAAAGAGTCTACCATCCAATTTCCATCATATTCAGACACTGGCTAATTTTTTTTCCCTTCAAGACATATTTGGTTTTTACAGAGCACTTAAATCCTAGTTGCCTTTTTGGTCTGACTTGACTAATACTAATACTAATAATGTCTGGTCATTACCTAAAAGAAAGAATGCAATGCTCACAATAGATACTGCATGTGGGGAGCTGGAATAGATGATTTGCTTAGGGCTTGGCTGGCTTACTACAATGCTAGCAGAGACAATAAAGCTGACATATGGGATTGGATACTTTCAGGGATTTATAAATAAAATATTGTTTGGTATTTACAACTCAATGAGGCCACTTTTATTATCAAGGTATTATTCTCACTGTTTATGCAGAAGAATTGAGGTCCAGCATGTATTTGCCCAAATTCCCATGAATGACAATGATCTAATTGTATTTGAATCTACTTTATTGAATTCTGAATTATTCTAACCAAACATAATTTGTAGCATAGTTTTATAGAAGAATGGTATTACTACTTATAGTTCCAACATTTCCACCCAATTTCTATAAATTGTATACATAAACTTTTATTTAAAAATGAAAATAATTAATCTATGCTTATTCAATAAAAAGTATGGCAATTGTTTTTCAGATATCAGTGGCTATAAATTTCAGGAACTTATGCATATATGTAAACTATACATATAGAGTTTGTCTTATATACTTATATATTTTTATATCATGAGGATTTTTCCAGATGAATAGTGCTTAAAATATGAGTTTATATTCTAAACCATTCTTTATATGAAATTTTAGAATATATTGACTTTTGCACAATTCTAGCTTGCAAAAAATTCTTATTTATAAATACTTCTGATTATTTTTTAAAGATGAATATATTGGGAAAAATATGTAAACACAAGCAAGATCTGGAAACACTTTGCTGGATTCTCTTCCTACAGTCATCTTGCTTTTTACTTCCACAAAAAGGTGCCCTTCGCTATATCTTGGACATTGTTCATTTATGTCAATTGTTTTTTTTTTAAACAACCAGGGGGCAAAAGGTCTGTTATATGTTATTAGGTTGCTTTAATTTCCCCTCTTCGAATCTGTTTTTCTTGGCTCCGGAAGTAAACATATTTTTTCATTGCTTTCCAAAAATCATTCTGCAGTAAGAATAAGGAACCTTTGGCTCTCCCATATGCTGCACTTATTTTTTCTAGTTTATTGTTTAATCTTCATTCTGTTTAACATGATTTTAAATTATAAGTTAAAGATATAATTTACCTTAAAATTTGTCTTCATAATTTCTTAATTGTGATGTCAAGAATGGGTATTCTCACTTTAATGTTACAGAAGCAAGCAGTTTAATAACTTCTGCAGTTGTCTTTAGTTTTACTTTTAAAGTTTTCACAGAACAATTGTTCCAGACTTGGTTTTGGAAGAAATGGTATTGATTTGTTTACAACCTCCTAGTAATACTGAATTTTTCATCATGTTCTTCATGAATTCTGTTACTCATTAACTTTTTATAGTTTTGTTCATCTTAGACCTATAATATCTTTTCAGTTTTATCTCAAGGTTTCATGCAATGTGGATGCTGTTTTTCTAACTTTTTACATTTTCAATATATTTTATGATTCAGGTCTTGCATGTACTCTAATAACATACTTGAATGCATCTTTACATGTTTAACTATGAAATTGGATTAGCTTTCTAAAATCTCTAATTTTCAGTCTATGGTTATGAATCACAGAAAAGCTATAGTTACTTAATAGATACTCCTGGTCATTTATAAAATTGATTTGATCATCATCTTTTTTTTTTATTAAGGTGTGATGGTTAATCTTGGTTTTCAGTTTGTTTGGGGCTGTAGTTCATTAAGAGAGATAAGCTGCTGGGTACAGGTGATAGGCATTTTCTTGCTCAGCTTGTTTGAATTGTGAAGACATACCTTAAAAATAGGCGGTGCCTTCCAGTGTCAGTCAGATAGAAGGAGATCCTAGCAAACAAGCTTTGCTTTTTCCTTGTTTAGCTTTGCTTTGGCATGTTTGTCTACCCTGCCTGCCACAGATGCTGCTTCATTCTTTTGATGACACAGATTTCACTTCTTTGGCTTTCCAGCATGGACTGAAGACCACCATAGGAATATTTATGTGTCCCAATTGGGTCTCTGATTAGATTCCATGTCTTTAATCTCTCCAATATTATGTTGTGTTACATAAGCCAATTTAACAAATTCCCTTTCAATATATATCATTCCATTAATCCTATTCCTCTAGAGAACCCTGACTAATGCACAGGGGAGTACCTTTGCCTGCTGAACCATCTTCCTGATGCTTATGTTCACCTTTGTAATTGTTTTATGCCAATGTCAACAGCTCCTCCTCTTCCTCCTCCTTTCATTTCCCCTTACTACTCTTCCTTCTTATTCTACCTTTTCTACATCAACCTCATATTTCTTTTCTTTATCATTTTTAGGATAGGTGGAAAGTTACTCCTTCTTCCTCATAAAAATGTTTGCTTTTAAGTAGAGTATTGGCTTCTGCTGAGGCAATGTACTGAAAAACTTTTATGAAGCAGTTTGTATAATGTGGTTTTGGAAACTGTAGAGGAAAAGATAAAGAATAAACATGAAAGATTATTGGATTAATTGTTACTTAGTGGAAATATTAAAAATACAAAATATTAAAGAGGAGAGTGACATGTTTGGGCAGGTTAATTTAAGATATGACTAGCAAAGTACTCACTGGAAAGGCAATGTGGTAGAATGTTGGCAATTGGCCAAACACTTCTTAGAAGAACAGTAAGTAAAAAGGCCCACAGATAGGAGTTTACCAGGAACATTAAAGAAATTAAATGAAGGCTAGTTTGATGGGCATAGAGAATTGATGAAATCTGATAGCTAACAAGCCTTACACAACACAATAAGCATTTCACTCCTATGCTGGTTGAGGTAAAAGTTGGAAAAAAGAGGTTTTTTATTTTATCAAGAGCATTTTTTATTAGTAAAGTTTATTGAATCATTATTAAAGTGACACAGCTTTACCATAAGAATTTGCTCAATCAGGCTGGGGAGATTGCTCAGTGGCTAAAAACTTGCTTCACAAGTGAAAAGATCTGAGTTTGATCCCTAAATCCAATGTGAATGAGTCAGAATAAGTGAAACTCCTTGCATAATGGCAAGTATGATGTACTTTAGGGAATGGAATAAGATCCATCTTAGTAAGCTTTCATGAAATTTAAATTGAATAACATAATTAAAATATTTAACATAGCAATTAGTAAGCATTGATATATTAATAATCTTAGTTATTTTAATGTTTATATAACAACATTTTAGGACAGAACATATAGATTTTTTTTAATTTCCACTCATACAAACTTAACAGGTACACCAGTCCCCTCCCTTCCTCCACCCCTCTGTGCCCCCCTCCCCTCCCACATCCCTCCCCATCTCCCAGTGCCTCCCCTTCCCATCCCCGGAGCATCCGTTAATGTTCATGCCAAACTCTCCTCTGGGTCCTCCTCTCCGATGAGGTGCAAGGACCCAGCAGCATTTCCAGAACCCTTTCCTGTGTTCCCCTTAAGCATAGGAACACTACTGTGGCTGTCAATCCCTTGCCTCCAAGGATCCTAGTGCCTTTAGCCCGTGCTAGACTTTGTGGGGTCAATAATGTGTTGGACATTGCACAGGTCATGCATAGTCCAATTATGGTTGCTTCGGCCCTAACTTGTGTGGAGTATTTTGCATATCATTACTCCTCCCATCCTTGTGGTCTTACAATCTTACCGCCCCCTCTTCCACAAATTTCCCTGAGCTTCAGGATGGGGAGAGATTAGGCTGGCCTAGTTCCAGGTGATTGATATAGAGTCTCTGATGTTCTGGATTATGGTTTGTTGATTTTTTTTCAGTTTTGCTGCTCCTGCATGCCTTTCACTCCATCCTGATGGGTATTGGATGTCACCCCCTGGCCAGAGATAAAAAGCTGTTAAACTAGAGTCTTGTTATAGGAGTATATTCAAAGGTAGATGTAATAAAAGTAGGAAACCACAGTGAGGGAGGGGTCAATCACCCATTTGCAAAATGGCTACCTTCTATCTGGCAGCCTATATGCCCTCCCCTTGTGGTAAGATCATACCCTATCAGTTGCAAATGATCAGGAAGGAAAGTCTGTGAACCTAACCAGATGTCTCATTACTTAGTTGCAGTCCATGATGGTGGCCTATTTTTTCTGCTGTAACATGGTCCCCTTTCTCCTTGTTTCTGGTGTGGTCCTCCTTCCCCATCCCTCCCGTTCATAATCTTTGCAATTACTGTAGATATTACAGATATTTATCCTTAAGTGTCTCTAAGTGGTTTTGGTACTAGGAGCCACCTATTAGGGAGTACATATAGCGCTTAATTTTCCATGTCTAGGATACTTCACTCAATATAATTTTTTCTAATTCCATCCATTTACCGGCAAATTGCATTAATTCATAATTTTTGATGGCTGAGTAGTATTCCATTGTATAAATGTACCACATTTTCCTTATCCACTCATCAATTGTTGGATATTTGGGTTGATTCCATGACTTTGCTATTGTAAACAGTGCTGCGTGTTTGTGCTATAGAGGTGAATTTTTGCTGTATGGGGGTTATTCCCAAAAGTGGAATAGCAGGGTCATATGGCATTTCAATTTTTAATTTCTTTAAGAATCTCCAGATAGCTCGCCAGAGTGGTTGTATGAGCCTGCATTCCCACCAGCAATGTAGGAGAGTTCCCCTCTCTCCACATCCTCTCCAACATTTGGTGTTGTTTGTATTGTGCATTTTTGCCATCCTGACCTGGGTGAGATGAAATCTCAGGGAAGTTTTGATTTGCATTTCCCTGATGGCTAAGGAAGTGGAGCATTTTTTAAAATATTTGTTAGACATTTTAATTTCATTCCAGGTAAAGTTTCTTTTAAGTTCCAGGGCCCATTTTTTAATTGGGCCATTAGTTTCCTTGGTATTTAGTTTTCTAAGTTCTTTGTGCAGTCTGGATAGTAGAGCTCTATCGGTTATGTGGTTAGTGAAGATTTTCTCCCATTCTGTGGGTTGCCTTTGAGCTCGTGTTACAATGTCTTTATCTGAACAGAAGCTCTTTAATTTCACAAGATCCCAACTGTTGAGAGTTGCTTGTAGTGACTGTGCTATTGGATGTCCGTTTAGGAACTGTTGGCCTAATCCAATCAGGTCGAGGGAGTTCCCTACCCTTTCAACTATGTTGTTTTTTTTTTTTTTTTTTTTTTTAGTCTCTGACCTTATATTGAGGTCTTTGATCCATTTGGAATTAATTCTTGTACATGGTGACACGTATGGGTCTAGTTTTAATCTTCTGCATGTGTAGATCCAGTTTTGCCATCACCATTTGTTGAAGATACTGTTCTTTTTCCATTGGATTTTTTGGGCCCCTTTGTCAAATGTCTGTAGTAGGACACAACATATAGATTTTTGAAAAATTGTGTTAAGTGATTTTTTATGATTCATGTCTAGTAAAATATGACTACAAAAGGAATTTTCAGATGTGTACTTATGCAGCTGATTATATCTTTCCTGATTTTTAAGGAAGTTATGTACAAAAAAATGTACAAAAATGAAGTCCAGCTTTGTATATTGCTGTGGTTTCTATGCTTGTTATGGTTTGGCTATAAATTGTCTCCCATAGACTCATGTGTTTGATTCTTTAGTTGATGTTTGGGAAGGTTGTGGCAACTTTAGGAGGTATAGCCTTGTTGGAAGAAGGCACATCGCAGGGTTATAGGTTACAGGCCTTGAAGTCGATTAGCCCACCATGCTTCTGCTAGGTTCTGCTCTTGCAGTTTGCAGCCAGTTCTCTCAGCCTCCATGATGCACATGACTTAATCTTCCTCTAGCTTCTGCCACCTGCTGGGCCTTTTCTGCCATCATGAACTATATCTCCCCTCTGGATCTGTGAGTCAAATAAATCTTCCCTTCCTCTCTGAAGCTGTTTGTATGAGTGGTGTCTAACAGCAACACAAAGAGTAATGGTGACAATATCAAAGTTCTAGTCTTAAGAACTTTTCAAATTGAATCGCTGTTCAAGATCCACATATGTGCATCTGTGCAAGGATAAAGTGTATAAACATCAATAGATGGATAATGAAAGTTCCGTGTTTGCATTTTCTTAAGTTTTGAGAAATCTTTCATAATTGGTCTTTTTTAGCCAATCACTGGAAATTAAATTCATTGCAGATAGACTAATAATTAGTCTGAATTGAATATTGGACTGTGTCATGTCATAGATAAAGTATGCCAAAACATCAAAATAACTTCACAAAATAGTTGAGTTGATATAACCAGTCATTCTAAGAGTGCTTTCTTTCCAATAACCATGTGTGTTGCTGCATGCAGCCATCTCTGCACTCAGGAAGCTGAGTGTGAGGTACACGTATGTGAGCATCATGTGTGTGAGGCCCATGTGTGTGAGGCAGCCCCTGACTTGAAGAAGAGGAAGCACCAGCAACAATACCAAAACACAAAAAGAAGAGTCTAATCAGAATTCTATTTTGCATGTTTGTGTCACATATAATGTGTGATAAAGTATTCAATAAGTATTCATTTAATGTGTCCTTTGAATATTTTACTAAAGAGTATCTTAGTATAAATATCTTTGCATTTTTGCTTCTAATGCTGTTTTCACAGGCAAATGTGAAATTTTTTTTTTAGAAAGCAAAAATTTTGCTTTCTTTTATAAAATAAACGCTGCAATTTTTTTTTAGGAAAAACCTTTGAAAAGAACTTTTTCTGAACATTGGATCCAGTGTTATGTCACACATTTCAGAAATAGAAGTGTCAGAGAACATTTAACATGATTGAAGAGGTGAGGAAATTCAAAGGATCTGGGGCATGCTGTTGATTCAGAAAGAAAATACAGAAAAGGAAAATTTAATATTGTCTTTCATTAAAACAATCCTATTTATACAGTAGAATTCTTCTGCTCACCTGTTCTTCATTTTCTTAGATATGAGCCCAAGAAGGAAATGGCTCTGTTTGTTGTAAAGGAAGAGTCCACATACAAAGAAAATATTTCTGACAGTAAGATAGATCAAATAATGACATAGGTTACCAAGGGTTGTTAGGTTGTTGTGAATTCTCATTCTCTAGGGAATCACTGAATTTTCATAGACAGCTATGTGCCTGAATGATATAGACAGTGCTGTTTGATGGAAGATCCTAAGATAAGGTGAAAACTGGGGTACTTTCTTAATTTATGATTTAGTGATTTTATGGAAGCAGACCCAGCTTATTCAAGGAGTTATTGCAACTCATTAACTTAAGCACAGAGACAGGCACTAAATTTGTAAAAAAATTCACTCAATGCAAGCAGTCATATATTATCTTTCTTACAAAACTGTGTTTACCTCCACTGGGCTTCTAGTTCATGTTGCACATTCTTTTACTGAAACATTCTGAGTTATGTATTACACTCTTTCAATAGGTTATAATGTTTTTTTTTACAACTGAGACTATGGTGAAAATTATTTGCACTCTCAGAATGAGCACAATTCTGCACATATGCCCTACAATTAAGATAGAGAGCCAGGAAGAAAAGAAAATAAATGAAACTCTTTTTCTGGTGCATGTCCAGATGAGCTGGCCCGGTAATTTTGGCATGTAGCCAGTAGGTGGCAGAAATGTGCCATTGCCCAAATATCTGTTTTTAATCATTTATTGATGATCTAACATCTATTTACCTCTATCATCTAACATATATCTGTTTAATATGACTGTGCAACCTATTGATTTATCAGTCTATTATCATCATCTATCTAATCTGTCTTTCATCTGTTGATCTACCATTTGACACCATCTATCTCCAACGTCTATTTAATCTATCTCTATAATCTTTCATCTATCTTCCATCTATTTATCTACCATCTATCTGCATTTATATTTATCTATGGAACTATATATCATCTGTCTATCAGCTATCATTTTATCTAGTATCTACCTATCAATCTGTCATCCATTTTTAAATCTGTAATTTTTCTTGCTTTCTATCTGAAATTACTTATAAAATAATATACACATATTATTTATAAGATTCATTAATATTTCTATATAGAAATATAACATACATTTTTTTTCTCCCACATTTTATTTTTTTCCCAATCATACAAGCTCAATAGGTACCCCCATCCTCTGTCTCCCTCCTCCCCTCCACAGTCCGCCCTTGCACTCTCCCTTCCTTTTCCCCTTCCTTTCACCCCTCCCTCCCTCTTTTTGTCCCTTGCCTCCCTCTTCCTCCCTCCCATCCCCTGGAGCATCCTTTTTGTGTGAATGCCAAACCTCCCTCTGAGTCCTCTACCCTAGTGAGGGGTAAGAACTCAGTGGCATAGTATGGAGCCCTTTCTTGAGCTCCCTGTTAGTATGGGAACTCTAATATGACTGTTAATCCTTTGCCTCTAAGGATTCTACTGCCTGGAGCTTTCTCCTCTGTGATCCATGCTAGACTTTGGGCAGTCGTTGGCATGTCAGCCATTGTGAAGGTCTTGCAAAATCCGATTAGGGCTACTGCAGCCCAACTTGTGTGGAGTATCTTGCATATTGTTGGTCTTCCCATCTTTAGGTTTTTACAATCTTGCCATCCCCTCTTTGCAATGTTCCCTGAACTTTAGGATGGGGATCGATTTGGCTGGTCTGAGAGAGGCCTGAACCTCCACAGTAGTAGACAAGCCACAGTGAATCCTGGCGTCCATATAAGCACACAGGCAGAAGGATGGGAGGGAGTGGTAGGGAATGGCAAAAGGAAGGGAGCGAATGCAAGGGATGGGGAAGGAGGGAGCCGGGATGAATACTCAATATGCTTTTAAAAGTAGAAAAATAAAAAATAACCTAGTGATATCGAATTAGGCAATACAGGATTGACCACATATTTGTGAAGCATTCTGTTGTTTTGCTTCATATTTGACAATTAACTAAAACAAAAAACAGGAGTTGACACTTATTTTTAACCTTGTGGCACTTAATTTACAATGGCAAATAAAAACCATGAAATACAAAATAAAAAAAAAGATTTGGCTGGTCTGGTTCCAGGTGATTAATGTAGGGTCTTTGGTGTTCTGAATTAATAACATGCATTATTTTATTTATCATTTTATTATTATCTTAGACAAGATTCCAAATTTCCCCTTTTCTTCATGATCATTCTAGAGTCATAGAAACAAAAAAAGGTAAATAATCTGCAGAGAACCTTGTGCAATAAATATTTGTTGATCAGATGACTAAAATCTTAAAAAGTTGGGACTATATTGGTGCTAAAACTTGGAAACTCCTTTAAAAATTTCTTCTCATATTCTTGCTGCTTAGATGCCAGATGTTCTTTCCTTTTGGGAGTTTTAATTTCTGCTTAATGTAATGAAAGTATTCCAATTTAGCTGGAAATATTCCTTCCAGTGCTTCTATGCTTTAAAGCTTATGTTAATTTTTCACTTGATGGTGAAGCAAAAGCAATTCTGTTACTATAAAAATGGCTAACATTCATTGTGTGCCCCTTGAATTTTACTTCATGGGTATTTTTCTCTTTTCTTTTGCTTTTAAAATTTGATTGATGGGTATATTCACTTTTCAAAGATGTGGAAATGTGGTTAACAAATATTTAGAGTTTGATCACTGTTATAAGGGAAGTAACAGGAAGAAGTGGAGGTTTTTATCTAGTTTGGAGTTGCTTCAACAAATTGGACAATAAAAAATGAAAATAATGAGAATGATAGAGCAGAAAGATGGAGGAATTCTATGCTAGGATTCTGAATCAGTAGTTGGTGAGGTGCACAGGTCCCTTCTAACGAAATGCTTAGTCATTGCAGTTTCTTTGCCAACCATTATTTCTCTTTACCTATGTTGCTTATGCATTGTCTTGTATGTTCAATGGGGACACAACTGTGACCTATAATGCCCCACCTTAAGGGTAGATCTTTCCTTATAACTGGAAAGTGGTTAAAGGTCTTTGGTGTCACGAGGAAAGTCCCAGCTGTCACCTACTGCCAGTAGACTCACACTATTGCAAGTCCAGAGCACACTAGAGTAAGAGACTGGTGAGTGTTCAATCTTAAACGATATGCCCATTTTCATGCTTTGAAATGTGTCCCCAACAATCACATGTGTTAGGGAAGGTCATGGCACCTTTGAGAGTTGGAGCCATGCTGGAGGAAGGTGGTCATAAGAGGTGGATTAGTCACACCCTACCTCCAGGAGAAGTCTGCCTTTACAGCAAGCAGTCTGTTAGCTCTCAGCCTCTCAAGGGGGAGTGACTTAGCCTGACTGTGCTACCCCCACCATGAAAGAGAAGGGGAGGGCATATAGTCTGGCAGATAAAAAGTAATCATTTTGCAAATGGGTGATTGACCCCTCCCTCACTGTGGTTTCCTACTTTTATTACATCTACCTTTGAATATACTTTTATAACAAGACTCTAGTTTAACAGCTTTTTATCTCTGGCCAGGGGGTGACAATCCAATACCCATCAGGATGGAGTGAAGGGCATTGCAGGAGCAGCAAAACTGAAAAAAAATTAACAAACCATAATCCAGAACATCAGAGACTCTATATCAACCACCTGGAACTAGGCCAGCCTAATCTCTCCCCATCCTGAAGCTCAGGGAAATTCGCGGAAGAGGGGGCGGTAAGATTGTAAGAGCACAAGGATGGGAGGAGCAATGATATGCAAGATACTCCACAGAAGTTAGGGCCGAAGCAATCATAATTGGACTTTGCATGCCCCGCGCAATGTCCAACACACTATTGACCTCACAAAGTCTAGCATTTGCTAAAGGCACCAAGATCCTTGGAGGCAAGGGATTGACAGCCACAGTAGTGTTCCTATGCTTAAGGGGAACACAGGAAAGGGTTCAGGGAAATGCTACTGGGTCCTTGTACATCATCGGAGAGGAGGGCGCAGAGGAGAGTCAGGCATGCACATTAAAGGATTCTCCGGGGATTGGGGGAGGAGGCAGTAGGGAATGGGGAGAGAGTGGTAAGGGGAGGGGGAGCAGGGGGGTCAGGGGGAGGAGGAGAGAGGGAGGGAACCGGTGTACCTATTAAGTTTGTATGAGCTGAAATAATAATAAAAAATGTAAAAAAAAAAAAAAAGAGTGTCTCTCCCCGCTGGAACCGTAAGTTGAATAAATTTTCTTCTCCCCTAAATTGATTGCCTCTGGGTGCTTTTTCACAGCAATAGTTTAGGAATAACTGTAACACCCAGATTATCTTCTCTCAGGCTCAGTGAATATTGTCCTAAGAGTATAAGTGCCAGATGCTATGAAGGAAGGTTGATACAGTGTCTTGCCATTAGCCACTCCACTGAGTACAGATGATTCTTTTACCTGATTCAGGCAACAGCTTTCTATAACTCCTATTTGTGCTGGAATGTTAACTGGCTTGATCTTGTGCAGGACTTGTGTAGATAACCATTTCCATGAGATGTCCAGAAGACAGCTTTTTTTAGGAATAAGAAAAAAATGACAAGTTAGTCAGCACATAAAGGTATCCAGTTTGATACTGGGAGTCCACATATGGTGGAAGGAGCTAAATGAATTCCCACAATTATTCTCTGAACTCTACTTTCTCAACATTGTACATATACTTAATCAATCTCTCTATCTTTTTTCTCTTTCTCTCCTAAATAAATAAAATGTTTAAAATAATAAAAGAAAAACTATCAAGATATTCATTAGCCTGTCATTCAATTGCCAATGATATAACCCGTTTTTTCTTGAACTGGATTATAGTTTTTAAATAATGATGAAATATATCTTCACTATTTTGTGCAATTACCTGACAAATACAGCTATAATATATTTGGTAGTCTCTTTTATTAAATATTTACTATATTACTTCTGCAATTCTTGACAATTGTCATCAACTAATCCGTTATTTGTGAAGCTTGCAAACTACTGTGGTGAACTAATGCTAGTGATTATGATACCAGGAAGGCATATATTTTGGCAAATGCATGCATAACTGTAAATTGCATTAAAATAAGAAATAATGAACTTTAATATTGTACATAATTATAATTAGTAAATTGTGAGTCTACACTTTAATTTAAACAATAGCCTGATTTTTGCAAAATTCCATGCAATTTACAATTTACCAGTTCTAGTGAATTAATATGGACCACCTTAGCATACTCTTATTCCAAATACCTCATCACTAACTGGTTCATTTTCTTAGGTTCCTTTGAGTAACTTTCAGCAATATACTGTATCAAACCTCTTGTATCTATCTGATGTATTTTCAAGCACATGCTTTTGTTATTACATTGATTCATTCTTTCTTTGAGTTAATGCCAGTATCAACTTCATAAAGTACTTGATGAACAAAATCTAATTATTTAAACTTCTCATTACTACAATATCCCCCAACCTACAGTAGACTTAAACTTATGATTTCTGTTATAAGTAATGAGGAGAGTTTTGTTCAAGAAATAACCCTGCTTCTAAACCCTTTCAGTTTATCATTCTGAAGGCCAAAATCAGACAAAATTGGAAAAAGAATGAATCTTGATTCATGAAACTTCATATACAAGCTATATCAGTGTGACTGTTAAACCTCTGAGAAGCTAGCATGATGCCATGAGAATGAAATTATTTCCTGTAGAAACTGGACTTTGAACTTTACAGCACGTCACAGCTTTGAACTTTACAGCACATCAACGACATGGTAAACAACTGATACTCCAAGGTGTACTATGTTACGAAGATATGATATTCATTAGGTTAGATTTAGCAAATGAACTTTTCAGGGGAACAAGGAGATTTTTGTTCATGTTCGTGATTTTAGATTATAGTCCATCATAAAGACAGGGGCATTTATAACAATATCAGAACTCAGTGGAACTGGCCACATCCTATCCACAAGAATTGCTGAGAGAAAGGATATAAGCTGTCAGACTATTTAAGCCATTTGGTTCTCTTTCTGATTTACCCACCTTCCCAGGGAATTTTCCCGCCCAATAAGGCCTGGGTCTTCCCACACCAGTCAAAGCCTGCAGGCTTCAGAAGCTTGCCTTAACTAAATAATTATTGGTATGCCTAAGTGCCCACTTCTTAATTTTCAAGTTATCATATGAAAAAATTGCCACATTGTCTTTTGAAACCTGCTATTGAAAGGCAGACAAAGTCAAATGACATATTAGTTTCCATTTCCTGTTGCTTGATGAAATTCTCTGACAAAAGCAAATTAGGGGAGAAAAGTTTTATTTTAACTCAGTTCAAGCACAGTCTGTCATGGAAGGGAAGTGTAGGCTACAGTAGCTAAAAGTACCTTATTCCATTATATCAATCTTCAAGATATAAGAACAATGAATGAATGTTAATGCTCAGTTTTCTTTCTACATTTTATACAGTCCAGGATTCCTTGCCTAGTGTATGGTCCTACCAGCAATTAAAATGAGTCTTCCCAAATGAATAACCCAAACCAAGAAAACCCCTCACAGATAATTATTCACAAGTGTTCCTTGAATCAGTTAATGCTAGCAATCACAAATAAACTTATGGGGAAAATTAGAAGTATTAGTTTATCAATCATTTAAGCAGTTGGTACAAATTCACAGATCAACTATATGTCAAACTCTGTGAGTCACTGAATGTGTAATAAGGTCACCATTAGCATAACAACTGTTCTTAACATATCAGAAAAAGTTCCTGTAAGATATTACTACAGTACATATTTTTAAAAAAAATTTTCCTACTTTTACAAGTACAATGAGTAATTGTCCCTGTCCCTCTTCTTCTCCCTGTCTCCTTTCCCCTTTCTTTTCCCAACCTCTCCTCTCTTCATCAATCCATGCCAAACTCTCCCACCTTCCTGTCTGTCTGCTTCTGCAGGCCCCAGGGTTCCCTTTGGATTGTCTTCTAGGAGGGACTCAGGCCTCTGGGGCCCTTCCTTGGACAGATTCACTGATGGGGGCACTGCCCTTCATGTTTCTAGCACTATCTCCTAAGGTTCTCCCTTGCATGTATTTATTTCTTCTGAAAGCCCTGCTAGTCTATTGGGGGAATGTGGGTATGACAGCCTCTGTGCTTATCTGAAGAGGATAAGTCTCATTACAGACAGTTCTTGGATGTAGCAGCCCTGCCTTGAGTGGAATGTCTTGTCCAGTTGTGGACCTCATCATCTTAAGGCTCTTACTGTCCCCTCTTCTGCAAGATTCCCAGAACCTTAGGATGGGAAGAGATTTGATTGTTCTGGCTGAACATTTTGAACATTTTAGGGTTGCCAGGTGCTCTGCATTCTGGTTGGTTGGTGTGTGTCTATTTCAGTGACAGTCACCCCCACCCCACACTGGCCAATCCACTGTTGTTTAGAATGGTTTACAGTGCTTGCTGGTTGTATGTTTCCTCTCTTGAAGGGAGAATGGTAGGGGTTAGTAAGCAGGTAGTTGGTTACCTGCAGGCTAACCCCATTACTGCTCCTGTTCCTGTTCTTTCCCTTTCTTTTAAGACTTTTCTTACATAAAAGCCTCTTTAAAAGAAACAACAACAAAAAAAACCCTCACAAAACTGTTTGCCATTGTTCTTATGTTTCTACTAGTCTGTGACTTTCTTGCACCCTCTGGCTTATGTTCCTTTGTGTTTGGTCAACTGCTGAACATCAAGGTTTGTTCCATTTCTTTGCAATTGTGAAAACGGCTGCTATGAACATGGTTGACCATGTGTCTCTGATGCAGAATTCAGAGTTCTTTGGGAATATTCCCAGGAGTTATATAGCTGGGTCATATGGTATTTTAATTTTTAACTTTTTTAGTTCCTCAAAATTGATCTACAAAAGCTTACGTGAGTTTACAATCCCACCAGCAATGTGTCAGAGTTCCTTCTCCCTACATCAATGCCAGCATTTGCTGTTGCTCATGTTTCAGATCATAGTCTTTCTGACTGGAGTGAGATGATATTTCACAGCGGTTTTAATGTGCATTTTCCTAATGACTAGGCAGGTAGAACATTTTTATAAGATGTTTGTTATATGTTTGAATTTCATCTTGTGTGAAGTTCCTTTTTAGTTCTAAAGCCCACTGTTTAAATGGGGTGTTTATTTTCTTCATATTTAATTTTTGAAATTCTTTGGGTACTCTGGATATTAGTTTTCTATCAGATATGTGGTTAGTGAAGATGTTCTCCAATTCTGTTGATTGTCTTCTTCCTTAATTAAAAGTTTCCTTTAATTTTATATAGTCCCACTTGTTTAGTGTTGGACTTAGTCTCTGTGCCTTTGGAGGATCTATTGAGGAAATTATGACTAAGGCAAATTGATTCCAGGATATTCCCTACTTTTTCTTCCAGGACTTTTATAGCCTCTGGTCTAACATTGAGGTCTTTGCTCCATATGGAGTTAATTTTCATTCAGGGAGATAAATAAGGGTCTAGTTTCATTATTCTGTATGTAAACATACAGTTTTTCAAGCACCATTTATTGAAATCCTTTTTCCAATGGATTTTTTTGCAACTATGTCAAAGATTGGTGACTACAGGCGAATATGCTTATATTTGAGAATTCAATTTTAGTCCATTGATCTAGATCTCTCTTTTTATGAGCCAGTAGTATGCTGTTTTTATTACTATCGCTTTATAGTATAATTTAAGGTCTGGTATGATGATACTTCCAGCAGGGTTTTTATTACTCAGGATTATTTTTGCTATCCTAGGTCTTTTCAGTTTTCATGTGAAATCTGAGATTGTTTTAGCAGCTTTTGTGAAGAATTGGGTTGGAATTTTGATTGGTATTGTATTAAATCTGTAAATAGCTTTTGTTAGAATGGCCATTTTTTAATTTTTTTAACATTTTTTATTATTATTTTCGCTCATACAAACTTAATAAGTAGACCAGTTCCCTCCCTCCCTCCTCCTCCCCCCGAACCCCTTGTTCACCCTCCCTCCCTCCCCATCTCCCAGTGCCTCCCCCCCAATTCCCAGAGAGTCCTTTCTTGTGCATGCCTAACTCTTCTCTGGGTCCTTCTCTCCAATGACGTACAAGGACCCAGTGGCATTTCCCTGAACCCTTTCTCGTGTTCCCCTTAAGCATAGAAACACTACTGTGGCCATCAATCCCTTGCCTCCAAGGATCTTGGTGCCTTTAGCCGATGTTAGTCTTTGTGAGGTCAATAGTGTGATGGACATGGTGCAGGGCATGCAAAGTCCTATTATGATTGCTTCAGCCCTAAATAGTGTGGAGACTCTTCAAATCATTGCTCCCCCCATCCTTTTGCTCTTACAATCTTACCGCCCCCTCTTCCACAAATGTCCCTGAGCTTCAGGATGGGGGGAGATTAGGCTGGCTTAGTTCTATGTGGATGATATAGAGTCTCTGAAGTTCTGGATTGTGGTTTGTTGATTTTCTTTTGCAGTTTTGCTGCTCCTGCACTGCCCTTCACTCCATCCTGATGGGCACTGTATGTCACCCCCTGGTCAGAGACAAAAAACTGTTAAACTGGAGTCTTGTTATAATAGCACATTCAAGGGTAGATGTAATAAAAACAGGAAACCTCAGTGAGGGAGGGATCAGTCACCCATTTGCAAAATGATCACTTTTCATCTGCCAGACTACATGCCCTCCCCTTCTGGTGAGATCATACCCCCTCAGTTGTAGAATGGCCATTTTAACAATGTTAATTCTGCTGCTCTAGGAGCATGGGAGGCCTTTGCATCTTCTGACATCTTCTGTAATTTCTCCTTTTTTTAAGGTTTAAAGATTTCATTGTATAAATCTTTCACATCCTTGGTTAGATTTATTCTTAGGTATTTTATTTTAGGAGAAATGATGAATGGTATTGTTTCTTCTAGATCTTTCTCACTTTATTTGTCCTTGGTATATTGGAAAGTTATTGATTTTTGAATATTAATTTTTTATCCTGCCACTTTACTGAACATTTATTAATTTTAGGCTTTACCTGGCAGAATCTTTGGGTCCTTGAGAAATAGAATCAATTCATCTGTGAATAGGGATGACTTGTTTTCTTATTTTCCAAGTTGTATTCCTTTTATCTCCCTCTCTTGTCTTATAGCTGTAGCTAAGATTTCAAGTACAATGTTGAATAAATTGAATAGAAGTGGTGAGATTAGGCAGCCTTGTCTAGTTTCCAATCTGAGTGGAAATGCTTCGAGTTTTCCACAATTTAGGATGATTTGTGCCATTGGTTTGTTTCATATGGTCTTTATATGTAGATAAATGTTCTCTGTTTTCTTTATCAGAAAGAGTTGTTTGTTTTTGTGAAAAAAATTTTCAGTATCAATTGAGAGAACTGTGTTGTTTTTGTCTTTGTATTTTTTTTGTCTTTGTATTTTTTATATGGTGAATAATACTTATAGACTTACATATATTGAACCAACTTTGTGTTTCTGAAATAAATCTAACGAGTTCAGAGTGGATGATCTTTTTGATATGCTTTTGAATTTGGTTTGTCAGAATTTTGTTTAGGATCTTTGTTTATGTTCATCAATGAGATAGATACATAGTTTTCTTTTTTTTTTGTTTTGTGTTTATTCGGATTTTGAAATAGTACCATATTGGCTTCATAGAAGAAATTTGTAAATGTTCTTTTTTTATTTTGTGCAATAATATAAGGAACATTGGTGTTAATTTTTCTTTGAATATTTATTAGAATTCTGAGCTAAATCCATCTGGTCCTGGACTTTTCTTGGTAAAAAGATTCATAATTACTACTTCAATTTCATACCTTGTTATAGGATTATTTAATTCAATTATTCATGGCCTTAATTTTGGTGTGTCTTATATGTTTAGAAATTCGTCCACTTCTTTATATTTGCCAAACTTGGTGGTGTATAAATTTTCAAAGTTTGACCTTAGAATTTTCTTCACAATTCCTTGACATCTGTTGTGATAGCTCCATTTTCATATTTAATCTTGTTCATTTCAGTTTTCTCTCTTGTGGTTTTGGCTAATTTGACTAAGAATTTGTCAATCCTGTCAAGTTTTTCAAAGAACCAACTTTTTGTTTGATTGATTCTTTGTATTTTTTTTCTCAAATTCAGTTATTCTTTTGATCCTGCTAATCTCTGAATGTCTACTTGTTTTGGGGTTGATTTGTTCTTGTTTCTCTAAAGCTTTAAACTGTATTGTTAGGTTGTTCACTTGTGATCCTTCCATTTTTTTTTTTTTGATGTAGGTGTTAAGTGCTATCGTTTCTTTTAAGACCATCTTCATCATGTCCCAGAGGGTTTTTTCTCTCTCACATTTTATTTTTTTTCCTAATTATACAAGCTCACAGGTACTCCTGTGCTCTCCCTCCCTCCTCTCCTCCCCATCATCCCCCCTTTTACTCTTTCCCTTCCTCCCTTCCTTTACCCCCTCCCTCCTTCCCCTTATCCTACGGTCTCCCCCTTCCTCCCTCCCATCCCTTGGAACATCTTTTTGCTTGAATGCCAAACCTCCACTAGGGTGGAGGACTCAGTGGCATAGCCCTGGAACCACTTCTTGGGCTCCCTGTTAGTATGGGAACTCTATTATGACTTTTTAATTCCTTGCCTCTGAGTATCTTACTGTCTGGAGCTTTCTCCCCTGTGATCCATGCTAGACTTTGGGAGGAGGGTCATGTCAGCCATTGTGCAGGTCAGGCAAAGTCTAATACTAGCTGCTGCAGCCCTAACTTGTGTGGAGTATCTTGCATCTCATTGGTACTCCCCATCTTTAGGCTCTTACAATCTTGCTGCCCTCTGTTCTGCAAGGTTCCCTTGAGTTTTAGGATATATCCCAGAGGTCTTGATATGATGTATTTCCATTTTCATTGAGTTCTAGGAATCTTTGAATTTCCATTTTAACTTCTGTGCGGACCTATTCCTCATTCAGTAGCACATTATATTTTTAAGCTTCCAAGAATTTGTGTACTATCTGTAGCTTTTTTTAAAATTGATGCACTTCTTTATTTTGTGGTTGTCTAATAGAATACAGGTGGTGTTTTTATTTTCTCCTATTTGTGGAGGATAGCTTTGTGGCCTAGTATGTGATCTATTTTGGAGAAAGTTCCATGAATGTATATTCCTTGGTATTGGGTGGAATGTTTGGTAGATGTCTGTCAGGTCCATTTATTTTATGGGTTTGGTTTAGTTCTAGGGTTTCTTTGTTCAGTTTGGTCTGTTGACTTTTCAGTGAGAGTGGGGTGTTGAAATCCCCTACTATTATTGTTTTTGGGTTGATTTTTGTTTTATTTGTTATAGTGTTTGTTTAATGAATGTGAATGAACCTATATTTAGAAAAAAATGAATAGAATAGTGAGTTCTTCTTGATGCATTGTTCCTTTGATGAGTATGCCAGAGAGATACCTTCTGTATCTCTTATGATATGTTTCAGTTTGAAGTCTATTTCGTTGGATATTAGCATGGCTACTCTGCTTATTTTCTAGTGCATTTGCTTTGACCATCCTTTGATTCTGAGATTGTACCTGTCTTTCAACGTGAGGTATGTTTTTTGGAGGTAACATATTGAAGGGTTGTGTTTTTTAATCCATGTTGTTAGTCTATTTCTCTAGATTGGGGAATTGATCATTGATATTTACATTTATAATTCAGAAGTTTTTGTTGATTTCTATCACTTTTTTCTATCATTTTGTTGTTTTTTATGTGTTGGAAGTTCTTTGCCTGGAAGTTGTAATGGTATTATATTTTTCCCTTTAATCTCTTGAGTGTGTTAATCAATTTTGTTTATCTTGAGAATTTTATTCTAGTATTTTCTGAAGCTTTGGTTTTGTAGACAAGAAAGACTTATTTTTGATGCAAAATATTTTTCTTTCACTTTCAAGCATGACTGATAGTTTGGCTGGATATAGCAGCCTATGCTTGCGTTTGTGATTTTTTTTTTATGATTTGAAAAATGCCTTTTGAAGCTCTTCTGGCTTTTACTGATTCCATTGAGAGGTCAGTTGTTTTTCAAATAGGCTTGCCTTTAAATGCGACTTTGTTTTTTTTCTTTTGCAACTCTCAGAACAATCTCTTTGTCCTGGATCTGAGATATTGTTACTGATATTTGCCTTTTTTTCCTCCCATTTTGGTCATAACTAGATAGCACGTTAACTTGAATGGGACATTCTTTCCTTAGGTGTGAGAAGTTATGATTGACTGAAAAGTTTTTGAGCTGGGACTTTTCCTTGGATTTCTTATTCTGGGATTCTATGAATGTGCAAGTTTGGCTTTTTCATAATATCACATAGTTCTTGAATATCCTTTTACTTTTTTTTTAGATTTTTTTTCAGCTTCTTTAACTGAGTGATCTTATTCTGTCAGCTTATCTTCCAGATCTGATAGATTGTCTTCTGCTTGATCTATTCCCTGTGTGAAAAGTCTCTGTTGAGTTTTTAATTTCAGTTAGTTTAGCTTTGAATTCCATTTGAATTTCAGTTTGGCATTTTTCCACCTGTCCTAAACTTGCTCCTGTTTCGTTTCCTTTTTCCTCTCAGATAATTTTTTTATTATTTTCCTATTCATATGTGGTCATACAATTACTCATTTCCTCTCTGAGTTCTTCACGTTCTTTTTGTCCTTCTTTCCACTCATTTCATAATTCTTCTTGAAGTTTGTTGGTCATGTCAATAACATTTCTTTGGAAGACATTATCCTCAGTGCTGCTTTCCTGACTGGCATCCATGAGGTTGTTCTGATTGGAATCTACAGTATGTAGGGTGGTGTTTTTTGTAGGAGACATGTTTTCCTGGTATTTAGTATATTTTATGGCTTTACGGTGTTACTTTGGCATTTTTCTGTTAAGTCTCTCACTGCTTTCTTTGGTAGTTGCTTTTGATGCTCCTGAGTCAGATAAGGTTGTCTGACTTTGGCTGTTGTTCGGAAAGCTTCTCTATATTTGCTTGGGATCTGTTGGCTGTGTAATAAAGCTGTCTCCTAGCTCTGCATGGCTAATTCACTTCGCACAAGGCTGTGTTCCTGGGTCTGGTTGGGCAGGTAAGGTTTCTTTACTGGGGCTCCTCAATCTCTGTGAGGCTTTCACCTAGCCTGTGATTGCATTCCAAGATTACGGGGGCTCTCCTTCCCCTGTCTCCTTAATCTCCCTGTGGCTTTTACCTGGCGTGCTGCCAGTAAATGAATTTTGTACTTAATTTTTCCAGTTTATAATGGTTTATATGATACATTCCATCCTAATAGCTGAACTCTCACAATAATCTTTATTTTTTTTTTAAAGAAAATGTCAAATAAAGAACTATTGATAAAATCTGCTATGTGAGGATAATTTATTTCTTTTGGGCACTGATAAGTTTAGAAATGCCAGATTAATATAGCTATGTTGTTTCAGATTTAAACCAGACAGGTAGTAAGATTAAAGAGTGGCAAAGTTGTATCAACTTTATCACCAATTGTCTCACAACTTGTGTTCTGCACATTTATATCCAGAGAACATTTTATTAGAGTCCTTCATTTCTATTTTTGTTGATACATTTAGATATTTCAAAAATTTTTTATTGCAGTTTTCTTCTCAACCCTTGGTTTATATGCAAAATTTCAATTGTTTTCAAAGAAAATTAATGTTAAGAAATAAGCCACAGAGGCCATCTTTTTTTCTATGAGTGTCACATTAATCAGAAAAGATGTATTTTTTTAACCTGAGCAACCAGCTGGATAAAGTAGAAAAGACACATTAATCTGTCAGTAGATAACACAGTACCTATTTTTCTCCAAAATCCTGAGAAACACATGAGATTTAAAGTGCTACGGAAACTGAGCATTCTCTTATCTCAGTAGGTTTTGGAAACAGAAATGGTTCTTTCCCCATTCATCCTGAATGTGATTGAACTGAATTTTGACTAACTCACCTTTCCTGATGTGTATTTATAGCCAAATGCATGGGCAGCTACCTATATGAGTTGCTGATTAGGAGAAAAAATGTTTGGCTAAATGATCTTAAACTTATTTCAACTACAGTAGAAATACTGTTAATCTTGGGCAATTTAAAATAAGTAGCTGGGCAATTCAATAACAATCTTTTCTATTATCTAATTATTTAAATAATCTTAAAAAAGTAAGACTACTATACTGACCTCTGCATTTGGCTGAATGTTTCATTTTTTGTATTTGGAAATTATTAACTTGAAAAAATTACTTTTAATGTTAACATTGTACACACATTTTTACTTCTTTGTAAGTACATAAAACGATTTAAAAATGATTTATTTGTTTCTTATTAGAAACTAAGATAACTGAATATGATATTTTCTGAGTAATTATTTGTGTACATCTTAACTTGAGAAACTTATATGAGAGTGTTAAGATTCTGAAGTTGTGTTTTGACTACTCACACAATTTAGTCATTATAAGATAGAGTCAAAAATAAGTTGAAATTTTAAAAGAAATTTACATTGATAATTTCAATGACTTTTTCAATAGAATTAGTCTTAATTATATTAGCATACATTTTGAATGAAATAATTAATGTCCTGGGCCTATTTTTACTTGCCAAGTCTTTCTTATAAATGATGTAGTAATATTATATATCACATGATTTATTGATAATTTCCAAGAAATTCATTATGCAAGGTTTATTTTCAACACTATTTATTGGTCATAAAACAAAATGCCAAACTCTGGTACACTAGAGAATCATACGCATTTCTAGAATATAGGGGGAACATACTTTTAGAAATAAATTCTGGAAGATTTTCTTTATTACTAGCAGGTTGATGCAAACTAGGCTAAAAGTATATCCAGGGTTAGGTAAACACATTAGGTTACGGAAAGTTGCAAGCTGTCTTTTTTCATTTCCTTTCATAAAAAATATCAGAAGACAGTAAAATGACAGATTTTATTTAACTCTTTCATTAACTAATACATATGTAGTCCAAATAACTGTTCATCACATTTCCCATGCATATCAACATTGGAATATGCACACATAATACACTAACTGTATTATTTGTTTTGTTAATTATTCAGTTTTTCTGCCTGCACTGGGAATGAATCTAGGGTCTGAGGCATGGAAGACATGTGCTCTATCACTGAGTTACAAGCCCAGCCCTGCGTATACTAACTTTATAGAAATTTTAAGCACTTGTACATTTGGGTATAAACTCCATTAATGAAGTTAATTTCATAGCAAAGAAATCTGAGATACTATTTCAGGGTTTTGTACTCATCAATAGGCCCTGGATCCTCTGCTATAGGCAAACTTCAATGGAAAATTATCATGTAGTCTGACTGGATTGCAAGATGGGAAATTCATTAGGGGGGGGGCTGATTGGATTAGGCCTTGGTGTAAATCCAGGGTCTACATGTTACAATTCTGTGTCCAATAGGGAGATGTCTTTTAAGATTGTAGTTTGTTTGATCATTACCCACAGCCCCTGGAATTGTGCAAAGCATACTGTGTACAACACACACAGCTCTAACACATAATGTTGTTTCTGTCCCTGCACAGTGGCAACTGCCAATTTCTCTTCTTGGGCTTCTTGTATTACAACAGAGTTATAGTGATTAAAGCACGCATGTGGAGTCAGACTGCCTGTCTCCACATATTTATGTGTTTAGCTACATTTTATACTTATTATACATTTATATTGTAATTATTATTATTTGCTATGTATTCTCTTAAGCCTATTTATAAATATTAACTCATTTCATCCTCATAACAGCAGAACCAGTACTCTAACCTACAGAGTCTGGCTCAGATCCTATGCCTTCAATTTTGAGCTCTGACATTGGGAAGGTACCCCAGTTTCTGTTAAATGCAGACAAAATGCGTCATTTGTCACGTTATCAAGAAACTTAATAATTTAACTGCATGTTAAATAGCTACTGTAATACCTAGCTTCTGGTATGCAGGAATTGAAAATGCATTTCCTGTCATCCTGTATCAGAAGCATTCCTTAAGTGCCTTCTGGTTGTTATACATATATGTTTTATACGTATATGGTCTCTTGTTTCTTGATTTTCTTTCTAATATGCTTTGGGTCTTTCTGGTTCCTTCCTTCCTTCCTTCCTTCCTTCCTTCCTTCCTTCCTTCCTTCCTTCCTTCCTTCCTTCCTTCCTTTCTTTTTTTCTTTCTTTCTTCTTTCTTTCTTTCTTTCTTTCTTTCTTTCTTTCTTCTTTCTTTCTTTCTTTCTCTCTCTCTCTCTTTCTCTCTCTCTTTTCTCTTTCGTTCTTTCTCTCTCTTTCTTTTTCCTCTCTCCTCTCTCTTTCTGTTTCTCTTCTTTCTTTCTTTCTTTCTTTCTTCTCTCTTTTTTTCTTTCTCTCTCTCTCTCTTCTCTTCCTTCCTTCCTTCCTTCTCCTTTCTCTCTCTCTTCTTTCTTTTTTTTTCTTCTTCTTTCTTTCTTTCTTTCTCTTTCTCTTTTCTCTCTCTTTCTCTTTCTTTCTTTCTTTCTTTCTTTCTTTCTTCTTTTTTTTTTCTTTCTCTCTCTCTTTTTCTTTCTCTCTCTTTCTTTCTCTCTCTTTCTTTCTCTTTCTTTCTTTCTTTCTTTCTTTCTTTCTTTCTTTCTTTCTTTCTTTCTCTCTCTCTATCTCTTTTTCTTTTTCTCTCTCTCTCTTTCTTTCTTTCTTTCTTTCTTTCTCTCTCTTTCTCTCTCTTTCTTTCTCTATCTCTCTTTCTTTTTCTCTCTCTTTCTTTCTCTATCTCTCTTTCTTTTTCTCTCTCTCTTTCTCTCTTTCTTTCTTTGTCTCTTTCCTGAAACTCACTGTCTCTAAGTCTCACATTCAAACTCTTACAATAAAAGGCCATTGCTAACTCATATGGTTACTGTTCACCTGTGCTCAAACTGCTTTCTGGTTTTGAGACAACTTTTGAGTGGTCTTTATAGATTGCTGGGTTTTAGATTCCTGAATTTGGACCAGCGTCCTCCGGCTAGGCTGATAACAGTAAGAAACAGTTTTTCTTTTCTTTTTTTTTTTTTTGATGCAAAAGCAAGAGGATTTTATTCCAGCACGCCTGGGGTCGTGCCACACAGAGGGAGAGAGACGACCCCCAGCACAAAAGGCACGGACTTTTTATACATTCTTTGTAAGGAGGTATTGAGGTATTGTATTGTTACAAAATGACGGGCTTAGGCACTTAACTTTTAAACTTATCGGCTCAAGTTTAGGAATGAAGGGAATGGTGCGAGGTTCGGTGGCGACGAGCATAGCAGCACTTACTCACGGCCTTACCCGGAAACCTGGGGATGAGTGTGTTTCCTTGGAATTCTCAGGGTGGGGGCAGTCCTGGTATCTGGCCTGCACACACAACCTTACATGGTCTGGTCGCTCTTCCTTTATCTTTTTTGGGAATCCTTGGGTTGGGGTGAGGTCATGTGATCCTGAGACTAGCTCATCACATTCTTGCCTGCCCAGGAAATTTCTTTTTCTACATTTCCCGCTTTTTCTTTGGCATAATTTTAACCTTAAAATTTATAAATCTGACTGGGATACAGGTTGGTATTGTTGTCTTAACATCATTACATGTACTGTACTAATGCGCTGCCTAATAAAAGCAAGCAATCGGTTTAAAATTCAGGGTCCGAAGGTGAGCAGTAACAGGAGTATGATTAGGGGCCCCAGCAGAGTAAAGATTAGGGTAGTTGGCCATGGGGAGGAGTGGAACCATCCTTCAAACCATCCCTGGCCTGACTCACGTTCACGTTTACGTTTTGCCAATCCCTCTCTAACTTTTGCCATGGAGTCGGACATGGCCCCCGCATGGTCTATGTAGAAACAGCACTCCTCTCTTAGGGCCACGCATAATCCTCCTTGCTGTAGAAACAAGAGGCATAGTCCCCTTCTGTTTCTGTAGAGCAACTTCAGAATAAGTGCGAGGTCCCCTTACTTTGTTGATATTCCTTTGGGTTTGTTTTTTTTTTTTTGCGCGGTTTTTTAATTTTCTGGTCGGTTGTTATATTTCCTAATGACCCCTTCGCCTTCTCTCTCATCCTGCTTTCCCCTGAAAGTGTGATGTTTTGTGCATTCGTTTCCTGATTGGCCCCTTCTATCTCTCTTCTTATCGCTAACTAAGGCACAGCCCCTTGTCATCTGTATATATCTTTTATGGCCTTCATTATTATAGTCTCACGGCCAAGAACGAACGCCACTTCCCTATTTTACGTAATTAATTTACTAGAGTTTCGACCCCCCTGGTACTACTCCGCGCTGTGTGTGTGGCTGATATGAGGGCGATGGCACCGCGGACTTCCCTGCCAGTGGTGCCCGTGTGTCCCTTAAACACTATTTCCAGCAGACAAGATATGGAGAAGATATCTCTCCCTCGTTCTCTTTTTTGTCGCATTAGAGATAATCTCATATTAGGGTCCCAGGTGTCTAATAATTCTTCATGGGTTGATAAATGAGTCGGGTGACTAAATGAACTAGTATTGGCAAACTCTGGTCTTGGGTATTAGTTGTAGGAGCTTACGGTTAAATACAAGTGGTTATTCCTTAACGCAATGGCCACCATCCATTTGGTTGGCGGTAGCCAAAAAGGCAGTATCATTCGAGAGGGAGAAGGACTATTTGTAGATTACATAGATGTATTGTATGTGATGGTGGGTCCGCATGTGTTCCCACAACATTAGTCCTTGACAGATACTAGGATGTGCGTTGAGTTTTTGCCTCTTTTTGTCCCCATCTACATTGGCTTGCATCTGTGGTTTCATTTACAGAACTTGAGGAGTAAGTTATACCCTCATAGTAAGATGGGGCTATATCATAACACAACCAGCATTGTTCAGTAACTTTAGGGTTGGTGGCATTCAGCACCATGAAGGCTCCCCGAATAAGTTCAATTAAGTAGGAATCTGTATGGGTAGGGGTGTCCGTAGTTCCTGGAGAGGTTGTAGAGGTCTCTTAGGTATTCTCGTTAATTCTAGGTTGGTTCTTGGACCTCGGGGCTGAAGGAGCTATAATTTTGGTGGGGTCTATTTCTGGAGCCAAAACCTTGTTAGGGCCCATCGGGGTGTAGACGGGTTTGGCCTTGAGTCTGATTGTGAATAACAACCCGTCATTATAATTACCTCCTTTATAAAACCTGAGACCTCCAAGTGTAGCCTTGGGCAGTCCATCCTAATGCCTGCTTACCGGGTTCAGTGAAGGAAACTTTAAGGGGGTGACACCATCCCTGGCATTCAGGAAATATTTCACCCTCTTTTCTCTGGTGGGAGTAACTGGCTTGTACCTGAATGTAATCCCATGTTGAGGAGGGTTTCCAATAGGTCTCTCCCATGGTTTCACAGCCCCAATTTTTGCAAAAGAAGTCTGTCCCTCCCCCACACTTGGAATCGAAAGACCGGGACGGTGAGACCCCGGGCACATGTAGAAAGGAAAAGCTCTCAATTCACTCCTTCGTTGTTGGTTCGCGTAATGCTGGGCGCCAGCGCCAAGCATACCCAAAAGGGGCAGGGATTGAGGGAGCAATTTGGGTGGAGGAATGTCCTCCTATATCCCAGTCGTCTGGGATACCCATAGCTAGCTTGCAGACATCTGGAGAGAGGTCAGGCCACCAATAACCGGGTGTGTCAACCTTGGATAAGCTCCAAATAATATCTCCAGCCCCGTTTATAACTTGCCAAGTTAGGTTATGTGGCCGGTGAGGACTGAAGTCGATTAAGTACGAGGGGTTAAGGTACAGTACCAGGCAGACAGTGAGGAGGAGTTTCATTGTCCCTGGGGTCTGGTGTCCGGATGATCTTGAGCTTGAGCGGGTTTCCGGTGGTCTGGGTGTACCACTGGGAGGTCACCCGGGAGTCCTCTAGGAGCGCTAGTTTGATGTGGGAAGCGTGGATCCAGGCAGCGATTCCTTCCACCTTGGCTGCAGTCGGCGTAGTCAGGAGCACGATGTATGGTCCCTTCCATCGGGGCTGGAGGTTCTGGGATCGGTGTAGTTGGACATAGACAGAGTCTCCAACCTGGAACTTGTGGGAGGTCTCAGGTGTCCCAGGTGCGTAGGTGTCAGCCAGCTGTGTCCATACAGATCTCTATACCGCCTGTAGTCCTTTTAACCTGGCATACAAGTCACTATTATTACTGGGCACTGAGTTGATGGTGCTTCCGGGTTGGGTCAGGGGGGCGGGTGCCTCATAGAGGATCTCAAGGGGGGTGAGACCAAACTTAGAAAGGGTATTCCTGGCCCTAAAGAGTGCCAGAGGTAGGAGCACCACCCAGTCTGACCCGCCAGTCTCCATGGACAATTTGGTTAAGGTCTATTTTAAAGTTCTATTCATTCTTTCTACCTGTCCTCAGCCCCCGGGTCTATGTGCACAATGAAGTTTCCAATCAATCCCCAGGTACCTGGCCAGTCCCTGACTTACCTGGGCAACAAAGGCGGTCCGTTGTCAGACCCGATTATCTTAGGGATGCCGAATGGTGGAAAGATTTCTTCTAAAATCTTCTTTGCCACCACTGTAGCCGAGAAACAGCTTTTCTTTTAACAAGACCAATACAGAATAGACACTCCTGTGTTCTTCAAATGAAGGTACATTGTGGGCCACATTTTTACCTTTTCCAAACTTATACTCCTTTCAGTATGGACATAATTTATCCACCGACTTAGCCAGTTGATTAATTTGTTTGGGAATTGACCAAAACATGCTTTGTTAGTGAAATTCTGATCTACCTCAATGTGTATTCTCCCTGCTCCAGCAGGCTACTGTTTTCTATTGTAAAGCAGCAAGTCTGATATTATTTTACATAGATCCTCACTTTTATTTTACTAAATAAGTTTACTCTTTGTATTATTCTAGGCTATGTAGTGACTTTTTACATTGTCAAATATTATTTGTCATCTTTCTGCCTCAATTTTGTTTCTCTAAGTGATATATAAGTTTGCAAATAGAACAGAGTCATTGCTAAGATAAAATTGTCATTCAGAGTAGGAAGTAGCTGATACAATGGTCAGTCATATGATTCTCATTCATGGGTCTGAATCAGAGAGAAGAGATTGGAAAGGATAAGCTCTTTAGGAGAGAGCAAGGGAGAGTGAAGAATTCCAATAACAATTCTGTGGAGTTTAAGTGAACCTTATTGAGGCTATTTGGAGGCAGAAGTAGAAGACTGTACATATCTAAATGATTGATTCTCTGAGGCAGAGACACAATAGTTTGGCCTTAATGGAGAGAAGATAAAGAGTGATAGAACCTGAAAAATAAGTATTTTACTTCAGTCTGCAGAAGACAGAGTAACCTTCACCTAAAAAGGATGGGACTCTACTCAATTTCATCTTTATCACATCTTTCTTTGGACTCTCTGGGGCGATATCTGTTGCAGCCCAAGAGATCAGTTGATTTTTCCCAGAACACATAGTGGTAGGAGCTCATCTTCATCTTCAAAAGGTAACGGGGAGATTTATCCAGCTTTTATAATGAACCCCGCATATCTGGAATTAATGATCAAAAAAAGCAAGATGCATTATCAGTAAACACATTTGTACTGTTTCTAAAGACAGTCTTTGGATAGTGATGAGGCTAGGTATATAGGAACAGGTAGGTAGTATGGTAATGTGCAATTGAAATTTGACTTTTCTTTGTTCCTATGACTCAGTTTAAAGCCAAAGCGTGATTGAACTGAAGTAAACAATTATTTCTTCATTGATTTAAAATGTGGCATTTTCTTATGGCATAGTTTTTTTTTTCCTTTATTGATGTTTTTCTCTTTGACAATCTTGCGTGAACAAGATAGTGCATTTCTTGATCAAATTGAAAAAAAAATCATGATTACACAAGAGGTAGATACTTTAGCCTTGGAATGGGTATGAATGTAAATGTAATTATAAATGTATATTATGAATCAGGTGATTGTGCGGCAACTATTTTCTTCTGTTTTACATATCTGTCTTTGCTCTCCTTTCATTATGGATTTATCTAAAAATCCAATAACCAACTATTTAGCTTCTTTTTGATGCTATTTTTATAATAGAATGCAAAAATTAAAATAACTTATTTCATTTTTTTTCAGTATCCAAGTATCTAGTAGTATGCTCCTGAAAAATCAGGGTGTTCCATTCACACCAGCAGTATTATACATTTAATTCTTGAGGCTCTGGCCACACTAAGGGAGAGATGAATATGAGTCAAGTGAGCCCAGGAATATCCAAACAAGGTAGGCTTCTCCCAAGTCCACTGGGCAGTGAGCATACTGGTGTTATTGGTAGAGGACATGTGTTGTCTGTGTATTTACATCACCCATTCCCTGAACCCTGAACATATAAAGCAAATCAGTATCATCACTACTGCATGTGTAACCTGACATGTACAGTCCCTCCCCCTGTGATAGTATGACAAAAGAACAATGAGGAGAAGGGAAATGTACTTTTCCAGCCAGACACCACTGGATATCCCAACCCAGGATCCTTTGGGGAAGACTAGAGGAATAAGAATGTTGTTGCTACCTGTCTCTCTGGTTGCTTGTATTGTAGCAGTGCTTCTTGGACAATAATCATGCTTGAACCTTAGGCAGAGAAGTAGATGGAGATCACAAGGGCATCTACTTTCATCAGACCATCTTTATTTTTTTCTCCCACATTTTATTTTTTCCCAATTATACAAGCTCAAGAGGTACCCCCGTCCTATCCCTCCCTCTACCCCTCCCCAGTCTCCTCTTGCACTCTCCCCCCTTTCCTCTTCCTTTCACCTCTCTCCCTTCCTCCCCTTCTCCCAGTGGCTCCCCTTCCCTCCTCTCATCCCTTGGAGCATCTTTGACCTTCCAGAAATGCTTTGGGCCTCTATATAAGCTCCTCACTGAATTGTAAATTTGCCTGCCATGTTTCCCTCTGTGATAACAAGTTTTTCTTCCCCGAGAGCCTCCCTTCTAGTGAGTTTTATGTAACTTTCTTATCTGGATGAATACTTGGCAAGTGACCCCGCTTTGGATGCTATGCTTGATAATAAGGAGCTAAACTAATTGTTTGCTCTCTATAGTATCAAGATTTCGGGTACAACTTTGTCTTCCATGCATAAATCTAGACATTATGTAGTAAAGAACAAGGAATGATAATATTTAGAGTATTTCTACTTCTGATACAATCCATGATTCATTCTCATGCATCACTCTATTAGCTATAATGCCCAGAACTGATCCTCAGTTACCTGTAGCCATGTCCTCCACTTTTAATTTAAGCAAACTGAAGCAGGGACAATTTAGGGCAGGGATCTGAGTTGTTCACAATGATTTGGCCACAATGATTGTGCAAATACAGCATGGTTTCTGTTCATACTTCAGTAATGATACAAATACAAACCATGGAAAGCATACATTTTTCACTTTTCCCAATAGCCTAATGGGCAGGCATATATGACTATAATAAAGTGGCAAGTCCAATAATCACAGGTTGGAGCTGAAAAAGTAGTTCTGGAAAGTTTGAGAAGAATAGCATCATAGATATAACAAGTATCAGTTAAAAATGAAATCTGTGAAGTAGGTCATAGTTTCAAAGTTCCCCTAGTAATTTAAGTGTGTAACAAGAGACCCACTAAGTTAGGGAAGCAGGTTACTTAGCACCAGCTATGGTAGATTCTGTTTACTAGTTCATTTATATTTCCATATTTGACCAACTGTAGTTCTAATGAGTTGATATATAGACTTATCCTGAGAAAGAAACCTGTTTTAATTTTTTGGGGGCACAACTGTTGGATGTGGGTAGTGGTATATTTATATCACTGATTACAGAAAAATTCAGAAAGATAAAAGTTCAACTATGCAGACATCATTTTAATTAAATAGTAAATATTATTTAAATATTTAAGCAGATAATAGATATTGAAATTACAGCTGTGATAAAATAGGATATTATTAAACTTTAACTTCTTTATCTTGGAGTGGAATTAGCTGAACTGACTTCAGAAAATAAGAAATTTATGTGGTGTGTCCCTCAGAAGAAACCTTTTCACTGTTGTGAAACAGTTGGCATATGCAAATTCACATGGGAACTTTAGAACTTTCTGGAACCTTCAAAAGTTGCCTGATTTATACAAAGAGGACAAAATCCAGGTGAAATGGCTATTACTCCCATTATGTGATCATCTATAATGACAGACTTGTCTGTGGAAATAGTTCTGACTTAAGGTTGCTATAAAGCATTTTCTATCACCAAAGAAGTGACATTATGATTCATTTTCTTACTAATGAGGTTCTCCATTCCTTTACATTGTTCTTGAGTCATTGAAGATTTAATTTTTGATTCTCTTAGATAAAATGCATTAATATTTACTTTTAATTGATAATTTGGGGACTTAGGTAAAAAGGATGTGATATTGAATAATTTTCTTATGCTTTGAGGTTAATGGAAACTGCCACACATAGTTCATACAGTTCAAAAGTTATTTAAATTTTTGTTCAACTTCTAAACCTTTCTTTGTAGGAGAGTTTTAATTTTTTAATAGAGAGCATGTTATGGCTTGTCTTTGAGAAGATTTTTTGAAGGTACTCTACACTACATTTTCATAAGTATCTATGCATTAACACTGATGTTTAAGCAGTCACAATACAATCAGTAAAATTAGATTGTATCTATTTTTCTTGAATTGTTTATCTGCTAATTTCATTATATTTTATATAATTGTGGTGGATATCATATTGCAGTTGGTTACAATATAAGCTTTTCATGATTTCTCTTTTATGGAAGATATATTTTATCCTTAATTAGAAAAGAAAGGTTCAGGTTTATTTATTTATTTATCTATCTATCTATCTATCTATCTATCTATCTATCTATCTATCTATCTATCTATTTATTTATTTATATTTCTACTCATACAACTTTAACAGGTACACCAGACTCCTCCCTCCTTCCAACTTCCCACCGCCCTATGCCCCCTCCCCTCCCCCTTCCCTTCCTATCCCCCAGTGCCTCCCCTTCCCATCCCCGTAGCATCCTTTAATGTGCATGCCAGGCTCTCCTTTCTGTCCTCCTCTCTGATGAGGTGCAAAGACCCAGTGGCATTTCCCAGAACCCTTTCCTGTGCTCCCCTTAAGCATAGGAACACTACTGTGGCTGTCAATCTCTTGCCTCCAAGGGATTGTGCCTTTAGCAAATGCTAGAATTTGAAGGGTCAATAGTGTGTTGGGCATTGTGCAGGGCATGCAAAGTCCAATTATGATTGTTTCGGCCCTAACTTGTGTGTAGTATCTTGCATATCATTGTTCCTCCCATCCTTGTGCTCTTACAATCTTACTGCCCCCTCTTCCGCGAATTTCCCTGAGCTTCTGAATGGGGAGAGATTAGGCTGGTCTAGTTCCAGGTAGTTGATATAGAGTCTCTGATGTTCTGGATTATGGTTTGTTGATTTTTTTCCAGTTTTGCTGCTCTTGCAATACCCTTCACTCCATCCTGATGGGTATCGGATGTCACCCTCTGGCCAGAGATAAAAAACTGTTAAACTAAAGTCTTGTTATAAGAGTATATTCAAAGGTAGATGTAATAAAGGTAGGAAACCGTAGTGAGGGAGGGGTCAATCACCCATTTGCAAAATGGTTACTTTTTATCTCATGCTCTTCTTATATGTTTAATTTAAATTATTCAGATATATGAAGGATGTGGGAGTTGTAGACTTAGGATGATTTTAATGCTGTAAATTAAAACATAACTCAATTAACTGAAGATTTCATATAAAAACAAATCTATTCTATTTCAAGCAAAGAATGCCTTAGTGTCCAGCAATGTTGCCAAAGACTGAGTTCCAATTTTGCACTTTACCATGCTTGGATTCAAATTCACTGGGGCTGGAGAAGGCTCAGGGGATAAACTTCTGCTTTTCAAACAGAAGGACTCCTATGTTCTGATTCCAGATTCCTTATAGCAGATAGAAGCAGCAGAGGCCGCACTTTTCAGTCCTGGAAGGAAGAAAAACCTGGGAAATCATAGAGCAAAGCAAAGAGGAGGTACAGCGATCCAAGGTGATTCTCAAAGTCATCCTTAGGCCTCCACAGGCATACCTAGTGCCATCTAATAAACGCACAGACACACATATACACACAGGAGCAGATGGTGCGTACACACACATACAAACACACACACGATTCACTGTAAAGTTGGCTTCGAATGTGGTTCCTAAGTCCCCACACTAGTGGGCCATGTGCTTCTTCAAGTATATTCACTATCATTCCTTCAGTACCTATGCTTTACTGTGCATCCATTATGTCCACATACCTGAATAAAATCATTATGTATCTAGAAATGCAATATATTAGTTTTGTCAAGAGTCATGAGTTGTGTACCTAGTTCCATTTTTTCAGAACTTTATAAGTAACAGCAATCTACTATTGCAAAACAATATTTCAAAACTCATGGGTTTATTTCAGAGCTTCTGTGTGCTGGTTTATAGGGGATTTGTTGCTGGGTTCTCATTTCTAGGGCTTGTTTAACTGGGAAAGAATTTGCTTTCTAATTTGTTTTCATGGCTATTGGTACAAGGAAGGCAGTTAGCTTGCAGATGGATTGAGTGGAGGACCCCAGTGCTTGCTAGCTATTGGCCAAGGCCTTTTCCTAGTATCTTACCACAGGAGTTTCAACAATATGGTGTTTTGTTTATTAAACTGAGGAGTTAAAAAGGTCACAGAGAAAGAATGCTGGCAAACAAAATCAAATTCACAATTAAAATAAAATCATCTGGGGACAGATGATCCACTCATCCCTTTATATGTGTCCTATTTATTCAAAGCAAATTGCTAGGTCCAATTACATGCAAAGAGTCACACAAATACTTGAACGTTAAGCAGCTGGGATCACTGGGAACCTTGTCAGGAGCTGTCTCTAACTCACTTCGTTTGATGGTTTAGACATTCATATTTTATTCTTATAGAAGACAAGATACTAAAGTCTGACTTGTGAGCATAATTTCACTTGATCCTTTTGAGTTCAAATATTGGCTATATCAGTTAAAATGTATCTTCTTTCTTTCAGTCTTTGCAATAACTAAGTAGGCATCAACTACAGCAGAAAGAGAGGATATAAAGTCTTGAAGGCAGAAGACTTGAAGGATGTTTTTGGTTGTTTTCATTTGTTCTGAAATGCTAATCATAGTTACCTGAAGACCTTTGTAATAGTTACTCTTAACTGTTGCTGTGAGAGAGCATTCAAAGTCAAGCAACTTTTTAAAAACATTTTTTATTATTATTTCCGCTCATTAAAAACTTAATAGGTACATCGGTTCCCTCCCTCCCTCCTCCTCCCCCCGAACCCCCTACTCCCCCTCCCTTTACCCTTCCTTCCCCATCCCCCAGTGCCTCCCGCCCCAATTCCCAGAGATTGCTTTAATGTGCATCCCTGACTCTCCTCTGGGCCCTCCTCTCCGATGACGTACAAGGACCCAGTGGCATTTCCCTGAACCTTTTCCCATGTTCCCCTTAAGCATAGGAACACTACTGTGGCTGCCAATCCCTTGCCTCCAAGGATCTTGGTGCCTTTAGCAGATGCTAGACTTTGTGAGGTCAATAGTGTGTTGGACATTGGGCCGGGCATGCAAAGTCCAATTATGATTGCTTCGGCCCCAATTATTGTTGAGAATCTTGCAAATCGTTGCTCCTCCCATCCTTTTGCTCTTACACTCTTACCGCCCCCTCTTCCGCAAATGTCCCTGAGCTTCAGGATGGGGAGAGATTAGTCTGGCCTAGTTCTAGGTGGTTGATATAGAGTCTCTGAAGTTCTGGATTGTAGTTTGTTGATTTTTTATTGCAGTTTTGCTGCTCCTGCAATGCCCTTCACTCCATCCTGCTGGGCATTGTGTGTCACTTCCTGGCCAGAGACAAAAAGCTGTTAAACTGGAGTCGTCTTATAAGAGCACATTCAAGGGTAGATGTAATAAAAGTAGGAAACCTCAGTGAGGGAGGGGTCAATCACCCATTTGCAAAATGGTTACTTTTTATCTGCCAGCAAAGTCAAGCAACAGGAGAAAGGGAGTTTTATTCAGTTTAGGGTTCCAGAGGGGAGGAAGTCTTTCATGGCAGAGGTGACATGGCTGGTGGCTGAAACTGGAGGCAGACTAAGTCACTGCAAACATCCTGAAGTCTTTCTTCTAAGTCTTGTGTTCTGTGGTTCCTTTTATCTGTTCTGCTACTAGGAGGTTCCAATCAGATCTAGGGCTGGTCTTTGTATTGTAAATCTATTGATCTGGATAATCTCTTCTTGTAGTCTGACAGCTGATCTTAGTTAGTACCAAGTGTGGTCAGTTTGACAAACAAGATTAACTATCACAATCTTGAAAGTGATTCTAGGCAAATATCCAGAAATTGTACAGGTTTCTTTTAATCAGTTAAGGATATCCAATTTTTAGCAGAATAAATGATTTACTAATAAAAGAAACTAGGCTGGATACTTATTGATCATTTGTTGACTCTTTTGACATAGGTGAGGCTTCTGTTATTGAACAGTTGAGGTGTAAAGTTTTCTACAGCGTTAAAGAAGTGAAGTAGAATTTTTATTTGAATCCTATAAATCTCATAACATGGAATGAAAGGAAATGTGTTCATTTTATGCATGCCAAAATATGGAATATATTGCTCCTCTTAGTTGCTTGATATTTGTTCTCTGATTTCCTTAGTTGAAGCTGATTTCCAGGAGTTGGGAGTAAGCTACTCAAAACAAATCAATATCCTGGGAAAGTTCAGAACCAGTCTCTTGAGTATAGAAATGGCTTCTTAGAGACATTATGGCTGAGTGAATGAAGCAGTTAATCTGAAAGTTGTCAGCTCCAATCCTTGGATTATCTCTGATTTCTGATGTGACTTGGATAAACTATAGTGCCTCAGTGCATGTACACTTCCTTTTCATTTAGAAAAGAATACATTAAAGCATCTATTCTGCTTACATTGACTTAGGAAATTCTTCTAAGTCAAGTATAAGTTATTATTCTCTTCTTTCCAATGTGGCACTGAGATTCACAAGAATTTCTCTTACAGTTTAAGGTCTATCAGTGCTTGATACATTTAGATTAAAATTTTATGTAGATTAGCATTTCCAGCATCTTTAAGGCAGTTACTTTTGTGAAGGTTAAACATTGATTAGGCATAAGACAGTATTTTAAAAATTCTTTATATTTATATTTGATTTCTGTGGTAAAAGAAAATAAATATCAAAGATAATATGAAGGCAATTCATACTGGAAGGTTTTACATTTATGAGAGAGTTGAAAAAGAAATAGGGCACCATAAAATGGGCAGCTTTTAATAGCTTGGGTGTTGATGTAATGCTTCAAGGTGCACTTGATATGTGGTTGGAAGGCTAGGAAGGGGTTTACATTGTGGAGATGATGGATCAGAATTTTTACTTCAGTGGTGAAAATGCACAGGGAAGAGAACTCAGTGTGTGTTGATTCACATGTAAGGTGCATACAGAGAAGTGCTCAAGTCTTACTATTGTGGGTATGGGGTTGGACTCTATAGAGCCCTGAGGGTCAGTCAAAGGAGTTTTCATGATATTTAATGAAATAAGGAAAATTACTAGAGATTTCTAGTGAATCAGTTGAAAAGGGAGTGGCAGAGTTAGGAAGCTGATGCCATAGTCTAGAAGGGGCGTAACTACATTAAGATGGCTGTTTAACTGTTCAGTTAAACAGCTGCTTAGTAAAAGGTTACAGTGATCAAGCTTGAAAATAATTCCTAGTTTTAAGAAACTGATATCACCTCATATTACCTTATCATTATATTTCTGTGTAATGTCATTTCTAGTTTTTATTTCATATATATATATATAATTTTGTGTGTGTGTCTGTGTGTGTGTGTGTGTCTGGCATTCTGAAAGTTCTATGATCTTTCTATCTACAACTACCTTTAATGCTGGGTTACCAGTGTGCACTGGACCAGGTCCATCTTGCTAGGTGGGTGCTGGGATGCAAACTCCAATGCTCAAGTTTGCATACCTAGAGCTCTTTTTTTAAAAAAAAATTGTATATATTTATTATTATTATTTTGTGTTTGTGTGTATTTTTTTTTGTGTGTGTGTGTATCAAAGGGTACTGTATATGCTTATAGAGGCCCAAGTGTGACTTCAGAAATCATCCAAGATTGTTCTACCTCCTTTTAGCTTTGCTTTGGGGTTTCCTAGGCTCCACTTTCTAGGGCCTGAAGTTCAGGCCACTGTTATTTTACCTAGGATCTGGGATCTGAAATCCCACTGCTTGTGGGACAGAGTCTTAACCTCTGAGCTATCTCTCCAGCTCCTATATTATTATTATTTTTTCTTTTTGATAAAACTCATTTCCCTTTAAAGAGATGATGCATTTTTGAGGGAAGGATGCCTAGTTTCTTGTTCTGGATATAACATCTTAATTTTCATATAAGAACTTGTTCTTATAGGTCAAAATGGATTGATTTCTGTCTTCTTTTTTGCTCTCTCCAGTTAGGAAAATTTGTAACTCTCATTTGCGACATCTTGTCTGCTTATTGAAAATGGATGTGATAGAATACATTTAGCCATATAGACTTGATTTGATTAACACCATTTGTCAGAGCTTGAAGTATGAGGCTCATAAGGATATGGATGTTGTTGGCTCTGGCTTAGTGTCCTATCTTCATTGAGAATTCTTATGAAAATCAGAAAGAAGTTACAGTGGCAAAGGGAATGACAGGTATCCATAGGAAGCCTCCCTTGGTCTCTTTGCCTCTTAAGGAGGTTGGTTTCTTGTGCTTAAGAATGCTTACTTGGTTCATGTCTTACCAATGGTAACCAAGTCAGAACATTGTTCACTCACTCTACTTCAGAAATAGGATTTTTCTTAGATAAATGATATTATTGTTGCTATGTATATGATACATATATGTGAGTATGAGCATGTATGGATTGTGGTGCATTGTGGAGGGAAGAAGAACTGTGGAGTCAGTTCTCTCTGTCCATCTTTATGTGAGTTTGGGTTCTCAGTAGTCATTCCAATGTGAAATCTAATTATTGCTTTAGAGACAAGGGTGCGAAAATACATTATTTTGTCAAATATTTACATACACTCACTTACATGAAAGAGAACTTCCTTATTCCAAGTTTGTTCAGTTGGACCATATGACATATTTTGGTTAGTGCCGGGTGGAATGTGAAAATGTGCTCCTCCTATCTACCTAAGAGTGGGCTTATCAGTCAGGATTTAAAGGGAAATTGTAGGATGAGGACCTTAAGAATTATGGTATGTAAAAAATAATTAAGTTATGTAAATGTGGTTAATGCTTTATTGACTAAGCTCCTTGAAGGAGATTTTGACCACAAAGACATCATTATCACTGAGTAGTCACAGTAGCATAAACTTGCAGGGTGGTCTTTTGCCTGTGCATCCACACCAGACATCTGTTTATCACCAGGCTGGTCGGCAGGCTAGCATGCAGGAAGGATAATTAAAAGCAGAGCAATCAAAACAAGCACATTCGATTGCATTGCCCAATCTGTTCACACTGGCATATTATTTTTTACAGCTTTCACAGGGTAATAGCTACTGATGTATCCTCATGTAGTAATCTGCAGCATGAACATCCCCTCTTCAACAAAAACATACTGTCCACACTACTCCCTGGCATAAGCCATGTGTGTTTGGATCCCTCCTTCAAACTGGATCAGAATGAAGAATGCCTGGTCAGAATCACAGCTCTGGTAGAGCCTCAGCAGCCAAAAGCTCTCCAAAACACAAATAAGAGGTAAATATCTGATGTAACAAGACACTGAGATGTTGAGCTTGTTACTGATACACACTTGAGTAAAGAGTGAAATTGATCTGCAAGTGAAAGGCTGTAAAACAACAAAAGCAAAGATACATGTTACTTCTTTTGTTGTGGGCTAATGAGGAAACCGAAATGGGGGAAAGAATGACTTGTGTTTTCCATGTTTGAAACATTCCATAAAAAGCCATAATGGATAACTTGGAAGAGACATAATGACATAATAAACTGAAGCTTTAGGTGAAAACATTTCCTAAAAGAATGTTATTAGTGTTAATAGGTTGTTACCATTACATTTATAAGGTTCTAGGAGAAAAACATGAACACATAAAATTTATCTTTTTTGAATAAAAATGAGAAACAGAAAAGGAAATTTGAGACAGAATGGGAAGGAATAATAAATTATATAGCCATGAAATATGATTAATACTTGGATTAAACACATGCAGGATACAAAAACAAGCCCCCAAATGGCCAGGTTGCCCATTTAAATCTTGTAATTAGATAACAATGACCCCCATAAATGTTTTGAGACACACAAAATATTTTTTAAAAAGGAATAGTGTTTGTGCTATCGAGGCGAACCTCTGCTGCATGGGGGGTTATTCCCAAAAGTGGGATAGCTCGACTATGTTCATAGCAGCACTGTTTACAATAGCAAAGTCATGGAATCAACCTAAATGTCCAACAGTTGAGGAGTGGATAAGGAAACTGTGGTATATCTATACAATGGAGTACTACTCAGCCATCAAAAATGATGAATTACTGGAATTTGCTGGGAAATGGATGTCATTAGAAACAATTATATTAAGTGAAGTATCCCAGACCCAGAAAATTAAGCGCTGTATGTACTCCCTAATAGGTGGCTCCTAGTACCAAACTCACCCATTGAGTGTCACATTGAGACACTCAAAAGTAAACCTATGTAACACAGTAATTGCAAGGATTATGAACAAGAGAGATGGGGTAGGAGGGCCACACCAGAAACAAGGAGAGAGGGGACCATATTACAGCAGAGAAAATAGGCCTCCATCAAGGTCTGCAAGTAAGTAATGAGAAACCTGGTTAAGTTCACAGACGTTCTTTCCTGATCTCACCAGAAGGGGAGGGCATATAGTCTAGCAGATAAAATGTAATCATTTTGCAAATGGGTGATGGACCCCTCCCTCACTGAGGTTTCCTACTCTTATTACATCTACCCTTGAATGTGCTATTATAACAAGACTCCAGTTTAACAGCTTTTTGTCTCTGGCCAGGGGGTGACATACAGTGCCCAGCAGGATGGAGTGAAGGGCATTGCAGGAGCAGCAAAACTGCAAAAGAAAATCAACAAACTACAATCCAGAACTTCAGAGACTCTATATCAATCACATAGAACTAGGCCAGCCTAATCTCTCCCCATCCTGGAGCTCAGGGACATTTGCGGAAGAGGGGGCGGTAAGATTGTAAGAGCAAAAGGATGGGAGGAGCAACGATTTGCAAGATTCTCAACAATAGTTGAGGCCAAAGCAATCATAATGGGACTTTGCATGCCCTGCGCAATGTCCAGCGCACTGTTGCCTTCATAAAGTCTAGCATCTGTTAAGGGCACCGAGATCCCTGGCGGCAAGGGATTGACAGCCATAGTAGTGCTCCTATGCTTAAGGGGAACAAGAGAAAGGGCTTATGGAAATGCCATTGGGTCCTTATATGTCATCGGAGAGGAGGACCCAGTGGAGAGTCAGGCGTACACAATAAAGGACTCTCTGGGAATTGGGGGGGAGACACTGGGGGATGGGGAGGGAGAAGAGAGGGAAGAGGGGGTTCGGGGGGAGGAGGGGGGAGGGAGGGAACTGGTAAAAAATTTTAAAATGTATAATTACATTTTTAATAAAAAAAGCAACGAAAAAAAAAAAGGAATAGCGTTATGGAAGCCTAAAACTATAGATGTAATTAATCTAAGAGAGATGTATTTCATAAAGAATTTTAATTATATTACGGGTATATGAACCTTAATAGTATTAGATAGATGACAAGCAAATATAGCTTTTGAAACATACTTGTTCAGTAACAAAGCAAAATGCCCACATCTCTATTATAGAGAAATGAAAAACTCTACCCACCAAATCTCTGTCATAGTTTTAATGTAAGTGTTCCCTAAAAAGCTCCTGTATCTGAATTTTTAGCTGAGGTCAATGTTCAGGAAGGTTGTGGCACCTTTGAGAGGTGAACCCTTGCTGGAGGAAGGGCCCCACATGGGGGAGGTCAGGCCATGAGGTTTGTTAGTCTGGCCCTTCATAATTTCTTGTTCACTGTGCCTTCATGATTGCTGCAGTGACATGAGCCAACTTCCTGCTTCTGTCTCCGGTCAAGCTTGTCATATGTGATTCCTACATACCCTTGGGAAACAAAAGCTAAATAAATTTCTCTTTCCTCCTTAAGTTGTGTCTAAGTATTGTTTCATGGCAAAAAGTAATTGCAACATTGATGTTAAACAAAATTTACAAAACAGGTCAAAGCAATATTTAATTACAAAGGAAACATTTAACAAGGTAAAAATATTTGGCACATAAAAAATAACACTGGATAAATTTCAGAGCATTGGTATTTATAGAATACTTTTTTTTTAACTAAGTAGAAATCAGAGGCCGAAGCATTAAATTCAGAAACTTTGCAGGTACTTAAAATTAAACACGACTCTTAGTAATCTAAGCAATAAAACAGAACTAATTAATAATATTAATATATAAATTATTTCAACCTTTATGATGATAAAAAATCAAAATTTATGGTGCTAGGTGAAAGTTTTAAACTTTTATTTCCTTTATTGGAAGTAGAAGAACTTAAATGGCCCTATCTTCACTTTGAAAAAGTAGTAAATTAAGGCTGGGAGATGGCTCAAGGGTTAAAAGCCTTTGCTTCATAAGAAAAAGGACCTGTTCTTAGAGTCTCTGCTTCCGTGTAAAAATACTAGTCAGGTATGGCACTGGCCTGAAGTTCTGTTTTTTTGGGAGGCAAAGTCTGGGAAGCCCCATAGAAAACAAATAGAAAACATTTATGAGTAGGAAGTCTTATTTTTAATATATTAATAAAATCAATGAATCTGCAATAAAATTATTTAAAGTCAAAAAAGAAATTTTGATGGAATATAAAAGGAAAATTATTTTAACATGTATAAACAATTAAACAGCAACAGGGAAATATAATAAACAATTTTATGTTTTCAAGACTAGAACTGCAAGCTGCCATCTTTCTCAATCTGACATTTAGTAGGATCTTGAGATCCAAACTCACATCCTTTTGCTTGTAAGACAAAGGCTTTAACCCCTGAGCTATGTCTCCAAGACCTAATATGATGTTTAATGGGGAAATATTGGAACAATTCTATTGAGTATTTATTGAAGGTCTTTGCCATTGCAAATAATCAAATAAAAACAAAGGATGAAAACATATAAAGATGAGAATGGGAGAATGACAACTTTCATATAAGTAGACATTCTTCATGTAACTGAGACCTTTATCTCTGTAGAACATCATTAAGCATCAGAAAAAATCAGACTTGAACAGACAGTCCATTAAATCTTCAGGATAAAAGATAAGCCATTTAATATAATTTTATAGAGTAAAACAGAAATGGAAGATCAAATAAAAATGTTGTTGCATCAGATAAAATGTAAAGATGATGCATATATGGAATTGGACTGAGACATATGCTCAGAATATGAATAGAATTTCTAAAGAAAAACTATGAAGCATTGCTCAGATAAAGGAACTCCAAATAAATGATGAGTTATATCAAATTTGGCAATTTAGCACTATAAATATGCCCACTCTCTCAAAATTCAGCTGAAGACTAAAATAATACTAATGAAAATGCCAAAACTCTTTTTGTTCTATTGGTAGAAACCTGAAAGTTAAAATTTACACAAAAATACCAAGCACCTACAAGAACTAAGATAATTTTCAGAAAGAAGAACATTTGTTGTACTGGCTTTCAGAATTGCCCATTGCCAAAATATATAAATTGAGAAATTTGAAGAAAGATTTTAGAAATAAACTTACATATTTATTATTCATTTATTCTGAACAAATTTTCCAATGTACAATCTTCAGAGGAAATGGTAATTTTTTCAATTAATGGTTTATACAAGTATAGTCACTGTGGATTAGAGGAATAAATGTAAGAACAAAAATATATGTTTATAATACAGATTGTGGAATAAGCATGTTTCTTAGGTCAAACGAAAAACTAAATACTTCAAAGATAATAAATTGAGATTTGTCTTGGTTAAAATTAAACATATCTCTCCCATCACACAGATGGCCCTGGTTAAACACAGTGGGTCACAAATAAAACAAAAGGACATGAATGTGGGAAAAGAAATTTTAGAGAAAAAAATGGTAAATGGGGGATGGGTTCTCAATTTGTCAGTATCAAGAACCAGTAATAATGAACATGACGGTAATGTCTGAAATTCAATTTTTTCTAATTTTTGACTAAATTGAATAGGTGTGATAAAATATTACATATAAAATTATTTTAACTAATTCTCTTCTCTGAAGAAAATACTAATCTAATTTTAGTGGTGTTTGCCTATTTGAAGCCTTTCCTACTTTGGTTTCGATTATGACTCTAGAGAAAGTTTTATAATATCAGTAATTACTGTCTCCATGGTGGCTGTTGAAAGACTTTACTTTTAGATGTGGGATAGGTAACTATAATGGCCGACAAACTTCCTTTGATGTGAAAAGCCATCCTTCTTGACAGGTTGTTGAGCATCTCTGCTGTTTTAATACAAGAGTTTCCAAGTGCCTCTGGGTGAACGTGCTTTCTCTAAATGAATTTGTATGGACTCCCATAGTCCAGATCAGAAGGGGAAGCCTTTTCCTAAAACTTTTTGAATTCAGGCTTACCCAACTTTTCTCAGACCACCAATTTTAATAAAGCATAGATGGTGTTTGGGTAGGAAATTTCAGAAACACATAAAACTGCATTATACAAATCTGGAATCTGGAATGACTTAAAATAATTCCTTTGATATGATTCCTGAATTCTTTATGAAAATGAAGTCATATGCCCATTTAAAGCATGACATGACATATCTTGAACTCTTATATATAGCCAGACTTTGAATGAAATGCAGAATGATTGAGACATCAAAGTTTTGACTTCAGTATTGTTTCCTCTCTTCTTGTCTTCTTTATCTTCAAATTTCAAATGGTCTTTGTTCTATGAGGTGATTAGAACAACCTGTAAAGCAACCATAGTCAACATTGGCCATCTTATAGAGAAGAAAGAACTTATTGTAAGACAGAATTTCCTTATTTTCGTTGTATTTATCAAGGTAGTGTAAAAAACTTACACTGAAAAAAGGGGTTGGAGTAATTTTTGCGGCAATGATACATACACACACCAAAATCCAGTGGTACCAAAGGTTATATACTTCAGCAGAATATACAAATCTGGAAGAAATCATTGCTTCATGTCATGATAGAATATTTTATATAATCTGGTTATAAGAATTCTTTCATTTCGTTGCAATGGATTGTGTTCAGGAAGAGGAGCTGACAGTGGTAATCCACAAAAGGAAGGGACAAAATGGAATTCATTTGGCTTTGTAATGTTATTTCTATTTTGATTTTTGTAATACATGTGCCTTATCATGTATGAGTTTCTAAAAGAATCACATCTAATGAAGTTGCATTATGGTAAGCATTTGGAAATTGGAATCTTTAATTACTCATGGGTGAACAAGGTATGGTTATTAACCTCTCCTGAAGCTGTCACAGGTTTTTCAGCTGAAATCAATTACTTCTGTTAGTGTTTAAGGCAGGCTACACCCATGGCTCTCAAACTTGAGCATGACTCGTAAAGCTATGGAGGGCTTATTTCAGCACAGATGGTGGGACTCAACCCCACACAAACTGATTTAGTGGCTCTGGGTGCCGTCCAACAGCACGGAATCTGACATCCCCAGGTGACACCGATGCACTGATGCTTTATATACCTTGCATGGGATTTGCCGCCTGCTGGTCCCTTTCTTCAAAGTAGAAAGTATGTGCCTCTGAATCTGATGACCTTGGAACTCTTTTTGTTTAGTACCAACAGAAAACTAAGCCAGATGTATGCATGAACCCATTTCTCAGGAATTCAAGCTTGCCATCCTAAGTTTGGCTCACTTTACTCCAGTTTTACAGGTGTTTATAGTCTATAGTTTATTTTCAGTGCTGGGAATCTACGTATCTACCTTACTAAGCACCTAATTCCCCTCAAATGTACTACCCTTTCTTTTACAGTCTTGTGGGAAAAACAAAACAAAGCAAAACAAAGTTCTTCCTCAGTTTTTTACTTTAGTCCAGTCATAATCTCTTAATATACCTTCTGCCTCTATGTTCCTCTCTTTTTAAGAGATGTTATAGATCTTGTGCAGATGAATTTTCTGTAAATTCCTTCTTTTTTTTTTCTTTTTTTGACAGCACTGGAAATTGAACATAAAACACAGTGCTTGTGAGATACTATGAGTTGAATACTATGTCACTCAGTCCTAACCGAGCCCAGAACCTTTTTCTGATTAAGTTGAATAATACATAGAAGTGTTTCTCAAACTTTAATGATCATCTGTAGAGTTACTTTCTTTACATGCCTAATTACTCGCAATGCCTGAATATTTAGCAGCTACAGTGATGTAAGGCAGGAGATCACTATTTTATTTTCCCTAGTGTGTGATTGTTTCTTTTTTTTTTTCTTGAGTCTTTCAATGTGGTTTGGATTGTACCTTCTACCCAGGCATCCATGAATAGGAAATAACTCATTTACATGTCTACAGGGAAGCTAAGATTGGGGATGTGGGTAACAGACAAGTTTCTAAACCTTGTTTGAGAAATTCAACTATTTGCTTTGAATTTCACACTTCACATTCTCCCTCTCTCCTTTATGTTTGTTGAACTAATTTGGATTTTACCATCTTGGGGCTCTAAATTTTTGAATACTAAATTTCAGCTGTCCTGGAACTCACACTTGAATTTCATTCCTCAATTTACCTAAATTGCACCCTTTTTAATCTGATGTGTAAGCCTCTACTCTGTGCAGTTTCTCTTGAGCTTTCCCACACTTCTGAATCTCCTTTTTTATGCCTTTGCTTTGTCTTCTCTTGCAGTGCTGACCCTCTGTATGTCTCCTTTCTCCACAGGCAGAAGGCTGACCTACTTAGAGTACAGCTTCTGGGGCTGCTATTGTAATTGTGTCCTTAAAATACTTGGGTAGAGATGTCATGTTTGCTTAATGTTTATCTAATAAGCCAGGAAGGACTCAGTATCCTGTCAAAACGGAGAACCACTATTGTAGGTAGGCTTTTGTGTTTAAAGGGAGATGTCTTTTTGTTGTCATTTTGTTTTGATCACAAGGAAACTACTGCGTAGGAAACAAGAGCAACTTCAGATGGTCACAGAGTAAATTTGTTTAACATTCTTGAAATGACAATTGTGTTTTCTGTACAGATTACAGCATGGTTTACATGTCTTTGTCTTTCCTTTAGATGTCATTTTTATTTGCAGTACAAGAAATTGTGCCAGGGGCCTTTACTGTCTTCAGAGAGTGGGTTTGTATAGATGGGATCTGAGTAGCATGAGCCCACATGCCATGCTGGTGACACTGTACAAAGCTGTGCTGTATTAACACATCCCCTGGCCTGGCTTTCTCTGGCTGATATACAGTTGTTAACATCTTGATGAATATATCTTGTGCAGTTTCTTAGCATATAATGAAGAGTCTTACTTGATATGAGCCTAAGGATTCTTTCACTTATTTCAGCTCATCACTCTTGATAAGTGAACTGAAAATTATTCAGTTTTAAATGGCTATATATTGGTTTTGGTGTTTACGGTCTTAAATATTTATAGATCATTAGACCATTATGCTCAATGCATATTTAATTTCCTTAATTTAAACTCAAATGAGTTGAAGATCATAATGACTCCCACTTTCCCTTTTCAATTTTAAATTAATATTTTTTAAATTAATCAATTTAGGGTTAGGCTTTTTTATTTCCAATATAATATTTTCACCATAAAAATTTTCTGCTTAGGGGCTGGAGAGGTGGCTCAGGGGTTAAGCCTCCGCCTTCCAGCGGAAAGGTCCTGAGTTTGGATCCCAGATCCCACGTATAGACGCCAGGCGGAGGCGGGGGCGGCCTGCGTTTCTGGTCCTGGTAGGGCGGAGCCTGTGAATCCTGGGGCAGAAGGAGGTGGAGGCGTCCATGGTGGTTCGCGAATTCGTCTGTGGTTCTACACATACACAGACACACACAGACACACACACACACACACACACACACACACACACACACACACACACACACACGCATGCGCGCGCGCACATACACACGCACATGCGCACAGTTGAATAAATAATAAAAAAAATTAAAAAAAATTCTGCCTATTTTTCCAGTGGCAAAAGGAGATGGCTTTATAAAAGTGTGCATTATTATTTATCTTTTATTAAAATGATAAGAAGCATGAAGGGAAATAAGTGAAGGTAAATTGGGAAATTTAGAGAGCACTTGGGAAGTAGCTACATGGGCTAAGAGTTTACCTAGCCTGGTGGATTTAGTTAGTTCAGTTAATGAGATGATATTTACATACAGGGAAGATTTGACTTTCTTGACTTTTTTTGTGGGGTAGCCAAACCAAAAGGCAAAGTTATAAAGTACAAAGTACAATTGTTATCAAATGTGTAAAACTCAGGGGGTAGGGATATCAGTCTGTATGCTAAGTCCTTACCCCTCACTAGGGTGGAAGACTCAGAGGGAGGTTTGACATTCATACAAAAGAATGCTCTAGGGGATGGGAGGGGAGAAGGGGGAGACACTGGGAGAAGGGGAGGGGGTGAAAGGAAAGGGAAAAGGGGGGAGAATACAAAGGGGAGGGGAGGAGGGAAGGAAAGGACTGGGGTACCTATTGAGTTTGTATGATTGGGAAAAAAATAAAATGTGGGAGAAAAAATTCAGATGCTTAATCCATTAAATGGATGGGCTCACTAAATGAATCGCTTAAACCTCCTGAACCTAAATTATGAAAATAAATTAATATAACTAACATTCAACTTTATATTTTAATAATTTAAATTATGATAGAAGACTTCATTTGACTATGGGTTTGTTAATAAAGTGTTGAAACACACACACATATATACACAAAAAGGAACATCAATAACTGTCCTTTCTACTCTCAAAGGTATGTAGTATTGTATATTAAAGGTTGAAATTTGGCAGACATATGATGATCAACTTCAATTAGGCTTGCCTAATTGACTTTTTCTCTGAATCTCAAATATCTTGAGAGATCACGTGCCTTATGAGAAACAAATAAAAATAGTGGAGAAAATAGTAAATTAGCAATGCAGGGTTACCCCATAACCCAGCATGGTGGGACTTTCTCCCCAAGTCAGCCACAGCAGGAAATATTTAAGTAGGAACAACTTTAACAAGGGCCTTCAAGGTGGCTCAGAGGGTAAACCCCTTTTCCCAGCTACAGGCATTCATTGTCAGTCGATCAATCAATCAATCAGTCAATCAACCAACCAACCAACCAACCAATCAAACAGTTTCAAATGCATTGTACTATTTAATTATTACACACAAGTATTACTTTTTTTAAAACGTTTTATTATTTTATTATTTATTTAATTGTGCGTGTATGCGTGTGTGCGCGTGTGTAGAACCACGGACGAGTTCCGGAACTGCAATGGACTGCCATGGACGCCTCCGTCTCCTCCTTGTTTACTCTGCCCCAGGATTCACAGGCTCCGCCCTACGGACTAGAAGCGCAGGCTGCCTCCGCTTCCGCCCGGTGTCTATACATGGGGTCTAGGAACCGAACTCAGGACCTTTCACCTGCGAGGCAAAGGCTTAACCCCTTGAGCCACCTCTCCAGCCCCACAAGCCTTACTTTTTGACCAATTGTGTCAGTGAGAGCTTTCTTTTTTTGCTGGTATGGTAAACTTCTTGGAAAGAGTGGTTAAGTACTACATGAAGAAAATGGCCAATATAATTAAGCATAATTCATTTAGCTTTTATGAGCTATTTGTTATGAAGTTGTGAGATTGCCAAAGTCTGTCTACTAGGTATCTACTAGGTTTACCAACGCAATTAAGGTAGGATTTGTTCAAGTTCAAATAAGGTTGTATTTAGCCTATAACTCTATCTAAGGAATTCAGTGTACACTTCTGAGCTAGGCCACTATTGTAGATATGGCTACTGGACTTCTGGGGTGAAAGAGAAGGGGAGGGGTAAAACTACAGTAACCCTGTAGCTTAAGGCTCCAAGAGTCTTGTCATTTGATTTGGTCAGAGCCTGTTTCTTCAGTACTATAAAGGATTAGGAAAAGACAGATGTTGCCTTACCTTCTGATTTTGAGTCCTGATCATAAGGATTCATATATTATGGGAAGAGTTTAGAGTATTAAAAATTCACTTTTGAAATAAACGAGAAAATGATTCATAAATTAAAAAAAAACCATGAAGGCAAGTTGAATTTTCATTTTTTTTCCAGGTTGGCCTTGTTTTTAGTTTGAAAATTCAGGTAAGTTCTGGTCACATTCCAATGAAGTAACTGAATATATATCTGAATATATAACTGAATATAATCCTAGTAATAGTATTTATTAATCTTATTTGTTTGTTCATTGTATATTAGAAATCTATAAAGATAGCAAGATAATACATATTGGCAAAGCCAATTTGTATTATTTTTCCAGGTAAATTTTAATCCAATGGATGGATAACCAATAATATATGAATGCAGAAAATATTTCTTTTTGTATATCTAAAATTTGCATATAGGAATAAATTGACTCATTGATCAGGCATTAACTTGGCTAAATACCTTCATCATAGGTATTCATTGTCAAATTTCAGAATGATAAGGTGCCCATAAGTATCTAACCCAACCATTTTTATTTGTCTTCTTTATTTATCATTTGGAATTTATGTTCTCACTACTCTTGAGACCATAAGTACAAGCTCAATGCACTAACTGATTCATACTTATAGATGGTGATCTCATATTGCCTCTTAGCCATGTATGTTTGAGGACAAAGAACATGCATGGCAGGTCTCTGGTGAGTATGTTTTCCATGACAATACTAATACTATTAGATCAGTACTTCATCTTTAGATTTATTTGAATTTAATTATTCTGTTTAAGGATCCATCTACAATATGAGGGTTTAATGTCTCAATATGTGAGCTTTGTAGAAAATGTAATTTTGTTTTGTCTTTCTCTAGAATACGTCTTTCTCTCTTGTTTATAACTGATGGAACTTACTTTGCAATACATGTGATATGTTTCTTCCTCTGGTGTTTTTACTATGTAATCTCTCTTGGCTGTAACCTACATTGTCTCTGCATTAGTGATGATGTAGATGGTGCCTTTCATATAATAACATTCTCAGGAGCCTTGTCTCAGTTTCTTATACTATTCTTTTTTCTATCTTTTCCTGGTTAGTAATTTACTTATGGGTGAAGGGAGTATATCTGTGGTTACAGGAGGTAGGAAGATGGACAGTCTTCCCATTGTCCACTTAGTGGGCAACACATTTACCCCTGTTACAATGAGTAGCATTTAAAATCTACAGGAAAATGATAAAGCCCAGCTAATACTGTTTTACGCTTTATGAAATGAAGGACCATAAGAAAATTGTGTTTCATACTACAAACCACTAAGTATGGGAGACTTTTTATAGCATGAGTAGGAAAATAAGTCAGTGGAAACACTGTAAATATTTATGATTGCCAAATGATCAGGTATCTGGATTGACTAGGATGTGAGCGACTTCATATGTAAATTACTTAGCATAAAATTTCCAATAAGTTTTGTCTTAAAAGATATCTATTACTAAACAGTACCAAGTATTCTTTTAAAGTTTTTTTTTCTTGAATGCTTCTGTATGCTTGATGATTAGTGGAGCTTATATTCTGCTTCTAAAAGGATGTATATTGTTTTTTGGAAGAAAATAATATACACATATTTATCATTTTAGAGAATTTTTTTTCATGAATATTGCTGGGACTATGCTTATTTGAATAATTTGGGGTATTCTACTTGAGACTTATGAAATGACTCTCTGGAAGTGGGACTATGGTTTAAATACATTACACATTTAATGAGCATGTATGAGCAAACAATTCATAACAGAGTTCAAGATCAAGTGCTCTACCCTATGGAGTACATATACAAGTAGCTTCCACAAATTTCTTAAGTATATATAATATATTATATGATTAATAACAAAATCTGTTTTGAATATATATCTCTGAACAAAAACACTCGCAAACTTTCTTCTACCTTCAAAGTTTTTGTGAACTGGGGAGCATATGGTCTGACAAGCATTTTCCATTTGGAAAATATATGACAAATTATTTTCCTACGGGCAATAAGGTTACCCTTGTGCCTTTCTAAAGAGCCAAGAATTATCACCTTTCCTTTGAAGGTTCACTTGCACTTTTTTTATCCTGATAATATAACCTGCCATTCTTTCTTTGTTAACATAACATTTTTATTAAGAATTTCTTCATATACAGAAAAGTATAATTATGTCCATGCCCCCATGGTCCCACTTTCTTCCCCCTCCTTTTTCACTCTCTCATCCGTTCACCAATCCATCCTCGTCTCTTCTGCCCTGATGTCCCACTGTATCTGTGGACCTTAGTGCTCCTATAAGGTACTAGTACTAGTAAAGTACCAGGACTCAGTATATGTGGCTCTTCAGTGGGTAAACCCACAGGTAGGGAAATTCCCATTCTGTAGTCCAGCACTGAATCAAAGATTCTCTCTCAATGTAGTTGTCTCTTTTGAGATCCTTGCCCATCCATGGGGGAATGTTGACTACCAGATGCAGCCTCCCTGTCATGACCAAAGTGTCATGACTGGCAGAAGACCTCACCAACTCTTACATTCTTACTGTTTCCTCTTGTACTAGTTTCCTTGAGCCTTGGGATAGGGAGCAGTTTTAATGCCTGTAAACTGACTGTTCCAAGGTTGATGTTACTCTGTTCTTTGGTGGCTTTCTACTTCATTAATCTTCCACTGCAATAGGGTGCATCTTGTTTGAGTGATAAGAGAGCTTTTCTTTTTTTTAATTAATTATTTTTCCCAATAATACAAGCTTAATAGTCACCCCCGTCACCTCTCTCCTTCCACCTCTCCCCAGTCCCCCTTGCACCCTCCCCCCTTTTCTCCTTCCTTTCACCACTCTCCTTTTCCACCTCCCATTCCCTGGAGCATCCTTTTGTGTGAATGCCAAACTTCCCTCTATGTCTTCCACTCTAGTGAAGTGTAAGGACTCAGTGGCATTGCCCAGAGCCATTTCTTGGGCTCCCTTTTAGTATGGGAACATTATTATGACTGCTAATCCCCTGTCTCTAAGAATTCTGGTGCCTGTGATCTAAACTTTGGGGGATCATTCACATGTCAATAATTGCACAGGTCATGCAGAATCTGATTATGGCTACTATGGCCCTAACTTGTGTGGAGTATCTTGCATATCATTGCTCCTCCCCATCTTTAGGCTCTTTCAATCTTGCTGCCCCTCTTCTGCAAGTTTCCCTGAGCTTTAGGATGGGGAGAGATTTGGTTGGTCTGGTTCAAGGTGATTAATGTAGGAGCTTTTTTTAATCTGCCAGGGATCACCTGATCACAAAGGTGATTTTTTTCATGGCAAGGCTTATCAATGCATTCAGGATATGTTGACTCCTGTGATTTCCCCAAATGCAGGAAACTCAACTGCATAGTTTGTGATAGTGGGGGGACTGTTCTTACTCTCTCTTAATAGAAAAATTAAAAATTGAAAAAGTCACATTTTCTCAAGACTTATGTCATGGTAATTTTTAAAACTTTAGGAAAGTATGATAAGCCTTGCTGTCCATGGTATGACAGAAGTAATAATCTATCATGTCCACATCTCAGTCTTTATAGTCAGGAATTCATTCTTTTTTTTAATACATTTTTATTATTATTTCAGCTCATACAAACTTAATAGGTACACCAGTTACCTCCCTCCCTCCTCCTCCCCCCGTACTCCCTGCTCCCCCTCCCCACACTCCTCCCTCCCCATCTCCCAGTGCCTCCTGCACCAATTCCCAGAGAATCCTTTCTTGTGCATGCCTGATTTTCCTCTGGGCCCTCCTCTCCGATAACGTACAAGGACCCAGTGGCCTTTCCCTGAACCCTTTCCCGTGTTCCCCTTAGGTATAGGAACACTGCTGTGGCTGCCAATCCCTTGCCTCCAAGGCTCTTGGTGCCTTTAGCTGATGCTAGACTTTGTGAAGTCAATAGTGTGTTGGACATTGCGCAGGGCATGCAAAGTCCAGTTATGATTGCTTCGGCCCTAACTTGTGTGGAGTATCTTGCAAATCATTGCTCCTCCCATCCTTTTGCTCTTACACTCTTACCGCCCCCTCTTCGGCAAATTTCCCTGAGCTTCAGAATGGGGAGAGATTAGTCTGGCCTAGTTCTAGGTGGTTGATATAGAGTCTCTGAAGTTCTGGATTGTGGTTTGTTGATTTTCTATTGCAGTTTTGCTGCTCCTGCAATGCCCTTCACTCCATCCTGGTGGGCATTGTATGTCACCCCCTGGCCAGAGACAAAAAGCTGTTAAACTAGAGTCTTGTGATAAAAGCACATTCAAAGGTAGATGTAATAAAAGGGGGAAACCACAGTGAGGGAGGGGATCTATCACCCATTTGCAAAATGGTTACTTTTTATCTGCCAGACTATATGCCCTCCTCTTCTGGTGAGATCATACCCCCTCAGTAGTAAATGATCAGGAACGAAAGTCTGTGAACTTAATCAGATGTCTCATTACTTATTTGAGTCCTTGACGGAGGCCTATTTTCTCTGCTGTAACATGGTCCCCTCTCTCCTTGTTTCTGGTGTGGCCCTCCTACCCCATCCCTCCTGTTCATAATCCTTGCAATTACTGTATTGCAGAGATTTTTTAATGAATGTCTCTAGGTGGGCTGGGTGGGTTTGGTACTAGGAGCTACCTATTAGGGAGTACATATGGTGCTTAATTTTCTGGGTCTGGGATACTTCACTTAATATAATTGTTTCTAATGACATCCATTTCCCGGCAAATTCCAGTAATTCATCATTTTTGATGGCTGAGTAGTACTCCATTGTATAGATGTACCACAGTTTCCTTATCCACTCCTCAACTGTTGGACATTTGGGTTGATTCCATGACTTTGCTATTGTAAACAGTGCTGCTATGAACATGGTCATGCTTGTGCTATCGAGGTGAACCTCTACTGTATGGGGGGTTATTCCCAAAAGTGGAATAGCAGGATCATATGGCATTTTAATCTTTAATTTCTTTAAGAATCTCCAGACGGCTTGCCAGAGTGGCTGTATGAGCCTGCACTCCACCAGCAATGTAGGAGAGTTCCCCTCTCTCCACATCCTCTCCAGCATTTGGTGTTGTTTGTATTGTCAATTTTTGCCATCCTGACCGGGGTGAGATGATATCGCAGGGAAGTTTTGATCTGCACTTGCCTGATGGCTAAGGATGTGGAGCATTTTTTAAGATATTTGTTAGACTTTTTAATTTCATCCCTGGTAAAGTTTCTTTTAAGTTCCAGGGCCCATTTTTTAATTGGGCCATTGGTTTCCTTGGTGTTTAGTTTTCTAAGTTCTTTGTGCACTCTGGACAGCAGAGTTCTATCAGATATATGGTCAGTGAAGATTTTCTCCCATTCTGTGGGTTGCCTTTGAGCTCATGTTACAATCTCTTTATCTGAACAGAAGCTCTTTAATTTCACCAGATTCCAACTGTTGAGAGTTGGTAGCAGTGACTGTGCCATTGGATGTCTGTTTAGGAAATGTTGGCCTAGCCCAATCAGCTCGAGGGAGTTCCCTATCCTTTCAACTATGGTTTTTAAAGTCTCTGGCCTTAAATCAAGGTCCTTGATCCATTTGGAATTAAGTCTTGTACATGGTGACAAGTACGGGTCCAGCTTTAATCTTCTGCATGTGGAAATCCAGTTTTGCCAGCACCATTTGTTGAAGATGCTGTTCTTTTTCCATTGGATTCTTGGGCCCCTTTGTCAAAGACCAAATGGCTGTAATTTTGTGGGCTTATATCTGGGTCTTCAACCCTTATCCATTGATCTGTGTGTCTATTTTGGAGCCAGTACCAGGCTGTTTTTATAACTATGGATATGTAGTATAGACTAAGGTTTGGTATGGTAATACCTCCAGTAGTGTTTTTGTTACTCAGGATTGTCTTTGCTATCCTGGGTCTTTTGTGCCTCCATATGAATTTTGAGATTATTTGGTCAACTTCTTTGAAGAATTGCTTTGGTATAGCATTGAATTTGTATATTGCCTTTGGTAGGATGGTCATTTTTACGATTTTAATTTTGCCAATCCAGGAACAAGGGAGGTCTTTCCAACTTCTGGTGTCTTCTGCTATTTCTTTCTTTAGGGTTTTAAAGTTTTCATTGTAAAGGTCTTTTACCTCCTTGGTTAGGTGTATACCAAGGTATTTCATTTTTTTAGGGGCTATAGTAAATGGGATTGTTTCTCTTCAAGGCTTTTTCACTTCTTTCATTCTGGGCATATAGGAAGGCCTCTGATTTTTGCACATTTATTTTGTATCCTGCCACCCTGCTGAACTTCTCAATTAGTTCCAGGAGCTTCCTGGTGGAGTTTTTGGGATCCCTCAGTTATAAGATCATGTCATCTACAAATAGGGATAGCTTGACTTCTTCCTTGCCGATTTGAATCCCTCTTATGTCCCTTTCTTGTCTTATGGGTTCAGCTAAGACTTCAAGTACAATATTGAATAGAAGTGGTGAGAGTGGACAGCCTTGTCTAGTTCCTGATCGAAGTGGGAATGCTTCCAATTGTTCCCCATTGAGCATAATCCTTACTGTGGGCTTGTTTTATACAGCTTTTATTATATTGATAAATGTTCCTTCCATTCCTACTGTCTCTAGTGTTTTGATCATAAAGGCTGTTGGATCTTGTCAAAAGCTTTTTCTGCATCTATTGAGAGTATCATGTGGTCTTGGCCTTTGGACTGTTTTACACGATGAATTACATTTATTGATTTGCGCATGTTGAACCAACCTTGTGTGCCGGGGATGAAGCCTAGTTGGTCCCCGTGAATGATCTTTTTAATGTGTTTTTGAATCCGATTTGCTAAGACTTTGTTGAGAATGTTTGCGTCTGTGTTCATTAGAGAGATCGGCCTATAGTTTTCTTTTTTAAGTGAATCTTTATTAGGTTTTGGGATTAAAATGATATTAGCTTCATAGAAGGAATTTGGTAGTAGTCCTTTCTTTGCTATTTGATGGAACAATTTATGGAGTATTAGTGTTATCAACTCCTTATATGTATGGTAGAACTCTGTGCTGAATCCATCTGGTCCAGGACATTTTTTGGTGGGAAGATTCGAGATTACTTCCTCAATTTCCTTATATGTTATAGGACTATTTAAATAATTCACAACTTCCTGATTCCATTTAGGTAAGTTGTGTTTACTTAGAAATTCATCCATCTCTTTTGTGTTGTCAAACTTCACAGAGTATAAGTTTTTGAAATATGATGTTATAATTCTCTGGATTTCTTGGGTATCAGTAGTGATAACTCCATGTTCATTTCTAATTTTGTTAATTTGGGTTTTCTCTCTCTTACTTTTGGTTAATTTAGCTAGGGGTGTATCAATCTTATTGATTTTTTCAAAGAACCAGCTTTTTGATTGGTTGATTTTTTCTATCGTTTTCTTAGTCTCGATTTCAGATATTTCTCCCCTTATTTTGCTAATCTCCTCTCTTCTACTATTTTTGGGATCAGATTGCTCAAGTTTCTCTAAAGCTTTAAGCTGCATTGTTAAGTTGTTTATTTCTGATGTTTCCATTTTTTTGATGTAGTCATTAAAAGCTATGAACTTACCTGTTAGTACAGCTTTCATTGTGTCTCAGAGATTTGGTAAGTTGTATTTTCATTATCATTCACTTTCAGGAAATCTTGAATTTCCTTTTTAATTTCTTCCTGAATCCAGTTCTCATTCAGCATCATAGTGTTAAGTTTCCAGGAGTTAGTGTATTTTCTCTTGTTTGTTGTGTTGTGGATATCCAGCTTTAGGCCATGGTGGTCTGACAGGGCACAGGTTAGAATTTCAACTTTTTCGTACATGTGTAGATTCGTTTTGTGGCCCAGTTTGTGATCTATTTTAGAGAAAGTTCCATATGCTGCTGAGAAAAATGTGTATTCTTTGGTGCGTGGGTGAAATGTTCGATAGAGATCTCTAAGGTCCATTTCTTTCAGGGTTTGATTAAGGTCCAAAGTGTCTCTGTTAAGCTTTTGACCTGTTGATCTATTCCATGTTGAGAGGGCGGTGTTGAAGTCCCCACGAATTATCGTTTGGGGGTTGATTTCTTGCTTTAGACTCTGTAGGGTTTTTTTAATGAATGTGGAGGGGCCCGTATTGGGTGCATATATGTTCAGTATTGTGAAGTCTTCCTGGTGAATTGTACCTGTGACTAAAATGTAGTATACATCCGTGTCTCTTATAATTTTCTTTGGTTTGAAGTCCACTTTGTCTGAAAGCATAATTGCTAACCCTGCCTGTTTCCTGATTCCATTAGCTTGTAAGATTTTGGATCAGCCTTTTATTTTTAGGACATGCCTATCTTATGTGGTGAGATGGGTTTCCTGCAGGCAGCAGAATGATAGATTGTGATTTTTAATCCAAGTTTGTAATCTGTGTCTCTTGATCAGTGAGTTAATTCCATTAACATTTAGTGTTATAATGATGAAACTATTTTGAATTCCAGACATTTATTATGTTTAGTAGTTTTTATAAGTATATTGCTTCACTTTTAATGGTGTTATACTTGCCTTCTGTTCTTCTGGATATGCCTGTTTTTTTCTTTACGCTTGAGTATCATTTGTAGCATTTTTTGAAGGCCTGGTTTGGTGGACATGTATCCCTTCAAGTTGTCTTTGTGCTGGAAGATTTTTCTTTCTTCCTCGATCATGATGGATAGTTTTGCAGGGTAAATCAGCCTGGGTTGACATTTTTTCTCATTCAATACTTGAAGTATGTCTCTCCAAGCTCTTCTTGCTTTTACTGTTTTGACTGGGAAGTCATTTGTTATTTTAATAGGTTTACCTTTAAATGTGACTTGTTTTTTCTCCCTTGAAGCTCTCAGCACCAGTTCTTTATCTTGAATGTGGAGTGTTTTGACTATTATTTGTTATGGCGAGCTTCCGTTTTGGTCCTATCTGTTTGGGGTGCAGAATGCCTCTTGTATCTGTATGGGCATCTCTTTTTTTAGATGAGGAAAATTTTCCTTGATGATCGTGTGAAAAATTTCCTCAGGGGTGGTATTTTGAGATTCTTGCTCTGGTATTCCATGAATACGCATGTTGGGCTACTTCAGGGTGTCCCATATCTCCTGGATATTTCTCTCAAGTATCTTTTTGGCTTTAACAACCTCTTCCATTGAGCTGGTTAATACTCCCACTTTATCTTCAAGATCTGAAATTCTGTTTTCTGCTTGCTTAGTTCTGCTGATAAGACTCTCTGTGGAGTTCTGGGTTGAAGAGAACTTGTCTTTTAGCTCAGTTTTAAACTCTGCTTGAGTCTACTTTAACTCCTCTATGCCAGTTTTTGTTTCTTGCACTGTTTTTCTCAACTCTTCCAAGTGTCTGTTGTGTTCCTTCTCAAAGCGATTGATTTGATTATGTAATTCCTCCCGGATTTCCTCTTTCATAGTATTGAACATAGTAATGATCGTATTTTGAAGGTCGTTATCCTGGGTCAGGGTTTCTTGACCATTTTCCATGGGTTTGTTCTGGTTGGAGTCTAACATTATGGGATTAATTCCTTCAGTGGGAGATTTGTTTACTTGAGTGTTGTTTCTCATGGATTTGCACTTTGACTTTGGCATTGTCGTTTAACTCTTAAGATCTTTTTTTAATTTCTGTGCTTTTTTCACTAAACTGAATTATTTGGCCTGGGGTTTTGGGGGTGGGCGGAGACGGAGCTCACCTAGGTTGAGGTGAGTCCAGGCTGGACCCCGCGCGTCCCAGGCGGCGGAGTGGGGGAAGGAAGGATGGGGACTCGGCAGGCGCTATTTAACCTGGGGGACCTGGGGGTGAGCCCGGGCTCAGGGGGGTGCCCTCTCCTCCTCCCACGCCCTGTGCAGTGGCTCCATCTGGATGGTGGGAGGAGCTGGGTCCCTCGGGTGGCCTGGGGTTCTGGGGGTGGGCGGGGACTGAGCTTACCTAGGTCGCAGCATGGTGAGGCCCGGCTGGACCACGGGCTTGCATCCCGGGCGGTGGAGTGGAGGGGATGGGATGAGTTCATTCTTGTACTTCCTTTCTGCTTTGGCTTATAGATCCTGAGGTACTATGAGTCTTGCGAGTTGTCTATTAGTTTGTGGTTAATGAATTCTAGTATCTTAACCTAACATTCAGCTTAAACCCTAATTTTTGCAGGTTACTTTTGCTTGTCTGTTATATTGGGGATTGCATCTGGATTCTTGAACATGTTAAATACTGAGCCATAGCCCTAACCATTGAAAATAAGTTTTATGTGAACACAGCTGTACTGTTCATTTATGTATTTTCTTTTACTTCATTGTTGCTCAAATAGATGTGAGCAGTTAGAAATTGGGTTTTTGATTCATAAAGTCTAAAATAATTATTGAAGGATGAATTAATTCCTTTCCCCATGAATGTGATAAAATAAGTGGGAAACAACTCTGGAGAGAGAAGATTTATTTCGTTTTAAAGTTTCAGAGATTTCAGTCCACTCTAACAAGGATGGAATGGTAAAGCAGTGACAGACTCCTTTACATAGGCAGGCAGGGAAGCTGAGAAAGCAGACTCGATACTGGGGCAAGAGTGATATCAAAGGTCTGCCTCTGCTGACTGCTACTGTCAGCCAGGCCCCACCATTGATTCAAGGCTCCAGTGATTCCTAATATAGTGCCACCAGCTGGGGACACAGTATTCAAAATGCAATTAGATGTTTCAGGTTCAGAAAAAAAGGAAACATGTGATTCCTGGATCAGTATAAGGAAGTCCCGAAATAGAACTAAAATATTTTGTGGAAAAGAGTAAGGAAGTTCTAAAAAATAAAAAAGAATATGTGATAAGATAAAATTTGAAGAAGTTTCTGCTGAATGAATTAAGATGTATTAAGCATCACAATAACGATGGACTTTTTAAATGGGTTACTGCCCATTTTTTAAGATTAAAAACCTTTTAAGGGAGAGATTTAAGATACCAAGGCAAATAGGGTGAAGGAGGCAATAATGAGTAAAAGTACCTAGGGAGAAATGAAGGGATGGGATGTAGGAGGGACAGAAGGATTTATAGAAAAATCCTAAGATTGTGGGAGGTAACCCCATAGGAACCTCCTATACTAGTAATATGTGAAGACAAATTTTTTTTTAAAGAAAGGAAGAAAAATAGGCAATCCCTATGCAGAGGAGCACAGAGAGAAGAAAGTAGGGCAAAACAGAAAAAAAAAATACTCTGAGCTTGTCCATTTAGAATCCAGTGACAATAAAAACTATACTAAAAGTAACTGGAATGTGACACTTACTGAAAGTTGTTGGTCAGAGAGGTCTCAAATGGCCCCAAGCATGGCTTTTGCCATTGCTCTTGGTTGCTCTCCAAAAATGACAGTAAGATCCTACTAACTACTGAATATGCAACACATATTGATCATAGAACGTGGGCAAAAATATTTCAACTGGAATTAGTCTGAGAGTTTCCTCCTTGCTGGATAGCTTACACAGCAACAAGGAATACTGACCATCATGTCTGTGTCTTTTTCCTTTTTTTTTTAGTATGACTGGAAGTTAATCATGTGGGTTCTTTAGATGATCCTCTGTTGGATAAAGAAGCTGCTGGAGAAGAAAAGTAATCAAAGGTCTCATCAACTTATGGGATCTTCATGTTGCAATAAAAATCACCATAGCAACAGGTGACCACAAGTGTAATAGTGGCATGAGTATCAAGGAGACAACCAATGGCTTTCAGATTGGACTCAAGACCAGCTTGTCAGAATTGAACACATTTCTGTTAATGTTAACTAGAACAAGAGTCTATAAAAGGGAAGGAAGTAGATCACTAAGGAAGAGCAACCTATGCACCTATAGGTAGGAAGACAAATATACCAAACTGCTATGTAAATACCTGTTATAATTGACAACAATAACTACCAGAATGCAAAGTACCATCGACCTTGCATTGCTGTCTCAGGATCAGGACAACCTAATCTTTTCACATCCTAATGCTCAGAGAAACTCGAAGAAGAAAGGGCTGTAAGATTGTAAGAGCTTAAAAATGGGAAGGTCCACCAGGGGACAATACACTCCATTTAAGACAGGCCTGCTCCATCTATGAATTCACTGCAATGAGACTTGTCCTTACCAGATAAGCATAAAGACTAACATAGCAACATGCCCCCCCCATGGGAGAGATAATTAAATACTGTAGAAACCTTGGGGACTAGGGATGGATGAGAGAAGGGGAATTTCCCTGTCAGTGGGGTGGCCGAATAGGGGCCACTTGGTATACCACAGAGGTCTGAATCCAAACAAGAGTAGACAAGCCAGAGGGAAATATTGGACCTGTAGAAGTGGGCAGGCAGGTGAGGTGAGAGGGAGTTGGATTGATTATTGAAGGGAGGGGAGGGGGATGAGGAAGGAGAGAGGCAGGGATAAATACTCAATATATTTGTAAAACTAGAAAAGATATGAAATAAAAGATAAATCTATGTGTGAGAGTTAATACCAATGAATAAATGGTACAGGAGTAAATGGTGGAGAATGAGAAAGTTCTCCACATAATAATGAATCAATGAATGAATGTTGGAAGTGCAGATTTATGCCCTGACAGCCACTGAAAGGGTTTGAATCTGTTGGAAATTGTCCAGGATGGTAAGCTGGTGAGTAAAGTTTTATGAGAAATGAAATATTGTGATTTTGGAACACCTCCAAAAACAAACAAACAAACAAGCAAGCAAGCAAACAAACAAACAAACAAATAAAAAACTAGTCCATTATGAAGGTGTAAGTTGTCATTTAAAGAAGGAAAATATGGTAGATAACACCAAACAATTCACCAAAATTTTCATCACCAGTTCTGGTACATACTGACCATCATGTTTCTGTCTTTTTTTTTTTTTTTTTTTTAGTATGACTGGAAGCTAATCATGTGGGTTCTTTAGATGTTCCTCTGTAGGATAAAAGCTATCTTGTGAGATGTCTTCAGCATTGCCAAGGCAGTCGAAGATCGAATTTTTCTAGATTGCAGGAGTCTGTAATGTTAAGTGATAAAACCTAGTATTTCAAGGTCATTGGTCTAGGTAGAGAAGTGACATATTTTGAGTTGACACACAGGTAAACTTACTGATACAAAACAGTAGCCATTATATGATATGCCTATTTAAGACAGGAATTAGAGTAAGTTTCAAGTGACCTAGACTTCTGCATAGTACTGTATGTGCTATATACAGTGCTCAGATCCTGGGACTTCTCAGGAGGTCACATTTCCAGATTTTTGGCTGGGATGATGGGAAGGCCTAGCTTAGGTGGGACAATTAAAAGTGTGTTCACATGTGACATTTCCTGCATAATAGTCTTGGGAAACAAGGCATCTTTTTGCTCTGAGTGACAGTAGTCGCAAAGTTCCTGCAGCTCTTTTGGATCACTGTAGTAGCAGTAGGCAAATCTGGAATTGAATCTGAACAGTGGATAGTGATAGCATGTCAATGCTGAGTACCTGGCTTGGATGGTCATTTGGTAATTCATAGTCTATTCTTCTTTTCAGGAAATACACACTGCAGTGTTTGCAGGGTTTAGGGATGATGATCTATCTATCTATCTATCTATCTATCTATCTATCTATCTATCTATCTATCTATATCTATCTATATCTATCATCTCATAACTTGATTTTAAGAGATTCTGAAAAGGGTTTGCCTCATTAAATGTGCATATTTGATGAGGAGATTTTTTTCTTTAGGAATTCTAGTCATTTCCTCCTACTGTCTCTTAGCCCTCTCTTTCCCTGAGAACCTGCTCTTCCTCCCAACCAATTTCCTCCCCAGCTCCATTTTTTTCTCCATTATTTCAGTTTTTTATTTTCTTTTTGGTTTATTTATTTTTGAAATTATTTTAGTGTTTCATACACAAATTCTGTGAATTCATGATATTTTTCATATCTTAACCCCAGTGTTATATCCTTTCTGTTTTGCCCATTATGATCCTTCTTATTCTCTACCCATTTCCCTCCAATTTTCATGTTTTTTTCTGGGTTCCTTTTGATGACATGTGTCTGAGCACTTGCTGGAGCATGAAACCTAAATCAGTCAGTGTAACATTAAATAAAACATTTTCCCTTTCTTATCAATATTAACCTTCAATGTTTTTTCATGGAAGCATGGGGCCTTTAGATATTTTTCCCATTCCATAGCTAATTAGTAACATGTCAAGCTTGGTTTTTTTTATGATTTAACCAGGATCAGGAGCAGGTGCATAGGTGGAGAGCTATTCACACATTGGCACAAATAATTCACTAGTGAGTACAATGGCACCCTTTTCTCCAGCAGCCATCGGTTCTAACAGCTCCTCAGGGAAGACCAGCATCCCATGAATTTTTCTACTACCCATTGTCAACATGCCCATTCTTGGGTCGGATCTGTGCAGGGGAATGGTAGCACCCATGCTGTGCTCAAAAGACATTTTCCAGTCCTCCTCACTGTCATCGATTCTTATATTTTATGGAGAGCCTTAGAGATGGCTTCAAAGAGGGATCAATGGGAAAATTTTGTTACCAGTTGGCCTTTGATGATTTTGATTGAAAGAAATATGGGTGATCTGAGTACTTAAGTCTGAGTCATTTAAAAATAAATTGTGAAATTTCAGATTTGAAGTTACGAGAAATAAAAAGTGACAGTCTGATGTGAGACAGAAGCAGCAGACATGAGTAATAGGGGTCGAGTTGATGATAAATGGGATTGAGTGGCCAAGCAGACATGGCCTTGATAGATTGGCTGCTTAGAACATGGTTGTCAGCACATAAGTTCTACTGGCTGCTCATTTGCACAGAGAAGCAAGCATGCAGAGCTTGCCAATGATGTTGCAGCTCTAACATTCTGCTTTGCCCTTAATGAGCACCCTGGAAAACAAACGATGAGCCAAGTTTAATTTTACAAAGCATTGAGACCATTTAAACAGAGTCAGATTTACTCCAAAGTATAACAGATTTCTTAGCTCAGACCAAAATCTGTGGCTCTTCTTCATTTGCTGGAAAAATTCTACATAAGCTTATTTCAGATGGATAAATAGACTAAGTGTAAGTAATGTGGTTTATTTCATGCACAGTATACTCTTTTACAAGAGAAGAAATCTTCCATAGTAAAAGTATATCTTGTTGAAATGAAAATAAATTATAGTCTGGATTAAAACGATTTTATTGTGTTCAATGCTATATAGAATGTGTGGTGATTCCAAAGCAGCTATTAAAATACTGAAAGGCACAAGGTATAAACTAACAAGTTTTAAAGCAAGACTCAAGGAATGTTTAAAACAGGTTCAAACATATGACTAAGTAAATTTTTTCTTAAGTGAATGGTGTACACAGTATGAATATAACCTCACAATATTTTGAAATTTGAAAGTAAATCACTCAATTGTTTTCAGTATCTCTGCCCGGGATATAATGCTGACATTTTTCTCTATGGGTGGTACTGACATTTTGTTGAAACTCTGTGGGAAAAAGACTTCCACTGTGAATAGAAAGTGCAACTCTATAAAAAATGAGAAATCAGATGTCAAATACTCTGAAAGAGATGTTATCAACTTTATAACAATGCTGACTAAACTAGAAGACCACACATGCACAATTTTACTTTACATACAGTAGGTGAATGTGTGGCATAAATTCATATTCTTGTTGAGTCAAAGTCGTTATATAAACAGAACAGCCACAAAAGTGCTCATTTCTCCCCTTATATTGAGTTAGAATATGAATGTCAAGTGTTGTAGCCTAGATCCGGCAGTTATAGTAATTGTAGCTTAAAATAAGTGTCATATATATCTATATGCCTGTCCACATACATTTTCACATATGTAAGCATATCTGTCAAATTCATTTCCATGTTCGCCTTGTGTTTTCAGTGGAAGAATTGGTTATGTGGAAGAGATATGAGTGAATTAAAGATGAAAATTGTCATGTCTGATTTGAGGATGGCTCTGAATTCACTTTATTTTGCATGTCTATGTATTTGCTGTAATGATGAAATTTATTTTATTGAATCTTGAGGACCTTAATCTTGTACTTTTTTGATAGGAAATAGTTAATATTTGACAACTAAAAATGTAGACTTGAATGTGAGGGAGCCATATCTGTAAGTTAGGATTTACTGCATGCTAACCCTATCTCCCACTGCCATTAGCATGATAAAATTTCAGATATGCATATTTCACACTTTTTATGTCAGGAATCCAGACACAATTTAGTTATGTGAATCTGGCTTGGAGTGTCTCACAAGGACACTATGATCAAGGAGAAGCCTGAGTCTTCTGAGGAAAGGTGGCCATAAGCTCATGAATGTGGCTAGTTGTGGGCCTTAAGGTCTGTCTGATGATGTATGAAGCTTCAGTTCACATTATCTGCAGTGTTATTTGTTAGAAGACAGGCACTGTCTCCGGGATACAAAGACAGGGAGAATATTACACAAAAGCATGAATGCCAGGAGGTCAGGGTCACTGCAAGTCATTTCAGAAGTTGGGAACAATGACTGACAGTCTCGTCTCTCTGTCCAGCTTTCTTCTGGGCTTCTGTCTAGTGCTAAATTAAGCCTTTTTTTCTAATTGATCAGGATTTTTTCCCCATTCTCCATGTTCACTAGCTTGGTGGTCCTAAATCTTGAGACTTCTCAAGAAATTCAGTGACAATTTGTGTATCTGCAACCTTCTTGCATCATTTTTTTTAACCTGAAATTGCCATGCCTGAAGTATTCCTGCCCTTACAAAGCCAAGATGTTCCCTTTGACTGAGACCCAGTCTTGCTGTGATGAAGTCCTTCTGTCCTTAAAACCTCTGTTACATAGTCAAGCCATCTTTTATTGCCTTATGAAGGGTTTGGGAAACTTGCCTATTTCTCAACCCTGTCCTTCATTATACAGATGGCTTTTTGAAAGTGATGTATGATTTTTGCAAATTGGATGTTTTGGTTGTCTGAAATGTGTCAATTTGGATACAAGCAATGGCCCTTTTCTTTATAAAATTTTGTGTCCTTCATTTCCAATCAATCGCTCTCACCATTTAAACAATTCATTTTTTTATGGAAATGAAGAATGCCCTAAGAGCAAAACTAATTTATTAAAAGTTATCTTTACATGTTGACATAGTTAGGTACAGGTGTGAAATTGATGGTTGAGGGTTTGAGCTCTGGGCACATTTGTAGAGAACTAGTAGTTAAGCTCAGAGCAAATTTGCAAGAGATTGTTTAGTTGATGGGGAAGGCCCAGCTCATGGTGGGTGGGACTAGTCCCAGTCAGATGAATAAGATGGAGGGAACTGATTGAGAAAACTGGTATTCTTTTGTATACTTGGCCAGACATGCTGATCTAGTAAGTAAGGATTGTCCCTCTCTCAGCTGTTATGTGTATATGATATGGCCATTCTCTTGGCCTTTGATTTCGATGTGGATTCTCTTGCTGAGTTGGATAAGAAACTGTAACCATAGAATTGTAAGTGAAATTAAACCCCTTGTTCCATTAAGCTGTTTTGTCATGACTTTATCAGCAACCATGCAGGTTATCTTCTGGAGAATTTAGTTCCAGAGAAGTGGGATGTTGCTAATAAATGAGGCTTGCAGATTTTATGAATTTTGAATATTTTTGGGGAAGATAAATGGAAATGCTTTAAGATATTGAGATTGTATGCGATCAGTACCATTCTTCAGAGCTTAATGGATCATATGAAGAATAGTATTGCTGAGAGAATTGTGGACTGTTTGCGTCCAGATCATGATGAAGGAAACAAAGATTTTGGTGAAGTTGAAGTTAACACTGCTAAACAGTTTGGCTTGGTAGAGAAGAGTTGTGTTGGGTGCCTTGAAGCTTTGGATAAGAAAAGGGCAAATGGTAGAGCAGCTGTGGTTATGGGAGAAATAAATGGCATTAAAGAAATGTGTGTGTGTACACAGGAGATTCCATGGTTTGAATACACAGGTTCCTCAGGGGTTGAAATCCCAAGCTGAAGCCATTTCTTGCCCTTCAGAAGTTTTGACTGCCTAGAAAAGCACTTTTTCAGAGTCTGCATTTTAAAGTAGTACAGTTGAGGTTTGTGTTGACCAAGATACATTTCAACATCACTACATAATTTGTCAGCATTATAGGTGGTACTGCCTTTGATGCAAGATTGAGGGGTTCATGGAGAGAGACTGAAGCTTGTCACCAAATGTCAGGTTTTGAGTTTTAATAAAGAAAGATGAGCAGAGGAGAACCCAGAGTGTTCTTGGTGCCCCAGAGCAATGCGACGTATGCTGAGGATGACTTTAAGTGAAGATTCATCCTGATAAAGAGAAACTTGGCTTGTACAAATTTGAGCTGCAAAGAGGGAATGGAATTGCCCAGAATTTTTGATCCACTGTAACTTTGTGGTAAGCAACAAAAGAGTGACAATGAACTACAGGATGTGGTGCTTGACTTGCTGGACTTTAGTCTTAATGTGGTATTTTCTTTTTCTGATCTAATGCTTCCATTTTCATGTTTATTCCATGTGGAAATATTTAACTTGAATTTATTTGACAAGACCTTACAGTTAAGAGATTTTGAATATTTTTTTTAAACATAGACTTTAAGTTCTAACATTTTAATTCCTGAAATTTTAATGATAGATATTTGTAAAACTGGATTATGGAAACATTTAGTTTCAGACTTTTGGAATTAATAAAATTAAATGTATTTATATTATAAGATAAATATGAAACTTAGGACAAGGATTGAAGACTGTAATTTAAAAGCAATATGTTTTTGTGTTAAGTTGATGAGGGGTGAAATGTCATAGTCAGACACCTATATCAACTTGAGTTGAAGGTTTGATTTCTGGGTACATTTGTAGAGAATCAGTAGGTAATCTAAGTCTAGAGCAAACTTGCAAGAGATTGTTCAGTTTATGAGAAAGGCCTAGCTCATGGTGGGTGGGACTAGTCCCTGGGCAGTTGAATAAGATAGAACTGGGTTGAGAAAGTTGGCATTCTTCTGTACACTTCTGGCAAGTAAAGATTGTTCCTCTCTTAGCAGTTATGTGCATGTGGTGTGACCAGTTCCCTTAGCGCTTGGTGTTGATGTGGGTTGCTATCCTGCCAAACTGGACAAGGAATTGTAACCATACAACTTTAAGCCTAAATAATCCTCTTGTTCCATTAAGCTGTTTTGTCATGGAGAGCATCTGGGACACATGAAATCTTTTAAGTGGTTAAACATAAACAATTCTTTTTGACTATTCTATATCCACATCTCTAGGTTGTGCAATTAGTTGGAAAGAAAAAGTAGCTATAAAGTGGAATAGATTAGTAATGCTAATTTCCTTTAACTAATTTAATTTTTCTCTATACAAATTATAAATTGAATCAAGTATTTCCAAGGATTGTCATATATTATTATCACTGTAAATTATTTTTTAAAAGAGAAGAACAAAATAATTTTATTGAATCATAATACTGAATAATATTCCAATTTTATTTCATTTCCTTGTACAAATTGTTTAATATACTTTTTCTTGACAAAAGTTTAAGATTCTGGTTTTCTACATTACACTTTTTTTATGATTATTATTTATTCAACTGTGCGCATGTGCGTATGTGTGTGCACGCGTGTGTGTGTGTGTCTGTGTGTGTGTGTGTGCCTGTGTATGTGTAGAACCACGGATGAATTCGGGAACCACCATGGACGCCTCCACTTCCTTCTGCCCCGGGATTCACAGGCTCCGCCCTACCAGGACCAGAAGCGCAGGCCGCTCCCGCTTCCGCCTGGCGTCTATACGTGGGATCTGGGATCCGAACTCAGGACCTTCCGCCTGCAAGGCGGAGGCTTAACCCCTGAGCCACCTCTCCAGCCCTCTACATTACACTTTTATTATTTGCTGAAAGCATAAAAAGCATAATCATGATGTATATTAACACTGATGATTATTGCTACCTTTATCCTTGTTCTTTACATCTATGTGTATATGTAAATGTACATATATATGTGCAGATGTCTGTTTATGTGTGTGTGGACATGCACATGGGCATATGTATTCAGATGTACACATGTGTATATTTATGTGGATGTGCACATATTTGTATATGTTGATGTGCACGTGTGTATATGTGCAGGAGCAGAAGCACGTATGTGGTGTACAAATGGAGGATTTGAGGCTCATGTCGGGAGCTTTTCTTAACTCTCTCCACTTCACTCCTTCAGGAAGGGTCTCTCAGAATGTATTTCCTCAATATGACCAGTCTGACTAGTCAGCTGGCTCTGCACATCCTGTCTTTGCCTTTATAGTGCTGGAATTAGATATGGGATGCCACTACTTATGTTTCTGGTGATCTGTACTCAAGTCCTCCTGCTTACATGACAAGCTTTTTAATTACTGTGCTACCTTCATGGTCTCTGTCATTGTTTCTTATTTAGTAGCTCAAAGCTGAACTATAGAGTTTGGGGGAATATATATATGTTCAAGCAAATATACTCTAACTTTTAATACAACTCATGATTATTAGGTCTTGTAAAGATATAAGCATGATTTATCATCCTTTTGGTTAACCTGAGAATACTTATTAGATCACAACAGTAAAATTATAATTTTATGTTGCTTAGTTTCCTGCTTTTTAAAATCACATTGTTCTCTCTTTTTTCAAAATTAAATTCTTTAAATTTGAAAAAATGAAGTTGTTTAGGTTTCAAACCTCAGGAATTCTCTGCTTGATTCGGCAGTGTAACTTGGTTTTGCCAAAAGGCTTACATTAAAAATAAACTACATTTGCAGAGGAAAACTTTTAAATTTTTAATAGAATGTGCCTAAGTCATATTAGAATACAAACCATTTTGTCAAGAACTCGAATGTTTATAATGAAATTAAACTTCAATTGCTTAACTACTTCAGGAATATTGAGTTGAACAAAGTGCCACTCAGTGAAAAATAACATGTAAAAGTAGTAATTACCTGCTCTGCTTTTGTAAGTCCCCTTTTTGTTGTTGTTTCTATAATTCCAAGAATCAGAAAACTGAGTGAATGACTGAGGTGCAAGTTCCCAGGCCTTGGGAAAGTGAGTTTGCTTCCAGTTCCTTACTCTTAAAATGTTTGAAAGCAAACTTAATGGAAGACAACAGATCTTTAAGCAGGACTTTTATTATTATAAATCACTGTGTTTTTTGGCACCTTCTTCACTGTGTTAAAGATGGAAAAGCATTTCTATAACAAGATTTATGTAATTTTCTCCTATTTATTTAAGTGAATCAGATTTCGTATTCACATCATAGATCAAAACAAAAAGAGTAAGATTGATGCTGACTGCCATCACATTCTTTGTATCCATAGGTGTAAGACCAACTAATAAAATGCACTTCATACCACATTGAGACTAATTCAAATTTGATCTTGTGAATTTAAAATATTCATTATTTTATACATGTGTCTATGTACATGTGTATGGATGTGACTGCTGGCGTGGGTGGAGGTGTGTGTGCCATTGTGCATGTGTGGAGGTCAGAGGACAAGTGTTGGTGGTGTCCCCATCTCTCATCTTCTTTGGCAGAAAGACTCCTGGCACAGTGCTGCAGAATATCCTAGGATAATTGGACTGCGATTTACCATCTCCCCACAGGAGTACTGGATACCCTGGAATAGCTGGACCTCTGTCTTACCTTCTCTCCAAAGCAGAGCTGAGACACACACACATGCGCTATGTGTTCAGTTTTCACATGAGTTCTCAAGATTGGTTCACATCCTCATCCTTGTGTTATAAGTGCTTTTCCCACTGAGCCAGCTCCCCAGGCCTTGAACTTTTTAATACTTAAAACTTTCAACAGTATCAATGCAGTGATAAAGCGGAAGAAAAATTGGATCTTTGAATTAGATTTTGTTACCAAAATGAGGATATATATAAAAAAACTTTAAAATCCCCAGTAGTAATATATGTAATTTAGCAACCATGTTAGCAATTAAAATAATTTGAGAAATATGTTATTTGCAATCATTACATCCATATGAATCAGATTTATTTTGGAATACGATGCAATTATATTTGCACAATCAGTAATAGATGTATCATAGTATAAATAATATCATATGAATAACTTGTTTACAGTTATCAGGAAAGTTTTAGAGTTTGAGCTAAAAATATCAGTATTATAAATGCTCTCAGAATTCTTTTACCCAGTATAATGAAAAATATCAGAGCTCTTGTTACATAGCTCAATGTGTAGATTGGTTGTTCTTCAGAATACTACCAATTAGCTTGCTAATAATAAATCTGGCTGCTGCTTGTATTACAATATTGATTGGATACTAATGGCATCTTAGAAAGGAAGAAGGACATATATGGCTTGAAGGATCTGGGTTAAACATGGGATTTCGAAATGGGTCTGGTTTTGAAATACATAAAATTTGGAATGTCGTACTTGGAGACTGGTATACAAAGCAAAGCAAATAATTAGAGTTTCAAGATAGAACTTGAAATTAAATAGTTATTTAATGTTATTTAATATAAACTGATCATCTAGTAGTATTTAAGTTACATTTACAGAACATTTCTTGACAAATAATAAAGGTATTTGTTATTTTTGCCTTCCTGGGTGAGGACTTTGGTATAGTCACATTGATAATGGCAGTGTATTGTGAGTTGTTTGCTTTTGAAGTTTTATTTGCATCTTTTTTTATTTGCGTCTTTTGAAGCTGTTGTTTGGTATAGTTTTGCAAAAGATGAGACTGATGTCTTTTCAATCAATATTTACTCCCAGTTTTGGTATAATATTCCAGAACAATCATAGCTTCATCTTCTAGGTCAATGATTTCATTTTATATACAGTCCATTCTATCATGTATCTCACTTATTGAATTCTTAATTCTCATAAGAATGTTTTAGAAGCAAGAGAGATTTTCATACATAACCTTTTCTTTGTTGTTATATCATTGTTTCAGGAATTATTACATGATACCCATCCCTTTTATAGTTCATTTGAAGTTATGTTCTGAACTTATAAGTGTGATACATTCCTTTGTGATGAGATATGAAGCTATTCTTAAAGATTTTTGAAAGGTTTGGCCACCAACTATCAATTGCTGTGTCACACTGGCTTAATCAACATCCAGAGAATAATGGTTTGTACTTTACAGATGCAGCATTTAGGGAGAGCCGTTTTGTGGTATAATTTTTCTGATACCCATGATGCTCCGGATACTGACTAGAGCCACTTATAACTGAGTAGGATGACCTAGTGGGATCAAGGGGAGGTCCCTCAAGGTCCTGGTGTCTCCTAGAACAACTGGAAGATGTTCTAACTTCTGAACCTGTCTCCTTCTATGGGCATGGTCAGGGCATTTCCTGTCTCTCTTCCCAGAATCAACTGAGCTTCATATACCATCAGCTATCATCATATTTTTACCATCTCACATTCTGTGTGTGAGGACCAAGTCACTAAATCCACCTGAAATTTAAGAAGAGAAGAAATAAAAGCCACCTCACAAGCAGGGAGTGTTAAAATGTCTAACCATTTTTAATATTCCATGGAGTCCTTTAATGAATGTTTAAATTTAAAAGAAATAGAGAATACAAATTAAAAATAACTTTTTAATAAATGTTAGTCTGTGAAATCTGATAACTTTATTTTATTTTATTTTTATTTCCACTCATACAGACTTAACAGTTACACCAGTCCTCCCTACCTCCAACTCCCTATCTTCCTGTGCCTCCCTCCCTACCTAGAGCATCCTTTAATGTGCATGCCAAACTCTCCTATGGGTTCTCCTCTCTGATGAGGTGCAAGGACCCAGTGGCATTTCCTAAAACCCTTTCCTGTGTTCCCGTTAAGCATAGGAACACTACTGTGGCTGCCAATCCCTTGCCTCCCAGGATTCTAGTGCCTTTAGCAAATGCTAGACTTGGTTAGGCCAATAGTGTGTTGGACATTGTGCAGGGCATGTAAAGTTCAAATATGATTGCTTTGGCCCTAACTTGTATGGAGTATCTTGCATATCATTGCTCCTCCCATCCTTGTGCTCTCACAATCTTACCGCCTTCTCTTCCGCAAATTTCCCTGAGCTTCAGGATGGGGAGAGATTAGGCTGGCCTAGTTCCAGGTGATTGATATAGAGTCTCTGATGCTCTGGATTATGGTTTGATTTTCTTTTGCAGTTTTGCTGCTCCTGCAATGCCCTTCACTCCACCCTGATGGGTATTGGATGTCACCCCCTGGCCAGACATAAAAACATGTTAAATTAGAGTCTTGTTGTAAGAGTATATTCAAAGGTAGATGTAATTAAATTAGGAAACTGCGGTGAGGAAGGGGTCAATCACTCATCTGCAAAATGGTTACTTTCTATCTGCTAGACTATACACTCTCCCCTTCTGGTAAGATCATACATCAGTTGTAAATGATCAGGAAGGAAAGTCTGAGAAATTAACCAGATGTCTCATTACTTGCAGTCCTTGATGGTGGCCTATTTTCTCTGCTGTAACATGGTCCCCTCTCTCCTTGTTACTGGTGTGGCCCTCCTTCCCCATCCCTCCTGTTCATAATCTTAGCAATTACTGTAGTTATTACAGAGATTTATCTTTGAGTGTCTCTAAGTGGGTTTCGTACTAGGAGCCATCTATTAGGGAGTACATACGACACGTAATTTTCCTTCTGGGATACTTCACTCAATATAATTGATTCTAATGACATCCATTTCCTGGCAAATTCCATTAATTCATTAATTGATGGCTGAGTAGTACTCCATTGTATAGATGTACCACAGTTTCCTTATCCACTCGTCAACTGTTGGACATTTGGGGCTGATTCCATGACTTTGCTATTGTAAATAGTGCTGCTATGAACATGATCGTGCTTGTGCTATCAAGGTGAATTTTTGCTGTATGTGGGGTTATTCCCAAAAGTGGAATAGCAGGATCATATGGCATTTCAATCTTTAATTTCTTTAAGAATCTCCAGATGGCTCGACAGAGTGGCTGTATGAGCCTGCATTCCCACCAGCAATGTAGGAGAGTTCCCCTCTCTCCACATCCTCTCCAGCAGTTGGTGTTGTTTGTATTGTGGATTTTTGCCATCCTGACCAGGATGAGATGATATCTCAGGGAAGTTTTGATTTGCATTTCCCTTATGGCTAAGGATGTGGAGCATTTTTTAAGATATTTGTTAGACATTTTAATTTCATCCCTGGTAAAATTTCTTTTAAGTTCCAGGGCCCATTTTTTAATTGGGCCATTGGTTTCCTTGGTGTTTAGTTTTCTAAGTTCTTTGTGCACTCTGGATAATAGAGCTCTATCAGATATGTGGTTAGCGAAGATTTTCTCCATTCTGTGGGTTGCCTTTGAGCTCGTGTTACAATCTCTTTATCTGAATAGAAGCTCTTTAATTTCACCAGATTCCAACTGTTGATTGTTGGTAGCAATGACTGGGCTATTGGTTGTCTGTTTAGGAACTGTTGGCCTAGTCCAATCAACTCGTGGGAGTTCCCTACCCTTTCATTTATGGTTTTTATAGTCTCTGGCTTTATATCGAGGTCCTTGATCCATTTGGAATTAAGTCTTGTACATGGTGACAAGTTCAGGTCCAGTTTTAATCTTCTGCATGTTGAGATCCAGTTTTGCCAGCACCATTTGTTGAAGATACTGTTCTTTTTCCATTGGATTTTTTGGGCCCCTTTGTAAAATATCAAATGGCTGTAATTTTGTGGGCTTATATCTAGGTCTTTAACCCTTATCCATTGATCTGTGTGTCTATTTTGGAGCAAGTACCAGGCTATTTTAATAACTATGGATTTGTAGTACAGACTAAGGTTTGGTATGGTGATACCTCCAGCCGTGTTTTTGTTACTCAGGATCTTTGCTATCCTGGGTCTTTTGTGCCTCCATATGAATTTTGAGATTGTTTGGTCAACTTCTTTAAAGAATTGCTTTGGGATTTTAATTGGTAGAGCATTGAATTTGTATATTGCCTTTGGTAGGATGGTCTTTTTTATGATGTTAATTCTGCTAATCCAGGAACATGGCACATCTTTCCACCTTCTGGTGGCTTCTGCAATTTCTTTCTTTAGGGTTTTAAAGTTTTCATTGTAAAGGTCTTTTACCTCCTTGGTTGGCTTTATACCAAAGTATTTCATTTTTTTTAGGGGCTATAGTAAATGGGATTTTTTCTCTCAGTCCTTTTTCACTTCTTTCATTCTGGGCATATAAGAAGGCCTCTGATTTTTGTACATTTATTTTGTATCCTGCCACCCTGATGAACTTCTCAATTAGTTCCAGGAGCTTCCTGGTGGAGTTTTTGGGAACACTCAGGTATAGGATCATGTCATCTACAAATAGAGATAACTTCTTCCTTGCCAATTTGAATCCCTTATATGTCCCTTTCTTGTCTTATGGCTTCAGCTAAGACTTCAAGTACAATATTGAAAAGAAGTGGTGACAGTGGAAAGCCTTGTCTAGTTCCTGATCGTCATGGGAATGCTTCAAGTTTTTCCCCATTGAGTATAATCCTTGCTCTTGGCTTATTGCATACAGCTTTTATTATATTGATAAAGGTTCCTTCCAGTCCAACTGTCTCTAGGGTTTTGATCATAAAGGGCTGTTGGATCTTGTCAAAAGCTTTTTCTGCTTCTATTGAGAGTAACATGTAGTCTTGAACTTTGGACTAGTTTATATGGTGAATTACATTTATTGATTTGCGCATGTTGAACCAACCTTGTGTGCCAGGTATAAAACCTACTTGATCCCTGTGGATGATCTTTTTGACATCTTTTTCAATTCAAAATGCTAAGACTTTGTTACGAATCTTTGCATCTGTGTTCATCAGAGAAATTGGCCTATAGTTTTCTTTTTTAAGAGTATCTTTATTAGGTTTTGGGATTAAAACAATATTAGCTCCATAGAAGGAATTTGGTAGTGTTCCTTCCTCTGCTATTTGATGGAAGAGTTTAAGGAGTATTAGTGTTATTAGCTCCTTAAATGTCTGGTAGAACTCTGATGAATCCATCTGGTCCAGGATATTTTTTGGTGGGAAGATTTGAGATTACTTCCTCAATTTCCTCATATGTTATAGGACTATTTAAATAATTCACAACTCCCTGATTCATTTTAGGTAAGTGTGTTTACTTAGGAATTCATCCATCTCTTTTTGTGTTCTCCTGGATATGCCTGTTTTTTTCTTCAAGCTTGAGCATCATTTCTAGCATTTTTTTGAAGGCCTGGTTTGGTGGACATGTATCCCTTCAAGTTGTCTTTGTGCTGGAAGATTTTTCTTTCTCCATTTATCATGACAGATAGTTTTGTGGGGTATATCAGCCTGGCTTGTCATTTTTCATTACTTGAAGTATGTCTCTCCAAGCTCTTGCTTTTACTGTTTCAGCTGAGAAGTCATTTGCTATTTTAATAGGTTTACCTTTAAATGTGACTTGGTTTTTTTCCCCTGAAGCTCTAAGCACCATTTCTTTATCTTGAATGTGGAGTATTTTAACTATTATTTGCGGTGGCGAGTTTCTATTTCATATCTGTTTGGGGTGCGGAATGCCTGTTTATATGGATTTGCCTCTCTTTTTTTAGATGAGGAAAGTTTTCTTTGATGATCGTTTGAAAAATTTCCTCAGGTGTGGTATTTTGGGATTCTTGTTCTGGTATTCCATGAATGTGCAAGTAGGCTTCTTCAGGGTGTCCCATAACTCTTGAATGTTTCTCTTGAGTATCTCTTTGGCTTTAACAACCTCTACCATTGAGCTGGTTAATACTCTCACCTTGTCTTCAAGGTCTGAAATTCTGTTTTCTGCTTCTTTAGTTCTGTTGATAAGACTCTCTGTGGAGTTCTGGGTTGAAGATAACTTGTCTTTTAGCTCAGTTTTAAACTCTGCTTGAGTCTGTTTTAACTGCTCTGCCTGTTTTTGTTTCTTGAACTGTTTTTCTCAACTCCTCCACGTGTCTGTTATTTTCCTCTTCAAAGCGATTGATGTGTTTATTTAATTCCTCCTGGATTATCCTCTTTCATAGTGTTGAACATGGTAATGATCATGTTTTGAAAGTCATTATTCTGGGTCAGGCTTTCTTGGCCATTTTCCGTGGGTTTGTGGTTGGAGTCTATCATTATGGGGTTAATTCCTTCAGTGGGAGATTTGTTTACTTGGATGTTGTTTCTCATGAATTTGCACTTTGCCTTTGATATCCTCCTTTTAACTCTTAAGACCTTCTTTCAATTTCTGTGCCTTTTTAACTGAACTGAATTATTTGTCCTGGGATTCTGGGGATGGGCGGGGCGTAGCTTACCTAGGTCGCGGTGAGTCCCGGCTGGACTGCATGCGTTCCGGGGGCAGCGGAGTGGGGAAAGGAAGAATGTGGCAGCTGCGGGGCGCTATTTAACTTGGGGGAGCTGGGGCGTGGCCCAGGGGGGAGTCCTCCCCAGCCAGGCGCAGCTCTGGCTGGCTGGTGGGAGGAGCTAGGTCCCTTGGGATGCCTGGGGTTCTGGGGGTGGATGGGGGCAGAGCTTACCTGGGTCGTGGTGAGTCCTGGCTGGACTGCGGGCACGGAGTGGGGAGAGGGTAATCTGATAACTTTCATTGGTGTTGGTTTTATAGAAAGACATGCCTATTATAAATAACATTTGAAAATCTTGATATTTCAGAATTTGTAAATCTTGACACTAAAGAATTGGAGAATAATGTTCTAATTAGTATGGGGATCAAGGATAAAAAGCTTCTCACGATAGGTATATTTTGCATTTGCAAACTTAATAAAGTTTGATTTCTTTTTTAAAGTGAGGTTTTGGGTTTACAGAAAAATTGAGTACGGTTTCTATCAGCTTCTTGATCTTGCACACCCACGTGTAAACTCATGTATACACATACATGTACAAAGGTGGTATGGCTTCTTTTCCATGGCACATAGCACATGGCAGTGGTCTCTTCAGAGTCTGGCAAACCTGGATTTTGAATTTACTCCTGTTTCATTTACATCAGACTGTATTGGAAAAAGGGAGGGGTTTATTCATCCACAACCTTTTGGATCTTAGCTCCTACTTCTTTGTCATGAAGTGTAGTATATTGACTATTATTTGCTGTGGTTAGTTTCTATTTTGGTCATGTCTGTTTGGAGTGTGATATGCCTCTTGTATTTTGAGGCGATCTGTTTCTTTATATGTGGAAAGTCTTCCTTGTTGATAGTTTGAAATATTTCTGTGGATTGACAGTGTATTGGTTAGCTTCTTCAAGGTGTCTCATAACTCTTGAAAGCTGCCATTATTGTAGCATACATAGTATTGATAGGAAAACAGTCAAGGAACAGGGCCAATTCTTTACAGGATTATGTAAAACGTATACATTCCAGTTAACAAAGAAAAGGTAGGAGTGACATCTATTTGCTTTGGGATCAGACATGATGTCGCCAGAGAGTAAAACAGGCATGGCACTTTGTTGTTAGAAAGAAATGGACAATGTATGCCTCAAAAAAGAGTTACTTGGTCTGTGCATAAGCATATCTCAGATAAGCAGGAAGGAACTGATGGGGGAGGAATAGCCCAGGCAGTTTCTAAGAGAAACACAAGCGATCCAAGAACAGAGCTGGAGGTGATCTCTACTCCCAAGGGGAGGAATTAGGCCTCAGACAAGAGGCAAAACTCAACCCCTCAGCGGAGGAGGCCCTAGCTACAGCCAGTTTCAGATGCTAATGTATCATTCAGAGAGCAGGCTTTGGGCCTGACAACCCCCACACCCCTCAAGTATCTTTTTAACTTTTACAACCTCTTTGACTGAACTAGTTTGTTCTGCCATTTTGGCTTCAAGACTTGATATTCTATTTTCTGCTTTGTTTGTTCTGCAGATAAGACTGTTGTGTTCTGGGTTGAAGTTACCTTATTTTTTAGTTCAAGTTTAATCTGTGCTTTGAGATTTTTTTCATGGATTGAAAATTAGTATAGTAGTGCAATTTTTAGCTTTTACAACCTTAGCGTTGTGTGAGGGTGAATGGTTAAGTCCTTGAAGTTGTATGGATTTTCGTGTGGGCTATATGGAAATCTTCAACTGTGGTGACTATTTATTGAGAGTAATAGGAAGTTAAAAAGGGTTTACTTATCTAAGAGCTGGAAGTGAAGATTCTGTCTTGTTTGATGGGATGAGAGGCACATTTTTTTTTTGTAGTACAAGTATATCACCCATTCTGTGACAAAGTTAAACTTGATACATATATTTTTATAAATGCATCATTAAAAAAAATCTTTTTGTATGCTACCGGATGATCTTTGAAAGAAGGCAACACACAAGCTCTGGAAAACCGAAAATGCTCAGAGGATTTATTAACTTAATTTTGGTAAGTATTTTTAGTCATGAGCATTAGATTTATATGTAATTCATTGTAACCTCTACTGTAGAAGTCATTGATATACAAGTGCTATTACTTAGTCTTTTTTTAAAGGTGAAAGCACATAAACAATTACTGGATTTGACCAGCTTGTATATCTAATAGGCAGAGTAAATATTTCATTTCAAGTTCTAAACCTATTGGATCTATAACAAACCAATGATGTTTCAAAAGCATGATCAATTTAAGTACTGAAATGAATAGGTGTTTAAATGATCTCTTAATTTAACAGCATCATAGCATATTAGATTTAGTATATTCATAAAATTTTGACTATGTTACAGGCAGAAAAGTGGGAGGGAGTAAGAGGGAATGGTGATGGAGGGGAGAGGGAGGGAAGCTGGGATGAATACTCGATATGCCTGTAAAAGTAGAAAAAAATAAATAAAAATGGGAAACATTTTGACTATGCTTTAAAAGAATTTGTAGCCAGATTTATCACTTTATGGAGTGATTATCAGGCAATCATAGACAATTGTAAATTGTTATATTTTCCTTTCCTAAAGGACCTTGAACAAATTCATTGAATAGCTTTGAAATTTTATAGAATATCTATCTAATTTGTCATGTATTTAGTTTTGTATCATCTGTTTTGAGGGAGAGTGTCTCTGAAGAAGTGTGCCTAGCACTCACTTGCCCCTGAATCGTGGCACACAGCACACTGGAAGTGCTGGCTTTGAATTTCTCTTCTTCTACTCTGCATCCTGCCTTGCTAACTATCTCTCAATTCATATTTTGATAATCAAAATTCCACAAAACTTATAAAAATATTTCATTTGTATATTCACTGAAGATATGTCTTTTTTTTTTTTGCTAAATTTCAATTTCCAACCCAGTACCCTCAGCCTTTGATATGTGAATTTATAAGTCTTGATTATATTCAGGTACATGTAATGAGAATGTTAACATCTACCTTTGTATTAAATTATTAAATGCTGTGATTACAATGGATTTCTGCACACTAGGTCAGTTTGTTAATAAATATTGCTTTCACTGAATATTAACCTTCTTTGAATTGTCTAGCTTAAATTATGGTATTGCTAATAATCTCCATTTTTATAGAATTGCTGTGACATATATCATATACTAGAAAGTTTATCCACTTAAAGTACGTATTTCACGGATTTTGCTGTGTTAAGATCAACATGGTGAAATTTTTAACTAAATTAACACCCCATGTACCATAGAAATGACTCTCAATAATTTTATCTAAGCAATTAGCTTATTCTTCTAAGCAATTAGTTTATTCTTTGTCTCCAGGGAAAGCGTAAAAAAGTGGTGTCACATATCAATTCTGTACACCTGAGCCTCTTGGCTTTTTTCATTTAGCTTCACATTTCCAATTTTTTTCCATGGATTTGTTTTAATCATGACTTCCTTTGTTTCCTAAGTAGTTTCAAACTCAATTTTATTGTGTATAGTAAAGTATATGATCTGATGATGGTATATACATGACAAAATAATTATTGATGTAGTAACTTAATTCTTTTTTTTTTACATTTTTATTATGTCAGCTCATACAAACTTAATAGGTACACCAGCTCCCTCCCTCCCTCCTCCTCCCCCCAACCCCCTGCTCCCCCTCCCCTCACCCCTCTCTCCCCATCCCCCAGTGCCTCCCGCCCCAATTCCCAGAGAGTCCTTTCTTGGGCATGCCTGATTCTCCGATGACGTACAAGGATCCAGTGGCCATTCCTTGAACGTTTTCCCGTGTTCCCCATAAGTATAGGAACACTGCTGTGGCTGCCAATCCCTTGCCTCCAAGGATCTTGGTGCCTTTAGCAGATGCTGGACTTTGTGAGGTTAATAGTGTGTTGGACATTGCTCAGGGCATGCAAAGTCCAATTATGATTGCTTCGGCCCTAACTTGTGTGGAGTATCTTGCAAATCATTGCTCCTCCCATCCTTTTGCTCTTACAATCTTACCGCCCCCTCTTCCGCAAATGTCCCTGAGCTTCAGGATGGGGAGAGATTAGGCTGGCCTAGTTCTAGGTGGTTGATATAGAGTCTCTGAAGTTCTGGATTGTGGTTTGTTGATTTTCTTTTGCAGTTTTGCTGCTCCTGCAATGCCCTTCACTCCATCCTGATGGGCATTGTATGTCACCCCCTGGCCAGAGAGAAAAAGCTGAGTAACTTAATTCTTTATTGATGAATCTGAAAATTCAAGCTTATTCATTTATCATGGCCACAGTTTTTCTAATTCCAAACAGAAACGAGATGCATACCTGCTATGGTGCTTGGATGAAGGTCAGAGAACAACTTTTGGAAGTCAGTTCTTTCCTTCACCTATAGCGGCTTCCAGTGATAGAACTCAGCCACTTAACTGCTATTTGTTTTTAAATTTTTGTTTTTGTTTCCCCCAAGTTTCAAAAGATAAAGTTAATTTCGTGTATATGTGCACACACACTTGTACATTAATGTGAATTAACAACTTCAAATTTCCATTTGAGAGTGACTTATATATCCGTAAGTTTGGTATATTTTTATTTCTATTCACATGAGATTAATGTTATAATTTTGGTTTTTTTGCTGATCTACTGATTTCTTTGAAACATTCTGTTATATCTTCACCTACTACTGATTTCTACCTCAATCGCATTGCAGTAAGATAACATTCTTTGTATGGTGTCTGTTTTTTAGAATTTGCTTTTATTTTAATTACTTTAAATTGACAAAGATTTGTAATAGTCCTTACTATAGTATGTCTTCTGTGTGTTTGAGAAGAATGTATATTCATTTACTGCTATGTAGATAACATTCTATGGGGCTGTTTGGTTTATAATCTACTTTGAGGCTTATCCTTTTTTCTGTGTGAGCTCGTGTGTGTGTGTTTGTGTGTGTGTGTGTGTGTGCATATGTGTGTGTGTGTAGAAGATAAGTAGAATTTATTACAGATAAATTCTCTTTAAAGTGGAGAACTCTCAAAGGATTATTAGATGGAGAATAGGATCATTGCTCAGCAATTTTTTAAAAAAACTTTCTACATATTGAAAAATAGATTTTAATTCATTCAGTTATGATTGTTAATCTGTTTCTTATATGAATTATTATGATGCTTCAACACTTGTTTTGGGTCTCAACAGGTGCATATATGTTGTTATCAATAGAAAATAGCCATAATTTGCTATTATAGTCATAGAAATGAATTTCTTAAGGCCATTTTGTGCAATGATAGTATGACTACTGAGTGTTAAAATTAACAGTATAGCATATATATGTATATATGCAGTCATTTTCCTTCTCTGTTCACTTACAGGCTTCTTTTAGTTAAAAATATGTTTTTGGATTGCTTTAAAAGTGCCTTGTTGTTTCTTTTACTCCCTTTCTACTATTTCTTCCATTATTTATTTTTCTCTTATTGATGTGCAGAATACATTAGCATTGGAGCCTAAATTTATATTAATAGTGTCTTGTTTTTATCAAATATGGAAAACACTGCTTGGATTACTTCTTCCCTCCTTATGCCTTATGCCTTATGTAAATAGAATCACTGGAAGTTACATTTTCATAAAAAGTTTATTTTTTTCTTTTTTAAATATTTTTTAGGTTTCAATTATGAATATAATGAATTTATATTTTCATCCCTTAATCTTCAGTCCCATCCTCCTCCATTTCCCACTGCAACCATTCTTTCCTGTAGTCTACCTCTTATTTTCATGTGTCTTTGCATGTGTGGCTCATTGAATTTCATATGTGTTAACTTTGATGGCATGTGCCTGAATACTTGCTGGAACAGGAATCAGCAGGAAAACCAGCAAGGAAAGCATCTTCCCCTTCCCATCAACATTAATCTTCAACAATCGCTCAGGGAGCTATAGGGCTGCTTGTCACTTCATCTTTTCACTTCATGATGACATGTCCATAGGACAAATATCATGCAGAAATTGTAGGAATACACAGAACTGCAGTGAATTCATGGATGCCACAGCCCTGCCATGTCCAGAAGATCACATCTGGTCACAACCATACCCTCTTTCTGGCTCTTGTAATCTTGTCACCTTGCCTTCACTGGGGTGAAGGGTGGTTTAGATGTCCTGTTTAAGGCCGAGTGGTCTGCAATCCTTTATTTTTTGTTCTATGGAAAATTGTGATTTTCTGTAATAAATGCCTTTCATTGAAAAAGGGAGATTCTAGGTTTGGGCTCTGAGTGTTCCTTCCAATCTATGGATATAATGACTAATGTTTAAAGGCAATTTGATATAATGCCTTTATAGCAAAACCTTAACAGTTTGTATCCCTCTAGGAACTATATTCTCCCCTTTCATAGGCTGGTGCTCTAGTTTACCTTACCAGGAATGTGATCCCGACTGAAAAATTGGGTCTTAAATCCAATCAGAAAACTCTTGGTTGTTTCTTTGATATTCATGCCACTATTACACTGATGGTCATCTCTTGACAGAGTGGTTGGTACTGCAGCTTGCAGCATAGAAGAATTGATGATGATGAGAGTGTTTTTTTTTTTTTTTTTTTTTTGCTTTTTTAAAAAAATTCCAGCAGCTTGCATAGTACTTTCTGGTACTATGAAAGCTATCAGTCAGTGAGAACATTTCTGGATCAGTTCCAGTGAATTTTTTCTATCTCAGTCCTGAGAACAATGTGACTTGTGTTTTCAGCAATAGAGCCTAATTGTCAGTTTCTACTGAGCAACATAAAGCAGTAGTAAAAGCCTATATTGTCTTGGAGTCCTTTGAGATCTCTGAACAACTTATTAGGAGGTATCACATGCCTAAGGCTTAGAATTTTGTCTAGCTGCCTATGTGTCTGGTTCTGGTGTTGTATGACACTTTCCATTTTTCCCCATCTTCTTCTTTCTGTCTCTCTCTATATAAGATATTTCTGTTATCACTCTTTTTAAAGCAATTTTTGAGTACTAATAGTATAGGATATTTCTGTCTGGTTGTATCTTACAATCTTACAGCTATTTGTTACTCACTGGCCCTGCCTGTTTGCAAGCATGCATGTTGTCATTCATATGGAGAGTTAAGAGGGAAACTTTGTGGAGTAGTTCTCTCCTTTCATCTTATATGTGGGATCCAGGTATCAAACTCAGGCGTTAGACTTGTGACTCAAGCACTTTTATCTGCTGAGCTATTTTATCAGCCCTGTAATTATTGTTGCATGCAGCTATGAATGAAAATAAATAAGAAACATGTACTAAAATGAATTTATACTGAGTACCATAATGATTATTCCCATTTAAAAAGATATTTTTATTTTTAATTTTCATGAAATATCCCTTAATTTGAGCTTGAATATAGAAAGCATTTGCTAGCAGGTATCCCATATAGGTTTTCCTTGTCTAGGAATGTCTTAATTTGCTTCAGTTTTGAAAGATAGAACTGGGAATGGCTTGAGTATAGAAAACGTTTGAGCTTGAATACAGAAAACATTTGCTAGCAAGTAGCCCATATAAGTTTTCCTTGTCTAGGAATGTCTTAATTTGCTTGAGTTTTGAAAGGCAGAACTGGGAATGGCATCCCATTGTCCATGAAATTGATTCAACGGTCTATGAGGAGTCATTTTGTTAGTTTTATTGTGCAGTTCTTGTACAATTTATTAGTCTCTTCTTTCAGGACTTGTATTTGACTTTTGCCAGTTTAAGATATGTCCAGGTATAAATGTCTTTGAACTTATTCTACTGGATCTTTATGAATAGAATAATACTTTTTGGTATGTTTTGGGCATCTTTGATCATTTTTTCAAATAATTCTGTATCCCTTTATTTTCTTTTCTGAATCTCTCATCTTTTGCATGTTAATATGCTCCTTGGAATCAGTTCCACAGATTTCTTAAATCTTATCCTCACTTTCTTGATTTTATTCGATTCTGTTCTGAATCTAAATATCATCTGCTGATCTGTCTTCCTATTACTTCCTATTATAGATTGCAGTCCTATTGCCTTAAATCTACTTTTGAGCCCTTGCAGTTAGTTCATAGCTGTCTCACTGTAATAAAAATTTTTTATTTAGCTATTTTTCTAATTTATATAAGTACTTATAATTATGATTTCCAAATTTTGGTGTGTGTTCATTTTAATGAGTGGTCATTGTTTTTCTTTACCTCAACTTTATAGATAATGCTTCATGTCTTTGCACATTTGGAGTATGTATGATATGCAATGTGCACATATATACTAACGTCTGAATTGTCTCATTGGAACATTGTCCTCATTCGGCTCTACTTCCCATTTACTTTTTTGTGAAATCAGACATTATAAATAATATAACAATTTTGATGTCTAGTTTAGCCAGAATCACACATACATTACTGCCATTGTTCTTTTTCTTGATGTTGTTCCTTACTGTTTAGTCTTTCTGAACTAATTCTGTAGTATCCATATTCCCTGCAGCCTGTGGACATGGATTTTTTACTAGCTTTTTGAGTGTTGTCTTTCAAGCTTTTGTTTTTATTTTTTAAGCCAACTTTTTATGGGTCACCAGCAGGGTCAGCAAAATTTAGTTGTGTGTCAAACATTGGTGAAATTTTCTTAAGAACCTTGACTGTGTTTTTTTAACTTTTGCTAGTAGGTTCTGGATGGAAAGGATCATCTATAGCTTTACATATATGTTCAAACAAGTTTATTTTACTTCTGTGTAGGTGGATTCTGAGGTCAGCCATAGGTGAGAAATAGATAACTTCTGTCCCAACTTTTGTAACCACGTCATATCCTTGTAGAACTTCCAGAATAAGTTTGCTACATGCTAGATGCTTTCAAATTCATCATTCTTATGTTTCTCTGTTTTATTTCATGTGCCTGGCCAGGTTCCTGTTTCTCTAACCAAAATAATGCACTTGTACATTGAAGAAGTTGCCAAGGATTGCTTTGTGTTTTGGTAACACAGTAAAGTTTGGTCTATCCCTATGTCAAAAAATGGATGGTGATTTGATGAACAGAGTTATTACCACTAATGAGGACCAATAATTATTGACTTATACTTTTGCTCTTGAAATATCCAAATTCTTAGCTTTTCCTGAGCTGTACAAGATATTTGGCATATAAAATAAATTTATTTAGAAATACTTAGTATGTGTTATAAAGATAAAGAGATAATATATAGCTATATTGTAAAATTTATCATGTATTTTCTTTGGAAACAAAATATTTTAAAAATATTAAACTCCAAATTTGTCATCATTTCTTTGGTTTGCATCTTATACTCAGCAAGTGTAGGCAAGTGAATGAATAAATCTCACATGAATTGTCAGGATTTTAATTTGTTTTTATGTTGTTAGGTAGACTTGATTCCTGGTTTATTTATTTACCATGAAAAACAAAGCAAATATAGATACATACAGACTTACTCTGGAATATGCTATAAAAATCACATCTCTCTTTATCACTAGTACCTCCCATTCCCTTTAGCCCAGAGCTACTACTCAGTTTACATTTTGTTTAATGAATGATTTTTGCCTTCGAACTGCATGCCTTAAACAGACACATTTTTTTCCTTCTGTGAAAGCTTGTAAAACACTCACAGAAAGTAAATCAGTATAATTTAGTAGGCTGCTGAAGGCTGCTTCCTTAGAATATTTGTCATGACTAGTTGTGAATATCTTCTTTCTTTTCTGTTCAACAATTTGCCATGGTTATTAATCTTTCCTAGCTAAAGACTACTTTGAGATATATATGGACCTTTTCCCTAGAGAAAGAGAAAGAAAAGTACATTTATATATCTGTCATGATAACATCTTTTTCATAGGAGACATTATCTTTTGTGATTGTGGGGCATATTAGTTCAATAACTCATTAAGATGTTATCAGTCAGAGTTAGCTTTGTTTTAATAGTTTTAAAATCATTGAAACAAGAAAAGATACTATTTTTTCTATACTTAGCTTCAATACCTTTGAATTGTCTTAGTTCTAGTGTGGGTGACTTTTCACTTTGGTGTTCATGGGAGTGTATAAGTTCTTTCTAGGACTTACATTGTGAATGAGTGGGAGAGGATACTTCTCCTGTAGGAAGAGATATCATTAAAAAAACAACTTTGGCAGTTAAAAGGGAAGCTGCAGCCATGAAAGAAACTGCTATCAATAATCTACTAAGATTTCAAGTAAGAATGCAAACATCTACATTTCTAACTTTTTTTTAAATTTAGGATTTCCTAGAGAAACAGAACAAATAAGATGTGTATGCACATAAGGAGAAATTTGTTTGAAGGAGTTGATGTGATTATAGGGATGAGCATATTTGCACTTCATATGAAAGTGCTATTTTGATGGAATCTAGAGAAAGGCTGTTACAGTTCCAAGTTCAAAAGTTCTAAGCAGACTAAATTCCCTCTCAGGTGCAATCAGATGTTTTTATCCAGGCCTTTGCATAAGGCCCAAAGACATTCAGAATATAATCTACTCAAAACTCAAGAACTGAATTGCTAATACCATCATGAAACACCGTCATAAAGCATTCAGTATGATGTTTGACCATTTGTCTGATTACCATGTCCTTGCCAAGTTGACACAATAAAATTAGCCAACACATGTGCATAATTATCACAGACTATATTCATAGATTCACTGTTCCAAAGCATTGATGTAACTTTTCTGTTGATTGGTTGTATTGTTGAGATACCTGAGACAAGATCTTAGATATCTCAGACTGAGTTTGAACTTGTCAAAATCAGGGGTAACCTTCAATGTATGATCCTCTTGTCTCCACTAAGTACTGTGATGCAGGTATATGCCACTATGCTTGATGTATGAGATGCTGGAGTCTGAAACCAGGGCTTTGTCTGTGTTAGCCAAGCATTGTATCAACTGAAATACATCAGCTATGCATGCATCAAACATTAAATTCCTTTATGTCATTATGGTCAGTTTCAGAAGGGAGCAAATATTTAGGAAAGAACCATTTTGATTCTTCTCATTTATATTCTTTTTCACTTGCATTTCTAACATTTAGAGTAGTTTTATTTTGGTTTAGAATATGCTCAGACATTTTGCTAATTGAATAAAAATTCACAAAAATGAAGTAAGTTATCCCAAGGAATATATGGGTGTAAAAAAATCCATTCTATGTGAAGTATAAAACTACAAGATTCCAAGGAAAGCAAAATAAGTATAGTTTTATTTCTAGGTATTAATGTTCTTCAAGATGTCATGAGTGATATTTCATTTGTTTCATGTAAACTTGTAGAAAATGATTTGGTGTCTACATAATGTGAGAGATATTTCAGGACAGAGATTCAACAATTATAGTTCATGGTGTATTCTACCAGGAAAACAAATATTGCAAGAGAAAGCAAATTAAAACAAATGAATTGTATATTTTCAAGTGAAAATCTTAAACTTCATTTTAATAAGACATTTAAAAATGACTCTAGACTTTAAAAATATTGACCTTTTGGAGGTATGCAAATAAACATAGAAATTCAGGTGAAAAAATAGAGTGGTTATAAATATAGCTGACAGAAAAGCTCAACACAAAATATGATCTATAACTTAGCAGTTCTTCCATTTGATGGTCAAGTGAGGAATATTTGTCATGACTAGCTGTGAATATCTTCTTTCTTTTCTGTTATGAGGGTCACAATAGCATTTTAGAAATAACAAATGTTGTGAAATGACCATACTTCCGTAAGTAATAGGATGGATTCATGATAAGATATATACCTGTTCTGTAGATAAGGACATAACTGATTACCAAAAGAGAATGAGATAGTACGATAGATCTTGAAGACATTGTCTTGTCATTTAAAAAGCCTTATAGCATAATACCTGTTATACTGTGGGTGTGCGCACAGATACAGCTTCAAGGATATTGTTGAAGTTACCTTTATTTCTGCTTCCATGAAACAACACAATCATACTCAACTTAAGGGAAAAGTGGAAATTTATTTGGCTTATACTTCCAGAGGATACAAAGTCCATTTTGGTGAAAAAGGCATGGCTTGGAGGTGGAAGTTGGAGTGCGCTAGGCTCACATCACTTCAGCCACTGTATTGACAGTGAGATCCACTGTGATGACAGTGATGACAGTGATGTACGTTATTTCATGGCATGGCAGATATGTTTATTTTCTCAAGAGCTGTATGGGAATAGCATGTCATGTCAACATCATGCCAGGAAAGAAGCTCCATACCTCCCTGAGAGACTTATGAGAACTAATGCTGATAGGGAAGAAAAAGAAGAATCTATCATCAATAGTAATCCACTGAACTATGATACTTACTAGAGTATGAATCAGGTCAGACATATGGGGGGGCAACAGGGCCTGAGAATGCTCACTTGAATCAGATGCCTTGACACATATCTGAGACAGACAGTTGCAGGCAGAAACCTCTCCCATTTGTGAGAGATGAACCACCTCCTATTTTGTTTTTCTCATTCTTTAGACCAGATTTATCTTTTTTCTACTCAGGACTAGTGGGGCCAAGGTGTTCTTTCTGCATTCCTTTCCTGTGAATATTGATACTGCTGAGGAATGCTATCTATGGATATACATAAGTCACAGTGCATAATTAACTCTGCCTGGAGACACCATGTCTGTCTCCATATAGCTAAGGGACACTTTTTCTTGCTAGCCTAGATAAGTTTTACAATGTGTATATTTAACATATTCCTGTAGAGAATTTAACTGTGCTAGTCCCTGGTTTTTTTTCTCTGGTTTTGAGATATAAATACTGGTACTTACTCAAAATAAAATTGCCCTGGATGGTTTGGATCAAAAAAGTCCTTGCTTCCTCTGACACAGCCTAATTTTCATTCCTATGGCTCTCACTTCTGCTTCCTGTGACCTCATAATTTCGCATTGGTTCATGGGCCCATGCAGGCATATGACATCAAAGATAAAGTAGATGAAGCTCAATGGGCCACACAAACAGACTTGAAAATAGTAGGCGTCTTGCAGGGTAAATGAAGGGTTGTAAGGGGAGAAAAGAGGCAGGAGAATTAAAGGGAGAGGAAAAAGTAAAATAAAAAAAGAGAAAACATATGGGTTTGAAGGTATTCTCCATTAAAAACTTAAATGTACTTTATATATGATATAAAATATAAGAACATAAGAGTGTCAGAAATTCTGCTTCCCCTTGTCCTGTTTCTTAGGTTTAAGCCAAATATTGAAATGTCGTATGTAGCATTTCTGATTCAGGAATGCCCTAGCTTGGGCTCCCAAATCCAGGAGGTCTGGCTATAGACAAGCCTGAACAAGTTCAGACATGCCCCAGACATATTCCAATAGAGGAAACATACAGGTGGAGGAATGGACAACCAATAGGAAGGAGGGATGGACAACCAATGGGAAGTGGCCATCTAACCTGGACACCTAGTAAACAGCTAAATGATTGGTGGCTGCTCTCCCTCTCCCCCTGAGCTGAGAGGTGGCCACATCTGATTGGACCCTGACCCTATATAAGCCCAAACACTTCCTGAATAAAGCTGAGTCTGCAGCCAACTGGTCCATCTATGTGCTGTTCTCGCGATTCGTAGGGTAGTGGGCAAAGATGATGGAATTTATAGTATTTCACCTCAGACTTTCAAGGTTGATCTAATGAATCTTTCCTTCCCTTCCTCTCTCCTTTCCTTCATTATCTTGGTGACTTTGTAGTCCTCTGGGCAAGATGCTTGAACAGCTCCAACCTAGGGGGATTTATTCTTTGTGATGACATTTCTCTTTAGATAGTCTAGGTTGTTTTCATGCCTTATTTAGAGGTGTGTGTGTGTGTGTGTGTGTGTGTGTGTGTGTGTGTGTGTATGTGTGTGTGTGTGTGTGTGTGTATACTGAAAAAATTGGAATTGTTTTTTCTTTTATGATGAATCTTTTGATAAGGATTGCAACTAGCATGCTGAATAATTACATAAATACAATTTCAATGACTTGACATTTTAAATTAAAAGAATTCCCCTTAAAATTATGTCTTATCCAGTGTGACCTTCTAGAACTAGTAAGCAGGTGGGATTGGTGCATAAGCAAAAGAATGCTGAACACATGAAGATATACGACTTTCTGCTGGGAAGCGAACCTGGTTTTTGTAAAATGAAACCATGCTTGACTATTATAGACTTTTGAGTGGCTAAGTAAAATAATGGATTAGTGAGGGCAAAGGAGTATATGTTATTTAGACTTTGTTTGGGTTTTGGCAAGGTTCCTCATCAAAGGTTGTTTTGTAAGTATGTGAATTACTGTGAAATTGAGGTGGAAAAGGGGGTTGTTTAGTCATGGCTAGGGATTTAGCTTAGTGAGAGAAAACAAACATGGACAGGCATTTTTCTAGATGGATAAAAATAAATAGTAAAATCCTCTATAGTTTGCTGCATGGTGATCTATTTATTTAACCTAATCTGAGAAAGAGCAAAACCAGAAAAACTCTCCATCTCCATATGTTCAAGTGCTCTTTTGCATAACAAAATGCCATTTTAATGGGTGTACAGCTGTAGAAAATCTCCTGAGGCAGCATGTGTACAGGAAAGATGCTTATGGATCTACAGAAGAGAAAGGTTTAGGAAAAATAATCTAAACTCTAGGCATGTTTATGCATGAGCTTCTTGACCAAACACTGGAATCTGTGCTATGTGTAGAAGCAAAAATCTTTGCTGGGTACTCAACGAGGTCATTAAGCCTCTAAGCATCACCAGAAAGACAAGTGGAGGGGAAACAGGAGTCTACACTTACATATCATGAATTTGTTTCATGGGAAAGGGGAATCCTTTTTTTTTCTATTTTAAAGGAAGCCTATGTGGAGTTTAAGACTAATCATTTAAATTATTCATATATTATTTATTAACAAATAATAAATGATGCAAAGAAACCAAGATAAACTGGAATATTTATAATCTCTAAAGTATCTAAAGCATTATGAATTTACCTACAGAGTACTGTTTTTCTTGAGGCCAGACTGAAGTTTAGGAAAAAAAATGAGAAGGAAGTAGTGCTGGTGATGTCTGTGAGCCTCTTTGATTAGTTCTGATAGAAACAAAGCCTTGAGAAATGGATCAGTACAGAACACGTGTAGACTAGGAATCTAGAGGCAATGTACTGAATGACCACATGTATTTCAAAAATACCATTTCACTCATTTGGCCCCAAAGTGTTGGCCATTCTTTGGGGAGTGAAACAGGGTCTTTAGCAGGTGATGAGGTCATGATTATAGAAAATCTCATGAATGGTTTCAGTACCCTTGTAAAATAATTTGGGAAGATCTTTTGTCCCTTAAGCCACATGAGGATAGAACAAGAAGACAGTAACTTATGAACTAAAAGCTTAACCCTACTTACCCTAAAATTAGCAAGCACCTTCACCATGGACTTCAGAGTTTTTAGAACTGAAAAAAAAGGTTCTTTCATTTATAAGGTACTTAGTTTATGACATTTTTCTTATAATATTCAAAATGGATACACAACAACTTTTGCAATAGCTTCTGTTCAGACAAATTTATGGTATTTTATGTATATGTTACATCTCTATATAAAATTAGAGAAAGGTATAATATCACTTGAATTTTAATGAGTTCATACCAGTTATTTTAATCAAATTGCCATGAAACCCAATCTGCTCATTATGATCTGGGTGTTATCGACGCAGCAATCCATGGACAGTTGGATGGATAGCCAATTATCATCAAATATAAGTGGTATGTATGAGAAAGAGCATGATCATACCCTAAGGCAAGCCATATGAAGAAGCTACCACTCAAATGCCTGTCCCCAAGCATGCACCTGTGGCCTCCTGGGCGTGTCCTATGATCAACTGACTGAGAAAGAGAAGACTAGGGTCTGGCTCACAGATGTTCTGCATACTATTCAGGTGCCACTCAGAAGTGGACAGCTGCAGCATTACAACTCTATTCTGGAAAAATCCTGAAAGGACACTGGTGGAGGGAAATCTTCACAAGTGGGCAGAACTTCAGGCAGTGCACATGGTTGTACATTTTGCTTGGAAGAAGAAATGACCAGATGAGCTATTGTGTGTGACCAACACACACCACATGAAGACAGGAGCAGACATGAGATGATATGCATTTAAATCAATGCATATCAATGCAAACCAATGCAATGATAGAGACACTTTTCTAGAAACTTCAAGGTGACCACAGTTTAGCCAACTTGTAACTAGAATGTTGAGGTATATAGTCACTTGTATGAAGCAACCTAGTGTATAGCACTTTGCTGTGGCAGCGTTAGAAATCTATAGTATGAATACATTTTTTAAAATGCTTTAAGAATTATAGCACAAAAGATTTTTGTGATGAACCATTGTCACAGTTTATATGAACTTTTTCATATGAACTTTTTGTAAAGTTAAAAGCAAAGTACTTATTGTTCATAAACATCTGCATTCTGATTCTGTACTTCCTGACTCATTTTCTACTTGATGAATCCTGTTTGCAGGAAGTATTCATTTTCTTTATGTCTAATATATTGAAAAATATCTGAGGAAACTGATTTGACATATTCTAGGTGTGATGGGAAGCAAGGACTCCTAAAAAATTAAAGACCCTCTACGCTTCCCTTGAATAAGACAAAGCAAGTGTAAATGTAGTGGTTAGAAAGTGGGATGTTATGTCACATGTCCATCAGCACAAATGTGGTGAAATTGTGTGATAGTCATGTGTGGGTTTCCCTTTGTTGGGGGGGCGTCTTTCAAGCAGTGGCTCTTGAGGGAGTCTTTGAGGATGGTGGCCATGATGTTACAGTGTGGGGAGAATACACCTACAAACACTGCGTAAGAGACAAGCTGAGTTATCATCTCTGCTCACCTGGCTCCAAGAGTGGACACAAGCAGAGGAAGAGCCCAGCACTGTCCATGCAATGGATAATACTGCAGATACAGACAAGCTAATCAGGAGCAATATGAGGTCTTCAAATTGTGGTGAACGTTGAAATAAAATACTTTAGGATTCAAAAAAAAAAAAAGGAAATCTATAGTATGTAATTGAGGAGTGTGCATTTTTTTTATGTACTATCGTAGTAAAGTGACCATTGGTGCCTGGAATGTTGAAGCACATTTTCATTATAATATTGATCTTACATGTTTAGTCTGTAAAATCTAAAAGCAAAGTGCTTTACTTTGAAAGACACATTGATTGGGTGGTTGGATATGTATCTGTATGTGAGAGTGAGCCATGAGAGGGACAGAAAAAGATCATTTTCTTGAGCAGTTTTGAATGATTAAAATTGGACATGTTTGTTATTCTAAATCAAACATTTTTTGAAATATGATACTTCACATGGCCTAGTACATATAGCCTGATGAAATGAGATAAGACAAACACCAAAAAAAGAATATAAAGTATTTTACTTCAAGAATGTGGATTTTTGCACAGGTTAAGGATAAAAATCAAATCTGCTTGATAATCACAGGTGTGTGTAAATGAGTAAATGATAGAAAATAAATTTGTACAATAATTCTTTCAAGAGTTTACTATTTTTATTTTATTTCACAATCAAGAAAACCAGTCTAACATTTTCTCACAATGTGTGTGTGTGTGTGTGTGTGTGTGTGTGTGTGTGTGTGTGTGTGTGTGAATTTCAATGGTTTCCATGCTGCTATTTGAATACACTAAGGACTCAATAAAACATGAGAGAAGGAAGAATTTTGTTTCACCAAGTACCTCAGAGAAGAGTGACACTAGAACCGAAAATATGAGACAAGAGGAAGCAGAGAAAGTAGTGTGCCTAGGTGCGGAACATACAGGACACAACATTTATGTTACTGCACTTCCGTCTTTTTTTCTGGAAACCTATTTTCCATAAACAAAAAGAGAATTTTTTTTTTTACTGAAATCAGGATGATTTTGACAGCTCTCTTTGAGGCATAGCATAAAACCCCAGTGTCTTGCAATGCATATACAATCCAGTGAAGTCAGACATATACAGCTTAAGATTTATCTGATTCTATGTTGTAGTTTTCTTTAATTTCCTTCGGCCCCAAGTAAATCTGCTTCAACCATTGAGGTTTTCTGTGGAGAAATGCTAGTTCATGAAATACGGCTACACAGTCACACAAAATGGTAATTCCAAGTTAGTTTTAGCCTGAAGTCCATAAATAAACAGAAAGGTTTACATTTTTGAGCTTTAATTATCCAGATAATTACTTCAGTTCTCCATTTTGTTCTGGAAACTTTTATACACAGCATAAGTTTGATTTTCTTTCTTTTTATGTTTCAGTTGTCAATTTTTCTACATGTTTGTTGCTGTTCCCTAAGTTAGACAGTGATCTGTTCCACCACTGTTATCATTGGAAACAGGACACAAAGTTTTTTTTCCTTGGCCTCACTCCACTCTATAGACATAAGTTTTGCTTTAAGATTTTTAAAGCAGTTGATGTGATTATTACATACTTTATGGGTATGCTAGGCAAACACAGGGTTTATTTTCTTAAGGCGATTTTCTGGTATGTTTTATATTTTGCTTTTGCAAGATCAATCACCTTTCTGTATATTTTTGCATACATTTTGATATTTTTCTTGCCGTTTAGGTTGAGTCCATGCTTGGAAACTTTTGACCTCTGATTCTACTACTATTATAGAAAGAATTGTTCAAATCTTCCATCTGCCAGGACAGACAGTTCAAGAAAAAGAAAACACAAACAAAATGTAACAAAAGTAAATTATAGCTTACTAAAATAATCATGTGAACTCTTTTATTTCACATAAAATATCTTTTTATGTTTCTTTGTTTTGTAGGTTGATGTGATTAAAATTTTCTTAGTATTGCAAAGCATTCTGTTTTAAAAATAGTATGTTGGAATGAATATAGTTTAGCAAATATTAGTAGGTGAAACACAATATGAATGTATGTATAAATATATTCATGGGTTTGTCACAGATTTCCACTAGAAAAAGGAGATTCACTTTAATTAATCATTCACAATTGTTTCAAAATTAATAAATATTTCACCTAAGCACTCATGGATAAAATATCTCATTAAATGTGCCTTATTTCAAAGCCAAAGACTGAAGTGATAGTAAATGATTTTTATGTAAACTGAGCTATGCTTACATCTCCCTTTGGTATGGTGCATGTTTATTTCATTGTCTCAGGTTTCTCCATGTTTATAAGTGTGTTTGAGAGAAAGCATCAAGATTTCTGTTTTGGTTTAAATTACTAAAAAAATGTGTTGAATCTGATTTCCTGTCAGGAACTAGCATATGAAGGTAGTATTTTATTATACACAAAAGAAAAATTTCCTCATCAATTCTATTTTAATTACCACACTGTAACTTCAACACAATTTATACTTATTTATTCTTTTAGATATAGGGTAGGGTCTTATTATATGTCTGAAATTATCTTTGACCTTAAACTTGTTGTATAACCATTGGTGGGCTTGAATACTAGATCCCTTTGCCTCAAAAGTCCTGGAATTATTGGCACATGCCACATGCCTAATTATAATCCCTTAAATGGATATGATTTCCAAAATGAGTACAGTGTTTATTACTTATTTTATTAAATAGAGTCACAAATAGCTGAGGAAATGTAGATATCAACTCTATTTCATCTATTAGTTCTATGTGTTACATAAGAAAATTGTCACAAACATAATGGTAGAATGAGTTAATTTTGTGTGTCCTGATATAAACAACTGAGGGGAGGAAAGATTTACTTTCTATCATGACTCCAAAGAGTTCAGTGCATAGTTACTTGGTTTTATATGATTCTATAGCACCTCTTGCTGGTAGAAATGTGTGGTAGAGGTTGTTCTTCACTTCTTGGAGGACAAGATATATACCTAATTAAATAATTGATCATAGATGCCTACGTTTCATCCTATACTAAAATCAATTCATATTGAAGGAAAGGCTCAAAGATCCAATGTAAGACCTGAAACTCTGGAAGTACTAGGGTTTTCTGGCTAAGGAAAATCCTTGAGGATTTTGGTCATGTGTCCTGAGCGAGGGTCTGATACTCAGGAAACTGATGGGAATTGATAAATGGAGTTATATCATATCAATTCATTTCTGCACATTTTAGGAAAAAGAGTACAAAATGTTTGCTCATTCTAGGTGCTCATCTATGGATGAATGAATGAAGAAAATATTTGCACAAAGGTAGTATGATCAGCCATGCAGAAGTAAGTAATGATGCTTATAAAAAGTGGATAGTGTTGGAGATTGTTATGTTAGATGAAACTTTCCAAACTCAGAAATATAATATCATAATATCACATGTTTTTGTCACTCACTTACTCTAGGCATGCTGGGTGATAGGATAGGTGGGAGGGAGAAAACTGTAAGGGAGAAGGGAAACAATTAGAAGACAGGTTAGATCTGAAAGAGAAGGAAGAGAGGTCATTTAGGGTAATGGGAGTAAATATAACTATATTTACTTGCATACTTTTTTGAAAAGTAATGAAACATTTTCTACCACATACAATGAACAGAAAAAGTTATTCCTCACTTCCATTTGCATCACAAAAGTTACAAATTGTAAGCTATATGCCATAGTTAATTACTTTGGAGACAAGTTCTTGCTACAGAAACCAAGCTGGCACCTAATTTGCATATGAGGATGACAGACATATACCAAAATGCCAAACAGGGTGTAACTTTGTATCTTGCCCTTCTATACAAATTGATTTTACTTTGGAGGAGGTTAGGAAGTAAACTGCACTTTTGTATCCTGCTATTTTTTCATGTATGTTCATTATAAATGCTCATGGAAAAATATAGAAACATTATAGTTGGATATAAAATTTAAGTACTCCATTAAGTGAAAAACCATGAACATATATGCCCCTCTAAGTTTCCTAAAGCAAAAGCTTTAAAGATAACTTTTCTGTTATTCTGTGTCTGATGATTAATATGCTATTCTCCCATCAAGTGCTAGAGTCATTGAAGGCAATATTCTGATTTTAAGTTTTGTTTCTACTCTTAGTCTCTTCATCTTACAGATATGAAAAAGCTTTTATATCCAAAGTCAATGTCATGTCACCCAGTGATTCTGCGGAGGATCTCTTTTTGCTTCCTAGATGTTGTGGCCATTTCCTCTTGTTGGGCCTTGTGTTACAGCAAGAATGAGAGATTTTTCTGGGGATTCTTTCTTAATATTTTTAGTAAAAAGGAGAGAGAGGGGGGAGAAAGAGAGAGAGAGAAAGAGAGAGAGAGAGAGAGAGAGAGAGAGAGAGAGAGAGAGAGAGAGAGAGAGAGAGAGAGAGAGGGAAATGGAGGGAGAAAAAAACTCATCATGTCCGGTGGGATTGGAGGTCAGAGAAAAACTTTCAGAATTCTGTACACTCTTACAGTGAAGGAAGTTCAGTCACCAGGTTGGCAGGCAGCTGCCTTATCTGCAGAGCTCTTGTAGTTCTCTCCACCTTTTTTAAGAGTGTACAGATTATACTCAGGAGATAACCGATCTTTATAATTTAACACCTCCCCTATGTCCCACCTCTTAATATCATCTGTATGGAGTGGGGGAGTGCTCCATCATTTTAACAAAAAGTTGAAAGGAGGAATCAAACATTCAGATTATAGCAGTTCAAGTGATGTACTTAGTAAACAGCACATCATCCACAAAGTAAGAGTATGAAGATGAGGGATACTGGTCATGGAATACAAACCAGTATCCATCTTATTGTCTTCTGGGTCTATCATTGTAAACATGTATATTTTCTTTCATAGTCAAATCATTAGAAGTACAAATGTTAACTTAATGTACACATACTTTAAGTTTTCTTGGGTGTTTCCATAGCTTCCTTTACAATAAGGTCCTCAATTTGTAGATCTGTAACATTTATGTTCACCCTTGGATTTATCATTTGATAGTCTTTTCCAAACACTGATGTGAAAAAATAATCCCATTATTATTTCATCAGGCATTTGTAACTGGGGATTTAAATGAAAAAAATTTTATGTTTTTATTTGCTGTATACGTTTGTTTCCTTTACTGTGAGCTCCCTACTCGTATGGTTTTCTAACTGTGCCAAAGCAAGCAATATAACGAAAATACTAAAATAAAAGTTTCTCAGCTTCATTTAATATAAAGATAACTTACTTATTGGGAAGTCAGATTTGTGTTTTGGGAACCAGATGAGACAAAAAATGGACTATAAAGAAAAAAGGAATTTATCTTTGTGGGTTCCATTTTTTTTCATGGAATTTCTACTACTACAATGAATTATTGAACGATATGCAAGATACTCCACACAAGTTAGGGCTGAAGTAATTATAACGGGACTCTGCATGATCTGCACAATGACCAACATATCGTTGACCCCTCAAATTCTAGCATGGACTAAAGGCACTAGGATCCTTAGAAGCAAGGGATTAACAGTCACAATAGTATTCCTATACTTAAGGGGAACACAAGAAAAAGTTCTAGGAAATGCCACTGAGTCCTTACACCTCATCAGAGGAGGACTCAGAGGAAAGTTTGATATACTCATTAAAGGATGCTTCAGAGATGGGGGGAGGGGACACTGGGAGAAAGGGAGGGAGGGGGGTAAGGAAGGGACAAAGCCAGGAGGGAACAGAGAGGTCCAGGGAGGGGTGGAGGGAGGGAGGGGACAGGGGTTCCTATTATGTTTGTATGAGCAGAAAAAAATAAAAAAATTAATGATGGTGTAATTGAAAGTTAAAATATAGTACTTGAAAACACAAAATATAAAATGAGTTATTGAATATAGATATTAAAAATTGGAATAGACTGTTAACAGTGTACTATTTTGAGTAGAACTACTGAATCATTAGGAGGCTTTCCTTCAGGCTTTTTGGGACATAGCACTGGGTGGATATCGCCAAGGTTTCTGAGCAGCTAAATGGTAGTAGGGTCATCCAACAGTAATAGCAGTTCTTATGAAAGTTGGGAACCATGAGACCAAGCTGGGGATAAGAGATGGTCAAAGATGAACTTCAAAGCAAAGAAAACAAAGAGTAAAAATGTCCTGTGATCTGAAGCCTGAATCATTGTTTTGCAAAGCCCAAGTATGCAGAGGTTAAGACAAAATGTTGCAATTTCAGCAGCAACACCAGAATATAGAGCTTTACCATGTTGAGATTTGCAGACACACCAGAATACTAGCTACTTTCAAAGATCAAATGTGGTTTGGAATCAAACAGTAAAAGTCTCTGATGACATGGAACATGACAGAAGACCAACTTTGAAGATGAAGCATTAAAAAGATAAAAGTAGAGACTAAAAGAAAAATAGGAAGTATTTGCAAATAGATTTTGTATTTACAGCTGAAGCATTTATGTTTTTGAGAGTGAATTTAGGATTAAAATTAGTATAGTAATATTTACATGTATACTAAGTACTGATTATACATGGTTAAAGCAATAATTACACATTTTTCTATAGTCAAAGAAAAATGAAAAACAACTAGTTGTATCTCTAAAAGCTATTAAATCTATTCAAAGATAGTTTATCAATTCAATAATTATTTATTGTTTTCCAGTTGAGTGGTAGACATTGTGTCTATTTCTGAATTTGCAATGATTTATAAAACTCAAAATTACTCTTATTTAATGGAGTTTTTAATCATCTACAGGGTGCATTTTATACACCTGCCAAAAAATTAAACTGTATGCTTAGGTAGAATTTATAGTCTTAACTATTATTGTTTATTGAACAGAGACTTATAACATAGAATAAATGCAATTGCACATGTGTTTAGGTAAGTTTCCTGAGAAGCTGTCTCATTTAGAGTAAGATTTCCAGGTTGTGATAGAATTAGTTATGTTTGCAGCCTGAAGGCCAATAGTTTGGGTAGAAAGAAAATTTGGGTAATGGCCTTAAATTCAGAAAAAAACCTTGGTAATTCTAGGATCAAGAAAATGTTACTGTTAATACTTATAATAGAGAATATTGGGGATAGAACCAGGAATTACAGTTTATAGGTTTATAGTCATTCTACTGTGGGAGATTTGATTTGAATTAGAAAGAAGAGCAATTATAAGATTTTATAAAGATAACATATAATCTGATGCAGATTTAATTTTCTATCATAGGTTAGAAAAAGACAGGAGGGGATAAAAAGGGCAACAAAAATGTGCATTTCTAGTAACTCTTGAAAAAGTTTTCCAAGAGGTGGCAGGTAATAAGAATGCTAAACACTGTGAAGATGTAGTTTTGCAGCAGGAAGCATCAACTATTCTTACTGATTGAATGTATGCAGTGCACAGGAGGCAAAAAGTTATGATTACGCTCATGTTTTTAGATTTATCAATTATACAGTTTAAGCAGCTTGAACATAGAATGACTATTCATGTGCAGAAAAAGATAGGAATTGAATCATTTACAGATATAAACTGGTGATTTATTAAAAATATATGTAACTCAGTTAAATCTTCCATATAAGAAATTGTAGATGAACACCTACAATCCATGGAGACATACACAATGCATAGTTTTCAAATTGAAGGCATAGAGAAAATGCAAATGATTGTAGTACAGTATAGTATCTAACATGCACACAGCCCTTGATTTGATTCCCAGTATCAGTAATAAAAATAATTCTCCATACTGAAGGTAAAGAAAATAACAGCAGAAGATAATGATAGGGAAAGAATAACTAGCAAATGATAATCGAAAAAAATGCATTATAGAAATATCAAACATATGAACAAGGGTAGACATTATAATTAATGTCAAAGGAATTTGTGACAATTTGAGCTGACAATAACAATCTATATCTGTGTCTACATTTATGTATCATCTCTATTTATATCATCTATACCACATATAGACATATATAATATATATTTAGATGAGACACCACCGCAAGTCAAACAACTTAAAGGGAGAAAGGGACATTTATTCATCTTACGGTTCCCAGAGGGGAGATACAGTCCTTGTGGAGAAAATGGCAGGCTTGTTGGCAGAAGTGGAGATTGGCTAAGTCATGTCTTTCATGGAGGCTGAGAGCTGCAAGGCTGCCAACTGCTAGAGCACACCTCTTCTGGAATTAGAGTGGAGCTAATCTCCTCAAGGCCCATCCCCTGTGACTGTCTTGCACACATTTCAAACTAAGCAAACTAAGCACACATTTCTTATCTAAGCATCAACTATTGTGGCTTAACTATTTTAGGCCATTCAGCAGTAAATTCAGGCATGCCCTTTAGTTCACAGGCTTCAATTTTAGCCTAATAGCCAATTGGTTAGTACCTGATATTTTATTTCTGTTTCCTAACATTCATTGCAATGCACAAATTTCATCAGACAAAAGTGCAAAAACTTTGAAAGATTTGTGATTAGCATGTGATATAAATATTTTCTAATGCACAACTAATCCAAGAAGAAAGAACAAATATTTAGAACTCTTTGGAGAAGTGTTCAGAGAATTGGCTTAGAATCTTGGGACTTACATTCAAGAATGATACTGATGAAATCAAACAAAAGAAGAGTAGTTTCTGAGATAATTGTTTAGAAATAGATTTTTGTTCCAGCTGCTATAAAGTAGAAGATGGATGATGTGAGAATTTGTAATTTGTAATTTAAAACTTCATGAACCATGAACATCTCTGGAGACTTTGGTCAGTTACTCATTTAACTACAAGTGATGAGACCACCATAATGCATAAACTATTTTCTCACCACCATGGCAAGGAAATGGAGGAAGCACAGGAATAGTATCAGGGTCATCTGCAGAATTTGATATTGTGATCTTGAAGCATCAGTAAGGACATTCATAAAATTATTTCAAAACAAAAGTAAACATTACTGTATACACATCTTACAATTGTAGAACCATGACCAGAACTCTTACTTTATGTTTAAGTCTTGCTAGTATATTAAGAATAATACAGCAGAATAGCAGATTATATGGGTTTTATTTCAATGGTAGAGACAATGTGATCTACGAAGTAAAATTGCTGTTTATAAAAATCTAACCACCCACTTGGGACTGTGAAGATCTTTTGGATAACTTTGAGTAGACTAGCATATTCAGTTCCAAAGCAACCACTTCAATTTTAATTTTTTTTCTCTTTATAGCAATGTCAAAAATATTAAGGACATGAGAGTATTCTAGGGAATATGCTCACAGATAAGATTCAAAATAATTGATTTTTTTCATCTAAGAAATAAGCATTATGGATTAAAAATTACACCTGAGAAGATATTACTCTGTGTGAAGCCCCAACGTTTCATTAGGGGTTGGAGTTAAAAGGAGGGATGGTTTCAGATTGCTTGCTTGACATGTGCCCTCCATAAATATCTAAAAACTGAGGTTTCAGTTGCTGTAGGGTGAAATTTCACTTTGATCTTTTTTTTTTTTTTTTTTTTTTTTTTTGCTTAAATGTGTGAGAGTAAAGGTGCTGTTATCCTTTACAGTTTTGCACTTCTTTGGCTGAGAATTTCTCATTTTGTGATGGTTTGCACTATGCTATTTTCTTAGGCTTTAATCCTGCTTCTGAGGAGAGTCTCATTAATGTCTTAATGTCCAGAGCTTTGGTATAGAAGTACAATTTAAAGCTCAATATAACTTGAGGAATTAAATTTTAATTTCTCTTACCCTTATCATCTTCTTTCATTACATTACTTTCTTGTTTTTAAATAAGTGAACCCAATGACTGAGATCAGAAGCAGTTACTGAGGGAGGCGTTTCTAGATAACTATATAACGATAACATATGTAGATTAGGTTTCTTCAAAAAGACACCGAGTATTAAGCAACATATTAATTGCTTCGGTGGATGAAAGGATTATATTTCCTTCATTAAAAAACAGTATAGCCTCTATGAATTCCTGGTATTTCATAAGTATATGTCTTTTACAAATGCTCTTGGAACTTTGTAACCTGGGAGGTAAATAGATGCATGTATACATGAATGTAGATTACATGGATAGATAATTTTATTATTTATCAAAAAAAAGGACAACACTTGTAATAGCACACATACCAAACTAAATTACTTTTTGTTTGATTAATCAAATATGGGTGATCTAAGGAATTTTAGGCTTGAGAAGAAAGCTATTACTCAAATAGAGTGCAAAGATGAAAAGAAGAATAAACACATCGATACCTATAGCACTGAATTACCTATTGAAGCCACTCGTAAGTAAAATAAATGGATAATTTCCTAGCAAAGCAGGAAATACCAAAATTGGATGAAAAGGTGTTAAAACCAATAAACATATTTGCTTGGAAGATAATGGACAGTTATTTCAAGATTATCCATTAGTCAAGTGATGAGCTAGGTTCAGTGCATAGTTTTCCCTATTTTTAAATGGAGATATCCATACATGAAAACATACATATATATATGTATATATGTGTATATATATGTATATAAGACCTTTTTTCATTTTTTTCATGTATATGTGTATGGTTTGCATGGATGGATGTACAGAAAAGGGCACTTGATTGTGTGTGCCTATGGAGGCCCAAGGTTGATATCAACAATCATTGTGGATTGTTATACCTCCTTAGTGCTCTGCTCTGAGGTTTCCCAGACTTCAACTTCTATGGATAGAATTACAGATGACTGCCATATGACCACTCAGCATTTTTAAGTGGGATCTGGGTATGCGATCTCAGCTCATTTTCTTTGTGAGACAAGGTTCGTACCACTGAGCCATTTTCTCAGTTCTTTGCTTATGTTTTACATGTTTATTCTAACAAAAAAATGTGAAGTTTTCATAGGAGCAGAATTAAGGGAGAATGATCATGTGCTAAGAAAACAGTGATGAAAAAAGTCATGTGTAGTGCTTATCTTAAATATAAATGAAAGAGTGAAGCAATGAAATGTGGCAAGCATAAAAAGATGACATGATATTTAAAAGAAATGTGAGTAATAAGAACAAGTGTGCATTTAACATTGTAAGTTATGTGGGCATTGTAAATAAATAGAAAAGGGACACTGACCACCTTACCCCCTGCTGTGTCCTACTCTTATTCTTCCATCTACCTTTGAGTCTCCTTTTATATTAAGATCTTCATTTAAACAGTCTTTTATCTTTGGTTAGAAGGTGATCTTCAGTACTAATCAGGATGCAATTAAGGGCCATTCAGGAAAAGCAAAACTGAAAACAAAAACAAACCATAATTCAGAACACCAAAGACCCTACATTAATCATCTGGAACCAGACCAGCCAAATCTTTCCCCATCCTAAAGCGCAGGGAACCTTGCAGAAGAGGTGGCGGCAATATTGTAGGAGTCTAAAGAGTGGGCTGCAACAGCCAGAATTGGACTTTGTCTGGTCTGACCTACACAATGGCTGACATGTTAAGGACCCCCCAAAGTCTAGCATGGATCACAGGGGAGAAAGCTTCAGGCAGTAGGACTCTTAGAGACAAGGGACTGAACAATTATAATAGAGTTTCCATACTAACAGGGAGCCCAAGAAGGGGCTGTAAGCTATGCCACTGAGTCCTGAACCCTAACTAAGGTGGAGTACTCAGAGGGAAGTTTGGTATTCACCCCAAAGGATGCTCCAGGGGATAGGAGGAGACATTGGGAAAGGGGGAGGGAGAAAGGGTGATGAAAGGAAGAGGGGAAAGGGAGGAGAGTATAAGGGGGGATGACTGGGGAGGGGAGGAGAGAGGAAGAGGACAGGGATACCTATTGAGCTTGTATGATTAGGAAAAAAATAAAATATGGGAGAAAAAAAAGAAGTCCCTGGATACAAAATATCTGAGTTTTATTTACACAATTTTAAGTGGTCACCTTTTCTCTTTAGAATAGTATGATATTCGCCAGTATTGAAAGTGATCATTCTTTTTACTGATCTTCTGTGATTCTTCTCTTGGGCCACAGTGCGCATGGGCTTTGGTGAAGTTGCCCATAAATATTATTCTTGCATTTCAAGTTACATAGTGCTCAATGCAGATGTTCATGGCCTTCATCTTTCTAAAAGTTTAAGTTTTACAAACATTCATGAATAATCACAGGCAATCAAAGGAAAGGTCAATCTTATTCTTTAAAACTAAAACCTGTTTCATAAAGAAATCAGTCACCAGTAAGTTTTAGATTTTAGAATAACTTCAAACAGATCCCCTGTGCTTGACAGACTTTAGACTTCACTGTAAAGATGGTGTGTTCCCAATGTTTGCAAACCAGAAGTCTAAATTTAGATCTCTGTCTTAAAGATAGTTAACTGTTGGAAGAAAGGTGAAGTCACTCATAAGTAAAGGTAATGCTTTTTATTTGTTTTATTATTTATTTATTTATTATTTACTTGAAAAATATTACTACTATTGGAAACTCATCAGACAAAAGGGTTACATGGCATAAAAGTTTTGAATTAGATGAATATCTTGTTAATGAATTTTGATTTGAACATCAAAACTTTATCGTATTACTTTAGAAATAACTCAATGATGAATTCAGCATAAGAGAAATCAGATATCAAGTGAATTGTAATTTCTTCATCAAATATTATGAAAATAATTGTTTTCTAAGCAAAGAGAGTTATAAAATGAAATGATTTAACTTTTGTTGAAATTTATATTTTTTTCCTACTTTGGAACTTATCATCCTGTTGAGTACTTTTGTGATAAATGTTTTGGATAACCTTTCTTGTTAACATTTTTTGTTAATGGAAGAACTTTTCCTTTCATTTTCTCTTTTCTGTCAAATACAATTTTTTTTATAGCTGATATAGATTTGTACCATGATTGTAGTTTATCCTAGGAAGGCAGTATGGTAGACGAAGTAAGCTTACTACAGAAGAACTACATGATTTAATGTAAATATGGAGTCTTAAATGTTTGTCTCATGGAAGTAGATAGTAAAATTAGTGGTTACCAAGAGTGGGACTTCAAGGTGAGGATTGAAAAGATGTCAGTCCAAAGATACAAAAGTTCAGTTCGCAGGAAAAATAAGACAAAAGTTTTGTGCCGCATGAGTGTACTTGATAGGAGAATGGATTTTAATTGTTCAATGTTCATTTATAGGCAGTTATTATTTAACAATTTGAGATGCCATTTATCTATCTTAATAGTGCTTTAGTGTTGCTTTCTTTTACAAGGAATCTAAGCTATTGGAATATGTACTATTAATAATGGGAGCAGTATAATCAGAGCTTTATGATTCAATTGTACAGAAAAGTCACTGTGCTTGACAGACTTTAGACTTCACTTTAAGATGGTATGTTCCCAATATTTGCAAACCAGAAGTCTAAATTTAGATCTCTGTTCACTAAAAATTTCAATTTGACCTTTAATAAGGCCCTTTTAGCAGAGTCATTAAATATAAAAAATTTTCACACATTTCAACCAGATTTATTCCTCTTCTCTTGCAATTCCACCTCACCCTGTTCACCTTTCAGCAGCATATCATTTTACAGAAAATTCTGTTATATCACAGCATGTGACTATCATTATGCATTTATACAGCATATCTCAGAGAATATGACTATGTGAGATGCATGATAAAATGTAATCAGCTGGTACTCAATAGAAGAAAACATTCCTATACAAAATAACTGTGGAGGAAATAAATAATATTAATGAAAGTGCATCGTATGAACCTTAGGAATGAAAAGGAAAGGCCTCCTATAACATACAGCTATGAAACATAGTTGAAATGGAACAATTTCTAAAGTACACTGCATTTTGAATGAGAATTTGGGGCTTTCTTATGCAATTTTGAAACAGGTGGTGAGATATTACAAGGAAAACAGCAGAATGCACTGTTACCAAGGGCCAAGGGGCTGCTGAACACTCCTGACCCCAGTTTAGAAAGGGTATTTTGAAGCAGAGATGCAGGTGTGATCAAGATTATGAAGCTCAAAGCAGAGAGATTATCCTAAATAATTTGGGTTAGCCAAAATATGTATGGCAGCCTTAAAAAGTAAATAATTTTCTTCAGTCAGAATCAGATGTGGTGGGAGAAATAGGCAAATACTTTTCTGAGGGAGAAGACAGAGATTTTGAGTATGAGGCCAACTTGGAGCCCAATGTCAGGTAAGGGATAGAGCAGCAGCAGCAGCAACAGCAGGTATAGTAAGGATTTAAATGTCTCCAGGAGCTAAGTACAGCCCATACCTTGTGGCCAGCAAAGAAATCAAGAGTAAATCCATTGAAGTGAATTTTTGCTTTATGGGGATTATTCTCAGAAGTAGAATAGCAGGGTCATATGGCATTTCAATCTTTAACTTTTTTAAAAAACGCCAGACTAATCGCCAGAGTGGTTGTATAAGCCTGCATTCCTACTAGCAATGTAGGAGAGTTCCCTTCTCTCCACATCCTCTCCAACATTGGTGTTGTTTGTATTGTGGATTTTTGCCATCCTGACCGGGGTGAGATGATATCTCAGGGAAGTTTTGATTTGCATTTCCCTGATGGCTAAGGATATGGAGCATTTTTTAAGATATTTGGTAGACATTTCAATTTCGTCCCTGGAAAAGTTTCTTTTGAGTTCCCAGGTCCATTTATTAATTGGGCCACTTATCTCTTTGGTGTTTAGTTTTCTAAGAACTCTGTGCACTCTGGATAATAGAGCTCTATCAGATATGTGGTTAGTGAAGATTTTCTCCCATTCTGTGGGTTGCCTTTTTGCCCAGTTTACAATCTCTTTATCTGAACAGAAGTCTTTAATTTCATAAGATCCCATTTGCTGAGTGTTGGTTCTAGTGACTGTGCTACTGGATTTCTGTTTAGGAACTGTCGACCTAGCCCAATCAGCCCAAGGGAGTTTCCCTATAAAGCAAAAATTCATCTCAGTGGTACAAGCATGACCATGTTTATAGCAGCATTATTTACAATAGCAAAAGTCATGGAATCAACCCAAATGCCCATCAGTTGAAAAGTGGATAAGGAAAATATGTACATTTATACAATGGAATACTACTTAGCCATCAAAAAAGATGAATTAATGAAATTTGCCAGGAAATGGATAGAATTAGAAAAATTATATTGAGTGAAGTATCCCAGACACAGAAAGTTAAGTGGTGAATGTACTCCCTAATAGGTCGATCCTAGTATCAAACCTACTTAGTGACATATTCAGAGATAAATCTCTGTAATACCTACAGTAATTGCAAAGATTATAAACAGGTGGGAAGGGGAAGGATGGCCCCCTCCCTGGAATTAAGGAGAGGGGATCATGCTACAGCAAAGGAAATAGGTCACCATCAAGTACTGAAAGTAAGTAGTGAGGCATCTGTTTAAGCTCACTCACTTTCCTTATTGAGGGGGGGTTGATCTCACCAGTCAGGGAGGGCATAGAGTCTGGCAGACAGATGGTAACCATCCTGCAAATGGGAGACTGATCCCCCCCAAAGTCTCCTACTCTTATTCCATATACCTTTGAATCTACTCTTGTAGTAAGACTCCATTTTAGCAATCTTTTATCTCTGGCTAGGAGGTGACATCCAGTACCAATCACAACTGGAAACAACAAAAAACCATAATTCGAACATCAGAGACCCTACATTAATCACCTGGAACCAGACCAGCCAATCTTTCCCCATCCTAAAGCTCAGGGAAATTTGTGGAAGAGGGGGCGGTAAGATTGTAAGAGCCTAGGGGTTGGAGAGATGGCTCAAGGGTTAAGCCTCTGCCTTCTAGGTGGAAGGTGCTGGGTTCGAATACTAGACCCCATGTATAGACGCGGGGTGGAAGTGGGGATGGCCTGCGTTCTGGTCCTGCGGAGCCTGTGAATCCCAGGGCAGAGTAAACAACAAGGAAGTGGAGGCGGTCCATGGTGGTTCCCGAATTTGTCCGTGGTTCCACACACACACACACACACACACACGTGCACACACACATACATGCACAATTGAATAAATAATAATAAATTTAAAAAAAAGATTGTAAGAGCCTAAAGATGGGGAGGGGCAATGATATGCAAGGTACTCCACACAAGTTAGGGCTGTAGTAACCATAATGGGACTGTGCATGACCTGAGCAATGACTGACATATCAATGACCCCCCCCAAAGTCTAGCATGGATCACAGGACTAGGATCCTTAGAGGCAAGGGATTAACAGTCACAATAGTGTTCCCATACTAAAGGGGAGCACAAGAAAGGGCTCTAGGCAATGCTACTGAGTCCGTATACCTCATTAGAGTGGAAGACGCAGAGGGAAGTTTGACATTCACACTAAAGGATGCTCCAGGGATTGGGGTGGGGGGGGAAGGGAGGGTTACTGGGAGAAAGGGAGAGAGGGTAGGGAAAGGAAGGCGAAAAGGGGAGGGAGCAAAGGGGACTGGGAAGGGGTGAAGAGAGGGAGGGAGCTGCAGTACCTATGAAGTTTGTATGAATGGGTAAAAAAATAAAAAAGGAAAAAAGGAAAAAGAAAAAAGAATAAATCCATAAAGCAAGCAAGGAAATAAATTAGACTCTAAGAATGGGCCTTTGGATAGATCACCCATCTATTGTACTTCAATCTAGATTTTTGGGAGCTTGGATTAAAGGAACTAGGTAAGCTGTATTGTCTCAGACATCTAAGTGATGAATACAGAAAGACAATAAATGGATCTTGTTTAAGCTACTGAATTTGTGATGATATTTTATGTCATTTGAAAAGTAATTTAATAAAATCAGTAAACTGGATGCCATGCACTGCTTATGTAACTGTGCTTTATATAGCTGATGAATCGATGAACATTTCACTTAATGATTAGCTCATTTTGTCAAGTCTTTCTACCCAAACCCCTTATCTCAGAATTATCCTTTCTCATCTATACTGGGTTTTTGGCAACAAATGGAAAATGTATCATTTTCATTTGTAGTTTCTTAGAAACCAAACTATAAACAATTGTATATTTCTATGAAAATGAAAAGAAACAATGAAAATATATAAAGTGAAGGAGTTGCCAGACATTATGTGGCCATGGGTTAAAAAGTGGTCTCACAAGTTTTAAGTTGTTTTCCTTTCTAGCTTCTGTTTCTATCAAGATCCAGTGAGATTGTTGAAAGAACTCTTATCATCAAAATTCCTCCAGTTGGGGCTGGAGAGGTGGCTCAGGCGTTAAGCATCTGCCTTGCAGGCAGAAGGTCCTGAGTTCGGATCTTAGACCCCACGTATAGACGCAGGGTGGAAGCGGAGGCGGCCTGCGTTTCTGGTCTTGGTAAGAGCAGATCCTGTGAATTGGTGGGCAGAGTAAACAAGGAGGAGGTGGAGGTGGTTCCTGAATTCGCTTGTGGTTCTACACACACACACACACACACACACACACACACACACACACAAATACACACAATTGAATAAATAATAAAAATAATTCCTCCAGTTACTTCAAACCTGCTTGAGAGAAACATTTATCCTTCCCCCTAAAGAAGCATTAATGTGTTAGTAGTATTATTACACTTATATTTAAAGAAGCATGTCCATTATGGTGAAATAAATGATTGTAACAAAGAAGACTTTACACAATGAGGATGCACTTGTCTAGAATTCAAAGAGAGGCTTCAAATCAGGAAGTTCTCTTTAGTTCCTAAGCATCCTCAACTGATTTGCTGCTCTTTGTCACCTGATTTAGTTAAAAATGAAAGCTAGAGAAGAAATCCTTGCTTGGATAACTTTAGTTCCTGAGTGCCATTTGCTTCTTTTCTGTTCGGTTCCTTGGCGCGGAGTTAGATTGCTGCTACCTACAGGAAGGGTTGGGAAATACATTTTAGTAGGACTCAATGAAGAAGTGACAGAAATTGTGATGATAAAATTCCAGCCTCTGTCAAGGTATATTAATTTTTTTATACTTGATATAAGACATTTCATATTAACAAAGGCCAGGATTGGCACACAAGTCTGTAACTCAGAAAGTTACAATCTCACCCATTTTTTCTTTTCTTTTCTTTTTTTGTTTTACACTTTTGCTGATGCCTTACATTTGTATATATTGTATATACTGTATGCTAGTGGGCATAAAGTTCCACTAGTCTTCAAGCCACATGCTCTTTTCTTGTTAATTTGCTTTTAATTTAGAGAATAGAAGCCAAAAGGGAAACTCAATACTCCACTATTTTTCATAGGGAATCAGTAGTAAAAATTATGCAAGAATGGTTGATACCTAATTAAGTGTCTGTCTGTGATATTCAGATGTATAATCAACTGCTAGATTACATAATGCCAAAAGATAGTCAAAATTGACTTCTTATAACCTATATTAATACTTCATTACTTCTTTTTTAAAATTTTTCTACTTTTACAAGCATATAGAGTATTCATCCCAATTTCCCTCCCTCCCCAGTCCCTCCTATCCCCTCCTTTCCCTTCCCTTCATCATTCCCTTTCACTCACTCCCACCCTTCTGCCTGGGTGCTTTTATGGACCTCAGGGTTCATTCCAGCTTGTTTACTCCTGTGGGAGGTGGGGGTCAGGACTCCGTGGTATATCATTATCTCTTCAGGTTACCCCACTTCATTATCAGTACTTTTATCTTATGTATGTGAAACCATGTGTTTTTATTCTATTAGTAGGAAACAAGTAGAAGATAGCCAACTTACTTTTCAGTTTATGTTAATCTAAAGATATGAAAAAATGAATAAATTCTGCTTTTCTTGAAATTTGTCCTGTCATTTTTCAGGTCACTATGAGTCTTAGAGTTTAAGCATGTCACCCCAAGAGTTCATATATTAAAATTTCATACTTGCTGTGATGTGGAATTAAGGAGGTGGAATTTAACTATGGTGATTATTGATAGGGGCTGTGGGACACGATCATGTCATTAGAATGTATTTCCTATGACTGAATATTGGTGACTTAATAACAAGAGAAAGGAAGATCCGAGAAATAACACAGGTGTGTTCTCAGTCTTTTCCCAGATAAATCTTACACAAGCATAAGGCTCTATTTGCAAGGAGGTCATAATCCTATGAGATCCTTTAATCCCTACAACTGAGGTAAATACATCTGTATTCTTTATATAGCTACTTGGACTTGAGAATTTTGCTATCTTATTGTGTGGGTTTTAATTCAATGGCAGTACTGGGATTTGCCACTAAAACGATTTGTGTTACACTTGAGCATAAAGTATGACTAGAGATAACAATTTAGATGTCCTGTTTTAAAAAAAGAAGCTGACTTATATATACATGCATCCCTGTTATGGGGGCATATTAGTGAGCCCATAATTTATAAATCACCTTAGTTTATTAAATTTCAGCTAAAATAAGCCAAGAGGCTCCAAGATAATGAATTCAAGTAGGAAGGAAGGACTCATGGGAAATCTAGGTAGGCGTACTGGAGTTGTCTCTTGTTCATGAAAGTTGGACTGTTTCAGTCATGCTCTACTGGTGGCTTAAAGGTATTTGAAATAGCATATTTACTCTGTGTAATTGCAAATATTAATTCTTGAAAAATTTATAAACCAAAGTTTTCTCCACGCCTCATCAGAAATCTGATTATTAAACTTTTACTCACTTGTCAGTAATGATATTTGTACTTCAACTAATAGTGACCATGTGAAGAGGTTTTTCTCAGAGAATGTTGTTACCTCTAGAGGCCCAGAGTCAGTGGAAGATTTGCTTAATGTAGCATAGGCAACTAAAAGTGTAGAACATGAGGTGACAATCAGAAGAGTCTTATTGCTTCTCCTATACCATAAGGCAATGATGTCTTAAGAATCCTGTTGTCAGAATATGAAGGTGTTAAAATCATGAGTAATCACTGTGGTGAGACTCTGCTGAGGTCATGATGATCGATACTAGCGTATGCATCATGTACTAAGAAAGATGGGCAGAAGTTCAATTCACCTTTCCTCCACCTACAGAGAGGAGGAAAGATAGAACACAGGGTTATAGCTGTTTAACTTGTATGTCACTTTCTCTTGTTTTAGTGGTACCCTAAGAACCTTAATCCCACCCCTTCACCCTCAAAGTAGACTAGCAGACATGACTCATTATTCAGAAACAAAAGCTGAAGGTCAGAAAAAGGAATGATAGAAATAGCCATTGGCAACACTTACATTGTTAGTTCACCCTCTGGGAATAAGGGAGGGGGTATAATTTATGGAAGAGAAAATTGACTGGAGAAGCCTGTACTGTGCAAGCAGGGGGCAAGGACTATGACAATTGCTGTGTCCCAGCATCTAAAGGTCTGGACCAGTGTTATCACTTAAAAATAATTGTTCACTTCCTTTAGGATAGTCTGATGGAAAGTAACCTACAGAAATCAGAAAATATTCCACCTCTGCTCAGGATAAATACTTTGAAAAAGTTCCTGGTTTACTAGCAGGAATCATAAACAAAATCTGGGATTGTTTTCAAAGATTCTTACTCCAGTATCAGGCTAGAAACCTTATAGAACAGGACTATGAAGTCTGATTGAATTGATGCTGTACAAAGAAGTAGCAAAGTCTGAAAACACCGTACATGAAGAGAGGATCACATGAGACATGATGCTACCCTGAAAGACCATATGGCACTGGTGCCAGACAAAAGTGAAAAGAAGCCTACATACTCTACCATTTACCTACTAGTGAACCACTTATACCCTTAGGTACCCAAGTACTAACTATTGCAGGTGTATTAGGTAGCACTTAGTGAATTGCACATGTAGAAAGATGTGGGTGAGGGGAAAAGGATAGAGAGAAGAATAAGTGGGATGAGTTAGAAAATGGGGTGGGAATGTGGTAAAAACACACAAATCCATTGGTATGATAAATTAAAACAAATAAAGTTAAATAAAGAAGAAAACACTGTACATGAGGTACTGAGCTAACCCCAAAGATATCACATCAAACATGCCAGTGACTATAGAAAAATGTCTAATTATTTTAAAGTTGCCTTTTTAACCTTTCAAGACCTAGAGAGCAGTTCTAGGAACATTTTTAACCTCTTTTCACAATGCTAGAGAAAGAAAATATCTTTATGAAGTGAAAAGCCATGGAATCTAGAAATCAGTGCAAATACTTTGAATCAGCTTTGATTTCAATTTTTTTCCAAGCAAATTTTTCTATGTGGGCATAATTTGAGCATAATGGCCTCTTTTTCCTCAGTTCCTTTTAGTTATTCTAGCTGATAGGGCAAGGAGAAAAGGATAAAGTTGAAGACAGCTGAGAAAAGATAAAGACAACCTCAGTCGACATGCAAATCCACCACTGTCAGTGAGAATCTAACAAAACAGATACTGGTTTCCATGGCATTATACTCCTTCCAACAGCCTGGGGAGTTTCTTGAAGTGTGATATCTTGCTCAGTGGTCATGGCTCAAGAAAGTAAGCAGTATGGGACAGTGTCCCAGAAAGATTAGTTCTCTGAAAAATCTGGAAGGTATCTTCTGGTTTATTATTTAATTTTTATTTTCTTCTATACTCATTTTTTCTTGCATTTTCTTTCTTGGGTTTCATTTTCTCTCATCTGGAACTTACCCATGCAAAGGTATTTGCATTGTGCTATTGGAATTTGCTTCATGGATAACAGCAGTCAATAGTTCAGTTGGTAGATGCTACCATATTTTAGCCAGGGTTGGAAAGAGATGAGAAGGTTCAGGCACTGATTGCCATGAATCCCAACATTATGTTTAAACTGCTAGCTTAACACTATCAGCAGCAGGCAGGCATCCAATACTAGATGCTCTTCTTTTTCACACTCTGTGACTAATGCAGAGGCAGAGCAGGCTGGCTAATCTGAATCGTCCAGCTCTTTCACATCAAGAGTAGAAACATGAACATTTTCTATAGAAAGGCATAAATAGTTTGATTTGGGAGTTTCTGCACTCCCAATATATTCAGAGCAAAAGAAAAAATTATGGAAGAAACTCCAAAAGAAATGGTTTCTCCTTCCATGGGGAATAGAAAATATAAGAGAATGAAATTAGGAAATTCTGAGAGAGCTCTAGGAATACAGGGTTGTACCTATTGAAACCAAGTAATTGAAGAAACATGTTGACAATTTGCAACATAACAATAAAGCCTTAATATTTCATGTATTTATGCATATATGTGTATATATGCTCCCTATTTAAGGTGAATTACACTAAAATAAATGAACAGCCACTTTCCAAATTTAGAAGACACTGAGCATCTTTTTTAAGGTACAGGGTGGACTTTAGTGATTTTTTTTTTAGCAGAAATCCATGGTTTGCAAAAATAAAGAAAAACCTATAGACATCACCAACAAAACTGCCGTATAGATCTTATTAATGTCGATTTTGTCAATGTTACTTTGGAGATACGAATTTTCTTTAAATGCTCTTTAAAGTATCAAATGCAGACAGTGCAAATCTGCTATAGGTGCTAGCTTCCTTGTGATATCTTTAAATAGCTCTTGATTTTCCATATTCTATGATATGCTCTTTTGGTAGTATTTACAAACTTGAATAATATCTACTGTCACTGTAATCAGTGATGTAGCCTGAAATTATAGACATTAGAATCATTTTTAGTTTCAGTCCCTATGTAGAGAACTTTGAGGTAATGTGACCATTAAACAACTGAATAACTTTGCTGTTAGTTTAAAAAAAGAAGTCTTAGTTGCTGCTAAGAAGTACAATAGATCTGGAAGAGATAAAAGAAGTTAATAGTAAGAGGATGGAAAAACCATTGCATGAGATTCATTCTGACTCTAGGATTAGGGTTATAATTTTGGCTATGGTTGGGGATATCTTCCCTTTGTAGGTGAATTCTAGATCCACAGAGAGATTTTGAATGATTTAAATGGTTTTTCTTTGAGCTTTGGCTTATTCTTTTCATGGTACAGACTGAGAGGTAGTTCTAGGATCAGATACTGGGGTAGGGTTAGGGTCAGGGTTAGGAAACAGGGAAAAGGTAGATGTATGTTCTGCGATTATACTCAAAGGAAGTTCCATTCAAGTGCTAGTTACAATTTGTGTCATCCTTTTGCACCCCAACCCGCTCCGCCGGTCAGGGACGCGCGCACGCGCGGGGTCCAGCCGGGCCTCAACCCCGCACCCTAGCTGGTGAGTACCCCGCCCCCCACGCACCGCCCACCAGGACCCCAGGTCGGCCCACCGGACCCGGCTCCGACTCCCACCATCCAGCCGGAGCCCCGCGCGCGGGGCCGAGGGACGAGGAGGACCTCCCCCTGCGCCCGGGCCCCACCCCAGCTGCCCTCGGGTGAAATAGCTCCACGCCGTCGCCCCCATCCCCCCTTTGCACCCCACCCCGTTCCACCAGTCGAGACGCGCTCGCGGTCCAGCCGGCCTCACCCCAGGACCTAGGTAAGTCTCCGCCTGCCCCGCCCACCAGGACCCCAGGCCAAATAATTCAGTTTAGTGAAATTGAGAGATCTTAAGAGTTAAAATGACAATGCCAAAGTCAAAGTGCAAATCCATGAGAAGCAACAATCAAGTAAACAAATTTCCCACTGAAGGAATTAATCCCATAATGTTAGACTCCAACAAGAACAAACCCACGGAAAAAGGCCAAGAAAGCCCCACCCAAGATAAAGACTTTCAAAATATGATCATTACCATGTTCAATACTATGAAAGAGGAAATCAGGGAGGAATTACATAATCGAATCAATCGCTTTGAAGAGGAACACAACAGACATCTGGAGAAGTTGAGAAAAACAGTGCAAGAAACAAAAAGTGGCATAGAGCAGTTAAAACAGACTCAAGCAGAGTTTAAAACTGAGCTACAAGACATCTTCAACCCAGAACTCTACAGAGAGTCTTATCAACAGAACTAACGAAGCAGAAAACAGAATTTCAGACCTTGAAGATAAAGTGGGAGTACTAACCTGCTCAATGGAAGAGCTTGTTAAAGCCAAAAAGATACTTCAGAGAAATATCCAAGAGATATGGGACACCCTGAAAAAGCCCAACATGCGTATTCATGGAATACCAGAGCAAGAATCTCAAAATACCACCCCTGAGGAAATTTTTCAAACGATCATCAAGGAAAACTTTCCTCATCTAAAAAAAGAGAGGCCCATTCATATACAAGAGGCATTCAGCACCCCAAACAGATACGACCAAAATAGAAGCACGCCGTGGCAAATAATAGTTAAAACACTCCATATTCAAGATAAAGAACTGGTGCTGAGAGCTTCAAGGTAGAAAAAACAAGTCACTTTTAAAGGTAAACCTATTAAAATAACAAATGACTTCTCAGTTGAAACAGTAAAAGCAAGAAGAGCTTGGAGAGACATACTTCAAGTACTGAATGAGCAAAAATGTCAACCCAGGCTGATTTACCCTGCAAAACTATCAGTCATGATCGAGGGAGAAAGAAAAATTTTCCAGCACAAAGACAACTTTAAGGGATACATGTCCATCCAAACCAGGCCTTCAAAAAATGCTAGAAATGATACTCAAGCGTGAAGAAAAAAACAGGCATATCCAGGAGAACAGAAGGCAAGTATAACATCATTAAAAGCGAAGCAATATACTTATAAAAGCTACTAAACATAATAAATGTCTGGAATTAACAATATTTTCTCCATTATAACACTAAATGTTAATGGAATTAATTCACCGATCAAGAGACTACAGATTACAAACATTGGATTAAAAATCACAATTCATCAATCTGCTGCCTGCAGGAAACCGATCTCACCACAAAAGATAGGCACGCTCTAAAAATAAAAGGCTGGTCAACAATTCTACAAGCAAATGGAAGCAGAAAACAGGCAGGGGTAGCCATTATGCTATCAGACAAAGTGGACTTCACACCAAAAAAAATTATAAGAGACATGGATGGATACTACATTTTAGTCACAGGTACAATTCACCAGGAAGACTTCACAATACTGAACATATATGCACCCAATACGGGCCCCTCCACATTCATTAAGAAAACCCTACAGCGTCTAAAGCAAGAAATCAATCCCCAAATGATAATTCTTGGGGACTTCAACACCGCCCTCTCAACATGGGATAGATCAACAGGTCAAAAGCTTAACAGAGACACTTTGGAACTTAATCAAACCCTGAAAGAAATGGACCTTATAGATCTCTATCGAACTTTTCACCCACGCACCAAAGAATACACATTTTTCTCAGCAGCACACGGAACTTTCTCCAAAATAGATCACATATTGGGCCACAAAATGAATCTACACATATACAAGAAAGTTGAAATTCTAACCTGTGCCCTATCAGACCATCACGGCCTAAAGCTGGACATCCACAACACATCAAACAAGAGAAAATACACTAACTCCTGGAAACTTAACACTATGATGCTGAATGAGAACTGGATTCAGGAAGAAATTAAAAAGGAAATTCAAGATTTCCTGAAAGTGAATGATAACGAAAATACAACTTACCAAAATCTCTGGGACACAATGAAAGCTGTTCTAAGAGGTAAGTTCATAGCTCTTAATGCCTACATCAAAAAAAATGGAAACATCAGAAATAAACAACTTAACAATGCAGCTTAAAGCTTTAGAGAAACTAGAGCAATCTGATCCCAAAAGTAGTAGAAGAGAGGAGATTAGCAAAATAAGGGGAGAAATATCTGAAATCGAGAATATAAGAAAACGATAGAAAAAATCAACCAGTCAAAAAGCTGGTTCTTTGGAAAAATCAATAAGATTGATACACCCCTAGCTAAACTAACCAAAAGCAAGAGAGAGAAAACCCAAATTAACAAAATTAGAAATGAACATGGAGTTATCACTACTGATACCCAAGAAATCCAGAGAATTATAACATCATATTTCAAAAACTTATACTCTGTGAAGTTTGACAACACAAAAGAGATGGATGAATTTCTAAGTAAACACAACTTACCTAAATTGAATCAGGAAGTTGTGAATTATTTAAATAGTCCTATAACATATAAGGAAATTGAAGAAGTAATCTCGAATCTTCCCACCAAAAAATGTCCTGGACCAGATGGATTCAGCACAGAGTTCTACCAGACATTTAAGGAGTTAATAACACCCATACTCCTTAAACTGTTCCATCAAAGAGCAAAGGAAGGAACACTACCAAATTCCTTCTATGAAGCTAATATCGTTTTAATCCCAAAACCTGATAAAGATTCGTTTAAAAAAGAAAACTATAGGCCGATCTCCCTGATGAACACAGACGGAAAGATTCTCAACAAAGTCTTAGCAAATCGGATTCAAAAACATATTAAAAAGATCATTCATGGGGACCAAGTAGGCTTCATCCCCGGCACACAAGGTTGGTTCAACATACGCAAATCAATAAATGTAATTCATCATGTAAACCAGTCCGAAGTCCAAGACCACATGATACTCTCGATAGATGCAGAAAAGCTTTTGACAAGATCCAACAGCCTTTTATGATCAAAACGCTAGAGACAGTAGGAATGGAAGGAACCTTTATCAATATAATAAAAGCTATATACAACAAGCCCACAGCAAGGATTATGCTCAATGGGGAACAACTGGAAGCATTCCCACTTCGATCAGGAACTAGACAAGGCTGTCCACTCTCACCACTTCTATTCAATATTGTACTTGAAGTCTTAGCTGAAGCCATAAGACAAGAAAGGGACATAAGAGGGATTCAAATCGGCAAGGAAGAAGTCAAACTATCCCTATTCGCAGATGACATGATCTTATACCTGAGTGATACCAAAAACTCCACCAGGAAGCTCCTGGAACTAATTGAGAAGTTCAGCAGGGTGGCAGGATACAAAATAAATGTGCAAAAATCAGAGGCCTTCCTATATGCCCAGAATGAAAGAAGTGAAAAAGCCTTGAGAGAAACAATACCATTTATTATAGCCCCTAAAAAAATGAAATACCTTGGTATAAACCTAACTAAGGAGGTAAAAGACCTTTACAATGAAAATTTTGAACCCTAAAGAAAGAAATAGCAGAAGACACCAGAAGGTGGAAAGACCTCCCTTGTTCCTGGATTGGCAGAATCAACATCGTGAAAATGACCATCCTACCAAAGGCAATATGCAGATTCAATGCTATACCAATCAAAATCCCAAAGCAATTCTTCAAAGAAGTTGACCAAACAATCTCAAAGTTCATATGGAGGCACAAAAGACCCAGGATAGCAAAAACAATCCTGAGTAACAAAAACACAGCTGGAGGTATAACCATACCACACCTAAGTCTATACTACAAATCCATAGTTGTAAAGACAGCCTGGTACTGGCTCCAAAATGGACACACAGATCAATGGATAAGGATTGAAGACCCAGATATAAGCCCACAAAATTACAGCCATTTGGTCTTTGACAAAGGGGCCCAAAGAATCCAATGGAAAAAGAACAGCATCTTCAACAAATGGTGCTGACAAAAGTGGATCTCCACATGCAGAAGATTAAAGCTGGACCCGTACTTGTCACCATGTACAAGACTTAATTCCAAATGGATCAAGGACCTTGATATCAGGCCAGAGACTATAAAAACCATAGTTGAAAGGATAGGGAACTCCCTCGAGCTGATTGGGCTAGGCCAACAGTTCTTAAACAGATATCCAATGGCACAGTCACTGCTACCAACCCTCAACAGTTGGGATCTTGTGAAATTAAAGAGCTTCTGTTCAGATAAAGAGATTGTAACGGGAGCTCAAAGGCAACCCACAGAATGGGAGAAAATCTTCACTAACCACATATCTGATAGAGCTCTATTGTCCAGAGTGCACAAAGAACTTAGAAAACTAAATACCAAGGAAACCAATGGCCCAATTAAAAAATGGGCCCTGGAACTTAAAAGAAACTTTACCAGGGATGAAATTAAAATGTCTAACAAATATCATAAAAAATGCTCCACTTCTTTAGCCATCAGGGAAATGCAAATCAAAACTTCCCTGAGATATCATCTCACCCTGGTCAGGATGGCAAAAATCCACAATACTAACAACAACAAATGCTGGAGAGGATGTGGAGAGAGGGGAACTCTCCTACATTGCTGGTGGGAATGCAGGCTCATACAGCCACTCTGGCGAGCCGTCTGGAGATTCTTAAAGAAATTAAAGATTGAAATGCCATATGACCCTGCTATTCCACTTTTGGGAATAACCCCCCATACAGCAGAGGTTCGCCTCGATAGCACAAACACGACCATGTTCATAGCAGCACTGTTTACAATAGCAAAGTCATGGAATCAGCCCAAATGTCCAACAGTTGACGAGTGGAAAAGGAAACTGTGGTACATCTATACAATGGAGTACTACTCAGCCATCAAAAATAATGAATTACTGGAATTTGCCAGGAAATGGATGTCATTAGAAACAATTATATTGAGTGAAGTATCCCAGACCCAGAAAATTAAGCACCGTATGTACTCCCTAATAGGTGGCTCCTAGTACCAAACCCACCCAGCCCACCTAGAGACATTAATTCCAAGGATTATGAACAGGAGGGATGGGGTAGGAGGGCCACACCAGAAAGAAGGAGAGAAGGGACTATGTTACAGCAGGGAAAATAGGCCTCCACCAAGGACCCAAATAAGTAATGAGACATCTGATTAAGTTCACAGACTTTTGTTCCTGATCATTTACTACTGAGGGGGAGTGATCTCACCAGAAGAGGAGGGCATATAGTCTGGCAGATAAAAAGGGGTAACATACAATGCCCACCAGGATGGAGTGAAGGGCATTGCAGGAGCAGCAAACTGCAAAAGAAAATCAACAAACCACAATCCAGAACTTCAGAGACTCTATATCAACCACCTAGATCTAGGCCAGCTTAGTCTCTCCCCATCTTGAAGCTCAGGGAAATTTGCGGAAGAGAGGGCGGTAAGAGTGTAAGAGCATAAGGATGGGAGGAGCAATGATATGTAAGATACTCTATACTAGTTAGGGCTGAAGCAATCATAATTGGACTTTGCATGCCCTGCGCATTGTCCAACACACTGTTGACCTCACAAAGTCTAGCATCTGCTAAAGGCACCAAGATCCTTGGAGGCAAAGGATTGGCAGCCACAGCAGTGTTCCTATACCTAAGGGGAACACGGGAAAGGGTTCGGGAAAGGCCACTGGGTCCTTGTACATCATCGGAGAGGAGGGCCCAGAGGAAAATCAGTCATGCACAAGAAAGGACTCTCTGGGAATTGGGGTGGGAGGCACTGGGGGATGGGGAGGGAGAGGGGTGTGGAGGGGGAGCAGGGGGTACGGGGGGAGGAGGAGGGAGGGAGGGAACTGGTGTACCTAATAAGTTTGTATGAGCTGAAATAAAAAAAAACAATTTATGTGTCATGATTTATTTTTTTTTAATCATATGTGTGGTTTTGATATGGTAGTATAGTTAGGGTTCTCATATGGGATAACAGCAAGGCTACGATTATTTTATAGATGAATATTACATTGACAGAAAGAGTTAGGTTGTGGTTCAGGCTCAGACATGGAAGTATATCATAACTGGACACTATGTTAGGGTTAGGGTTAGAAATAGAAGAAATGATAGAGCTGTGCTTATTCAATGGCCTCATATTAGGTGTTTATTCACTTCTTTTGCACAATACTTTTTTAGTTCTTCTTATTTTATATTTTTACATCTAGAAATCTTGCTTTGGAAAACTAAATCCCTTCTATTTCCTGTTGTTTCTTCTTGTTATCATCTTTAAATGTTTACTATACATATTTCCATTTATTACTATTGTTTCACTGGGATGATTTTATAATTTTGTTGATTATAATTTATGATTTATTCTTTTGTTCTTTATTTAATGTGATACATGAGACTGATTCATTTGTGTGTGGTAAAGAAACTGTGTGTCCAAGATAAATTCTGTTTGCTCATAATGTACAATTTTTATGTTTTGTTGAAGTCCATGTGGAATTTTATGTCAATGCTCATCAGAGAGATTATCTTACAGTTTTCTTATGATTTTTTTGTTTGGCCAAACCATGCAGATGATGCTGGCTCCTGAAACATGGTTAGCTATATGCCTGCAAACTCTTTGGGGGAAGAATCTGAAGAACATTGGTAATGATTCCTCCATGAATATTTGGTAAAGTCCAAACATAAAATCGTCTGGTCTTGGAGTTGCTTTTATGGAAAGTATTTAATTTTCTATACAGTGGCACTTCATGTGTAGTTTTTCTTAATTTTTTCTCTAATGTATTCATCATTACTCTGAGTAGGAGAGTAAAATCAGTGAGTATTATTGAATTTTGATGCATTTCCCCTGTATAATGGTTAATCTTTGATTTATGCATGTAGATACTTTATGGCTGGTGATATGTATACATCTCTCTCTTTCTGTGATATGTGTATATATATATATATATACGTATGTATAATAGCTTCTTGATTAAATAGGCCCTTTAATGAACGACTTTTTTATCACTTAAAATATTTTTAATGGAAGTCTATTGTATCTGACATAAATATAGACCCTTGTGCTCTTTTTAGTTCATTGTTGGCACGTAATATCTTCTGTTCTTTCACTTTTAGCCTTCATGTATCATATGGGGTACAATAATAGTCCCATATAGGCAACACATAAGATCTTTATAAAAATTCTTTGAAATCCTTTCTAATTTTGTTTAGAGAGTTTACTCAATCTGCATTATATAACTTTGATGGCTAAGGATTTACTCCTGTCATCTTGTTCATTTTTCCTGAAGCTCTGTCGAGTCTTTCATTTCTTTTTTCTCTTGTTCACTCTTTATTCAATGTGGGTGAGTTTTCTTTCTTTCCTTTTTACTTGCTTTGTAGATGCATGGTGGCATCATCACACTACCTGTTGTAACCGTCATGGACTGTGAAACTGAAAGTTTTTATCATGTATTTCTTACTCCACTTTTTATTCCCCCACCCCTGTAATTTGTGTTCCTACTGTCAGGATTTACATCTTATAGCTTAAATGCTTTTATTATTACTTGTCTTGATTTTTTTTAACTGTAAAATACAGGTTTGAAACGTCTACTTTCCATCGGTAGAGAATATTCTAAATCTGACTGCAATTGACCTTTAGCTATCAATTTTATATTCTCATTTTTACATGATAGCAATTATTCTTTTGTTTCCAAAGAATGTTGCTTTCCCATTTAGGAATCGGGTTGATCAATTATCTCAGCTTTGGCTATAGAAAAGGTTTCATTTTTCTTTGTTATTTTTAAGGTTAGCTTTTTTGGGTTTAGTTTTCTTGACCATTTGGTACTTTTTAAAATTTCCATAATTTCTTATATAGTATTTCATTCTTTCCTGCTTGCGAAATTTCTAGTGATAAATCTGATGACAGACTAATATAGGTACTCTCATGTGTATGGACTGATACTTTTCTTTGGCCGCTTTTCATTTTTTCTCTTTGCCATTTCTTCTCATATTGTGGCTTGGAGAAACTTTGTGGATGGAAAATATTTGTTTGGGCACTCTTAAAATTCATACTTCTAGGCTCCCATATCTTCTCTAACTTGGGATATTTTCTGCAATTTCTTATCTAAATTTTCTAACCTTTCTTATTCAAGAAATTTCCTCTTGGTGTTGTGTCTGACATGGAGAGCATAAAGCCTGTGTTCCAAGCACAAAACACTGACATGGCACAGTGGTTTTTACAGAACCACTGTGGTACCTTTTGCAGGAATATAGCTTCACTGTCTGTAGCACAGATGGATATAACTCTGGTATAAATCAGAGAATCATAATGTAATTACTTCTCAGGGACCTATTACCAGAGGCAAGAAGCTACCAGAAACTCAGATTGTAGAGATGCAGAACACAGGATGGGCACAGTGTCTTTGCTCTGCAAAAGAACAGGAGTGCCACAAGATCGGATCCTGCGGAGTAGAGAGCAGATGTATCAGGGTTGCAAGGGCACCAGGAGTGGGTCTTGCACTGACACTGGATCCTGAAGCAGTGGAACATAGATGACAGAGATCTAGAGACTCCATGAGGCTGGATATAGCAGTTAAGTACTCAGAAACATGAGACACAACTTTGGATTGGCTTTTGATCATTAAGGATATAGTAAAAAAAAAGTGAACTTGACACTAAGGATATAGGTTTATAAACTCAGGCATAAGAGCTAGCATAGACATTTGATGTGATTTGCATAGACAGGAAATGGCTCAGTTGAACCAAAACTCTTTTTGGCAGAAGCATTCACATTTTATCTCAGTCTCTTGAGTAAATGTAACTAATTTTTCAGGGCTCATTAATAGTCTAAAGAGTCAGGGTTCCATGGGGTTCATTTGCTGGGGTCAATACCACTTGGCTAAGCTGAGGTACCAATTCATGGTGACAAGAAATTGGTTCATATGTTGGAGGAAAACGCACCACAGGTTTCGATGTAATATCTCTTTTGAATTTCAGCTGCAAGAACTAGGGTGAGGCAGATTGTGATGAATAAGGTATTAGGGTTGTAGCTTCTCTCCTTGGCTTTCATTTTCTGGGACCAGAACACTCCATAGAATAAGTTTCTGAGCGTGATGGTAAAGGTTACATTGGACTTAGGTTAGAATAGTGAAAAAAGCAACAACTAGGCAGAGGAAACAAAGCTCTTCCTGGCTAGCGTGTGTTCCGGAGACATGGAGTTTCTTGATTTGAGTTGAGATTGGCACGCTGTTATATTAGTGTTGGCAGTGATGGCAAGGATGAGCAGATTTTCATGTCCCAAGCAGCTTTTAGTCATTTATTATACTCTCGCCATCTATTTCAGGAGTTTGGATTGAAATGTCATTAAATTTACACATTCTTTTATTTTTCTTTTTCAGTTTTCTTTTTGTGGTTGGGTCAATATTGGTGTTAAGATCTTGTAGTTGGGACCGATGAGATGGTTCAGGGGTTGAAACTCTAACTCAGGGTTTAAGACTCTGCCTCAAAAGCAGAAGGTCCTAAGTTCAGATCCCAGATCCCAAGCAAAAACACCAGGTGGAAATGGAGGCAGCCTACACTTCTGGCCCTGGTGGGCAGGACTTGAGAAATTCCAGAGTGAAGCATAAAGGAGGTAGAAGCAACATGATTCTATAAGTCACTCTTGGTCCTCCACAGGATTACAAAATGCCCTATGATACACACACATGTACACACACACACACACACACACACACACACACAGACACACACACAGACACACATATATACAATTAAAAAGAAAATTAAGTGTAAAGATAGATTTTTTTTTATTTCCAGGACCAGAAAAAATGTGGGATATTGTTTTGGCACTCAGATAGAAGAATGTCAAAAAACTGTGCAACGTCTGCTTGGTCTAACTCCCTTTGAATTGATAAGTATCATTGGGCCATATCTTATATGAAGACTTGAAGGCAAGCAAACTTTACAGACAGGATGTGTTTTGATGAGATTTAAAATACCCGGCACTACTTGACAAATTGTGATTAGACAGAACTATGTAGACATAATGTTTCTAAGGTAAGAAAGCAGCATTCATTCAGTTTCCTGTGTATAGTTCTTACCGCAAACAATTCTTAAATATGTGACTAAGGCAGTTCCAAAATATTATTCCAATGATCTGTTTTATTGGATTTCCAGTATCCATTGTTTTAATTTAGGTTTTCTAGATAATAAGATAAATCAAAAACTAAAACAATAATGGACACTCTGGAGGTACACTTGTAGAAAATTGCCAGCGAGGTTAAGCACCTAGTAATAAATGTGGAAATATAAGTATCTCTGAAAAATGCTCCACTAAAGTTTGCTGGATAGGAACCAAGGAATTATGAAAGTTCTACTTTCAGTCTTTCAAGAAACTTGCATAAAGATGTGCATAGTGGCTGCACTGGTCTGACTTCTCGCTAGCAGTGACTAAATGTTCTTGCTTCACAACAAGGGTCTGTGACCTCTAGTTTTCTTGATGATGACTGTTCTGAAAGGGGCAAGGTGGAATTTAAAAGCTGTCTGAGTTTATATTTCTAATTGATAAAGATGGTGAACTTTTTCAAATATTTGTATATCTTTTTTTAGCTATTATCTGCTTAGTTCATTAGCATGTTTATCTTCTTGATGATTTAGGGTTATTTTTAGTGTTTAATTTTTGCAGTCCTTTATTAATCTCATGCTTCATGTGTGGCTGGCAACATTTTTTTTCCATTCTACAGTATGTCTCTTCCTATTGGTGAGAGTTTCCTTTGTAGTACAGATGCTTCTTGACATCATGTAACTCGTTTGTCATTCTCAGGTTATTTCCTGTGTTAGTAGTCCTTTTCAGAAAGTCCTTGAGTTTGTCATAGCTTTAACTTTTCCCCACTTTCTTCTTTTTTTTTAAACTAGCAATGGCAGATTGCACATAAAGGTTTCTGATTAATTGATAAGAGATATAGATCTAGTTTTCTTCTTTTAATTGTAGACCAGCACCATTTGAGGATGAGGCTGTCTTTTTGCCATTGAACATTTTTTTAATTTTTTAAATTTTTTAATATTTTTCTACTTTTACAAACATATTAAGTATTCACCCTAGCTTCCCTTCTTCCTCCCTCCCTCCCATCTCCTCCCTTCCCTTTACCATTCCCTCCCACTCTCTCCCATCTTTCCATCTTTAAGCTTCTATGGACCCCAGGATTCATTCTGGTTTGTTTACTCTTGTGTGGGCTCAGGCCTCAGGGTCACATCAAATTACCTCTTTTTAGGTCACCCCACTGATATATGCATTTCCCTTCACTCAGTTAGGTTTAGATTCAAAGGTTTCCACTGTAAATTCCCATTCTATAGGTATAACAACAGCTACCTACAGAACAGTTTGATGACAAAAAAGGAAGGAAAACTGTCAAAAGTCCTGTGGTAATACCTAAATAGGATTCATTCTGGGTCTTCTATCCTAGTCCATGGTTCTAACCTGTTTCTTTTTTATAATTTTTATTATTATTATTATTTATTCAATTGTGCGTGTGTAGGTATGTGCGCACGCACGTGTGTGTGTGTCTGTGTGTGTGTGTAGAACCACAGACGAATTTGGGAACCACCATGGACGCCTCCACCTCCTTCTGCCCCGGGATTCACAGGCTCCGCCCGACCAGGACCAGAAGTTCAGGCCGCCCCCACTTCCGCCTGGCATCTATATGTGGGATCTGGGATCCGAACTCAGGACCTTCTGCCTGCAAAGCAGAGGCTTAACCCCTGAGCCACCTCTCCAGCCCTCTTTTTTTTTTTTTTTAAAACCAGCACAATGCATTTTTTTTTTTTTATCACTATGTCCTTTAGTATACCTTGAAATCAGGTATTGTGATAAACTCAGCATTGCTCTTTCTGCTCTGGATTACTTATGTGCTCTTATCTGAATTATAGGAATATATTTCCTAGTTCTGTAAAACATATAAATGCAACCCCCAAACTTTTATGTATACATACATGTGTGTGCATGTCTGAGTGTATGTGTGTGAATGCAGATTCGAATGTGTGTGAAGGCTGAAAGTTGATATTGGGGATAATTATCAATTTCTTTTCTACATTTTCATTTTGGGACAAAGCCTTTGAACACACTCAGAGTTTGCTAGTAGAGATAGTCTGACTAGTCAGCTTGTTCAGTGATTTCCATGCTTCACATTCTGAGGCTGGAATGGTAGAGAGGCTGCCACACCCATCTAGCATTTTAAGTAGGATTGGGGAGCTGAGGATTTGCTTTTTGGTCCTATGGCTTGGATGGCAAATATTTTAGTCACTGAACCAACTCTCCCACCCATCTTTAGGATTTTGATAGCTGTTGTGTTGAATGAGCAGATTGCTTTTGACAATGTAGCCATTTTTCATAATACTTCTGTCAATCAATAAAAATAGGAGGTCTTTCCATCTTCTAGGGTCTCCTAAGGTTTCTTTATTCATTATCTAAAAGTTTTGAATGTTGAGTATTTCACCTTTTGGGTTACTTTATTTGTAGTCTATTTTTAAAAATTTCTGGTGAAGGGGTTGTTTCCCTAATTTCCTTCTGTGAGAGTTTGTTACTAATGTATAGAAAAGCTACTAGTTTTCGTATATTTATTTTGTTACTTTGCTGAAAGCTCTTGTTAGGGCTAAGTTTTCTGGTAGTATCCTTGAGTTCTGTACAATATAGACTCATGTCCTCAAATAGAGATAGGTGACTCCTTCCTTTCCTACTTGAATCCTTTTTATTTTCTTTGGTTGCATTACTGCTTCAACTAAGGTTTGAAGCACTATAATGAGAAATAGTGCAGAAAGCTAGCGCCTGTGGCTCATGTTAGATTTTAGAAGAAATACTCTGTTTACTACAATATTGGCCGTAGGCTTGGCAAACATAGCATTTATTATATTGAGGGATAGTTCATCCTTTTTTTTAATCATAGTTAGGCACAGGTGTCAACTTGACTGTTGAGGGTTTGAGCTCTGGGCACATTTGTGGAGAATTAGTGGTTACGTTAAGTCTAGAGCAAACCTGTGGGAGATTGGCTAGGTGATAAAGAAGGCCCAGCCTATGGTGGGTGGGACTAGGCCCTGAACAGATGAATAAAATACTGAGAGCTGGTTGAGTAAGTTGGCATTCTTGTGTATACTTGGCCAGACATGCTGGTCTGGCAAGTATGGATAGTCCCTCTCTCAGCTGTTACATAGAAATGGTGCGGCCAGTTCCTTTGACCCTGGCATCAAGCTGGACTAAGAACTATAACCAGTAATCATAAAAGCAAATAAGCCCCTTGTTCCCTTAAGCTATCTGATGATCATTTATCAGCAACCATGCAGGCTGAGTGCAACATGTAGAGATCAAAAATGTTTAAGAATGTTCAAGAACTTTGCTGAATTTATTGAGATAATCTTGTGACCTTCTATCTATTTATATGTTGCTTTTACTGTCCTATTTTATATACCAAACTATCTTTGTCTCCCTAGCATGAAACCAACTTTGTATAAATCTTTTTAATGTGTTCTCAGATTCAATTTGCAATAACTTCCCTAAGAATGTTTCATCTCTATTCATCAGGGAAATGGGTTTATATTTTTAAGAAAATATGATCATCCCATTCTCACTGAAGATCATTTCATTTTCTTTGGTCTTGATTAGTCTTTAAAAATACTTTATTTAAAAATATCTTCCAATTTCACAAGACCACATCTGTTGAGAGTTGGTTGTAGTGACTGTGCTATTGGATGTCCGTTTAGGAACTGTTGGCCTAGCTCAATCAGCTCGAGGGAGTTGCCTACCCTTTCAACTATGGTTTTAATAGTCTCTGGCCATATATCAAGGTCCTTGATCCATTTGGAGTTAATTCTTGTACATGGTGAAAAGTACGGGTCCAGTTTTAATCTTCTGCATGTGGAGATCCACTTTTGTCAGCACCATTTGTTGAAGATGCTGTTCTTTTTCCATTGGATTTTTTGGACCCCTTTGTCAAAGATCAAGTGGCTGTAGTTGTGTGGGATTATATCTGGGTCTTCAACCCTTATCCATTGATCTGTGGGTCTATTTTGGAGCCAATACCAGGCTGTTTTTACAATTATGGATTTGTAGTATGGACTAAGGTTTGGTATGGTGATAACTCCAGCCGTGTTTTTGTTACTCAAGATTGTCTTTGCTATCCTGGGTCTTTTGTGCCTCCATATGAATTTTGAGATTGTTTGGTCAACTTCTTTAAAGAATTGCTTTGGGATTTTAATTGGTATACCATTGAATTTGTATATTGCCTTTGGTAGGATGGTCATTTTTATGATGTTGATTCTGCCAATCCAGGAACATGGGAGGTCTTTCCACCTTCTGATGTCTTCTGTAATTTCTTAATGCAATTTGCTGGGAAATGGATGGAATTAGAAACAATTATATTGAGTGAAGTATCCCAGACATGGAAAATTAAGCGCCGTATGTACTCCCTAATAGGTGGATCCTAGTATCAAACTCACTTAGAGACAATCAAAGACAAATCTCTGTAACACGTACAGTAATTGTAAAGATTAAAACAGGAGGGATGGGGAAGGAGTGCCCCATGAGAAACAGAGGGGACAAAGTTACAGCAGAGAAAATAGGCCACCATCAAGGACTGCAAGGGGTGACATCCAATACCCATCAAGAAGGAACCAGGGGCGTTGCAGGAACAGCAAAACTGAAAAAAAAATCATCAACAAACCATAATTCAGAACATCAGAGACTCTATATCAACCACCTGGAATCAGGCCTGCCTAATCTGTCCCCATCCTGAAACTCAGGGAGATTTGTGGAAGAGGGGGCGGTAAGATTGTAAGAGCACAAGAATGGGAGGAGTCATGATATGCAAGATACTCCACACAAGTTAGGGCCGAAGCAATCATAACAGGACTCTGCATGATCTGCGCAATGACCAGCATATCGTTGATCCCTCAAATTCTAGCATGGACTAAAGGCACTAGGATCCTTAGGAGCAAGGGATTAACAGTCACAATAGTGTTCCTATACTTAAGGGGAACACAAGAAAGAGTTCTAAGAAATGCCACTGAGTCCTTACACCTCATCAGAGAGGAGGACCCAGAGGAAAGTTTGATATACTCATTAAAGGATGCTTCAGAGATGGGGGAGGGGACACTGGGAGAAAGGGAAGGAGGGGGGAAAGGAAGGAACAAAGCGGGGAGGGAACAGAGAGGTCCAGGGAGGGGTGGAGGGAGGGAGGGGACAGGGGTTCCTATTATGTTTGTATGAGCAGAAAAAAATAAAAATAAAAAATAAAATTAAAAAAATATATATCTTCCAATTATATAGGTGTCCAAGTATTTTGCACTGCTCAAATACATTCTACACTAAGCAGTTGTTGTCTTTTTGAAGCTTAAATCTAATGTTCACTCAACACTTTTTTTTCCCTGTGAATGAGTTTCTTACTTCTAGTGTACTTTGTAAAATATCGACTGCCCTCCTTTCACTGTTAACCTCAAAAGGGATTTCTCTGTGAAATCCATTTTCTCTGTCACAGAGGAACAAAGTGATCCTTTGAACCTTGCAACAGAAAACAGGTATCCTACAGAGTGGCATCGATAAATGTGTAAGACACCGATTTAAGCGCTCCCAGGATAGCAGTGGGTCAGGAATGTTAGAGCTTAAGTCCATTAAACTTGACATTTGGAGGACTATGCTAAGAAGACCATGTTAAAACCAAAATCTTACCCTATTAAGATTTTGCTAGTCACTTGAATAGCAAGATTTCAAACTAAAATTTCCAGCCCCAAGTCAGAGACTAAGTGGATAAAGTCAGCAACAAACTCTTTTCTTTTCCCTCCAATCAGAAGCATAAGGATAATGGCAAAATAAGTGGTGGCACTGGAGAGTTAAGCAAATGAAGCATTTACCGTATACCTGGACAGTATGGCTTCCTTAGTGGGAAAATTGATAATGGTGATTCTCTATGAATGATAAACTACTGTTAGATGTTCACATTTTCCAATGAGTTGTGTGTGTGTGTGTGTGTGTGTGTGTGTGTGAGAGAGAGAGAGAGAGAGAGAGAGAGAGAGAGAGAGAAGAGAGAGAGAGAGAGAGAGCATGTAAGTACCACATAATGTAGCCAGGGAACCTCATATGGAGGCCAGGGAACAACTTTTCAGGAATTGGCTCTCTTCTTCCAACTTGTTGCCTTCTGGGATCTAAGTCAGGAGTCTAGGTTTGTGCATAGTTATCTTTATCAACTGGACCTTTTCTGCCTTGAGGTTCACAAATAGAAACTATTATATGTCTATACTATATATGGGAGAGTCAGTAGTTATGGTGAAATTGCCCTTACCAATAAATGCCAGTATTAAAAAAAAAGAAAAGAAAATGAACCACCCAACCAATTTTATGGACTGAGTCAATTCATGTTTGGTTCATTTTTGGTCGGCAGTCAGCATATTGACACACAGTACAGAGCACTGAGAGTGGAGAATTGAATTTCTCTGCAACACCTTTGCTACCTGTGTCTGCCGATACTTTCCTTTGACATGCTTCTCTAGTTTTTTCTCTTATAGTTAATCTGACATGGTTTACCTCATAATTTTGAACAGACTTATTGAGGTACTAATAAAATAACACAACCCCTCTTCTTTAAAGACTATAATGTGATATTTCACACACACGTGTACACACACACGCACACACACACATGAATCATCCTCTTAATCAAGATGAATAATCTTATTAATGAAAATTTCTCTTTCTCCACTGAAATTCTTCCCTCTTATGTTCCATCTCCCCAAAAGTTCTCTCCCCAAAAAATACTTGCTGGCTTTTCTTTCTGTCCTCAAAAAATACTTGCTGGCTTTTCTTTCTGTCCTCTTGGCATTATCGCTATCCTGAATGCCTGAACGAATGACACATATCCTTTTTGACTCCCCCTGTTTTTTCTTTTTAAAAACTACTTGACACTTTTACATATAAATATAATGAATTAATGTGTGTTTAGCCCTTATTGTCCAATTCCACCCCCTTTCCTCCCCTAGTTCATACTTCCTCTGCTCCTGCCAGGGATGACATACCTTTTATGCCTGATATTAGTATGTTATGTCTTCTTTTCTTTCTTATTTTTTGGGTGTATATGATATGCATGCATGTATGTGTACATATGTTCATATATGTATGGGTGGATGTGCACATTCCATGTGACATGCTTATGGAGGCTTTTGGCTGATGCTGCATGTCTTCCATGTTCGCTTTCCACCTTATTCATTGTGGGGGTCTCTCGCTGAGCCTGGCATTCACCAATTTCAGCCTTTCTAGCTTTTTTTGACATTCATTTTATGATAAGTATTGTTTTGCTTGCACTTGAAAAGAATGTGAAAATTGATGCTTATTGGTAGAGAATTCTGGAGACATCTGTGAGGTTGTCAATACTGTTTTTTACATTTTTATTTATTATCATTGATTGTGTGTATACAAAAATTCACGTTATGATATGAATGTGCAATTTAGAGGAAAACTATGTGAAATTGACTCCTTTCATATTTGCATGGGTTCCAGAGATCAAACTAAGGTTGTCAGGATTGCCTGATATACTTTAATATACTGAGTGCTTTTATATACTGAGCCATCTTCTTGTTTTCCTCTTAAAGCATCACATTTTAATTAGTTTTAATTAATGTACAAATGAATGAGTCTCCATGTAATATGATCATGTATGTATATCATTCTACTTTGTTCTTATTTGTTCATGCTTTTCTGTCATTTAGAGGTATAGAATCATCTATTTATTATTATGAATTTTTTTCTTTTCATTAGTTGTAAAATTTGATGTTTCTGAACTCTCTTATTCAGCGTCATAGATATTTTAATTGCTAAAACTTTCAATATATCTTCCAAAACTCATTTTAAAATTTAATTGACAATGTAATAGTTTAGGGAAGTTGGGGCTTAAGGTAGCTCAGGATGGATCAAAGCCTTCATCCTGAGGAGGGTTGGCTGGGTAGGGACTAGGTTGACTGGTCAGAGATTGGCAGTTAGGGCAGCTGAGTTTGGTCCTGGCCTTTTGCTCACATTGTTTTTCTTGCACACATGGATGTGTGATGTCATCCATTATGGTAGAATGGATCCAAAAGTCCCCAAGGTTGCAAGTGGCGACATGACAACACCTTGATTTCAATTTTCCAGTTTCTGTAATTATGAGAAATAAGTCGCCTAATCAGAACACCCTAATACTATGATTCTTTGGATGAATTGACAGATTTATGCCTACAAAATTAATGTCTTTATTCCTAGTACTTTTGTTACCTTTGATTTTGACAAATTTTCATACTCTAACATAATTGGAGATTTTTAAAAAATATATATGCATATATTATATATATAAATTTTTACATCTTCAACATTTATGTTATTCTATTTAAATAATTTTTTAAAATCTTGGACTCTTGTTCTTTTATCTAAGCTGACAATTTTTGGCTTTTATTACAGGGTGTTATAACATTGACTTACATCTAATTGTGATATGGTTAGGTTTGAATTTGCTATTTTGTTGTTTTCTATTTGTTTTCTTAAAAATTCCATTTCCTTCTTTTTTCTGTTTTCTTTTGTAGTAAATGATTTTTTTATTCAATTAAAGTTTATTATATCACTTATAATTAGTTTCTTTTCTGGTTTTGCTTTCTTTCTTCTTTCTCCCTTCCTCCAATCCTTCTTTTCTTCCTTCTTTTCTCTGATTCTGTTTCCAATCCCCCTTCCTTTCTTTCAAAAACAACATCTCTGAGATATACTGATACTCTGTAGTCCAAGATGGCTTCAGAATCTGTATAATCTTCTGCTTCACACTTATCAGTTCTGGGATTACAGGTATGAGCCATTACAACATATATTCCTTAATTGCTTTAGATGTTTTCTGTTAATAGTTTGAAACTATACTATTGCATTTTACTTTAAAATATATTTAATGGCTATGTTAAAACGACCCCAGAACGTGCTCCTGAATATGCCACCATGCATTTAGCTTCCATACACTTTACATATCTCACTAAGTATTATTAGGTTTTCAAGCAGAAATTATCTTTTTAACTTTGACAGGGTTTAATTGTTTACTGTAGCATGTTATATACTGGATTATATAAAAATTTATTTTAACACTGATATATTTACTATACTAAATCCAACACATATTTCATAAAGAATATTTTAGAAAGTGCACATCAACATAAAAATTTTCTTTTGATAAACAAAACAACTACAGTTAAAATATTTTCAAATAAAAAAAAAATCAGTAAAATTTTGTCCCTAATGTAAAATGAAATTACACTCTACATTTCATTTTCTGACTTCGCTTTTCCTACCTATCTCTGTAACTTAATATTTAACAGCAGAGATATCACTGGTCTTTATTATACATGTGGTAATTGTATACATCTTTGCCTACTTCCTGATTTTAGTGAGGACGCTTCTTATTTCTTACATGTGTGGCGTTCTGTAGGTGTCAGCTATACAGTTTACATAGTTTAGCCTAAAAGTTTGCTGACTCTTTTGATGGCCATGATCAATTAAAACCTGAATTTTGCCCCTGCTAGGCTTTGTGTGTCTGGATCTTGTTCGACTCTTCCATTTTCTTTGGCTTTCACTGATCTCACCAAAGTCAACAAGTGGGGAGCTTTGCCTGGTTACCAAAGAGCACAACTGGGAGAGAAGTTTCCATCTTCAGTTTCTGTAGACACCAAAGAGGTCAGCTTCTTAGTGCAGCTGGGTGGGAACAGAGACTCCAGCTCCCCACTGGGCTACCACCCTGACTGGCAAATGCAGAGGGTTTGTTATTGCTCTTCAGTGGTGCTTACAGACCACACTTAGAGGGAGTCTTGTTAAGATTAAAGAGATGAAAGTCCTGACTTCCTCTTTGGCCTTTCTGACACCACCTGGCAGAAGTGGGAGGGCTTGGATACCTCATAATGTCTTTACTAGGCTGGATTTCTCAACTCAGTTCAGCCTGTGCTGGAGCTTATGAAATATGACTGCATCTGTGTTCTCTGTAGTGTTTGGATAGAACAATTCATTGTGTAAGTGTTTTCTGTCCTGTTAGCTTATTCTTTCCCTGGTTCCATCATAGTCTCCTCTCATCTTTATATACATGAACTTACATAAACATTTTTTATTATTTCTCGTCCAGTGTCTTTAAATTGCTCTCTAAATCTGGCTTATTTTTTCCTTGAACTCTGTTTTAAGCTGGAAGGTAAACCCTGTTCCTGATATTATAAATTGGCCACCAACATAAATCCTACCTTGTTTTTAATAAAAATAGCCTTCTTCATAAGTATTATATCTTTGGGTTACTGACTTCTACAGCTCCAACTCTGTGATATACGAAGCAAAAAGAAAACCCAGAAACTTACTACCGTATCATTTCTGGGGTTAGTAATTCCCTAGCCAGTCTGCCTTCTTCTTTCTACCTTCCAATGTCTTCTTATGTTTGTTTTATTTGTGATGTGGTCAATTCTTAGGTGTTGCTTAGCAAAGGAATGGGGCCAAAGTGCAGTCTCACAGTTTTCTAAATCTGTTTCTGTGATAAAGAAAAAAGTATATTGTCAGCACTGTGCTTCTGATGATCTTCAGAACATTGCTTTGGTGCAGACACAGTAACCTACCCCTCAGGGTGCTGATGCATTTCCTAGCTTTGTTCTCAAACATAATTAAGTTACCTGGAAATTTCTTTGAGGCTTTGAGATCTTACTCCTGAGATTTATGGTTAGAAGTAGAACAGTGTTCATTCTGTGACTAATTATTTCTCCCCTGCCACCCAGGCAAGGTCTTTCCAAGTGTTCTTACAACGTCCTGTGAATCAGAGTTTTCATTCTGGCTGAGGGACCAGTCTGTTCCTATTCCTGCGCACTTTGGTAATGTTTCTTCTAGTCCTTTGGGTGGCTCCTTCCTGGATTTGGGTAATTTCCTCATGTACGTGTGTGGCTCAGTACTTTTCTGAATTCTCCAGTGGGGTTCCGACAGATCTCTGGGTTTCTCATTCTGCACAGCTCTTTGGTTGCCAGCACTCTGCCCTGTGGATTCTCACTCCTTGGTGTTCTTGGCTCCAAGGCCCACTTCCTTAACTGTGCGACACTGTGGTCTCTCTATCCACAGCATGGCCTGCAACTTCTCTGACAGACAAACAGATACAGCCCTGAGCTCTTTGATTGCCAGGCAGCTACAATCCCAAGGCTCATTCTGGATCTTTCCGTTCTTTGCTGCTTGACATCTAAGGCCTGACATTTATGGAACACTTTATTTTACTGGGTTTCATGTGGTTTTAGGTAGGAACTGTCTAAATATTGTGAAGCACATTTCAGAACTTAGGCTTTTAAATTCAAAGATAGATGTGAACACTAGAATTGCCCTTTACTGAGTGATCTTGAATAACTACACATAGTTTGCCTGTAGTAAATTTTAATTCTTAAATCTATAAAAGGAGATAGCAGTGATACATTTTATATGATCATGAACATAAGTGGAGAATGTTTGCCATAGTGTATATAATACATATAATAAGTTGTAAATTAGTGATGCTTCTCCTTAAACATTATAAACACTTTGTTTCTTTGGTATTAAGATGGGTTTTCATTCTGTAGTCCAGGCCTCCAACACATGATCCTCTTGCTTTAGCCCCTACCTACTTTAAAAAAAAATTAGTGCTTTTAAGGATCTTAGTGCCTTTAGTCCATGCTAGATTTTGAGGGGTCAATGATATGTTGGTCATTGCGCAGATCATGCAGAGTCCTATTATAATTGCTTCGGCCCTAACTTGTGTGGAGTATCTTGCATATCATGACTCCTCTCATCCTTGTGCTCTTACAATCTTACCTCCCCCTCTTCCGCAAATTTCCCTGAGCTTCAGGATGGGGAGAGATTAGGCTGGCCCAGTTCCAGGTGGTTGATATAGAGTCTCTGATGTTTTGGATTATGGTTTGTTGATTTTTTTTTTCAGTTTTGCTGCTCCTGCAATGCCCTTGGCTTCATCCTGATGGGTATTGGATGTCAACCCCTAGCATGGACTAAAGGCACTAGGATCCATAAGAGCAAAGGATTAACAGCCACAATAGTGTTCCTATATTTAAGGGGAACACAAGAAAGAGTTCTAGGAAATGTCACTGAGTCCTTACACCTCATCAGAGAGGAGGACCCAGAGGAAAGTTTGACATACACATTAAAGGATTCTCCAGGGATGAGGGAAGGGGGCACTGGGAGAAAGGGAAGGAGGGAGGAAAGGGAGGAAAAAAGGGGGGAAGGAGCAGGGAGGTACAGGGAAGGGTGGAGGGAGAGAGGAGACCAGGGTACTATTATGTGTGTATGAGCGGGAAAAAATACATTATTTATTTAAAAAAAATAAAAAAATAAATAAAATAAAAAAAATTACTCTCAAAAAACTTGGAGTTGGTGTTGTCTGGTATGCTGGTATCCAACAGTACAAAATGCTCCGGCAAGGAATAACTGTCATGAATTTATATAAAAATTTCATCTTTCCAATTCAGTTTTAGGAAAAAGTTATCTCATAGCTGAAAATTAAGGAAGCTAAAGAAATGCCTTGTAAAGAAGTCTTACAGGGTGTACTTTTATTTTGTAAATATTGGAACACTTTGCAATATTTGATAACTGAGATGCATGGATTTTATTTTTGTACTGGTTACATTGAAAGTTTTCTCATTTCATTGGCTTGAAGTCAAGGGTTCTTCACCTCTACTGAATTTCTACTAAGGCAGAAACACACAACAGACCCAAACAGTAATGATTCCAAGCACAAGAACTGCACCTAGGTAGTAGTGTCCAGGGAAAAACTGTGAGAGTAGATTACTTCTAAAAGCACCTATCTAAATGTAAATCTTGGTAGAATAAGTGCATCAACAACAATGATTTTGTTGTGACTTTGCTTTCTGTTTATTGTTCAGTTACTCCTATGAGCAAATATATGTATTCAAGCATACCCTTATGTCTTGATATAATTCAGAATTATATGCTAATAGGATGACTAATTACGGAATAATTTGTCATTTACTTTGAATAATTCTCCTAAATATCATTCTCAAATATTTTTCCAAGAAACATGCTTCCAATAATTTTTTAATAATACTGATTGTTACCATTTTTTGTGGCTACCTCTTGCTTGACATGCAGGTTTATTCTGTGAATTATTGTAAGAAATGCTACTTGGCACCTTAAGCATGGATATTTAATTTCTCTCAGATTTATATAAAGAAATGAGATAGCAGAACTTCAATGACATAACATCTCATACTGGTTAAAATGGACATTACTAAAGGAAACAAAAGTGAAACAAAGCAGAACTTCCCTAAAATAATAAGTGCAGACACAGATTCAGAAACATGGGAAATCATATACTATTGAATGGAATCAGAATTAGTATATACATTGTGGAAAACAAATCAGGCATGCACATAAGGGTAAACTTTATAAGTTTGTTCTGCTGTTGCCACATTGACTCTGGGGATTAAGCCCAGGTTGCCAGGTTTGCCTATAGGTATTACCACTAATCAAGCCTCCTGCCAGCTCCCAAACCTTGCCACTCCAAATATTTAAAAGACATTTTCTATTTCAAGTTAGCCAAATCCTTTCAGAAAAAGAATAATCTCTTTTGATTAAAATTATATATATAATGTATTTATATATAGTATAATTAATAATCTCATTTCTTTGTGAAAATGAAATAAATTGCCTAAGTTACATGGTAATGAAGCAAAAATATAACTACTATTTTCATTTTGTTTGTAGGTATTTTTCATTTTTACTATTATAATATGTAAGTATAACTAGACATTTCTTTCATGATGGTTATTTTTAAGAGTTCTCTCTTAACCGATGTATAGTTTTTGTATATTTATGAGATGTACTATTAGTATTATCTAATATGTATAGAAAGATCTAATGATCTAATCAGGGTAATTAGCATCCCCTCTTCCACAAATACTTACATTTCTATGTATAGGAGACCTACGAATACTTCTCTAATTATTTAGAAACGCATAAGCAGTTGTTGAGAGCACAAGCAATTGTAGAGTGTAGTTACCTTTCTGTACTTTTCCTTTAACTGTAACATGGTACACAGTGTCTACCCTCTTCCAAGTCCTTCTTTTCTTTCTTGTCTCAGTCTCTGGTACCATGTGTTCTATTCTCTATTTCTACCAGATCAACTTTATTTGCTTTTACAAGTGATTGAGAACATGTGGCGTGTGTATCTTTCTGTGTTTAACTCACAATAGTCATTATCATGAACTCATGAGATATCCATTGATTAATGAAAAGACATTTTTAAAAATGCATATGTATATGATAGAATATTTTCCAGCCACAAAGAGATAAAATATTGTTATTTATAACAACATAAATGGAAGGATATAAATTGATATTGCTGCTTTGTTTGCTGTCATCTTTCCTTTGTACGAGTTCTCAGAAAGGAATTAAGAGTTTTCTTGGCGCTTTCCTGTCCTGTCATGGATTGTGACCTGCTGTCTACCTAAGGGTAGCTGCCAGTCTTTCTTCTACACTTGGAAGACTGGAACTATCGATCAAGCACAGCTTCTTCAGCTCTTTAATATCATGTGAGACAAGTAGACATTTATGGCATTCCCCTGACTGCTGAAGATATTTCTAAGTAACTAGAGAAAAGCAAGCCAATACACAAAGAACTGCAGGATAAGAATGAAGATTGGAAAGGCAAACGAGAGCAATAGCAACCACGTAAAACTGGGCGGTGAGACGGCTCCAACTACAGGTTCTTATATGCAATTTAATGATCTTAGTGTAATCGTGAGAACCTACATTTGATGAAGAGAGAGCTTACTCTGACGTCTGACCTCTACATGCACATTGTGGCATGCATACCACTGTTTTCTCTTGCTGTTGCTCCCTCAAGTAAATAAAATATTTTAAAAGGGGAAAAGGAATATTCTGAAGACTTCAGGACTTGAAGGCTACAAAATCATCTATAGTCTCACCTTGTCAAAACACAAGTTTTGCTTACACATAAATAGCTGAATCATTGTATACTAGATATTTTATTTTTATGTGTAATACTGTGGAACAATTATAACTTTTTCAAATTCTCGATTTTTTTTCCTGTTTCAGCTGTCTTTTAAAAAATAATAGTGTCTGTAATCTCCTTTTCCTTATTTTTAATTCCTGTATATTTTCCAGGCTTTTGAGTCAGATGCAGAGGAGGAAAAATATGAGAAGGGATCTTCCCGAGTCATAAGCTAAATCATTTCACATATTTCTGTCAGGTGATATTTTTGGTGGGACTACCATCCCATATACAAGGTAGGTAGCACATCATGTGTCAATTTGGAAGAATTTGAATTAGATCTTGGGAATTTGAAGAAATCAATGAGTCTAAGTCATAATGTCACTTGTTGTAGGTAAATCTAAGATTCTGAAACTTATAGTGAGATATGTCATATTTTATTTTTTCATACTTCTGATTTGTAAATTTATAAAAGACACTCTACTCACATTACATTTTATCTGTTTGGATCAAAGAACTTCTTATGATTTAATATTGAGAGATGATATGTTTGAATCTTTTTGAAATGTATTTGTACATAGTTGAAAGTCTAAACATTTTTAAAATTATTAATCCAGTGCAAACTATAATTTTACTCTTATATCAGTAGTTGTACATATAAACAATGTCCTTGCACCCCATTGAATAATGCTTTTCACTACAGATGTTCTTCTTTTTTTTCCTTAGCTGTCTGTATGAATCATATGCTCTATTTATCTTTAGTTTTCCTGTTGCAAAAAAATGATTGAAGTACTCACTAAGACCCTAAAAAGTTTCAGCAAAACATTTAAGGAGAATGAGAATTATGACCTATGCATGAATATCTAACAAACATGACTATTTCCAAAGATTAGATAATCTCTGGATTATATATATCCAGAGATATATATCCCAAATTATTGAATGATGCAATGTTTTATTATCTAATCCTGTTTTCCTATCCTGTATGTGGTCTAATCAGTAAAGGTGAGTTCCTTTAGTCAAATTCTGTACTAGAATCTGAATCAATATTTGTTAAACATCACATATGAATAAATCATTTTGAAATACAGGTATTTCAAAATGTAAATTAAGTTTATTTTTAGCAGACACACATGGACATAAAAATTGTACATATTTTGGTTGCCATCTGATGTTTTAATAATTGTCATAAAGATTGTAATACTTGGAAAATGACTCAAGTAAAACCCATTTTCATGGTTTCTTAGAATCACAGGAGTTTTTTTTCCTTGTCTTAAAAGTATAAAGACCTAAAATTGTTTCATCATGCCCATATTTCTGTGAAATTTATAGTTAAGGGAAAAAATGTAAAGTGATATTATTCAGGTAATTTAAATTGTAATGCATAGTTTAAAATTAATTTTCTTTGTCATAAAATGTTTTACATGTCTTTAGCATGATATATTATTGTGGTTAGTTATATATGAAAACAAGAAAAAAAATAGATCGGAGTTGGTAGAAAGTTATATTTAAGAGTACTTTAATCTCTTGGGGTTACATATGTCAACCCAGGACAAGTAGAAGTTGACCAGTAATTGTGGCGATTCAGAGAGAATTATCATCACATAAGCTTGGTTGGTACCAGATGTCTAGATATTCTAAAAATTCCAATTCAGGAAAATGATAATGAAATGATTTTTAGCACATGCATGTCAGAGAACATCTAAGTAAGTATGTATAAGGCCAACTTTATAGGTGACAGAAAGCTGTGGGAAATCATGCTGGTAGTAAAGTGAAGCAATTTTAGATTATGGTATATCAGCATCTCAACAATTGTTCCTGATTATCACAGCAAACCACAATAATACTTGCTAAATGAAATCATTTGCTTGTCTAGATGAAAAGCCTGTCAGAGCAGCCTAGAAGGATAGCACCTTCTTGGGGTTGCTGCGTTTTCAGTATTATACTTTTATATCAGCATAACAAATTGAACTAAATCTGCTGACAAGTTAAGAAGAATGATGGGTTTGAGGAATGTCACATTTGTTCTGGAGTCAAAATATCACTGTGGATTTTCTCTGCCTTAGAAGATTTTAGTGACCCAGAATAAAGACCAAAAGACCTGAAAAAGGCAGCCAAAATCACTGAAATAAAAACACAGCAAATACTTTGATGTTCACTGAAATGCAAAAGAAAAATGAGATATAGAATATTTTTCTCCTGTTAAAATATTTGTAGAAAATATGGGAATCTAGCTATACATGTCATCTGGACCTCTTTTTATTTAAAAAAGCACTCAATGAAATGTTTAAACAGTTAAAGAATTTTTTTCATTGAATAATTTTTGAAAGCTATTGTTTTTAAGGGCATGGCTTTTATTCTGTGTCGTGTGTGTGTGTGTGTGTGTGTGTGTGTGTGTGTGTGTGTGTTAAGTCTGCATCTTGCCTTCAGAGGTAGTTTATTTCTTTGGTGACTTAGCCAACATCAGCCTATCTCACCGAAAGTATACTGATTAACAACTGTGATGTATTAATTGTGCAAGGCAACTCTTGAATAGTCATTCAGCTTTACTATCAGTAATTGAGTTGTTTACTTACCAAAAATTAGTTAAGTGTGTTTCAGAATAACCTTTTTTTTTTTGCTTTTGAAATAAGGTAATTTAATTGCATTGTGTTTTAGATCTCTCAGATTGTTTCTAGTTCCAGGGTTTTGCTATGAGTTCAATATGTAGCTGTAGTCACTATTAAGACATATCACAGGAGAAAATGCTAAGTTTGCAAAAAAAAAAGTGACATTGGAAGCAAAGTAAGGGGAAAAACAGACATGGTCCTTCAGAAGTGCTCTCATTTAATTCTCCTAACAACTAATTGTGAGACACAGGTTTGCCTAAGACACTCCAGAGAAGCTGGAATTTCATTTTTTTTTTTTTTGAGGTTCAGTTACATGGACATGTCTGTCCAGTGCATATCAAAATTCCAGACTCCTACAGAACTGGAAATGTGCATGTGCATATATATGAGTGTGTGTGTGTATGTGTGTGTGTTAGGGTATGTAAGCCATGAAGTGTCTGTCTTTGCCTCTCCACATTATTTGAGACAGGGTTTCTACACCAATCTCTAAGTCAGACTAGCTGGTCCCTATCTTCACTGTGCATTTCTAACAGGACTTTGAGGGATTCTACACACTCGTGCTATTACTTTTTTGGCCCTGCTATTACTTTTATATGGGCCCTGCGGAGCAAAACTCAGATTTTCAGGTTTACACAATGAGCCCTTTTCCCCACTGAAATATGTCTAGTGCCTACTTTTGATTTTTTTTCTGTTTATTTGTGTTTTTTTTCAGGGGAAACTGAGTTCAGTGGAGTATCTCCTAAGCCAAGAATTGTGAATGAAACACAATGGACATCCAGTAAATATTAGATGGATAAATATAATTATTGGGAAAATCTATGCCGAAGTTGATTTAATATGATAACAAAACCTATACAAGGAATAACATTAATGATTTAAGCTTCTCCCTGGAGGTAGAATAGTTCTTCGTGTGTAGCCAGTTTTCAATGTTAGATAAATAAATACATATTCTAATTTTTAATACACAGACTTTTCATTCCTATCCTTGCTAATTTTGTACACTTTAATGAGAATATATATAAAATGGTTATTGTTTAATGATACACAGTTGTGTGTTATTGAATTGTTATTAATTCAGGGATCAATTGAGTATAGGCAACCTTTCTTCTTTAAGGGTTTATATAATATGGTGTTCTAGTTATTTCAGGCTGTTCTAGCAAAGGATCATATACCCAGGGGAATATTATATTATTAACAATTTATCTTTATTTCTCATTTCTGAAGTTTAGAAATCAGAGAAAAATCAGCCAAACTGCTTGTGTTCTGGTGAGAACTGTTTCCTCTGTTTCAGGAATATTGACTTCTCATTGTATGAGAGAGAGGAAAGAGACAAGAAAGTTCTGTGAGGTCGCTCATTTCAGGCACTAATCCCATTCATGAGAGATCCACCTTTGTCTATTAGGTTCCAAAGTCTTTGCAGTCTACTGCTATCACATTGGATTTTAGAATTTCAAGATAAAAAGTTCAGGTGGGGATAACAGAAATATTCATACTGTTGCAAACAGAAATATAATATCTGATATAATAAATAAAACAGGAATTCATATTGTAAAGGCAAGAGAAGGAAGCTCTCAATTTCTCTAAAAAATGGAGGAAGCAGGGAAAGGCAAAGGTTACTTTTGTGCAATCATTAGCTGTCCTTTTCTTTAGAAAGACCATAGTTTGTGGTTGTTTGATTGCATCTTTGGAGCAGTGTTTTATAATCAATGGCCGACTAATCAATGCAATATGAATGTGAAGAAATAGGTATGTTCTGTATGTATAGGAATGACCTATCAATGATTTATTTAAATAGTTGGACACAGAAATATATAATACCTGAGATATGCTTATGTAATCACAAAACTTTAATTTATGTGCCCTCAAGTTTCTGCTTTATAAAGAAGAAAGTTGTTGGATAGGGAAATAATTTTGTCCAGTCGCATTCTCAGTTTTCCCTTTTTTATACTGTCAGGAATAGTACAGGATTAATTCAGATTTTTATGCAATCTGTTGGAGTTTTACACTAATGATTAATTATAGCTTTAAAAAGGTAACAATTTAGTAAGAACGTTTCTGTTTAACAGAACAATCTAAAATAGAGGAAAGGACAGTGATGGATTTCTATTACTTTTAAAAGCAGCCAGCTCCTTTTATTGAATTACTCTTTGACACAGCTGTTATTTTGCTTCGGTCTTCCCAGAAAAGGATATTCATAAGAGATTGTGTTTCCATTCAAAGGCTTTTGTAACAAAAGCTCTAATTATATAAAAGTTTCCTAGAGTTAGTTATGTCTTTTCTCACTCATCACATCTTTATTGTTCAGAATGGAAACTAGTCTTGTTTTGCTTATTTTGACACCACTTGCTTTTGTTCAACACACAGAGAATGGACCAATTAGATCTACCTTTAAATCCTGTGAATTAAGGGGAGAAAAGAGATCATTGTTGTTTTCATTTACATTTACAAACGAGAATAAAATATGCATCTTTTCCTTTTGAAATATTGTGCTTTCCTTGGCCATTTATAAAATTTCTCTATTCAAACAATTGAGATGATTAATATTTGTACATACCACTGTTCCCTTCTTAGTTCATTTTTCTAACACACATTAAATCAGTTCCCAGTAACTGCTTAGGAATTCTTTACATATTGTATTGCTTCAGTATATTTTCTGTTTTTGATGATCACCTCAAAACTCTCTATATTAGTGAACATTTAATCACCATAATGTAATACTTGAGGCATGCATGCCACCTGTAAAAGGAAAACATGTATTCAGCCTTTAATGTCAGAGGCTGAAAATGCAGCAACGGTGTGCAGGCTTTGCCAAAAGTGCCATGAAAGATGGCGGAGCACTTATCAGCGAGTACAAGTTGAACCAGGAAATAGAGGCGGAATAGGCTAAGATTATTCTTTTATGGTAATCTTTTCAAGAGAGCTAACCTTTATCCTCACAGTTGTTTTAGAGGGCATAATCCAAAAGACCTCATAACTTCTTAATTGAGGACACTATCTCTCTACATGCCAACCCTTGCTGGGATCCGGGCCCTGCACATGAGCCTTAGGTGGTTGTTAAACAATCCTCAGACACACACAGCTTAAGAGAAAAAGAGTCATTTGCTTGGCTTACCATTACAGAGGTGATAAAGTTCATTTATGGCAGAAAAATTCATAGCCAATGGCATGAGCGAAAGCTGAAGTGGGAGACAGTTTCAGGTGAACAAAGCCATTGGGAGCCAGAGAGTAGCACAGCAAGGGGAAGAAGATCATTGGGGGGTTGTTGACATGCTACCCACCATGCAGGTCAAGCAAGGTCCAATTACCTTTGTGGCTATATTCTGGCTGCTACAGCCCTGACTTGTATGGAGTATCTTGCATATCCTTTGTCCTTCCCATCTTTAGGCTCTTACAATTTTGCCTCCCTCTCTTCTACAAGTTTCCTTGAGCTTTAGGATGGGGAGAGATTTGGCTGGTCTCAATCTGGGAGAATATCATAGGGCCTTTGATGTTCTGAATTATGTTTCTTGTTTTCAGTTTTGCTGTTCCCACACTGCCCTTGGCTGCATCCTGATTTGTTGTCGAGGTCATCTATCTTAATATAGAAGAGACTCAAAAGTAGATGGAAGATTAGGAGAGGACACAGCAGTGAGAAGGGTTAGTCTCCTGACTTTTTAGCTGAGCAGAAGCTCCTTAAGATCATAAGATCCCATTTGTTGAGTGTTGAGTGTTGGTTCTAAGGCTTGTGCTATTGGGTTTCAGTTTTCCAGTTGGTTACCATCTAACTGTCAGTCCGTATACTGTCCCTGACTGGGGAGATAAAAACCTGTTCATTTCCAAGTGAACAGGAAGGAAAGTGGGAGTGAACTGCAACAGATGTCTTGCTACTTACATGCAATACATGACCGTGGCCTAATTTCTCTATTGAAGTGTGTTCTTTTGTCTCCTTTCATTTGAGGTCTTCTTTTACCTTCTCTCCTATTTATAATCCTTTGCAATTATAGTGGGTATTAAAAAGATTTACCTTTGAGTATATCATTAAGTGGGATTGTAATTAGGATCCATTTATTATTTTCTGTGTCTGTGATATTTCACTCAATATAAATTTTCTTAATTCATCCATTTTCCCACAAATTTCATTAATTCATATTTTTGATGGCTGAGTAGTATTTCATGGTATAAATGTACCACATTTTCATTATCCATTCAACTGTTGGGCATTTGGGTTGATTCCATGACTTTGTTATTGTAAATAGTGCTGCGATGAACATAGTTGTGCTCGTGTCACTGTAGTGAATTTCTGCATTATGGGGGATTATTCCCAGAAGTGGTATAGCAGAGGTCATATGACATTTCAATCCTTAACTTTTTAAGAAATCACCATACTGATCTCCAGAGTGGTTTTATAAACCTGTATTCCCACCAGCAATATATGAGACTTCCTTTCTCTCCACGTCCTCTCCAGCATTTGGTTTTGTTTGTATTGTGTATTTTCGTCATCCTGACTGGGTTGAGATGATATCCCAAAGTAGTTTTGATTTGCATTTCTCTGATGGCTAGAGATGTGGAGCATTTTTAAAGATATTTCTTAGGCATTTCAATTTTGTCCCTGGAAAAGTTTCTTTTGAGTTCTGAGGCCCATTTTCTAATTGGGCTATCCATCTCCTTGGTGTTTAACTTTTTTAGTTCTCTGTGCATTCTGGACAATAGAGCTCTATAACATGTGTGTTTAGTGAAGATTTTCTCCAATTCTGTGGGTTGCCTTTTTGCTCAGTTTACAATCTTTTTAGCTGAACAGAAGCTCTGTAATTTCATAAGTTCCCATTTGTTCAGTGTTGGTTCTAGTGCCTGTGCTATTGGATAGCTGTTTAAGAAATGTTGACCTAGACCAATTTGTTGAGGTAGTTTCCTACCCTTTCAACTAGGGTTTGGCCTAATATTAAGGTCCTTGATCCATTTGGAGTTGATTTTTGCTTATGGTGACAAGTAAGGTTCCAGTTTTAATCTCCTGCATGTAGATATCTAGTTTCGCCAGCACCATTTGTTGAAGATGTGGTCCTTTTTGGGCTGCTTTATCAAAGATCAAATGGTTGTAATTATATGGGCTTATATCTGGGTCTTCGACCTTCACCCATTGACCTATGTGTCTATTTTGTAGCCAATACCAAGCTGTTTTTATTGTTGTGGATTTATAGTATAGATTAATGTTGCGTATGTTGATGCCTCCTGCAGTGTTTTTGTTACTCAGGGTTGTTTTTTGCTTTCCTGGGCCTTTTGTGTTTCCATATGAATTTTGACATTGTTTGGTGAATTTCTTTAAAGAATTGCTTTGGGATTTTGACTGGTACAGCATTGAATCTGTATATTGCTTTTGGTAGGATGGTCATTTTTATGATATTAATTCTGTCAATCTAGGAGCATGGGAGTTCTTTCCATTTTTTGTGTCTTCTGTAATTTCTTTCTTTAGGATTATCACAACTGATATCCAGAGAATTATAAGATCATATTTCAAAAACTTATAATTCATGAAATTTGATAATCTGAAAGAAATAAATTTCCGAGTAAGTACAACTTACCCAAATTGAATAAGAAAGTTTTCAATTATTTAAATAGTCCTATAACAAATAAGGAAATTGATGCAGTAATTTCAAATCTTTCCATCAAAAAATGTCCTGGACTGGATGGATTCAGCACAGAATTCCACCAGACATTTAAAGAACAACTAATACCACTACTCGTTAGACTGTTTCATGTAATAGCGAAGAAAGGAATATTTCCAAATTCTTTCTGTGAAACTAATATCATACTAATGCCAAAACCTAATAAAGATACACTTAAAAAAGGAAACTATAGGCCAATTCCTTTGATGAACACAGATGCAAAGATTCTCAACAGAATCTTAGCATTGGACTAAAAAATACATAAAAAATATCATTCACTCTGATTAAGTGGGATTTATCCCAGGTATACACGGTTGGTTTCACATATGCAAATTTATAAATGTAATCTATCGTATAAGCCAATCTAAAGTCCAAGACCACATGATACTCTCCATAGATGCAGAAAAAACTTTTGACAAGATCCTTTTATGATTAAAACCCTAGAGAAAGTTGGACTAGAAGGAACTTATATCAATAAAATAAAAGCTGTGTACTATAAGCCAACAACAAGGATTATACTCAACGGGGAAAAACTTGAAGCATTCCTGCTTCGATCAGGAACTAGACAAGGCTGTCCACTCTCACCACTTCTATTCAGTATTGTACTTGAAGTCTTAGCTAGAGCCATAAGACAAAAGTGGAAGATAAAAGGGATTTAAATCAGAAAAGAAAAAAATCAAAATATCTCTCTTTGCAGATGACTTGATCATATACCTAAGAGATCTTAAAAACTCCACCAGGAATCTTCTGGAATTAATACTTAAGTTCGGCAGAATGATAGGTTACAAAATAAATGTGCAAAAATCAGTGACCTTCCTATACACCAATGATGAAAAAAGTTAAGTTTCCTAAGAGAAACAATCACATTTTCTATAGTCCCTAAAAAAATGAAATACCTTGGTATCAATCTAAGCAAAGAAGTGAGAGACCTTTATAATGAAAACTTTAAATTGAGTGAAGTATCCCAGAACTGAAACCCTAAAGAAATTTTTTTTTTTGCTTATATAGGACGATTCACTTTTTTTCTTTATTATTATTGTTGTTGCTATTACTTTATTTTTTACCTTGTTATACAGGGTCAGTGAGTAGGTATCCTCATCTCCTTCTTTCTCCTCCCCCTCTTCTCTCCCTTACTGCCTTTTGTCCCCCAACCCTTCCCTCTTTCCCCACATCTCTCCCTCTGTTTTCCTTTCCTCCATCCCTCCTCTCTATTGACGTTTCCCACCTGTTTCCTCCTATCCTCCTGTCCATCAGTTTATATGGGTCCTGAAGTTTTCTTTGAGTTGTTTACTCTAGTAAGTGTTCAGGACTCTGTGGCATGCCTTGGGACCCCTTCTTTGGCCACCCACTAATATGGGAACTCTGCTATATCTGTCTAACCTCTTGCCTCTAAGGATCCTAATGTCAAAAGCCATTAGTCTATAGGGCCTTGTTGATATGTCAGCCATTGTGCAGGTCAGGTAAGGTCAAATCACATTCCAGGAAGTTCCTGGCTGCTGCAGCCCCATCATAAGTGGAGTGTCTTGTACAGAGATGGACCTTCCCACCTTTAGGCTCTTGAAATCCTGCCAACCCCTCTTCCACAAGGTTGCCTTAGCTTTAGGATGCAGAGAGATTTGGGTGGTCTAATTACAGGTGAATATTGAAGGGTCATTGTTATTCTGAATTATGATTGGTTATTATGTTCAGTTTTGTGTTCCTGCTCTGCACTGGAAGGTTGCATCCTGTTTGGATGTTGAAATCTTCTCTTAACCTTTTTTTTTTTTTTTAAAAAAGGTCTTTATGTAAGAAGAGAAATGTATTGTCTAATGGTACATCCACTGATCTAGGATGCTTGCTAGAGCATGAATCAGGTCAGGCATAAGTCATCACAGAATAGATGAAATAGAGTGGGCCACACAAGCGAAAAAATTGGAAAATAAAAGGGAATCTGACAGGGGAGATGAAAGACTGTAAGGGATAAAAAGATGGGGGCTCAGATTTGAGATTAAGACTTGAAAATATTAAGTCACTGTATTCAACATATATAAGATAAAGAGAAATGTATTGTCTATGTATTTTTAAATGAATCAGAAGCCACACCCTATTATTATCCTGTGGTTGTCTTTCATACTGATGTTTTCCTGCTTAGGGCATGTGCTTTCAAACCTGGGTTCCCTCGGTCAGTACAGTTCAAGAGTCACTGTTTTCCATGCAAAATGAAATTTTGGACTTCTTTCAAATCTATAATAATAATTGTGAGGTCATCCATTTAATGAACAAGTATGTGCTGAACACAGTTCAATTCACTAAGAATCAAACAATGACAAGATAGCAAACATTTCTGTTATCATGGCATTTATATTTCAGTGAAAGATGGTAAATATTTGACACATAAATCACTTATTGCTTCAATTGAAGCACAAGTTTATTTCATGTCTTATGGCTTCTGAAATCAAGATATAGATTACACTGATATATAAGCTGGATGTAGTGTATCTTTTTGAACAGTTTTGTGTGGAAACTTACTATTGACTGTATGAGTGAATGTCTGCTTAGCTTGAAGTAATTCTTAGTCTTTCTGAAACAACACTCAAAGTTCTACCTGCTGACTCTGGTGGAAGTTCATTTTATTATGCTGGGAATTCTGGTCATCAAGTAAATTCCCCCACTAAAGTCCTATATTCAGATATTCCCAATGAAGACTCAGGACTCACCCTTTAATTATCTCATGCAGTCCTTGGTTAGTAGACTTTTAACACATTTCAGCTAGTGATAACCACACCGGATTCAATACAAACCACAGAGTGCAGTCATGCTCAAGTTGTAATAATTTGTAAGAGAACATTATTTTGTCTGATCATTTCCTTTAATTGACAAGAAAACTAAAGGCACAGAAGTTGAAATAGTCAGTGTCTACTCTAGTTCAGGTTGTAACTCACAATCTAATTAACTTTCTAGAATACTAAATGATAATTATCCCCAGATGTTAAACTGACACTTGGAGGTGACACTCGGGTTAAGTCTTTCTGAGATAGACTTGGTTATATAATTGATGTGAGAAGATTCAGAGGGTAGTGGGTGGGACCATCCCCTGGGCAGGTAGAGAATATGGAGAGTCCTTGTTGCACATCGACAAAAAGGTGAGCTAGTAAGAATGCAGCATCGGTCCTTGCCCTCTGCTTTGTCTGGGTGTATTTAACATCATCTAAGCCATCAGGAAGCAATTCAAACTACTGTAATTCACAATTGCTCAAAGTTCATTCAAGAAAAAAAATATTGGTACTCTATAAATGAAATTTACTTAATATTCACAAAGAATCACTCCTAATCACACAAAACACTGTAGAGAATACAGACTTTATGTTTGATGATGATAATGAAGAAAAGTTATACTAAATGTAATCAGAGGATTTTGTTTCATTCTTTCTTTAAATCTAACATTTAATAATTCAGTGACAAAAACAATAAAATGCAAACTTGTTTGAAAAAGTAAAAAATCATATTGATTTGTCTTAATAGTCTATATGCATCAATTGAAACATTGGCCAAAAATTTTGCCCAATAAAAGATTTCTTTCTCTGAGAGTGCTATGAGAAAAAAAATATGCTAAAGGTTTTGGATTTTTTACTTATATTTTAAAGGCACTGAATAAGAATAGTCCTCACTTTTTGAAGAGTATGAAATGTTTAATCTTGAAAGAGCTTCAAAGGATACCATACTTTTAACTATCCACTTTATTTTATGATGGATTTTGTTAAATATGACCCAGGGATTTCTTAGTAGGAATTGCCTGTATCATGAAAATATTTGAAAGACAGCTGTTCAAAAGAAGAATTATATTTATAGACCATTTTTACCCAAGTGAATTAGTTTAATACTTTTTAATTAGATATTAGTAACACAGCTGATATCTGGGGACAGTAATGATTGAATAAGTTTAGGAAGTTTTGTAATTCTTTCCTAAACACAAATATGCATGTCAGCAGCTGTGTTACTTTGTGAGAACTTCTTAACAAGGTGTAGCCTCAGACAGATAAATCTATCCCATCATGCCAGAGGCCAGATGTCTCAAAGCAGTTACCAGCAGAGCCATGCTGTGGAAGGATGTGCTCCAGGCTTCTTTGCTAATTTGTGATAATTTTGTGGTTGAAGCAGCATGACTCTAGTCTTCCCATGATGTCCTCCTTGTGTGCATATCTGTGCTTGGATTTCCCTGTTGCTAAGGATGCTTTACATCTTGTTAAAGACTCTCTATTCCAGGATGCCCTTATCCTAACTGTGTTGGTTACGTGGCCAACAGTTCTATTTCCACATAGGGTCATATTTTGAAGTTAAATTCTATTTAGAGGGACCAATATGGTTGAATTTTATACTACTGATTTTCTTTTAGCTCATGTTTTAGATGCTAGGGATCTGATATAGGTCATCGTATATAGCAGGGAAGTACTCTACCACTGATAGATACCTATGGCTCCAGAATGTTACTTAATACTTGCAAAAGATAATGCTTAATATGAATCATCTCTTTTCTCCTCCAATCTAATCTCCGCCCTTCCTTCTTTTGTCTTTTCAAGAAGAATTTTTGCTGTCTTCTAATGTGAGTGTTCTCCATATCTATATGCTGAAATATTACCTGCCTGTGTGCTAAAGGTGATAAAGGTGTGACTGTGAAAGTTGGTCAGTATTAATGTTCTTACAAGATTCCTCCTTACAGAGCCAAGTCAATTCTTTCATCACATGAGAACAGAAAACGAGACTTGGGAAGAAAGTATGTGAATAACTGACAAGTATAATGAATAAGATAGGAAAGATGATTTCAGGAAAAATGTGGTAATCTGCCCCAAATTACTTGTATCAGCTGACTTTGTCTGAGGAATAGGTATGCTACACTTTAGTGACCTAACACAGGAAATATGTATCCTTCATATGTGTGGCATTCAGACAACCTCTGCTGAGCTTGCTTACTCACTGCTTTCTTAAACGTGCTACCATTTGCCTTGGTTCCATGCTGTCTCTTCCTCTAGCAGGCCCATGGCTATGCTCAGCATTTCCTTCCTCTAATAATGGTAGAGGTACAGGAGTACATGAGGCTTCTTGAGATTTGGGCTTGGAACTAAATTGCACTACTTTATCCTATGAATCAAAGCACAACTCATAGCAGAACTCACAATAGGTGAGGCATTCATGTCCACCCTGTTAATCTTTGCCCACGTGCATTTCTCTTTCATGCTGAAAGACAATGGCAATATATTGTTTATACTTGTCTTCTTACACAGAGAGATGTCAGTGGCAGAGTGCTAAATTTATAAACTTTGTCTTTAACTTGTAGTCCCTCCTTGATACTCCCAAAAGACCATGCACAAGGAATAAAATGGGTGATCCAGAGAGCAACTGGTGTGCATATGCTCATTCTAGACAGTGGGTAGTTTCAAAAGATCATGTACTCATGCAGTTTCTAGCCTGTATTCAGTATGTATCATGATTATTGCTGGCTTCCTTCAGAAAATTGTGTGCGTGAGTGTGTGTGTGTGTGTGTGTGTGTGTGTGTGTGTGTGTGTGTATCATAGGCACTGTATATACCTGTGTATACCTATGGAAAGCCTAAGGACAACTTTGGGAATCATCCTGGTTTGATTTTATCTCCTTTTTAGGTTTGATCTTCCCAAATACATGCATGAGACTGTGGGGGACACATTTCAAACCATGACAAGATTCATGGAGTTTGGACATTCCAGAGATAAAAAAAAATCTGCAGAAGAAAGCTGAAAGCAGGTAGCATAACCAGTTTAATGAAAGGTGGTCTGGACTGCAAATGCCCTAATGCGGGGCTGCCCAACTGCTTGGGAGTTTCATGGGACGATCCCCTTACTCCAGATGTCCATGATTTAGTATTTTGACCTGCTGAGTTTCAGTCTTGTTTTGTTCTGACTTTGCTGTCCTCTCCATCCTTTTCTATGGTGGGGGGAGGAAATATATAACATGTATCCTTTGTATCTTGGATTTTTATAATGCATTTGTGCTTTTCCAGCGCTTATAACTTGAATTCCTGTCGACTTAGAAGAGATGTTGATGCTGAACTTTTGGACAATATTAGAGCTGTTAAAACTGTGGGGAGGTGTTGGAGATGATCCATATGTCTTTTTAAAAATTATTTGTCTTTATTCATTGACCTTTTCATTCATGAATATAAAAGCTTTGCTACTTTCACCCATTATCCTATCCCCCTTCCTTTTTTCAGTATAGGCCTTCTTCCCAAATAGTATCCTTCCTACTTTATATTTTTTGATGTGAGAAATTATTTTATTTTTGTTTTTTATTCTTTTAGTGTTTCATCTATGAACACAGTGAGTTTGTGATATTTTCACATTTTAATTTCCGGTTCCATCTTCCTTCTCCTTCCTACTACAATTGTTCTTCTTCTTTTCTGGTTGTTAGTCTCACTTCTATTTTTTCCTTTTGTTTCTTTTGTTTTATGTGTGTCCCACTGAATTTCACCTGGCATGAATTTGACGGCATGTGCCTGAGCACCTGCTAGACTATGGATGGTTTATCAGTGGAAACGCCATTGAGAAAAGTATCTTCCCTTCCTCTGTCTGGGATTAGAGCTCTGGAGTCTCCAGGGAATTGTGGTGCCTCTTAAGATTTTTGCCCTTCATGCTGAAATGTCAACAAGTGAAATCTTGCCATCCTCTAGCTCTTACATTCTTATCTCTGCCTAGTCCACTGTGTCTCCTGAACCTTTTTGTGGGAGCTGATTTAGCTGTCTTGTAAAGGGCAGAGCAATTCACAGCTTCTTATCTTTTGCACTATGTCTAGTTGTCATTCTCTGTATTAAACACCTACCATTGTAAAGTGAAGCTTCTTGGTGGAAGCCTTGGAGTTGATCTCATCTGTGGTTATAGTGATAAGTATTTGGATGGTAGTTTGATATCATGTGGTAATTTGCCATCCTATCCACCTCAGACCCACCTCAGACCCATTCAGTCTTGGCCTGTCTTATAGTGCAAAGCATATTAACCATGCTTTGAAGTTGATTCTAAAACCATCAAGAAGGTGGTTGCTGATGACAGTCTGTTTTGTGTATTCATTAAGTTGTCCTTATTTTTCCTAACTCAATATTTTATCTTACTGCCGTTATCTATTCCATCTCTCCTTTTGTAATTATGAGGACATTGTTTTCTACATTAGCCTTACTTACTAAGGCTTTGTATATCTGCTTTTCAAATTAAAGCTTATCTCTGAAACAAGTATGCTGGAAATTTGATTGAATTATCTGTCAACTGTGGTGAAGTTGGAGGAACAAAAAGAAATGAAATTTAGAATTGATGATAATAGAACATGTAAAGGCATAATACAGGTGACAACCAGATCCTACAATATTAAAAAATTAGAAATGGGAAAAAAACCAGGCGGTTCTGCTCAGAATGTGGCTAATTGGTCTGTAATTATGAGAGTGAGTAAGGAAGATAAAAGAGAAAATGAGGCATGGGGCGTTTCACTGACCCGGATGGAAGGATTGAAGTTGAGAACCAAACAGTACTTCTACTTTCTTTGGTTATTACAGAATAGCAAATGTTTTTAAGAGGTTTTAGTAATCACTGCAGGGTCCTTCCAATCTTGAAATGTTTTTCTTTGAGCATTCAAAAGGTAATTTTGTGCTTAAAAGCTGCCCCATTAAGGGAGCTATTATCTTACCTTCTCAATGCCCTAATCACCCATAAATTGAATTAAAAGCACTAGTTGCCAGATTTTCTCTGGATTAATCATAATTACCTAGCAAATAGTTTTTTAAAAAAATCATTAGGTTGCAAAAATAGTATTTGGTTTGTCCAGTGTGCTTTAATCCAAGACACACTTATCACTCAGTTGTACCTCCAGCTGACCTCTTTCATTTCCCACAGCAGTCAGTGTGACTGGAGCATGAAACAGCTTCTAGCATCCACTGTACCATTGTCCTCTAACATCACTGTTGGAAAAGTGTAGAAAAGTAACTTGACTCTTGACAGAACTTTAAAATCTTTGACAATGATTTTTCTTGATTGTCCTAATAATTTTTTGTTCCTCCCTTAGAATAAGTTTTATGTAGATTTGTAAAAAATAAACTTTATAAAGAGTTTGTCATATGGTCTGGTGTAATTTCGTTAGGTTTATTTTTGGGAAGCAGTTTTTATTTATGTCCCTTGAAGGACCAATTCAGGAAAAATAGTGATGTTTGCCAGACACATTAAAAAAATCGACACAACATTTTCTTTTATGTGGCTACACAGAAAATGGGTATCACTGCAAGATTTATTTATTTTATATTGAATAATAAAATTTATTTTAAAAAATAACTTGATGCCCTGATAATTTTAAAATCTATATCTTTTCTTTTAAAGCAGCATTAGTGTTGTTTTCTCATGTTTAATTCCTTAAATGCTTTTAGAACTTGAAAACAAAGTAAGTTCACTGCAGGTATTTCATTTCAAAGTTGCAGGAAGTCTAAAATGTTAATAATATCTTCAACTTTAGCTGAATAAACTACTTAGGGAGATGAAATAACTTCCATAATGCCACATGATAAGTTAGATACTGAAATAGCTCAAATAGTTTATTGAACAAAATTGTGAGAAAAGAAGTTGTAGATATATACTTAGAAGTAGATAGGATATGGATGCTAGAACATTGTAAGATGTCAGGTGCAGCCTGAAAATGATGTTTAGCACTTCAGAATTTAGAGCTTGACAAGCAAAGAAGAATCCAGATGAGTGATAACTTTCCCCTGGGAGTCAGACCAAGAGGAAATGCACAGTGGAAACTCAGCAAGAAACTGCTATGAGTGGAAGGGTGTGATCACGTCGTGGAAGGCCACAGCTGGAATCAATGAGATGAAGACTAACGAGCAGGCATGGGATTGAGCAACAATGGACATAATTGCCACAGTTGTCAACTGTTATTTCAGCGCAATGGCGAAGATGAAAGCCTGCTGGGAAGCAAGAGAGAGTGGGAGAAGTGCAGCACAGATGACAGAAACACTTTGAATTTTTTTTTTTAATTTCTAAAAGAGAAAAAAAAATACCAGAGTCCTGCTGAAAGAGGATAAAATCCTTATGGGAGGAATTTTGTCTTATGTTGTGAGGGGTGATAGTTTCTGAATGTCAGTCTGATGGGATTTATACTCAGTAGGAGAGGGCACTTACTACCAAGAGAGGACGAATTGGATGCAGAAAAGTGTAGAGACATAATGGAGTCTGGTGATGTGTAGGCGCTCCAGTGTTTGTAGCAGCTCATGGTTAATTTGGGCTGTGGGGCTTGTCTCTGACCCAGGAATCTATAGTGGAATTTAGGAAACATTGGAATTAGAGTGTGCAGCAACAGCACCCTTCCCTGCGGACAACAATAGTCAACAATTTCAACTTACCCGCATTTGTGGATGGGATTGTGCTACACATAGCATATTTTTCTTTTTTTTATTAAAAATTTAATTATACATTTTAAAATTTTTTACCAGTTCCCTCCCTCCCCCCTCCTCCCCCTCCCCTTCCCCCAGTGCCTCCCCCCCAATTCCCAGAGAGTCCTTTATTGTGTACGCCTAACTCTCCACTGGGTCCTCCTCTCCGATGACATATAAGGACCCAGTGGCATTTCCATAAGCCCTTTCTCTTGTTCCCCTTAAGCATAAGATCACTACTATGGCTGTCAATCCCTTGCCTCCAGGGATCTCGGTGCCCTTAACAGATGCTAGACTTTATGAGGGCAACAGTGCGCTGGACATTGCGCAGGGCATGCAAAGTCCCATTATGATTGCTTTGGCCCCAACTATTGTTGAGAATCTTGCAAATCGTTGCTCCTCCCATCCTTTTGCTCTTACAATCTTACCGCCCCCTCTTCCGCAAATGTCCCTGAGCTCCAGGATGGGGAGAGATTAGGCTGGCCCAGTTCTATGTGATTGACATAGAGTCTCTGAAGTTCTGGATTGTGGTTTGTTGATTTTCTTTTGCAGTTTTGCTGCTCCTGCAATTCCCTTCACTCCATTCTGCTGGGCACTGTACACATAGCATATTTTTCTTACCATTTTGGTTACCTATTCTACAGGAGAATATGGAAAAATTGAAATTCCTAGAGGAGTTCTATTTTGATTCATATGAAGCTGTCACTGACTCATCTTAATCTCCTTCTTACTGAATTCTGGTGCTTTGTCACAGAAATCTTCCTTTTTTGTATTGTATTGATGGGCCAAGCCTTAAAGATAGGTCTTTCTATCAGACAGTTATATTCAAATGCCTAGAAGTGAGTCTTTCTGTATGCTGGGGGTACTCTGCAAGACTCATTTCTAAAATAAATTATTTGGGATGTGTGAATTGAGGTCACTGGTATGGTAGTACAGGAGGCACTTTGGGGTTTCAACTTGATAAACCCCTAATTGTCCAAAATAGCTAATTGGACATATTCAAAGTACAAAAATATTAAAATGCTAGAAATCCTTAGTCATTAATAAATATTAATACCCATGTTCCTCCTTGGAGAAGTCTCTGAAGAAAGTTGATAATTGCCAGTATCAAAATATAAATATGTAATGAATTGGTGATGCAAATCTTTATCAGTAATATTATCAAAATTATTGATAAATTATTTTTCTTAAACTGATAGAAAATTAAAATTGTCATATCTTGGGAAACCTTCTCCGGAAGTGCTGATCTGTTATTAAGGCTCAAAAGAATGTTTCCATGACTGTGCAAAGTTCTCAAGTACACATCGACTTAGAGGAAGAGGTGTAGGAAAAAAAAAAAAAGAGAAAAAAAGAAAAAAGAGGTTGCTTAGGTAGGGAATATGAAAGTGGTAGAGCTTAGATACACATTGTGTAATTCATTGTTTGTTACTGCAACAAGACACTTGAGCTACATAACTTAGGGAGAGAGGTGTTTTATTCAGCTCACAGTTCCAGGTTGCAATCTGTCAGGTCACAAGGGTCCCAGCATCAAGAGCTGAAGTAAAGAGTCATATCACATCTAAGCAAAAGGAGAAGACTGGGACCAGTGCTGCACACTTGCTTGCATACCTTCCGCTAGTTTGTCCTTGCTAGTGACTAACTTGCTTTCTTATAGGTCTTATGACGATATTCTATATAGGTTGGTCTTTTCACTTTAACCAAATCAATCAAGATAATCTTGTTCAAAGGCCTGCCTTAATCTGGAGAATCAGTTTTGCACTCAGAGTTCTCCCTTTTCATTCACTTAACTGACACACCCCTCAGTCCCTAAATGTAATGAGATGAGTTTGTCATTTTTATCTACATTAAAAATCCATATAGAAGTTAAATATCTAAGTATTCCTCCTGTCTTGATTACCAGGAGTCATTATGGGACTTTGTGAAAAGGAACGTAAGGAAACATGTGCGTGGAACAAAATAGGATGAAATCAGAAACAAGGCTCATGACTGTACTCTGTTCAGCTTTGTCAGATTAGACAGCCATAAGAGGGGCTGTGAGCAATGGTTTACCTTCTTTCTTCCCTGGAAACCAGAGTCTGAATATGACAGCCAAGTCGTACTCAAGTGCAACTTGATTAAGATTTTTCACTCAAACACAGGCCATATTAAAGGAACATTTCCTAGTCAGTTCTCACATTTTATCATAAACTTTTCTCTATTGCACACAGGTATTTTGAGGTTTCTGCCGCAACGTTCTCCACATTCTTGGAACCATGCCAGATATTGCATGTTACTGCTTCCACTATTCAACCAAATCCCTTTTGCTTAAGTCTTCCAGTCAAATTCTCTTCTTGGTGTTGATATTAATGAATTAGTAAATTGAAAGTCTCAACTATGTGTAGCTGAAATGCAAACCCATTATTTAAATGTTTGAATATTTGTCAGAATATTTTCACATGATAATCTCTGAGAAATGATAAGGAACCAGTAAAGTACCTTATGGTTTCTTCCCTCTTTGGCTCTGTAAATGAGTTTAGTCATAACTCAGTCAAGTGAAACAGAAGCAAAACAGAGTGAGTTGAATTCCCTTTATCTAAACAGTTCAATATTTTTGCCCTATTCCAGTTTGTGTTTCATTCATTTAGTGAAAGGATTCTAGATATTGGGCCAGTTGACTGGAAGTATTGCTGAAGTCAAATGCACTGGGATGTGCTCAGGCAGATTTAAGAATCATCTGACAAAAAAAAATACCCATTCACTTAGAAGTAACAGAAAAGATAGAGCGGGAGGAAAATGAGGATCAGAAGATGAGGAAAAAAAGAAACAAAAGAAATAAAAGCAAAGGAAACATTTATTTGGGGTTAGGAATTCAAGGAAACTTACAGAAGTTGGATTGTTTATATGGCAAAGATAGTCTGCTGTGGAGGAAGGTCTGATGAACCCTACGAGAAAGATACGGACAGCTATTGACTGTCTTAGTTCAGAGAGAGTCATCAGTCATCTGGCTTTGGGATTCTGAGTATCCCCATCTGAAAACATTTTCTACTGAACAGCTGTTCATGGTCAAGTTCAAGCAGCTGCGGTGTCACACTCAGGTGGGCCTGGCAGAGAGAAGGAAAAGACAGATGGTACTTCTGTTGAAACAGGTGTACCAAAGAGTAACTTTGCTTTTATTTATGAAAAGGCTAAATGATGGGTTTCTGTCCATGAAAAGGTGGTATGCTGGTGACTAGAAGGGAAGGAATGATGCTGTGTATCTTAGGAAGTGAGGGTGAATAGATAGGTGATAGAAGGAATGATGCTAGAAGAAGACTGATGGAAGGACGAATCAATGAGAAGAGACAATGGGAGCCACATGATTATCTGACCTTAGGTAGCAAGTATCCATTCTATTCAGGTTGCACATGATGTGGTCTTTGCAGGCTGGTAAGAAATACAGAGCAAAGAGAACAGAAGAGAGATGATGAAGTACTCAGCTTCCACAACTGGTAAGCTCTAGGTGATTGCCTAGTTCAAAACTTTGTTGTCTTTAATACCTGCTTTCGATTTCAGGGGAAATGTGATTACCATTTACAGGAAGAGGGCAGTGATTCACCCCTTATCATCCCTGTGTGTGAGTAGTGTGAGTGAATGAAAAGGGGCCGGTGATCTGGTGGTCTTTGTATTCCCACAGTGAGGCTTTTACAGATCATTACTGCCCTTGTGTTATGTAGAAGATTGCTTTGAGTATGTGTTTGCAAGTATCCCTTGCACATACCAAATGGCCAGGGATCCTTCCAAAGAAAGCTTAAACGTCAAACCTAAAATTTCTGCAAATAAATCCCTCCGTTGGTATTTATTTCTCTGAACATAAATTAGTGGCCTGCCACAGCTGACATCTGCAGAAAATCACGGTGAAGAAGCCCCTCTTCCTCCATGTGATTTAGTAGTATTTGTAACTTTTCATAACACATTGGGGAAATATGTTTTTCCACATGGCATGTTTGTACTTTTTCCTTCATGCTTATTTTTCTTGTGGGTTGTTTTGCTCTGTACCTAAGCCATTCTTCTTTTCTTTCCATGTTTCCTTTCAATGAGCAATACTGCTTTTTCAGAATATTATTTTCAAATCCAAAATTAACTCCCTGTGCCTCGGGATTCCTTTTAAAAGTTCGTCTATTGAGACATTTGCAGTGGCTGCTTTCTTGACCCAGTTCTTTGTCTTCTGACTCCTGTTAAAATGGACAGAGGGTCTTGTATTCATTTCAGTTAGAAGTTTAGCTGGCTTAAAAAAGAAAAGCACAAACCCCCAAATAACACCAAAGTGTTTGGAAACATGGCATTGAGGATGAATAACAAGAGTGGACCATAGTGAAGTAAAGTTTCACACGTTTCTTAATAAATTTTCTGTGATAGCACATAAAATGAAAAGCTAAGTATTTTCTAAACTTTGAAATAGAGCACAGACACTTACTTTGAAATAATGCCTGAAACATAGTTGAAATCATTTGATCTCCTATAAATGCTTTATTTCATTAGCACTTGCATTATGTTTTGATTGTCATTTTTAGAGCATATTGAAAGTTATATAGTAAACCAGTTTCTACTTGATCACAAAATAATGAATAATAATTTCCTCTTTGTTATTCTGCTGAGGGAACATAGATTATTCATTGAAACATTTTTATGCTATCTGGCCTTGGTTTCAACAGTTTTCCTGCCTTTAATTAATTGTTCAATGCTTCCTGTGAATAGTAAACATTTATGACTAGTTCACCATTGTTTACCTATACTGTCAAGTTAAAGATATCAGAAGATAAATTAACATGTAGGTGTTCAGAATATGTGTAGAATGAATTAATGGATGTGAAATATTGTGTATGTACACACGCACACACACATACACACATATACATACATATATGTATATACATAAAATGACTATTGTTCAGAAAAAAGTAAGATAAAAAAATCCTTCAAATCATTGAAGTTATGGGCTTCAAATATGTAGTTCCATTTCATTTTGCAGTTTATAGATTAGGAAGAAATAAAACTATCCATTATGAATTACCTTGTCTTTTTTTAAAATTGTTTTTTATAATTTTTTAATTTGTGTATGTGTGTGTGTGTGTGTGTGTGTGTGTGTGTGTGTGTGTGTGTGTGAGAGAGAGAGAGAGAGAGAGAGAGAGAGAGGGCACTGAGGGTCCCTGTGGAGGCCCAGGGATGACTTTGGGAATCATCCTGGATTGCTTCTATTTCCTTCTTACTTTGCTCTGGGATTTTCCACCTTCGCCCACCAGGGCTGGAAATGTAGGTGGCTGCTGTTTCATCTAGTGTTTTTATGTGGCACCTGGGATTCAAACCCAGGACTTTCTGCTTGCAAGACAGAGTCTGAAACACTGAACCATCTCTCCAGCCCCTTTGTTTGTCTTTTTTGATGAAAAACTTTATTAAATCTTAAAATCATTCATTTTAATTTATAATACATTTTTAATGATGACATCATATCAAACATAGTTATGGAACTGAACTTGAAATTTCTAATTACAAGTGCTTATAATTCTTATAACAATAGTTTTACCTACTTTTAAAATTAATGTCAATACAGCATTTCTGGGAATGGATGTTACATTCCAGAATATTTTGCTGTTTTATTTTTTTATATGTCTCATATATTCTGCTTATTCTACTAGAAGAATAAGAGACAATCTATTAGAATCATTTAACATAGTAGCAGGTATGGAGAGAAATAATGTCCTAAAGTGTTTCAGAAGTCATGTGTGTGCACCTGTCATAATTAACTTGATGATGTTAGACAAATTATAGAAAAATCTCCATGATTTGATTCTTGAAAAGAAAACAATAAATACAACATGCATGATTTCAACTTAAATAATGATCTGGTCATACAATGACACTCATAAATGTTCATTGGATTCTAATCACGTCCTTTGAGATAAATAATCCTCTATTTCACAAATTTTTCCACACTTGTGAAGGAGAAAACTCATACTCAAAGAGGTGATATATCCCTAATTGGCAGAGCCTGTCTGAATAGTTATGATGATATATTTTAAACTCCAAGTACATTCTTTATGCTCTGTACCTTCTTTCTATTGTATCAGTATTTTTCAGAAAAATTACCATTTTTATAAACAACGCATGTTCCATGTGATCTAACATGACATAAGCGTATTTTACCTATTTCCCTTTCAACTTAGTTAATTTTATTTAAGTATAGTTACCTATGATAATTGCAAATGGATCGTCAGAAACATTTATCATAACTAAGAAGTGTCTATAAAACACAAGTCCCATATAAACCAAAAATAAATCAATGTGATCAAATGGAGTTAGTTCTTTCTTTGTTATGGAGTGAGTTAAGCAATCACTGGAAGGATGTTGAAGACATGCTGTCATGAAACTTAGAATTTTTAAAAATGTAATCATAGGCTTTGAAAAGTGGAGGATTTTCTCAGAATGAAGTTCTGTTTTATTTAGGGTCAAATCTGCATGCCTTTGGAAATCAATTTGGAACTTCCAGTAGGTATTTTTATTGCTTTCTGGAGTACACTACACATCTTGTCTAAAAAGACCACTTCTTTGGGTTATAGGATTTTCAGGAAATACATGTAAAACCATTTCAACCACATAGCAGAAATGGCTATGTCATGACTCATGTGTACAACTTGTCATGTTATAGAATATATACATTCTAATAACAGAGGCATTAGTATCCACATTTTATTGGTGAAAATATGAAAACTTAAGATGGATTTACTCTAAGGCATGTAATCAGTTAAGAGGAAGTGGTTGGATTTGAGTCTTTATTTGCCTAGCTCCAAGAGTGTACATTAAGTAAACCTTAATGCAAATTTTCTGGATAAGATTCCTTAGTTGTACATAAGGCTACAGATATTGGGTTTGGAACTCTAGGCAAGGCAGGGTGAACTGTGATTACACTGTGGGAAGTTGTATGTGCATTGTATGTGCAGAACAGACTGATGCCACAGATATATAGAGAGTGCTGGAGTCTAAATTCTGATAGCACCACTAATAAGCTTTGTCTTTGAACAAGATGCTTAACTCACTAAAGTTCAATTATGGATCAATAAAATGCAATCTAGGCTATGATTAAACAGGTTGCTCATGTGAGATAATCAGTCCAAGTAAGACTGATTATTAAGCATTACTTAGAACTCCTCTGTAGCAATCTTGAGTGCAGTAATCCATGGAAAATCCAAAACCAAACGTCTCCCTGGGTTGCTCTTTCAAAGTCCCTCAGAGCTACTTTCTAATACACTTTTCATAGTGTATACACTTGCACTGTTGTTAGTTTGAATTTTATATATTTCCGTGACTGAGGCTTGTTTTTCCTTAAGGCAGGGATTATGGGCCTTGTGATAATGATTGTGTTCTCAGACATACACAAATACCCAGCATGCAACAAATGATTTTTTTGTATTAATAAGTAAGTGAAACAATGAATGGATGTTAGAAATTATCTAGCAAGACCTAAGCTATATGGTAACCAAAAATCCTCTTAAACTGTAGAGAATTTATTTCCTCATACATAAAACTGTGGTCTTATTCAAAATATATTTCCAGCAACTATTACTCACTCATGAACACAGAAGTAATTCAATAAATATTAAATTGAATAAGATGGAATTATCTGTATTTCGCTACTTCTAGCTTAATACTAACTTACATAATACTCATGAAAAGCTTTATTCAATGTTTATGATCTTAAAATTTCTGGTGCTAAATACCAACATGTGGTGATTGAAAAGTTTTTCAAGATCTTCAGGTTATTAACAGATTTTCAGTTACTAATCTTTGTTGTGTTATTTGTGCTTCATCAAAACAAAATTAATCTTTCTTTAGATAGTGTTCTGAATAGCTACTGCTTATTAGTTCTTTGCTTTAATCTCCATTATTTAGAAAAGAACAGCCTAGTCCACTGAATTTTTTACAGTGACACTAGGAGAGGTAATTTTTTAAAATTAGGATTTATTAAAAGGCGAAAGATTTATGCGATCTGAAGAGAAACCAGAGTATAAAATTAGGATTTATTAAAGATGACAAAAGATTTATTATCAGTGACTGGGCTCATTAAGTAGTAATATCTATGCTTTCTATTTAGGTGTAATGATGAAGAACTATGCATATAGACTGTCAATTATATCAATTTCTAACTTCTCTGAACATGAAAGTACTTAGAGTTGTTGACCTTGGAATAAGAGATACTTTTTCTAATTTCTGCTTTTCCTCTTTTCAGTGTTATGGTGTATTTTTCTGGATTAGACAATTTGCTTTCATATTGTGGACATCATTAAAATATGTTTCTTAAAATATATTCAATGAGATAATAAGATCATTTTAACTCATGTAGCAGACTTTGAATTGTTTTATCAATATATTTGTCCCAAAGAATTGAAACATTTTTTTTTTTTTTGGTACACCGGTCCCCTCCCACCCTCCACGCCCTCCCCACCACCCTAGGTCCCCTTGCCTCCTTCCCTCTCCATCCCCCAGTACCTCCCCCTCCCATCCCTGTAGCGTCCTTTAATGTGCATGCCAAACGAGGTGCAAGGACCCAGTGGCATTTCCAGAACCCGTTCCTGTGTTCCCCTTAAGCATAGGAACACTACTGTGCCTGTCAATCCCTTGCCTCCAAGGATCCTAGTCTCTTTAGCCCATGACGTTGTGGGGTCAATAACATGTTGGACATTGTGCAGGGCATGCAAAGTCCACTTATGGTAGCTTCAGCCCTAACTTGTGTAGAGTATCTTACATATCATTACTCCTACCATCCTTGTGCTCTTATAATCTTACCGCCCCCTCTTCCGAAAATTTGTCTGAGCTTCAGGATGGGGAGAGATTAGGCTGGTCTAGTTCCAGGTGGTTGATATAGAGTCTCTGATGTTCCGGATTATGGTTTGTTGATTTTTTTTTCAGTTTTGCTGCTCCTGCAATGCCCTTCACTCCATCCTGATGGGTATTGTAAGTCACCCCCTGGCCAGAGATAAAAACCTGTTAAACTAGAGTCTTGTTATAAGAGTATATTCAAAGGTAGATGTAATAAAAGTAGGAAACTACGGTGAGGAAGGGGTCAATCACCCATCTGCAAAATGGTTACTTTCTATCTGCCAGACTATATACCCTCCCCTTCTGGTAAGATCATACCCTAACAGTTGCAAATGATCAGGAAGGAAAGTCTGTGAATTTAATTAGATGACTCATTACTTACTTGCAGTCTTGATGGTGGCCTATTTTTCTGCTGTAACATGGTCCCCTCTCTCCTTGTTTCTGGTGTGGCCCTCCTTCCCCATTGCTCCTATTCATAATCTTTGCAATTACTGTAGGTATAACAGAGATTTATCTTTGAGTGTCTCTAAGTGGGTTTGGTACTAGGAGCCACCTATTAGGGAGTACATACGGTGCTTAATTTTCTGTGTCTGAGATACTTCACTCAGTATAATTGTTTCTAGTTCCATACATTTCCTGGCAAATTGCATTAATTCATCATTTTTGATGGCAGAGTAGTACTCCATTGTATACATGTACCACATTTTCCTTATCCACTCGTCAACTGTTGGACATTTGGGTTGATTCCATGACTTTGCTATTGTAAACAGTGCTGCTATGAACATGGTTGTGTTTGTGCTATCAAGGTCAATTTTTGCTGTATGGGGGGTTATTCCCAAAAGTGGAATAGCAGGGTCATATGGCATTTCAATCTTTAATTTCTTTAAGAATCTCCAGACGGCTCGCCAGAGTTGTTGTATGAGCAGACATTCCCACCAGCAATGTAGGAGAGTTCCCTTCTCTCCACATCCTCTCCAGCATTTGTTGTTGTTTGTAGTTCCCTTCTCTCCACATCCTCTCCAGCATTTGTTGTTGTTTGTATTGTGGATTTTTGCCATCCTGACCGGGGTGAGAAGATATCTCAGGGAAGTTTTGATTTGCATTTCCCTGATAGCTAAGGATGTGGAGAACTTTTTAAGATATTTGTTAGACATTTTAATTTCATCCCTGGTAAAGTTTCTAAGTTCCAGGGCCCATTTTTTAATTGGGCCATTGGTTTCCTTGGTGTTTAGTTTTCAAAGTTCTTTGTGCACTCTGGATAATAAAGATCTGTCAGATATGTGGTTAGTGAAGATTTTCTACCATTCTGTGGGTTACCTTTGTGCTCGGGTTACAATCTCTTTATCTGAACAGAAGCTCTTTAATTTCACAAGATCCCATCTGTTGGGAGTTGGTTGTAGTGACTGTGCTATTGGATGTCTGTTTAGGAACTGCTGGCCTAGCCCAATCAGCTTGAGGTAGTTCCCTACCCTTTCAACTGTGGTTTTTATAGTCTCTCGCCTTATATTGAAGTCCTTGATCCATTTGGAATCAATTCTTGTACATGGTGACAAGTATGGGTCCAGTTTTAATTTTCTTCATGTGGAGATCCACTTTTGCCAGCACCATTTGTTGAAGATACTGTTCTTTTTCCATTGGATTTTTTTTTGGCCCCTTTGTCAAAGATCAAATGGCTGTAGTTGTGTGGGCTTATATCTGGGTCTTCAATGCTTATCCATTGATCTGTGTGTCTATTTTGGAGCCAGTACCAGGCTGTTTTTATAACTATGGGTTTGTAGTATAGACTAAGGTTTGGTATGGTGATACCATCAACAGTATTTATGTTACTCAGGATTGTTTTTGCTATCCTGGGTCTTTTGTGCCTCCATATGAATTTTGAGATTATTTGGTCAACTTCTTTGAAGAATTGCTTTGGGATTTTGATTGGTATAGCATTGAATTTGTGTAATGCCTTTGGTAGGATGGCCATTTTTATGATTTTAATTTTGCCAATCCAGGAACATGGGAGGTCTTTCCACCTTCTGGTCTCTTCTGCAATTTCTTTCTTTAGGGTTTTGAAGTTTTCATTGTAAAGGTCTCTTACTTCCTTGGTTAGGTTTATACCAAGGTATTTCATTTTTTTAGGGGCTATAGTAAATGGGATTGTTTCTCTCAGTGCTTTTTCACTTCTTTTATTCTGGGCATATAGGAAGGCCACTAATTTTTGTACATTTATTTTGTATCCTGCCTCCCTGCTGAACTTCTCAATTAGTTCCAGGAGCTTCCTAGTGGAGTTTTTGGGATCACTCAGGTATAAGATCATGTCATCTGCAAATAGGGATAGCTTGACTTCTTCCTTGCTGATTTGAATCCCTTTTATGTCCCTTTCTTGTCTTACGGCTTTAGCTAAGACTTCAAGTACAATATTGAATATAAGTAGTGAGAGTGGGCAGCCTTGTCTAGTTCCAGATGGAAGCGGGAATGCTTCAAATTTTTCCCCATTAAGTATAATCCTTGCTGTTGGCTTGTCGTATACAGCTTTTATTATATTGATAAAGGTTCCTTCAATTCCAACTGTCTCTAGGGTTTTAATCAGAAAAGGCTGTTGGATTTTTTTTATTATTATTATTTATTCAACTGTGTACATATGCATGTGTATGTGTGCACGCGCATGTGTGTCTGTGTGTGCGTGTGCGTGTCTGTGTATGTGTAGAACCATGGACAAATTCGCGAACCTCAGTGGACGCCTCCACCTCCTTCTGCCCCAGGATTCACAGGCTCCACCCTACCAGGACCAGAAGCGCAGACCGCCCCCGCTTCTGCCTGGCATCTATATGTGGGATCTGGGATCACGAACTCAGGACCTTCCGCCTGCAAGGCGGGGCTTAATTCCTGAGCCACCTCTCCAGCCCCGGCTGTTGGATTTTTTTCAAAAGCTTTTTCTGCATATATCCAGAGTATCATGTGGTCTTGGACTTTGGACTGGTTTATATGGTGAATTACATTAATTTGCACATGTTGAACCAACATTGTGTGCCTGGGATAAATACTACTTGATCCCTATGAATGATCTTTTTGACATGTTTTTGAATCTGATTTGCTAAGACTTTGTTGAGAATCTTTGCATCTGTGTTCATCAGAGAGATTGGCCTATAGTTTTCTTTTTTAAGTGTATCTTTATTAGGTTTTGGGATTAAGTCGATATTAGCTTCATAGAAGGAATTTGGTAATGTTCCTTCCTTTGCTATTTGATGGAACAGTTTAAGAAGTATTGGTGTTATTAGCTCCTTAAATGTCTGGTAGAACTCTGTGCTGAATCCATCTGGTCCAGGACATTTTTTGGTGGGAAGATTCGAGATTACTTTCTCAATTTCCTCACATGTTATAGGACTATTTAAGTAATTCACAACTTCCTGATTCAATTTTGGTAAGTTGTGTTTACTTAGGAATTCATCCATCTCTTTTTTGTTGTCAAATTTCACAAAGTATAAGTTTTAGAAATATGATGTTATAATTCTCTGGATCTCTTGGTATCAGTAGTCATAACTCCATTTTCATTTCTAATTTTGTTATTTTGGGTTTTCTCTCTCTTGCTTTTGGTTAATTTAGCTAGGGGTGTATCAATCTTATTGATTTTTTCAAAGAACCAGCTTTTTGACTGGTTGGTTTTCTGTATTGTTTCCTAATCTGGATTTTGGATATTTCTTCCCTTATTTTGCTAATCTCCTCTCTTCTACTGCTTTTGGGATTGGATTGCTCTAGTTTCTCTTAAGCTTTAAGCTGCATTGTTATGTTAATTATTTCTGATGTTTCCATTTTTTTTGATGTAGGCATTAAGAGCTATGAACTTACCTCTTAGGACAGCTTTCATTGTGTCCCAGAGATTTTGGTAAGTTGTATTTTCATTATTGTTCACTATCAGCAAACCTTGAATTTCCTTTTTAATTTCTTCCTGAATCTAGTCCTCATTCAGCCTCATAGTGTTAAGTTTCCAGGAGTTAGTGTATTTTCTCTTGTTTGATGTGTTGTGGATGTCCAGCTTTAGGCCATAGTGGTCTGATAGGGCACAGGTTAGAATTTCAACTTTCCTGTATATGTGGTGATTTGTTTTGTGGCCCAATATGTGATCTATTTTGGAGAGAGTTCTGGGTGCTGCTGAGAAAAATGTGCATTCTTTGGTGCATGGAGGAAAAGTTTGATAGAGATCTGTAAGGTCCATTTCTTTAAGGGTTTCATTAAGTTCCAAAGTGTTTCTGTTAAGCTTTTGACGTGTTGATGTGTCCCATGTTGAGAGGGCGGTGTTGAAGTCCCCAAGAATTGTCTTTTGGGGGTTGATTTCTTGCTTTAGATGCTGTAGGGTTTTCTTAATGAATGTGGAGGGGCTCGTATTAGGTGCATATATGCTCAGTATTGTGAAGTCTTCCTGGTGAATTGTACCTGTGGCTAAAATGTAGTATCCATCTGTGTCTCTTATGAGTTTTTTTTGGTTTGAAGTCCACTTTGTCCAACAGCAAAATGGCTACCCCTGCCTGTTTCCCGGTTTCATTGCTTGCAGAATTTTGGGCCAGCATTTCATTTTTAGGATGTGCCAATTTTTGTGGTGAGATGCGTTTTCTGAAGTTAGCAGATTGATAGGTTGTAGTTTTTAATCTAAGTTTGTAATCTGTGTCTCTTGATCAGTGAGGTAATACATTTATTTAATGTTATAATGGAGAAATTATTTTTAATTCTGGACTTTTTTATGTTTAGTGGATTTTGTAAGCATATTGTTTGACACTTTATGTTTTGGTGGTATTATATACTTCCCTTCTGTCCTCCTGGATACGCTTGTTTTTTTTCTTCAAGTTTGAGTATCATTTCTAGCATTTTTTGAAGGCCTGGTTTGGTAGACATGTATCCCTTCAAGTTGTGTTTGTGCTGGTAAACTTTTCTTTCTTTCTCGATCATGACAGATAGTTTTGCTGGGTATGTCAGTCTGGGTTGGCATTTTTGCTCATTTAGTACTTGAATACGTCTCTCCAAGCTTTTCTTGCTTGTATTGTTTCCATTGAGAAGTCATTTTTTATTTTAATAGGTTTACCTTTAAAAGTGACTTGTTTTTTTCTCTTGAAGCTCTCAGCACCTTTTCTTTGTCTTGAATGTGGAGTGTTTTGACTCTAATTTGCCATGACGATTTTCTATTTTGGTCATATCTGTTTGGGGTGCGGAATGCCTCTTGTATTAGGATTGGCCTCTCATTCTTTAGTTGAGGGAAGTTTTCATTTACAATAGTTTGAAAAATTTTCTCAGGTGTGGCATTTTGGAATTCTGGTTCTGGTGCATGTTAGATTTCTTCATGGTGTCCCATAGCTCTTGAATATTCCTCTCAAGTGTGTTTTTGGCTTTAAGAACCTCTTCCATTGAGTTGGTTAGTTCTCCCACTTTGTCTTCAAGATCTGAAATTCTATTTTCTGCTTCGTTAGTTCTGGTGATAAGACTCTCTGTTGAGTTTTGTGTTGAAGATAACTTGTCTTTTAGTTCGATTTTAAACTCTGCCTGAGATTGTCTCTTAAGAACTTACAGTTTCTGTGTGTTTTTGACTTAACTGATTTAGTTGGTATTACTACTCTCGGGCAGTTATTAGTAGTGCTTGGCTTGTAATTGTGTTTGTTTGTCTGCTGTTAGTAATATTTCCTAGATGAGGCTATTAGTCTGTTAGTATATCACTAAGTCAGGTTAAGTACACAGGGGGTGAATATTATTAGTATGGTTGTTCATGTTCATGATTTAGTATCTTGGTGATATGTGAGGGTGAGTAGTATAATCCTTGGAGTTATATATATATTTGGGGTGGCTGTATGGAAAAGTTAAACAACAGTGATTAATACTTAAAAGGAGCAGTATGGTAAAAGAAAGCGATTTACTTATCTTTGGGCTGGATGTAAGAATCTCTCCCATGTTATAGGACGATTGTAGAGAACTTCAGATGTATGGGCTTTGTCCCTTAGAGCTTTGCTTGGGTTTTCTTTGGATTCTGTTGAATTCGGAGTAGCAGGGTGTCCTCCGTGGGCCACTAGCGAGGGTCCCCGGTGGGTCAGAGGGGGAGAGGGGCTGGTGGTGATGGCAGAACTCTTCACCTGGGACCTGGGACTTGGGTTAGTGGCCCACCCAGGCTCCAGGTATGGAGGAACCAGAGTAAGTCCTGTCCAGGTCTGGCAGGCAGGCAGGCGGGAGGCAGCCTGGGTGTTTCCGGGGCTGGCTGGTGGGAGGAGCTGAGACAAGGGAAGACCTAGGGGCTGAGTAACTCACCTGGGATGGAGGACCAACAGACCACAAGTGAGTCCTCTCTCGGGTGGGTAGGTGGGCAGGAGGAACAAAGGGGCTTGTGCAAACAGGAGGCAGCCTGGGTGTTGCCCGGGCTGGCTGGTGGGAGGAGCTGAGATAGGGGGCGACCAGGGGGCTGGTTAACTCATCTGGGATGGAGGACCAGTGGACTGGGAGTGAGTCCCGTCTTGGGTTGGGCAGGCTGGCTGGAGGAACAAAGGGGCTCGGAAGAATTGGAACTTTTAAGAGTTTAAATTTATACATACATATTTATTATTTTTTAAATTAACTGTAGTTAACGTGGCTTTTTGAAATCTCATTTTCTTAACATGGATGTTCATGTCTGAGTTAGTTCTTTTGGCTAATAGGCAACGTTATTCCTCATCCTTAAGTTGTTGGTCAACAAGAAGACTGGTTCATCTGGAATTCACAGTGAGGTATCTGACTCTAAATTCTTTGGAACTCCAAAGCATAATCTAAGCTCACTAAAAAGTACAATTTAAGATAGCTGCCAAGCAATAGGTTTTTTACTAAATGCCTCATGATATAATTAATTTGTCTTTCACTAGTCATATGCATAGAAGATACTTAAGGAAATCTGGTGAACATCTTGGTATTTCTAAAAGACAGGTATTCCAGTTATATAACCAAATCTTAAAATTCTACTAGGATGAAATATTCTTAAGCTTTCCTTAATTTCCATGTGGTTCTTCCCTGTCCACATTATGAAAGCATGCTACTCTAGGGATGCATTTTCCTTGGTTACTTAAGCAGATATGTTGTTTTGCTTTGTGTATATGTGTATATGTGTTTTGCTTTGTGTATATTTGATACATTATTTCTAATCCTGGGCTCTAAATTCATTATTCATTTTTTAATTCAATTTGCAAATCCTATTCTGAATTTTCCCATTGGGTACTTTCTAGCCCTGTGAATTTTTCTATTTTTGATTAATGCAGAAATTTTTTATCTGTGGTGTAATTCCTAACCCTGTGAATTTTTCTATTTTTGATTAATGCAGAAATTTTTCATCTGTGGTGTAATACAAACAAAAGCATCCCAGTAACTCATTAGTCTTAATAAAGGAATCACACCTGTAATTTATATTTATTTAGCATGCTATTCAGATTTGTTTATCATGTAAATCAGCATGACTCACAAGGCTTCAATTTTATCTTGGGATATGTACAGCAATAGTGGCCTGGATAGTGCACTTGATGTTCACTGTTTAATTTTTGCTATTTCCTTCTCACTTGCTGGTTCACTTATAGTACAAAATGTTTTCTTCACATCATAATTCATCATTAGGAAGGTAATAAACTTCATTTGACATGCACACTAAAGGATGCTCCAGGGATGGGGGGGACAATGGGAGAAAGGAAGGGAGGGAGAAAAAGGAAGGGGAGAAGGAGCGAGGGGATCCAGGGAGGGGTGGAAGGAGGGAGGGGAATGTGGTACCTATCAAGTTTGTATGAGTGGAAAAATAAATAAAGAAAGAAAGAAGGTAATAAACTTCAGTATAAATCTATGGATAAGTTCAGTCTTACTCTTTTACCTTAATACTTATGCATCTTTTTGACCTTCAAATGTATAAATATTTAAACAAGTTTAAACTTTTCAGTACAGCCTTTGGGCAGGCTGTCTATACATTAAGTATATGCTTAAATATATTGCTTTGAATATCATTTGCAAGTAATATATTCACCTACAGATGAAAATATGAAACACATTTTATTTTCATTTATTAGTTACTCTAGCTGAATGTTTCAAATTAATAATAACAGATGTTGAACTTCAAAAATAGCTATACATGTTTTTTGAAAGAATGTATTTTGAATTTTATAAATAACAATTTTTAAACAACATGAATATTTAATCTGAAAATTCTAAGTCAAAGTTTAAATGTCAAACAGTAAAAAGACAGTTTTTTTTTCTTCTAGATTTTAAGAGGGACTAGTTTCTGAAAATGACTACCCTCCAGAAAATATTTTCAGATCTAAAAGACACTCTTAGGAGGATAATTTTTATAATGTGTGTTCAATGAGGAATATTAGTTTCAGAGATATGTAGAGTAAAATGTATGTGAAAAAGGAAATAAAACTTTATAAACTAGATTAGGCATGCTAATAAATACACACGGATGTTAACACAAGTTTTTATTTAAAACAGTTATTTTGTCTTGGCCTAGTTCATCCAATTGTACAGTATAACAAAATGCTAATATGTTTGAAAAAGTAATCCAGCAGAATTTATGTGTAAAATGAAATAAAACAGTCAGAAATAGTTCAAGATCAGACAGTAACAAATGGAAAGATGATTTTAAAATATGACTGTAGTAGAGAGAAATAAAAAGTACTAACTCTGAAGTTCTGGAAAGAAGAAGTGGCAAAAACACTATCAGATCAGCTTAGTGAGTAGAAAAGAGCAACTGACATGTGGGACCTGAACTGAGAGACAGGCAGGTCTCTGAAATACAGGGAGGCCAGGAGAACCTGGAGGAGAACTATAGGTAGTCAGAATTAGTATCGTGAACAAATGAAGTTACCAAGTTGTAATCCTAGAATTCCTAGTATTTTTAATATCACAAAATAATCTCCGTCAAGACTACAGACAATGTCCCTACAAAGTGAAGCTTTATCACAACTGACAGCTTTTAGTGAAGGTGGAGAAGCAGCTACTCAATAAGTATTTCAAATGCAATATTTCTGATTATGCTTTACTTAATGTATGAATATTTCCCTCATTTCACAAATAAAGATTGAGAGATATAAACACTAAACAATTTGTTTAATTAATTACAAGTATAAAGTTTAGGAATAACCATCACAATATTAGTTTCTCTTGGGAATGAGATGGAAAGCCATTGGGAATGTTTGATATTAGAACTGCTATATTTTGAATTTTAAAAATTAAAATCATTTCAGATGTTATAGACGTATTAAAAAACTTAGCAGTGGACATAAATGGAATACTTGGATATATTACAAAGGCACTGTACAAAGTAATTGATTATAATTTAGTATTTGGATTTCAGAAACAGGAGAATGTATGCTTATAAATCTTTTGGATAAGAAATTATTTATGAATAGTACAGTCTTGTTTACAGATTTACTAGTAATTCAGTTTGATTTTTAGAAACATTGTATCTAACATTGTATTAAATTTACAAATGTGGGGCTGGAGAGATGGCTCAGGGATTAAGACTCTGCCTCACATGCTGAAGATCCCAGGTCCCACATAAAAACGCATGGCGGACATGATGGTGGGCTGCATTTCTGCCTTTAGTGGGCAGAACCTGTGACATCTCAGAACAAAGCCAAAAGGAGGTAGAAACAATCTAGGTTCATTCTTGAAGTCACTCTTAGTCCTCTCAGGGGACACACAGTACCCTCTGATACACACACACACACACACACACACACACACACACACACACACAAACACACACACACTCTCATACTAAATAAATTAATAATTAAAAAGAAAATTTGGAAATGAGGATATTGAAATATGACAGTGAGATTGAAGTTGACAGGTTAGTAGATAGCGAGGCAGTCCTCACAGAGACATTTCAATTATACAGGGACATTTCTTTTTTTTAAATTTTTCTTATTTATATATTTATATATTTATTTATTTATTTATTTTATTTATTTGTTTATTTATTTTTCTGCTCATACAAACGTAATAGGTACCCCTGTCCCTTCCTTCCACACCTCTCTGAACCTCCCTGCTCCCTCCCTCATTTTCCCCTTCTTTTCCCCCCTCCCTCCATTTCTCCAAGTGCCCCTCCCCCCATTTCTGAAGCATCCTTTAATGTGTATATCAAATTTTCTTTTGGGTCCTCCTCTCTGATGAGGTGTAAGGACTCAGATGCAATTCCTAGAACTCTTTCTTGTGTTCCCCTTAAGTATAGGAACACTATTGTGACTGTTAATCCCTTGCTTCTAAGGATCCTAGTGCCTTTAGTCCATGCTAGACTTTATGTTGGTTATTGCGCAGATCATGCAGAGTCCTGTTATAATTGCTTCGGCCCTAACTTGTGTGGAGTATCTTGCATATCATGACTCCTCCCATCCTTGTGCTCTTACAATCTTACTGCCCTCTCCTTCGCAAATTTCCCTGAGGTTCAGGATGAGGACAGATTAGGTAGGCCTGATTCCAGGTGGTTGATATAGTCTCTGATGTTCTGAATTATGGTTTGTTGATGATTTTTTTTGCAGTTTTGCTGCTCCTGCAATGCCCTTCGCTCCATCCGGATGGGTATTGGATGTCACCCCCTGGCCAGAGATAAAAAGCTGTTAAAATAGAGTCTTATTATAAGAGTAGATTCAAAGGTAGGTGGAATAAGAGTAGGAGACCACAAACCCACTTAGAGACACACTGAAAGATAAATCTCTGTAATACCTACAGTAATTGCAAAAATTATAAACAGGAGAGAAGGGGAAGGAGCGTCCCACCAGAAACAAGGAGAGTGGGGATCATGCTACAGCAGAGATAGTAGGCCACCATCAAGGACTGCAAGTAAGTAATGAGACATCTGGTTAAGCTCACAGACTGTCCTTCCTGGTCACTTGCAACTGATGGGGTATGATCTTACCAGAAAGGAAGGGCATACAGTCTGGCAGGGACATTTCAATTATACAGAAATATTCCTAAGTTCTAGGAAGTGAGGATGACTACAGGAGGACGGATAGAAAGACTGGATTATAGATTTTTCTGGACCTTAATTATCAGAAAGTGCAAGATTGTCAGGAAGTTCAAGAACACATACAATATGAGTTTGAAAAAAAATAGACCAAGCTATAGAATGCAAACTGGGAATGTGCAATATTTTAGAATTAAAGAGAATCTGTATGAAGAAAGGATGTCTGTCAAATGCTGCTGAGGCATAGGATAACATTAAGGATAAATACACAAGACAAATAGAATTTGTCATTTTTCTTCATTAAAACACTTTAAGTGCAATAGTTTTTAATCAAAGCCGTAAGAGATGTAACTGAGTCAGCAAACACAAGCTCATTAAGGAATTTTGCCAAAATGTAAAGTGGGCAGTAACTTGGAGTATCAGGAATTTGCGTCTCTACCGTAGTGAGTTGTTGCAGAATATTGTGTGAATTTTTCAAATATAAGGGAAAAATCTCTTAATTCATTATATCAGAAATGGCACATATTAGCAAAACGACGAAGTCCTCATGATGGGAAGGGTAAGTGTAGATGAGCTGACTGGACATGGGGCCATTTCATTCACTTCATTGGGGAAATAATTCAGAAAGTCTAGGTTCAGTTCATTCCTGATCCCCACTGAGGCAGCACACCAGGTATTTTTTTTTACATGCTATTTATTCATATTTGAATCTTTTTAGGGCTTTATCCCTACTTCCCATTCTCAATTTCCATTTTTTCCCATTTTAAATTTTCTTCTTCCCTACTTATCTCTCTTCCACTCTCATATACTGCTGTGAATGTATAGCCCACTAAGTTCCATCTAGGTTCCTGTTCATGACATATCTGGCCAGTTGCTGGAGTGAGGACAGTGTACCAGCGGGCATATCCCTAGGGAGAGCTACCTGCTCTCCTCTCTCATCTAGTCATAACCCTTGTTAATCTCTGAGGGAAGCATGGTGTTTCTGAGATCCTTCCCTTTCTGGAGTGAAGATCAAGCTGTGGTTTCCAGTTAATAAGATTAAGGAAGTAAGGACAAACAAATTTACCTTTTATTCACATAAAACAGACAAGAGCTGAGACTTGGAGTCTAGACTTGATAGGCAAAAAAAAAAAAAAAAAAAAAAAAAAAAAGAAGGAGCAATAACTATCAGTGAGTTAATAGACTAGATGGTGTTGGCTAGTTCCTGGAATGGAATTAATGATTAGAGTAAAAGATTTGGAAAGACAGAAATCAAGGTTAATTAGTGTGAACCCATCAAAGGTCTTTGAAATGAAACAAAATAAAAAGAAAATAATACAGTGAAAGGAAACCCTTTTAAGTTAGCAATTATAAGTTATTTTTAAAGTCACAGTGATGCTCTTGCAGCTGCCTGTAGTAAGGGGTAAGTTTTTTTTTCAGTGTTTACAATCTATATAGGTGATCTGCAATACAAACTGAGTACTAAAACATTTTATATTCATTTAAAAGATGGCAAGATGTATGCCCTTGCATAAACAGTTTTTTCATTGAGATATTTTGTAGATAATGTGACTTAAAAATAAATGCAATGATTTACTGAACTCATTTGCTTTGAAAACAATTCAAAATAAGTTTTCTCTGTATAGCTTGTTTTATGACAGAGATTAAGAAATAAATAAACATACATGTAAATACTTATGTTTACTTTCCTAACAGTATATACTTCCATCAAGACAATTTAAATATTTATGTATCATAACAAGTTCTTGGCACTAGTTTGTTCTTGTGATTTAAAATATATTTTTAGTAAAACAATCCAACATCTTCATCTTTTCTTTTTTTTATAATCATACAGTTGGATAGTTTTTCCGGTTAAATGTAGGTCACTATTACCTTGAAAACGACTTCAAAATATTAAAGATAATAAAATTATATTTCTTTTCTTTTTTTTTAAAGCAATTTTTTAAAATTATTATTTATTCAATTGTGCGCGCGTGTGTGTGTATGTGCGTGTCTGTGTGTGTCTGTGTATGTGTAGAACCACGGACGAATTCGCGAACCACCATGGACGCCTCCACCTCCTTCTGCCCCGGGATTCACAGGCTCCGCCCTATCAGGACCAGAAGCGCAGGCCGCCCCCGCTTCCGCCTGGCGTCTATACTTGGGATCTGGGATCTGAACTCAGGACCTTCCGCCTACAAGGCGGAGGCTTATCTCCCGAGCCACCTCTCCAGCCCCATAAAATTATATTTCTAAAGTATATTTTCTACTTTATACACATATACATTTGTGTATATATACCTTTTCTAGATATAAATACGCAAACATGCAAAACACATATATAAGGATTAAATACTTTCAGATATTATCAATAGCAGAATTTTTTCATCAAATGAATATCTGAACTCCAAATAGCATGTCTGAACACTGCTGTGGAAGTTTGGGTTCTCATTTTATGGAGTTTAAAAAAAAATATTTGTTTAGAGGTATGCATGTGTGTGTGTTTTGTGTGCGCATGTGCTACAGTGAGTGGAGGCTAGAGAACAACTCTCCTAAAGAAGCTCTTGCTGCCTTGTGAGTTCTAAGGTCCAGCTCAGGTCCTCAGTCTTGCTTGCCATGTGTTGTTAACTGGCTAAATCATCTTGCTGGTTTTGGAGGTTTTTGACATTATTTTTGAATGTCAAATGTATTATTTGCTTCAGCATGCATCTTAGCATGTGTTTGAATCACAGATATTTAAGAATAAATTAATGGATTCCTAGAATCATGGTTCATGCCAAGAGAGGAAAGTAATGTAGACAGACTCAGCCACTCTCATTTTTCTCACCCACAAAAGGCAAATTCTGTGCTCAGTGTTCAAGATTCAAGTCTTGAGTTCTTTGCAAATTGAGTTGCGTGAGGCCTTGAAGGGCTGTGATGTCATGTCAAAGGAGTGCCGCCAACAGGAAGCTCATCCGGAGAGCAAGAACTTCATTGCACTCTGCTGGAGGAAAGGCAAAATAAAATGTAGTATTCCTAGAAGTTACAAAAACAAGAATGAATGGAATATAGGTAACTTTAAAAGAGCATCTTGCAAAGTTGGATCCACATCAATCCATTGTGTTTATTTTGAGCAAGTCTGTGACATTTGGAGAGGCAGAGTTATCAGCTTGCAGTAGGTGGTCAGTTTGACATTTTTCTATAATGTCTCACTGGGCAAATAAAATACATTAATTCCTGCTGGTTCCATTTTTCATTTGATTCTTTCTGTGTGTTTAAAGTAACACTTTAGCAAATCATAGTTTTATAGGCAAGTGTTAAAGTCAAGTTTGTATACCTAAAACTTTTTAAGCTTGATTTTTTTCTTTGTTAACAGATGGGAGACGTTTGAGTAATTTTTGAGTTATTTTATAAAAAAATTAATTTCCTTCATCAACAGTTAAATATTCAGTTTTTATCCAATAAAACAAATTATATTTTTAATAAGTCCCATAGTTATTATCAAAACAGATTCATGTGGCTTGGCAACCAGTAAATAACATGGACATCTGTTACAGGAAAATAAACCCAAATAAATTGGACCATCATGAATGATGCTATAATTTGGTAATTAATTGATACTTTAGACTACAAATTCATACTATTTAACACTAGCTGGGCCTTCATAATTGGTTGATTTATAGCAAGTCATCTCACCCATACATCTATTTCAACAGTTTCCCAGAATTCTAAAATCCAAAAGCATGGACCTGCCAATCTGAACAATCTTAATGTCCTTCAAAGCTGTATTACCTGTATTGTGAAAAGACGTCTGCAATTCGGTTAGTTCCTTAATTATTTTAGTCTTCCTTTGCACTTGAATTACTCTCCATTTCTCTTTCCCACCTTTGAGGATGCATTCTTACACCTTCATATAAAGTCACATGTATTTTTACTCTTGATGATATTGTCTTTCCTAGAACATTTTCATGTTCATTGTCTTCTTTCACAAAAGCATATTGGGGATAGGTTGCCTGTTTCAGGTGTAGGAACCTTGGGCCAGTTATGGTTTTGGCCATCAAAGTATGGAAGCTGATGCTTATTCCCTCCACCTCCATCTGTTCCCCTGGTTATACAGGATCTTATCACAGCTGGAGGGCACATAAGGGATAAGAGCACAATATTTTAATTTTTCTTGTTAGAGGAAAGGCATATATTAATTCTGAACTTCAGTGTGACATAGTACTTTACTGGATAAAATATTTTTCTGTGGCTCTTGAATACAACGTTGACCTTTTTATTGACTTTTACCAACCATGAATAAGACAAACCTTCATGAATCATTAAAATTTTAAACTATTGAAGTCCTAATGATTATTTAAGGTGTTATCTTAGGACGTATTTTGAATTTGGACTCATACTTTATTTTCACCATCTTTTCCTTTTCATACAGTGTTAAATATCTTTTATTAAAGCCTGATCTTCATACAGATCTTTCAGCCATACAGGTCAAATAAGTCATATCTTCTAAATGCTTAATAGTTCTTTATGAAAAAATGAGTAACATGATCACATTTCTGATTTCCATAATATTATTTAATGGCTTAATTTTGTGATGTGAAACAAGTAGTTTGTACCTTTCATTTGGTCAAAATGTTGAAGTTAATGGAGATGAGAAGATATAAACTGGTTCAGTTTACTCTTAGAAAGAAATATTTTTTAGGACTCAATAAGTGATCCCAAGAGCACTTAGGAAGAATTCTAGATGAAAAGACACCTGTATAACTGGCTCCAAAGCCTGCCAGCCTGTCCCAAAATATACCTTAATGTGTCTCCATTTTCTTTTCTGAGGAAAATGATGCTAATTTAACAAACTTTCCAAGAAAGAATAAGCATATTGAGGTAGATAAGTTATTGTAAGGCATCTACTTTATATACTAGAATCAACTTACTTATTTTCCTATAGGCTAAGGAAAGTACAAATTTTATCCATACATGTATCATCAGCTAAATAGGGTATGGGGTTTAACCATAAGAATATAGCAACTTTTTTCAAAAGTATGACATATTGAACTATGTGTCTTTCAAAACAGGGAACATAGCAAGTATTAAAATGTTTGTTTGGTTTTCTCAGTATTAACTACTTAGCAATATTTACTTGTTCTTAAAACCTATACTTTTTCTTTTTAACCTTGTTTCTCCATGTATTCTTCTTAGAAGAAATTAACTAAACTGTGAATAGAAATGCAGTCATAAAGCTTTTTTGTTTTGAAGTAAAATGCAAGCAGTGAAGTAAGTAAGCTCCATGTTCGCAGGAGAAATTTAGGTTGAATAAGAACAGATTCCATTTCAAACAACCAAAGGATATTTGGTGATACTTGAGTGGCAGGAGCTTTAAAATTGAGCTGATAAATTGAGAGTTTGAATGTTTGAAAGTGCACATTAAAACAAAATAATTTTTTAAGTGAAAAGCTTTCAATATTCTTTATGAAGCTCTTTTCAAAGAAATCAAAACACTATTCTGCAAGTAAAATCAGACTGTGTTTCATTAACTTGAAGTGAACTTTGTTAAACCGATGGAGAAATCAGAATTTTATATGTCACTAATAGGGCATGTTATATTCCACCTGGAATCTGTTCTTGGCTTTGAACAGCGCTCATGTATTAAGTCATATTATTTAGCATGTGACTGATTCTGTGTTAGCAGATCATGGATCTCTGGGTACTGCACATTGTGAACTTTATAAGAAGATTTGCAAAAGATCTCATACTTTGTTAGAATAAAACATGGGACCTACTCAATAGTAGCCATGAATGCAAAACTTCCAGAAAGAACATTTCTTATTTTTTAAATAAATTTATTAAATTTACTTTTCTTAGTATATGTTTCTTGTCTCCTGCATTCCCTCCTCTCTCCCTCCCTTCCCTCCTGCTCCCATGATCCCAACTCAATGTGGGCCCAGCCTATTCCTTCATATTCTCCTCTATGGGTCCTTGGATTCCCTCTGTATCATCCGTTCTCATAGGAGGGGGGAGTTCACACCTTTGTGGCAGACAGAAAGGCCCTTTCTTGGACAGCCCACTGATATAGGTACTCTCCTACCTCTGTTTGATCTCTTACCCCTAAGATACTACTGCCTGAAACTATTTCCTCTGAGTTCCATGCCAGTCCATGGGGGTATGCTGATATATTCACCACTGTGCAGATATGATGCATTCAAGTCTCATTGCTGTGAGGTCCAGGTTGTGGTTGTCCTATCTTGAGTGGAGTGACCTGTCCAATAATGGAACTCATCATCTTTAGGCTCTTACAGCCTTCCTCTCCCTCTTCTGCACATTTGTCTGAGCTTCCGGATGGGGAGAGATTTGGCTGGCCTGGCTCCAAGTAAATATTTTAGGGTTACTGCTGTTTTGTATGCAGGTTGTTTGTTGCTGTCCATTTTGTTCTTCTTGCACTGCACAAGGCCACATCATATTTGGGCTTTAATATCCTCTCCTATCCAACAATACAAAAACTATTAAGGAGAGACCATTATGTAAGAGAAGGCTTAATGGAGAGGGAGGATCAGGAGTAGGACGCAGTAGTGGATGGGTTTAACCCCTAGGGCATCATCTGGCTTTCTACTTACTAGTCACCACCCCCCCCCATGCCCCACCATGTCAGGGAACATATGCCAGTGCTTGAAACACTCCAAGTACCAGAAATCAGAAAGGAGATTGACTGATTTGGAGTAAATATTCTGCCTATTATGCGTCTTTCTTGATGGTGGCTTTATTTCTCAGTTGAACTTTCTTCCTTTGTCTTCATTCTCTTTGTGTCTTCTTTGCCCTATTTTCCTGTTTCAAATCCTTTGTTGTTCATTGTTGCAAAGGGTAATAGAAAGATTTTTCCATGAGTGTGTGATTATGAGGACTTGGAGTTAGGTTTTACTTATAAAGGAGAACATGTGACATCTGGTTTTCTGTGATTGGGATACTTTGCTCAGTATGATTACTTCCAGTTCCATCCATTTAGCAGCACACTTCATTCTTTTTGATGGCTGTATAGTATTCCATCATGTATATGTGCCACATTTTCATTATCCATTTGTCAACTCTCAGACATCTAGATTGATTCCATGGTTTATGTCCAACAAATATCTTAAAAAATGTTCTGCCTTCCTAGCCATCAAGGAAATGCAAATCAAAAATACCCTGTGATACAATCTCACACTGGTCAGAATGGTGAAAATCCCAAAGACAAGCAATGATATATGATTGTGAACATGTGAGAGGATATGGGGAGAAGGGAACCCTCATACATTGCTGATGGAAATGCAGACTTGCATAACCACTATGATGAATGTGAATGCTACATGATCCTGCTATACCATTGCTGGAGAAGAACATTTCTTTCTTTTTTTTAATTTATTCAATTGTGCGCATGTACGTGTGTGCGTGCATGTATGTGTGTGTGCGTATATGCATGTATGTGTGTGTAGAACCACGGATGAATTGGGGAACCACCATGGACCACCTCCTCCTTGTTCACTCTTTCCCGGGATTCACAGGCTCTGCTCTACCAGGACCAGAAACGCAGGCCGCCCCCGCTTCCGTCTGACATCTATACGTGGGGTCTAGGATCCGAACTCAGGACCGTCCACTTGCAAGGCAGAGGCTTAACCCCTGAACCACCTCTCCAGCCCCGAGAGGAACATTTTTTAAGGAGGAGCAGACTGCATATGGTATTGATGGCAGAAAGATGCATTATACTAAGTCAAATTTATCTCTCAAACATATGAATAAGTTCACAGACTTTCCTTCCTGAGCATTTCCAACTGATGGGGTACGATCTTACTAGAAGGGGAGGGCATATAGGCTGCCAGATAGAAGGTAACCATTTTGCAAATGGGTGATTGACCCCTCTCTCACCATGGTCTCCTACTTCTATTACATCTACCTTTGAATATACTCTTATAACAAGACTCTAATTTAACAGGTTTTTAATCTCTGGCCAGGGGTGACACCCAATACCCATCAGGATGGAACCAAGGGCATTGCAGGAGCAGCAAAACTGAAAAAAAAAATCAACCAACCATAATTCAGAGCATCAGAGACTATATCAACCACCTGGAATCAGGCCTGCCTAATCTCTCCTCATCCTGAACCTCAGGGAAATTTGCGGAAGAGGGGGCGGTAAGATTGTAAGAGCACAAGGATGGGAGGAGTCATGATATGCAAGATACTCCACACAAGTTAGGGCCGAAGCAATTATAACAGGAATCTGCATGATCTGGGCAATGACCAACATATCATTGACCTCTCAAATTCTAGCATGGACTAAAGGCACTAGGATTCTTAGAAGCAAGAGATTAACAGTCACAATAGTGTTCCTATACTTAAGGGGAACACAAGAAAGAGTTCTAGGAATTGCCACTGAGTCCTTACACCTCATCAGAGAAGAGGACCCAGAGGAAAGTTTGATATACTCATTAAAGGATGCTTCAGAGATGGGGGGAAGGGACACTGGGGTAAAGGGAGGGAGGGGGGAAAGGAAGGGACAAAGCGGGGAGGGAGCAGGGAGGTCCAGGGAGGGGTGGAAAGAGGGAGGGGACAAGGGTTCCTATTATATTTGTATGAGCAGAAAAAAAATTATCTCTCAAGGTAACATGGATCCTGAACGCATTATGAATTTAGCTTAAACAATTTCAGTAGATAATTTACCATTTTGTATAATGTAAATTAGTTTACCAATGAAAAGTAGGTTTACTGTGCTTACAGATGATTTTCAAGGTTTAATGGGCAGTTAACCATTGAGTATAGGAATGCCAAGTTTTAAACATAAGAGGGATTGAGCCAGACCAATGACACAGCACATAGTTACAGTCATCATGTTCGATATCTTTCCTTATTACCTGAAACAACGCCCATTACTTTGTAGGTTCTTAATGCATATTTGTTGGATGAACAGATATGATAGATATGAGTATAACAATGTGTTGCATGTGCAAAAGTGGGTGATACATTTACTACATGAAAAAGGACTCATGAACCACTTCCTGGATTGTGACTCGTGTCCTGTTCTGTGACTTTGGAGATGAAATCTGTGACGCCCAGAAAGCAGGCCCAAGGCAGCATATCTCTTCCTCCTGTGCATCTCTGCATTCATCATCCAATGATTGGCTCAGTTTCTCCAAAGTGAAAGCATTAGTGCTTAGAGAGAAAAGATATGCCATTGATGAAGTAGAATGTGTTGGGAGAGACAGGCAAATAAACCATTAACTTAGATTTATAAAAAATGTCATAATAGATTTTTCTCTTCCATTTCTCTCTCTTTCCTTGTTTCATGACTATTGAGCTAAGTCAATTTTATCTCTCAAGGTAACATGGATCCTGAACTTAGTTCCAATTCTCTCAAACCACGTCCTTAGCTTTTATGTTATGGTAAATAAAATTTTCCACAATTATCTTCTTCCATGCTTAGATCTCTGATTGCAATACTATAATTAATATCAATACCTTTGTTTATAAAGTTTTAATTGAATTAGTTTTCACATTATCTAGCATTTCCAAGAAGCGATGGAAAAAATTATCTGGCTGATTGATCCTGTGTATTTACAAGTCACATCGTAAATATCTCCTTGCTTTGAGCTTTTGCTTGACTCAACAGGGAATCATTTGACTTTGCATTTTTGTGTTGACATTGTTTTCATTTATTATATTTTCAGTTTTTAGTTGATAGTTGTTTATATTTCTATCCTGTGTCGCTGGGTATCAAACCTACAACATAAGCACCTTGTGCATATGAGTCCAACATTGCATCTGTACACCAGCCTGCACAATGGAATCTGTAAATGCCCACAGAGGGTCATCAGGTAACAGAAATAGTAAATATGTTTCATAAAAAAGACCTCTGGTTTTCAGGCTTTTATCTGAAATGGTTGCTGTTACAGTTTGCCTGCACAGTTGCTGATAAATGACCATCTAATGGCTTAAGGGTAAAAGATTTTTTTTTTATTGATAGTCTGGTTATAGTCTGTATTCCAGCTTGATGGGAAAACATGCACCAACACCAGGACCAAATGAACTGATCACATCATCTCTACATAATGGCTGAGAGAGGGACAATCCTTACTTGCCAGACCAGCATGTCTGGCCAAGTATACACAAGGACAGCGACTCCAAGGATCCTAGTGCCCTTAGTCCATGCTAGACTTTGTGGGGTCAGTAGTGTGTTGGACATTGCGCAGGTTTTTGAGAGGGAAGAATGCACTCAGAAAGTATGTGTGCATGAATGTGTAAGTGTCTCAAGAAGAGAAAAGGTGCTACACATAGTCAAAGAAGCAAAGCTGTCGATAGAAAACCCTTTGGTCATAATAGCTAATGGAGGCATTAGAGGGAAAAATGGAAATTCTGACCTTATAACTTCATCAGGTATGTGAGTCAGGGAAACCACTGAGTTCTATACAATGTAGGATACTATTTTATGTGGATAAGTCATACACATTCAGTTCGTTGTGAACATGATGTGAACAGCTATTGATTACAGTGTTCCTTGTTCCTATTGTTAATAATAAGGGTTCATGGTGCATAATGATTGCTTTAGTGAGGTTGTAATTCTTAACCACAAACAATAGCACAGTACTCTTTAACAATGGAAGTCTCTGAGCTCTTGGATGGCTAGGCCTCTTCTAACCTATTCACTGCTACAATCACAGTCCCTAACAAATTGTTTGATGTAGACTATAAAGTATTAAGCAAGAATTACTTATGTCATTTTTGTTAATATCACTGATAAGAGTTACATAGGCTACTCATATCTTTTTGTATTCTCTTCTCAACCATTTTTCATTTACTTGATAAATAGAAAACTAACAACAATAATAGTTTATTACATGTCTTCTTGTATAATGAGAACTCTAAACAGGAGTATTTATAATCATCTCAATTATATATTATAACTATTTTGATTTTATTGATAAGAAAAGTGAAAGGTAGAAAGATTAACTTTGTCTAAGCTATGAGACTGTTGAGATTAATTCCTGAAGTTATTCATCATGCTGATGCAAGCATCATTTCTTTTATATAAAATAATCAATTGTCACAAACTGCTCCAAAGCCTTGAACCAGTCTTTAATCTTCTAAAGTTCAAGTGTGTTTTATCTACTATTTGTCTTGAGAATTAACCAAATATGGAAGGAAAATATGTGAAGAGATATATTTATTGCATTTCATTTAACTAAGAGAAAATTTTACTTTGCAACATGATGTTACCAATTTTTACTAGGGATTAAGCAAAACACAAATTCAACTTAACAGAGCTGTTTCTTATTTCTATTTATCATTTTTGTGCCTGTATATATGTTGATTACATGTCTGAGTGTGTGTGTGTGTGTGTGTGTGTGTGTGTGTGTGTGTGTGTGTATGCAGGTTCTTATGAATATATGCCCATGTGGTGGCCTATGGGTGAATTGAAGTGTTTTAATTCCTCCCCACTACATTGAGCCAGGATTTCTCAACTGAACCAAAATCTTACCACTCTGCTAGTTTAGCTAGGCACATTGGTCTGGGGATCCTGTCTCTGATTCTCAATCTCTGGGATCACATACAGGTGATAGCCATAACTGCTCAGCTTTTATGGGCATTCTTGGTGTTTCAACCTTAGTGTTAATGCTTGCATGGCAATTATCTTATTTTTACAATTTACCTGCATTTCATGACCAAATATCTTTTTTTTTATTTATTTCCGCTCATACAAACTTAGGTACACTGGTCCCCTCCTTCCCTCCACACCCCCCTAACCCCCCTCCTCCCTCCTCCTCTCCCACCTCCCTTCCCATCCCACAATCCCTCCCTGCCCCATCCCTGGAGCATCCTTTAATGTGCATGCCAAACTCTCCTCTGGGTCCTCTTCTCCGATAAGGTGCAAGGACCCAGCAGCATTTCCCAAAACCCTTTCCTGTGTTCCCCTTAAGCTTAGGAACACTACTGTGGCTGTCAATCCCTAGCCTCCAAGGATCCTAGTGCCTTTAGTCCATGCTAGACTTTGAGGAGTCAATAATGTGTTGGACATTGCGCAAATCATACAAAGTCCTATCATGATTGCTTCGGCCCTAACTTGTGTGGAGTATCTTGCATATTAGTAGTCGGTGGATATGGTGTGGTCACTTCACTCCATCTCTGGTGTTGGTGTGAGATCTCCTGCCAAGCTAGAATAAGAAATGTAGCAGGATAATCGCATTCCAGAATAAAATCTTGTTTGTTCTCCCCCTAGAGGGGAGAGAACTACCATACTTACCCATTGAAGAATCTCTCCAATATAACCATTTCTCTTATGCTTAAACATTCTAAAGTTTCTTTCCTTTCAGTACCATATCATAGTTCATTGAGAGAAATTATAAAGCCATGATTAAGTGTCTTTACATTAGAAATGCTAGGTTGTAGCTTTTGCTAATTAAAATTACCTGCACTTAGCTAAATAACAGTCCATGTAGTTTAACTTTCTCTTAAAGAAGGGGATAGGAAGATATATTACATGGACTATGTAATTTCTCTTCTATGTATAACCACACAAGTTTAAGAAAATATTAAGTGCATTTTTTCACTTTAACTCTCAATGAGAAGAGTTTTGTTTTTAACACAGTTTATTTTCTGATGGATTAGCAAAAGGATGACTTTTAAATCACATTCTTTAACCAATAAAATATTTGCAGTCATTTGTATGTAAAAATCTTCAGTCTTATCTTTATTAATAATTTTTTGATTGTAGAGATATAAGCAAATAGCTATTACAGGATTGCAAAAAACTTTTCATGTGGCTGACTGTAGTGGACCATAGATGGAATTCCATGCAATATTAAGAAGATGATTTCCCATTCTTAATAGTATAAATATATCTATCCAAGATGAATGGTGATTGTTTTTGCTGATGAGTCACTGGCCTATGATATTTGGAGAAATGAAAGTGGACAATCTCTCCCTTCACAACAGATGTTTCTCTGTTGATATTAAGCTAAACTTTTCTGTGGGAAACATCTGTCAGAATTGCAGGTCTATAATTGAAATGAATATTGAGGCCATTACAATGTGTCAATTAGTAAGAAACAAACTCATTTACTGCATAAATTTAAAAGAAAACAGGTAAAATTTCAGTTATAAATCTTAGATAACAATATTTAATATAAAGAGGCTTTTATAGACTACATTAGCACATGTTATCTGTGGGCAGCTACTGTCTTGAGTTATGCAATTTAAAATGGAAACATATTTATGAATTTTGCTTTGCTATCTTGCCAAGAAAGATGGCTAGACTATTGTTTGCAGTCTTGTAGGATTATAAGAGGAAATATACTAACTTTAAGGAAGAATGTGTTTAAGAGAAGTATTTAACATTATTGAAAGTAAAATCTAAGAAGAATGTCTTCTGCAGAAACATGAAAGTACATCTCTATAGTGATCCAAATCAGGAGAAATAAAAATTTTCCAGGTTTTTTTTTGCACTTATTTGTTTATTCTCTCTCTCTCTCTCTCTTTCTCTTTCTGTGTAGGGGTGCACATGCATATATGCCATAGCATGTGAAAGTCAGAACATTGGTGTTTTCCTTCCATCTTGTAAGTTCCACAGATCAATTATAGGTTGATAGGTTTAGTGGTCAATTCCTTTACCCACTGTGTCATCTGACATGCCCCAAGATTATTTTTTAAAGGAAGTTTTGTTAGATAAGGAAATAAAGAATAACCAATCAATATTTTCATTTTATTTTTCCTAATGGCAAAGTAATACTTAAGGTTTACCAAAACAGGTTGAGAGTAACATAACATTCAATAATTTTCATCTCTGAAAGAACACATGATCTTGAAAAATTGTTTTAAACTTTTATTATTTTCATAGAAACTCTCTTTTTCTGAACACCAACCAATTCAAGATCTGATTTCATTTCTATTCTGTTGCTCAGATTCATGCTGTAAACTCTCAGCTCGTAAACAGATTATTATGTGTTCATTACTTACTTTTGGATACATGAGTGAGCTATTTATCAATCTCCCTCCAGTTTTGCTCACTGGATTATTGAATGGGGTGACAATGTCACTTCAAAGTCTAATTTACAGAAGCCTTCCACACATAGTATGTGAGTTTCTCAATCTGTACACATCTGATGAATGGAGATAAAAGAACCTTCAAAACTTTAAGATGTACAGAAACTTCTATTGAACCTACTAAGCTACTATGATTCAATTGGTTATAAAAATAGCTTTTGTTATTTACCTTACTTCAAGAACTGGAATGCTTAGTATTAATTGTCGATTTGACACTGAGGAGATAAGATTCTAGCTCAAGCTTGGTCTCTGGGTTTGCCTGTGAGTAATTTTCTCCATTGCATAATTGATGTAGGAATAACCAGCCCATTTTGATTAACACCATTCCCTTGGGTGCGGCATTTGTCTTGGTAGAAGGCACACCATTTAATATACATTGGGCCAGGGAGCACAACTCAGGCAGGGCAAGGTCTTTCCAGTCCTGGGCAGTTTGGAGAAATAGTCTCTGCCCAGGGTGAATTAGGGCCATCTTCTACAAGGCCTTTTTTAGTTCTTTTAAGTCATGAGCTTCCCAGGGGTACCAGGCAGCAGGGCAGCTCCCACCATGATTAACATTAGTAGGAACAACTCCATCAACCCACCCTCTGGGGGATATGGTGGAGGAACAGACGGAGGATTTATTGGAGTGCTGAACTGATCATGGCCAGAAGAGTAGTGGTTTTGAGGCCATGAAGCACTGTCAAAAGAGTCCAGAGAGGGTGTCATGGTTTGAAATGTGTCCCCCACAGTCTCATGTATTTGGCAAGGTCATGGCACCTTGAAAGGTGGAGCCTCGCTGGAGGAAGGCAGTCACAAGGGGTGGGCCTTGAGGTGGATTAGTCCACCCTACCTCCAGGAGAAGTCGATCTTTGCAGCAAGCAGTCTGCAGCTCTCAGCTTCCAAGATGTCTGTGATGACTTAGCCACCTCCAGCTTTGGCCAGCCAGCCATGCAGTCTCTGCCATGAGAAACTGCCTCCCTTCTGGAACCATAAGCTGAATAAACCTCCCTTTATCCCTTAAGTTGATCGACTTTGAGTATTCTCTCACAGCAATAATTAAGAGCACCTATTACAGAAATTATTACCAGAAGTGGGGTATTGCTGTGAGATTAAAAACAGCTGGTACCACAATGTGAAATTGTTTGTGAAGCTGAGAGAAGTTGGTACCCAAAAGTATGGCCAATGCTGTGATGTGGCTAGTGTGCCTTTGGAACTGTTTGTTGGGAGAAATGTGGAGAACTTTGGGACTTTGTGCTGGGAAAGTCTTTGCATCTGAGCAAGGGGGCCAAATTGGCCTTTCTTGTGAGAGCTCAGAGGAGAGCAATGCTGTGAGAGATGCAGCAGTGGAAGCCCAGCTTGTGATGGTCCAGAGGGGAACAGAGACTGTGTTTGCAACTGGATGAGTGACACATGGAGCCATGTGTTGGGCGAGAGTTTAGTGAAGTTTTGCCCTCGTCCTGAAAGTTTGCCTGAAATTAAGTTAGAGTGCTTGGCGGAGGAAATTTCAAAGCAATGTAGTCTTGACAACGTGATATGGCTACTTTTTAGTTGTTCAGAGTTATGAAAAAGAGCAAAGAATCAGGCAGGAAGAAGCAAAAACTATAAGATCCAAGAATGAAAAATATAATGGCAAACTTAAAGAGTTGAACCAGGAAGAAGCAGAGAACAAAATGGCTGTTGAAGAGATTAGCTCCATTTGTAAATCAAAGCTTGCTCTTAATTTGAATAATAGGAGAGGCCCTAGCTTGAGGGCAGGATTCTCCGGGAAGGCTCCCACTCATAAGAATGCAAATCCTTTCAGAAGACTGTAGCTAAAGGGTAGAGTTCAAAAGCAAGAGTTGGTTTCTCTTACAAGCAACTGCCCAGGAGTGAAAGACATGGCCAGCATAGAGAAGCAGAATCAGCTGTGATTCAAGGGTGCCAGTCTTGGCAAAGTCGTCCACGTGGTTCTGGTTTTAGAGGCATAGTGATGCAAGAGGGAGGAGATCATGGAGTCCTCCTCCAAGATTTCAAAAAATGGCAGAATCCAGGCATCATGAGGCAAGAAGCCTGCAGTTTAGAGGCCCAAGAAGGGCAGTTTGTGCTGTGGAGTTAAAGCCTGGTTTGCCATTGAGAAGTAAAGATATTAGAGATGCCAGACACAACGTGGGACACCTGCCAAGGAGAGCTCTATACCCTGGGAGGAGTCAGCTGAAGAGACCAACATATTCTATGGGCAGCTACATTGGAGGGGTGGAACCAAAGCCCTTTGGAACTGAGATGATTTCAACAAGAGGCTCACCTGTTGGACTTGGAGCTACAAGATTTGGGGTTTGTCCTGCTGGTTTTCGGTCTTGTTATGGACCAATCTTTCCTGGATATGCCCCTATTTCTTCCTTTTGGAATGGGGAATGTTTATTCTGTGCCATTGTATATTGGAAGCATGTAACTTGTCTTTTGATTTTACCGGAGGCTTTGGACTTTGGACTTTTGGACTGTGTTGGGAATACTAATGTAGTCTATGAAGCCTTTTAAAGTTGGACTGAGTATGGGTTGCATAATGAGATGGCACTGAGCCTGTGGGGGCTAGGGGTGGAATGTCTCGGTTTGAAATGTGTCCCCCACAGTCTCATGTATTTGGCAAGGTCATGGCACCTTGAAAGGTGGAGCCTCGCTGGAGGAAGGCAGTCACAAGGGGTGGGCTTTGAGGTGGATTAGTCCACCCTACCTCCAGGAGAAGTCGATCTTTGCAGCAAGCAGTCTGCAGCTCTCAGCTTCCAAGATGTCTGTGGTGACTTAGCTTCCTCCAGCTTTGGCCAGCCAGCCATGCCGCCTCTGCCATGAGAAACTGCCTCCCTTCTGGAACCATAAGCTGAATAAACCTCCCTTTCTCCCTTAAGTTGATCGACTTTGAGTATTCTCTCACAGCAATAATTAAGAGCAACTATTACAGAGGAGTCAGTGGTTTCCCTCTAACAGTCTCTCTGGGCTGGATCTGGCCATTCTTTAGTGGTTTGGGGGGAGAACACCCTTTAAGGGTGGAGATATTAGGGAGAACTCCCAAGGGTGGGATCTCCCCCTCTTCTACCTGGGCTCACAAGACAAACCCCTCAACTCAATCCCATGTCTCCCAATCAAAGAGGTTGCTCTCAGGTAGCCATGGAGCAATCAGTAAGGGCAAGACCCCAACTCTTAAGTAAAACTCTGAGCGAGTCTAGTGTGGGGTCAGGTTTGGGAAAAGACTGCCCCATAACTTATGGGGGTACACTCACCTGAAGATTGATTAGCCTGTCAGCAAACTTTGCCTCATACGTTGCCATTGCCTTGCCTTGCCTTGCCTTGCCTTGCCTTGCCTTGCCTTGCCTTGCCTTGCCTTGCCTTGCCTTGCCTTGCCTTGCCTTGCCTTGCCTTGCCTTGCCTTGCCTTGCCTTGCCTTGCCTTGCCTTGCCTTGCCTTGCCTTGCCTTGCCTTGCCTTGCCTTGCCTTGCCTTGCCTTGCCTTTCTTCCTTTCTTTTCCTTTCCTTTCCTTTTTCCTTTCCTTTCTTTCCTTTTTCCTCCTTTTCAGCCCACACAGGAGAAAAATTCAAACATGCCATTAGCCATATGCTTCAATGCTTTGCTACACTTGGTCTTCCAGATCAAATTAAAACCGATAATGGCCCATGCTTTACTAGTAAGACTTTTACAGATTTCCTTAATACATGGCATGTCTCACACACCATAGGGATCCCCCACAATCCATGGAGCCAAGCTATGATTGAGTGCTATAATCAAACTCTTAAGGCCCAATTACAAAAACACCAGGGAGAGTCATCACCTCCTCATGATCAACTAAAGATTGCGCTATTTACTTTAAATATATTAAATTTTTCAAAAACAGATCAGGCTTCCCCTTTCCAAAGGCACTGGACTTCCTCTGTCACATACAGTTCCATTTGGGTGCACTGGAAGACTCATTGACAGGAGCCTGGAGAGGCCCTGACCCCCTTATGTCAGCGGGGCGAGGATTTGGCTGTGTCTTTCCCCAGAGTGAAAAACGGCCCATCTGGATCCCCACCAGGGACCTAAAGTACCTCCCACAGGATGATAAACACAACTCCAGGGAGTCTTGTACCCTGAGGAGTGCCCCTTTGCTCTCTCCCCAGAACCATAGGATGACATTGCTGTGCCTGACCATCCTGGTGCTGACAGCCCTCATCTGGCCCTGTGAAGGAGGATTTGGAGATTTGCAGGCATGAACTTCAGGAATGGCCTTCTCTCTTACTTCCTCCCCTCTTAGGCCCTCTCATTGTCCTTTTTCTTGCTCATTGGGCCTTGCATCGTGAATAGAGCTATTCAATTCATCCAGCAAAGAATAGGGGCTATTAAACTTCATCAGGTCAAGATTCATTACAAGCCACTCAGGATACCAACTGGGGCTATGGCCACCACTCATATACCTCCCCTGCCCTCCATGCTGACCAATGACGGGTTTAAGATCCCTAAAGCTAAGGACAACCTAAGACAGGCCATGGAGAGGCTTGCCCAGATCTTGAAGTGTGATATCCAGAGACGGGTATGGTTTCCAAAGGGAGACAACCTAAAACAGGGGTCACACATTTGGTCCCGAGGCTTACTCACAAAAACAAAAGGGGGAGATGTTGGGCCTCATGAAGACCCTGGACAAGGCCTGTTGGAACTTCCTGAGCCTGGCTAGAGTTTCATGATCTGTTTAAGCTGCCTCACCAGCATAATTCAGCACAGCCTTGTGGCTATCCAATATAGCCTTAGGTAGCAACAGCAACTGGTCCATAGTAATGCGTCACTAGCTCATAATAATCTCATGAGACTACAAATCTCACGAGACTACGCCTTCTACAGTTGGTGCTGTTAATTGCCTAGCTGAGAGGGCCAATCAGCAAAGACTCACGCTAGGACTTATGGGATGTCGAGTGGGGCATATAGGGGCCTGACTGTTGGATTAAGAGGTTTTCCTGCTTTGACAGAGCTCCCAGCCTGGTGTGTTTTTCCCCGGTAGTGAGAGGGGTCAGGGCCGGCGACACTCATCTTCCTGCTCAGCACTGGGTTGTGCCTGGCTAGACCAGCACTCCCTTCTGCACTAGCTGCTGAGAGCCTGGCACATGGGGTCACTTGTTGCTGTCTATTCTTGTTGTGGATGTAATGTGACCAGCTGCTTTAAGCTCATGTCGCTGTTACTTCCCAGCAGTGATGGACTGTGATATGCAATTATGAGCTTGAATTCAACAGCTTTCTGCTGACTTGCTTTGTTCAGGTGTTTTGTTGTAGCAGTTTGCAATGGCAGAAGACATGTACACAGGTAGAAATATAAAACATCTGCATCTGTTTCAGTCTCCTATCATGACATTTTAAATTACAAATTTTTCAGTAGAACATTAGCATTTCCTACCATCATTTGTCATGTATATCAGTCCTGACTTTCTTTCAATGGATTCATCATCAATTTAGATGTGTCGAGAAAAAATATCATGCAATGCAATTTCTAGAGTTTGGGATTTAGGAACCATAAAAATTTTCATCTGACCATGGGTGAATTTTCTATAGACTAAATGCATACAACATTACATTATAGTATAATACATGGTTTTGTAATTATTATTATAACAGGGCATAACTTTATATATATATATATATTGTAGGAGACCATGGCTATAGCAAAGTTCTCTTCACTGAAGCATAACAGAATTTGACATCTTTGAGAGTACTGAATAAGTATATCCTCTTTGAATTCATTAGAATAGTTAGTAACATAAAGGCAACTGTCTAGATGCCCATTTTCCAGAGTTCTTGTCAGTCATCACTAAAAGCCATATCATTGGTTCATGATACACAAAAGGAAAACCTCTAATTGTGTATGAGCCATGCATCTCTAAACATGTAGATACTTTTTGTAATATTTCTTGCTTTTGCCCTTGAAAGATCAAACGACTAGCTCCAGACCTGCTTATTAAAGAACACTGGTGAGTTTCTGCCATTGTTGACAGCTTTGTTCCAGTTGGTAGGATACCAAGTCACAGATATGGCAAGATTAAATCCAGCATCTAATCATTTAATTGTACTAAACTAACAAGGCAGTCTGATTACAGCATGCCTAATCTTTCTGATAGCACATAGGATGGACATTTGTTACCCAGTTATTGGTGTAAATTTATTACCAAAATGTATTGTTTCAAGACATTTTTCTACAAGTTATTTTTTCTAATATTGATTTATATTTGGTACTATTGCTGTGAGTAAAAATATCCCCAAATTAGCCGTCTGGAGATTCTTAAAGAAATTAAAGATTGAAATGCCATATGACCCTGCTATCCCACTTTTGGGAATAACCCCCCATGCAGCAGAGGTTCGCCTCGATAGCACAAGCACGACCATGTTCATAGCAGCACTGTTTACAATAGCAAAGTCATGGAATCAGCCCAAATGTCCAACAGTTGACGAGTGGATAAGGAAACTGTGGTATATCTATACAATGGAGTACTACTCAGCCATCAAAAATAATGAATTAGTGGAATTTGCCGGGAAATGGATGTCATTAGAAACAATTATATTAAGTGAAGTATCCCAGACCCAGAAAATTAAGCGCCGTATGTAATCCCTAATAGGTGGCTCCTAGTACCAAACTCACCCAGCCCACATTGAGACACTCAAAAGTAAACCTATGTAACACAGTAATTGCAAGGATTATGAACGAGAGATGGGTTAGGAGGGCCACACCAGAAACAAGGAGAGAGGGGACCATGTTACAGCAGAGAAAACAGGCCTCCATCAAGGTCTGCAAGTAAGTAATGAGAAACCTGGTTAAGTTCACAGACATTCTTTCCTGATCTCACCAGAAGGGGAGGGCATATAGTCTAGCAGATAAAAAGTAATCATTTTGCAAATGGGTGATGGACCCCTCCTTCAGTGAGGTTTCCTACTCTTATTACATCTACCCTTGAATGTGCTATTACAACAAGACTCCAGTTTAACAGCTTTTTGTCTCTGACCAGGGTGTGACATACAGTGCCCAGCAGGATGGAGTGAAGGGAATTGCAGGAGCAGCAAAACTGCAAAAGAAAATCAACAAACCACAATCCAGAACTTCAGAGACTCTATATCAATCACATAGAACTAGGACAGCCTAATCTCTCCCTATCCTGGAGCTCAGGGACATTTGTGGAAGAGGGGGCGGTAAGATTGTAAGAGCAAAAGGATGGGAGGAGCAACGATTTGCAAGATTCTCAACAATAGTTGGGGCCAAAGCAATCATAATGGGACTTTGCATGCCCTGCGCAATGTCCAGCGCACTGTTGCCCTCATAAAGTCTAGCATCTGTTAAGGGCACCGAGACCTCTGGAGGCAAGGGATTGACAGCCATAGTAGTGATCTTATGCTTAAGGGGAACAAGAGAAAGGGCTTATGGAAATGCCACTGGGTCCTTATATGTCATCGGAGAGGAGGACCCAGTGGAGAGTTAGGCGTACACAATAAAGGACTCTCTGGGAATTGGGGGGGAGGCACTGGGGGAAGGGGAGGGGGAGGAGGGGATTCGGGGGGAGGAGGGGGGAGGGAGGGAACTGGTAAAAAATTTTAAAATGTATAATTAAATTTTTAATAAAAAAAAATAACCCAAGCAAAAAAAAAAAAATCCCCAAATTAACCTGATCTTTCAGAGTTTGATTGTTAGTGTTTTCCTTTCCTATGGAACTATAATTCAAGCTTCCTTCATCATATTTATTTTTTATACATATTGTTATACACAAAATGAAGCAATCATCTGTTTGAAATTAAAATGTTCAAAAGACATATAGGACTAATATCGATTGATTTTTCTAGTACAAATATTAGTTGTTTAATATATATATTTGAACATGTTTGAAAAACTAGAATTTGTGACTTTAGGCTATAACAGAAGAAATACTTAGTTGTAAGTTACTTTAATATTGTGGCCAAGAAGATATATTGAAACATTTTAAGAAAATATATTAAATCATTTTTATTTATTTCTGCATAGTGCATTAATGGGCAATGGACCACATCTATTAAATTCTCTTGACAATATGCAATGAATAAAATAAATCTTTAAACTTTGGCTAGAAATACACTGTTATTGTAGTATTTTCTGTTATGAATAATAGTATATTTGCTATAAATATTCCTTTCTAGTTCATTTCTAACATAAGAAAAACACATAAAATTTTATTTTTTGCTTTGCCTTTGAGACAGTTTTCCTTCCATATTGTGTCTGTATATTAAAATGTCACATTACATGTGGAATTTAAAATAATCAAACTCTTAGAAAAAAAGGTTTTGTCAGTCGTGGCCAAAAGTAGTGAGAGGGGGAGATGAATCCTATCTGAAAAGAGATGCAGTTTCAGTTAGTTCTTAGAGATATCACATACAATGGCATGTTCACAGTTAATAAGTGTTACAGTTTGGAAATAGGCTGGGACGATAGAGGTATATGTTCTTACTAACAAACAGACCAAAAAAGCTAATTGAGGGATTGAAGAGATAATTCAGGGGCTAAGATTCTGTCTGGCAAGCAGAAGGACCTTAGTTTGGATCCTGATCCAACTGGTAGCCTGGTACATGTATAAGAACAGTCTATTTTAAATTGTTGACAAATATTCTGAGTGCTCACAGCTCACGACAAATCCTGCTATCTAGTTTGTTGATGAACATGTTTTACTGAAAAGTAGCTAGAGTAGTTACTTTGCATATTGCTGGTAAATTTACGACAAAATGGCTTAAGGGAACAAGGAGTTTATTTTGGCTCATGATTGTCTAGTTACAGCCTTAGTCCATTTTGCTAACATTTCAGCATAGAAGAAGGAAAATGATTAGGAAAAATACTGTGGAGGTCTATGAGATCTGTTGAAATAAAGAGTAGCCTTGCGACTACTGAAGTCGTAGTTCAGCCTCAAGTTGGAAAGCACTAGAAGAGGAATGATAACCCCAGTTGGAGAATTAAGTGTCATGTTTACAGAAATGGAGTCTGTATGCCTGTGTAAGTCAGTGAATGTGTGTGTGTGTGTGTGTGTGTGTGCAACACCCATAGGACAAAAGCAAAAGGCAGCGTTTTCATAGTGTAGTGGGAAATTTCACATTAAATGACATACAGTGGCCTAGTATATATTTCTGTAAGTCAGGAAGATACTGACAGTCAGTGGGGGAAAGACTGGACTTGTGTGCATCTGCAAGGGGAATGGGAGCTGGTGGAAGCAGCAAGATGCTGAGCCTAGTTTCTGTGTGAGCTACAAGGGTTGTATGTAACAGAGAACTCATGAGATCATTTTTTTTTGTATTTCTGTCTTTTGAATCAAATCACCAGGAATTGCATTATAGCATAAGAGACTGGCTTTTTTCAGTATGTTTCCTAATTATTCAGGGTGATCTGATTAATTCTGGCCCATTCTTGATTCAATTGCTAAACATGTTTTTTTCCACTGGACAAGTATTATGGACCATATCATCTATAGCAGCAATTCTGGAGCATCTACATGTACCAGTATAACCTGGGGAGCTCACAGAAGGTAGAGAATGTAGCCCCAATCCCAGACCTCATGCAGTAGACCATTTTACCAGTTGCTTTCCTTCACATCTTTCCCCATCTTTCTCAGTGTCTCTGATTCCATGAAGCTCTGGGCTTCGGTTTGAGAAGTGATCTCCTGCTATATTTTATTGTGGAGGGATCTGCAGAAACTGGGTCAAAGTTTTGTATAGGGTAGGATAAGTCAAAAAATCTATTAACCCCAACTAGCCTTGTTTCCCTATCTGTAGAAGTGATCATTTGTTTGAAGTCTCTTAAGATTGTTTTCAAGTCAATGCTTTGAATCTAAAATTTGCTGAGTTGACAAAAAGAAGACAAGAAGTAAATGAAAGGAATGAAAGGAGGGGAGACAGAAGAAAAGAAGGAAGGGAAAAGGAGGAGGAATGAATCTGAATTCATTGAGATATTAACCTATGCTTCTGGAAGTACAGGGAATGCCTGAAATGCCTGTGACAGCCAACTATTTGGGAGAAAAAGTGTTTATGCCATAAATATTGCTTTGATGTCATGGGTACAGATATAGAAAGGATTGAGGTGGTGAAGGGAGAAATAAAGAAACCAGGCCAAAACAGAGATCCTATCTCCTCGTGTAGAGAATTACATATGCTAGACACATCTCTAGTGTTATAATAAAGCACATTGTGGTTTAAACAACAAAACCTTGTTTATCACACAGACGCAGGGGTCAAGTAAAAAGTCAAAATGTTGGTAAGGCAGTGCTCACTCTGTAGGCTCTGTGCAAGATTCTATATCTTGCCAGTTTCTAATTAGTGGTTGTCTGCAATCCTCAGAGTCCCTGGTTCAGAAATTTCACCCCAATCCCTCCCTCTCTGGTTACATAGCTTTCTAGGTTATCATCCATATTCATCTTTTTCTGCATTTATCAGTATTATTATGGGCTATGGGGTTAGAAAGAAAGCAACTTTTCTGATTTTTTGAGACTTTTTGTTTGCAGATGAACAGTTATGATCTACATATTGAGCTCAAACTATCTCATCAGTTGTTTAAATATTAATTTAGTAATTTAAAATTTACAGTTTCAATTATCAGTCACAGCTCTTACATCAGTCATGGAGTCTCGAGTATTCTATCTAGCAACTGAATTGATTTTGATAGAAATGGGGATCAACATTAAATAACCAAATCTTATGATTTGGCATATGATTGCTATAGTGCTGAGTGTTTTTATGTTAGTAAGATTATCATTTATGAAGATACTTTTTATTACACATTTTATTTTTGCCTAATTATACAATCTCAATAGGTACTCCTCTCCTCTCCCCTCCCCTCCTTCTTGTCCCTCATTGGACTCTCCCACTTTCCCCTCACTCTCACCATCTCTACCTCCCTCCCTCTCTCCTGGTGCCTAAAACTTCCTCCCTCCCATTCTCCAGAGCATCCATTCATGTGGGTGCTAAACCTCCCTGTGAGTTCTCTACTCTAGTGAGAATTCAGGACTTAGTGGCATAACTTGGGGCCTCTTCTTGGGCTGCCTGCTAGCATGGGAACTCTGTGACTGTTTTACCCCTTTCCTCTAAGGATCCTACTGCCTAAAGCCTTCTTCCCTGTGATCCATGCTAGACTTGGGAGGGGTCATTGACATGTAAGCAATTGTATAGGTCAGGCAAAGTCCAATCACATTGTGGCTATATCCTGGCTGCTGCAGCCTTAATTTGTGCAGAGTATCTTGAATATCAATGTTCCTCCCCATCTTTAGGCTTTTACAATCTTGCTGTCTCCTCTTCCCCAAGATTCCCTGAGCTTTAGGATGGGAGAGATTTGTCTGGTCTGGTTCCAGGTGAATAATGTAGGGTCTTTGGTGTTCTGTTTGTTGTTTTCCATTCTGCTAGTCCTGCACTGCCCTTGGCTGCATCCCAATTGGTATTGAAGGTTGTCTCCTTCGAATATGTCATTAAGTGGGTTTGGAACTGGCATCCACTTATTGGGGAGTACATACAGCACCTAACTTTCTGTGTCTGGGATACTTCACTCAATATAATTTCTCCTAATTCCATCCATTTCTGGCAAATTTCATTAATTTACCTTTTTTGATGACTCATTAATATTCCATTATATGAATATGACACATTTTCATTATCCATTCATCACTATTGGACATTTGGGTTGATTCCATGACTTTGCCATTGTAAATGGTGCTACAATGAACATGGCTGTGCTCAGGTCACTGTAGCGAATTGCTGCATTTTGGGGGATTATTTCCAGTAATGGTATAGCAAGCCATATGACATTTCAATTCTTAACTTTTTTAGAAATCATCATACTGATCACCAGAGTGGTTGTATAAGCCTGTATTCATTCTTACCACCAATTTATGAGAGTTTCCTTCTCTCCACATCTCTCCAGCATTCGGTGTTGTTTGTGTTGTGTATTTTTCCCATCCTGACTAGGATGAGATGATATCTCAGGGTAGTTTTGATTTGCATTTCCCTGATGGCTAGGAACATTTTTTAAGATATTTGTTAGACATTTCGATTTCATCCCTGGAGAAGTTTCTTTTGAGTTCCAAGGCCCATTATCTAATTGGACCATTTATCTCCTTGGTGTTTAGTTTTTTTCTCCCAAATTGTATTTTTTCCCTAATTGTACAAGCTCAGTAAGTACCCCATCTTCTTCCTCCCTCCTCCCCTCACAAGTCATCCCCCTTACACTCTTCTCCCTTCCCCTTTCATTCACTCCTTCCTTCCCTTCCCCTCTTCCAGTGCCTCCCCCTTCCTTCCTCCCATCCCCTGGAACATCCTTTCTTGAGAATACCAAACCTTCTTCTGAGTCCTCCACCCTAGTGCAAGGTAAAGAGGATTCAGTGGCATAGCCCAGATTTCCTTCTTAGGCTTCCCGTTACTATGGGAACTCTATTATGACTGTTTAACCCCTTGCCTCTAAGGATCTTACTGCCTGGAGCTTTCTCCCCTATGATCCATTCTAGACTTTGGGGGGTCATTGACATGTCAGCCATTGTACAGGTCAGGGCAAGTCCAGTTCTGGCTGCTACAGCCCTAACTTGGGTGGAGTATCTTTACTCCCAATCTCCCCATCTTCAGGCTCTTATAATCTTGCCACCCCTGAGCTCTTGGATGGGGAAAGATTCGGCTGGTCTGGTTCCAGACGATTAATGTAGGGTCTTTGGTGTTCTGACTTATGGTTTGTTGTTGTTTTTAGTTTTGCTTTTCCTGCACTTCCCTTGTCTGCATCCCCATTGGTATCTAAGGTTACTTCCTAACCAAAGATAAAAGACTGTTAAAATGAAGATCTTAATATAATAGGAGACTCAAAGGTAGAAGGAAGAATAGGAGTAGGACACAGCAGTGTGTGTGTGTGTGGGAGGGGTCAGTGTCCCATTTGCCAGATGGTTACCATCTATTTCCAATCCCTATATCTTTCCTGATTGGTGAGATTGAATCTGTTCAGTTGCAAGTGACCAGGCAGAGAAGTGAGACTGTGTTGCACGAGATGTCTCGCTACTTACATGCAATACTTGATCATGGCTATACAACAACTTCAGGGACTATACCATTCACCTTCAGATGTCACCAAGGAAGTAAACTGAAAAAGTGTACTACCATACTAATCTTCACTCCCTGTCTACTAAACCTGACTTAACTGATGTAATAACAGTTGAATAATCTCTCTAGGAAATAACACCGACACCAGACAGGCATACTCAACTATAAGGCAAACAGTAGCAATAACTGTTCAAGCGTAGTGATACTGTCTAATTCAGTTTAGTCAAAAACACACAAAAACAAAAAGAAGGACATAAGAGATAAAACAAAAATGCTCAGGTCACAGTGCAAATCCATGAGAAACAAAAACCAAGACAAAAAATCTCCTACAAAAGATTCAACCTTGTAATGATGGAATATAACCAGAACAAACTCACAGAAAATAGCCAAGAAAGCCATACCCAAGATAATGATTTTCAAAGCCTTATCTTTACGATGATCAAAAGAGGACATCTGGGAGGAGTTAAATAACCACATCAAAGAGTTGAACAGGAACACAACAGGCACTTGGGGGAGATGAAAAAAGCAGTTGAAGAAACAAAAATAGGCATAGAGCAGTTAAAACAATCTCAAGCAAAGTTTAAACTCAAACTAAAAGACAAGTTATCTTCCACATAGAACTCAATACAAAGTTTCATCAGTAGAACTAATGAAGCAGAAAATAGAATATCAGATATTGAAGACAAAGTGGAAGAACTAACCAGTTCAATCAAAGGGTTTTTAAAGCCAAAAAGATACTTGAGAGGAATGTTCAAGAGTTATGGGACACCTTGAAGAAGCCTAACATAAACCTATTAAAATAACAAATGACTTCTCAGTCGAAACAGTAAAAGCCAGAAGAGCTTGGAGGGACATACTTCAAGTATTAAATGAGCACAAATGTCAACCCAGGCTGATATACTCTTCATACTGTCAGTCATGATGGAGAGTGAAAGAAAAATTTTTTACCATAAAGACAACTTGAAGGCTTGCATGACCTCCTTAGTGTTTAATTTTTTTAAGCTCTTTGTGCATTCTGGGATAATAAAGCTCTGTCAGACATGTGGTTACTGAAGATATTCTCCCATTCTGTGGGATGACTTTTCACTTGGTTTACAATCTCTTTAGCTGAACAGAAACTCTTTAATTAATTTCATAAGATCCCATTTGTTGAGTGTTGCTTCTATTACCTGTGCTATTGGATTAATTAATTTCATAAGATCCCATTTGTTGAGTGTTGCTTCTATTACCTGTGCTATTGGATTAATTAATTTCATAAGATCCCATTTGTTGAGTGTTGCTTCTATTACCTGTGCTATTGGATTAATTAATTTCATAAGATCCCATTTGTTGAGTGTTGCTTCTATTACCTGTGCTATTGGATTTATGTTTAGGAACTGTTGGTCTAGCCAACATTTATGAAGTTTTTTTACATGAGATTTATTTTTCTAGTCTAAGAATGGCTCTAATAGCTGAAGTTAATGATTAGATAATCAATTCACAAATGCATAAATGGAACTGGGAAAATAGATTTCTCAGTTATGTATTCTTCAAATAGTGCTATGTAGGTGGTTGCTCATTGCATTTTTGTTGTCTTTTTATCACTTTTATTTGTATCCTTTTTATGTAATCTAATAATATGTACTGAATTAGGATGACAATACTTAAGATTTTAACTTCTTTGTTTACTTGGGATAAAATCAGTGTGGTTCAATTTTTACAAATTGGGAATTGTGTATGTAAAAAATTCCTTTACTTAATGAAACTATTTGTAGCAGGAGAAATGAGTCATTTTTAATATTAGATGTTTTTAAGTGTAATTATTATTATGATAAAATAAGTTCTCATGTAAGGTATTTAGAATAACTGAATAAGTCCTGGTTTCTATCAAATGTTATTTATATTCTTTTTCTTGATAAAAATATTTGAAATCTTGCAGGAACTTTTATGAACAGAGCCATTTGAGTGAATCATATCCTGCTTCTTGCATTTCAGAGCTTTTAGAAATAACTATAAATAGTATAACAGGTTTATTGGCAAGTCTGCACTTTGTAAGGTATAAACTCAGAATGACTTATTTCTCTAATCAATAATTCCCACTGTGAAGAATCAAACTGCCTGTCCCTATCAGGGGTAAGATCTTTCAATAACATTTTTGGGAGTGTTTTATATTGTCTTTTGCTTAGACTTTTAATAAAGTCCAGCATAGTTTGCAAACTAAAACCATGTTCTCATCACAATGCAAGCTTGCCTTAAAGCCCTGGGTTTGAAAAGGGAAGTGTGGTCTATTGTTCTTCAATTACTAAGCATCACATGGGAAACAACAGCATGCTTCTCTTGGATTTCTTTCTGGCATTTACCTTATGCATTTAGTATCTCCAGCTGCTCTGGGACAGAATATATTATGCTTCCAAAGACAGTATTTAGTTTCTCTTATTGCCAATTTCCATAGATTCCATGATAATATTGGCAGTGGGAGGGGATATCATCATACTCCTGGGTGGTAAAGGTTCTTCAATGAAGCGTATTGATTTGGAAGTATCACTGATAATTCCTCCCCTGAAAAGTTTGATTTATTTTTATTTGTATCATCATAAAACTTGAGTTTCTTACACAATGCTATAATTATTCCATACACTAAATGTATTTTTAAATGAATATTTAATGAGTTATTAAATGTATTAGTTTACTAAAAATCATATGAGGCTCGTATTCCCATTGCTTAGGGAAACTAAAACTCAGATGACCTGAGCAACTTCTTCAGAGTCACTTGCTAGTTCCGGCCCTTGTACCCAACCTGTCTGGCTTTAGTTTCCATGCTCTTAACTAATAAGTTAGCCATTCTGCTCTGATTATCTCTGGTTAAGAAAACAGTTTAGTAGGTATATTGTTAGTGGTCTGTAATGAAAAGTTTGATTAATGAGTGTTTAATCTCAAAATATTTGTGTATAATTTGACTTATGAAATTAGAATAATCAATATAATTGTCAAGTAGCTAGGATGTCTAAAGGATGCCCACTCTGATGTCATAACATGCAAGAAACAGAAATAATGTAATGGGTATGATGATGCACTTCTACAATCCTAGTGTTTTGTGAGTCAGGAGAATCACTATTTTGAGGACAGCTACATAACAATTTCCAGCTTGGCTTGGACTGCGAAGAAAAGTACTGTCTCAAAAATCTCAAGAGCAAGTAATCAACTAAAAATTAAAAAAAAATTAAAAGTTTTGGGTGAGGAATTTTTGAAGTACCAAGGAGATCTTAAAATTTAGTGTCTCCAACACACAGAGAGATGGGAATCCTTGTATGAGTCAATGGCTTAAAGTCCATGTAAGCCTTACTCTCTAAGCTAAATGTTTTCTCTTCATTAAAAGATGACAGGCAATGACATGGAAGGATATTGCTTATTGACTTCTGAGTATTTTCTTGAAGAGCTCTAAGTGACATATCAAAAGGATATTTTCTCATCAGTTTTTACTATAGTACTTTTCCCAACAGTTCAATTATGTATCCAGGGGTTGTCAATAGATTAGGTAAAGGAGATGTGGCATATACATACAATGCAATATTTCAGAACCAAAAGCAGTATTGTTATGTTGCTTGCAGGAAAATGAATGTGTTGTGGGAATTACTCTGGAATAATTCATCAGATACCAATTAGGATAGATGAGAGCAGCTCTCCAAGTACTTCAACCCTGAGTTTAACTTGTAATTTCATTTTATACTAAAATGGGGCAGAAGTAGCACAAGCAAAGTGGGACTTTCCAGGAGCAAGAGCAAAGGCTATTAAGTTTCAGCAGGACAGATTGACACCAGAAGAGCTCATGTGACCTTATCAAAGAAGTTGCAGGTAGAGGGGAGGTAGAGTTGCAGGTAGAGTCTTTAGTTGACTGACTTTGGGATTTCTGTTATTTTCCATCTCAACTTATGCTTAGCATCAATCTAACGGTTAACATTTCTTCTACCTCAGATGCAGCCAGAGATAATCATATTAAGACAACTGTTATTCTCATGAAAGATAAATGTTAGCTTTTCTCTCATTTCTGAATTCTAGATTTTATATAGATCAATGAAAATCACATGTGTGTGAAACTAGAAGATAATATCTGTTAGGGAATAAAAGGGTAGAAGAAAGGGAAGGATAAAGATATCAGGGGTATGTATACAGACTACCTACACACTTGTTATGAACTATTCTATCAAACCAAGTACAATGACTGTATACATTCTGTTAAAAAGACATTGCCTTGGATAACCCCTAACAACACAGAAGACCTTAGAGTTAAGAAGTGAAGTTCTGTTTATCTACAATCTCCACTATTATTTGAATCAAGGCAGTTTCTTGCAGACTTAAGCAGCTTAACCAATTATTGCTCTTATAATAGAACCGCCTCCTCATTTCATTTCTGAGAAAGTCTTGGAAATTTCTTCTTTTGCTTCTAATTCTCATTGACATTTTGCTGTTCTTTTTACTTGGACATTTTCAAAAGGTTAACTGTATGCCTGACCTTAACCTAGGTTGAACTTCAAAGCTACTGGATCCTAAGCATAGACAGAATTTCAAATGAAAATGAATGTCTGTAAAATGTTCATATGTCAAGTAGGTAAGAGTTAGGAAATTATGACCTGTAATTAGCACTGCATTCTGGTTTTGCAAAAAGGAGTTAAATTCATCAATTTCTCAGACTTTAAGCACACTATTGTTAATATTAAGCATTACAACTTTTGGTTCAATTTGAAAAATGTCCTTCCTTGTGAGACAGAAGTTCAGAATTACTTTCTAGAGATCATTCCATGTTTAAATATACAGTGAGATCTCTTCATGAATATTTTCTGCTCTGATGGTCAGTCTCATAAAAGGATATCCTTCTTAAGTTATGGAAGATTTATAGTACTTTAATTAAGACTAGAAGTGCTTCTCATTGAAACAATCTTTATGATAAAGCATTTTATTGAGTTACTCGAGTTCATTTTTTCATAAGATATTTAAAATAATTTGCTTGGTTTAAATTTTACTAAAATTTATTACATATAAATTACTGGGATCATTTTCCTCTGTGAGTATTTTAAAGTTTCTAGGCAAAGACTTTTTTGTTTATCTTCATTTCCCAGTGAAATTACATTTCTGTCCTCCTTTAACTGGTATTATTTTTCTCCAATTATATAATTTTAATAGTTGACATTCATGACCTTTAATACATTTTTAGTATCAGACTGATTATTGAAAAATATAACCTTTTCATATGGTCTAAACTATGTATGTATATTTGGCTATTCTATATTCTATTTATGGTCTTAAATCATTATGATTTTTTCCTGCATAAATTTTCATGTCCAAAGTTCTATTTAACTTGATTTAATTCTATCAAAGATTCATTTTGTTTAGGTTTTTGAATCAATTTTGGTACTAACCCACAAAGATTTTAAATGTGTCAGTATTAAAGTTGTTTACTTTTTAATTTCCATATTAATTTTTATGCTGGTTCCTACTTTTTTCATAACTTTGTTAACTTTTAATGTTATTGCAAATTTTAGGAAAAGCAATTTTCATATTTTCTAGAAATACAGAGTCTTTAAGTTTTCAAGTAGTTTTAAATTTGAATACTAATAAGTACCTTTTGTGTTTTATTTGGTTTGTAAACTGACTTATTTTCTAACAGTTTGAATGAACTATTTTATTTGTCTCTATTGACATACATTTTTCAAATACTTAAATTGTTTCTTTACCTGTATTCTCTACATTATTTTATTATTTTTTTAAGATTTTCCTACATTTTGGTTAGCACAGTTTCTAGTATTTTGTGGTTGCTTGTGGGGCCAGGTAATATACTTTTTTAAATACTCTCTGATCTCAAAATAACACCAAACATCTAATCATCACTAAAGCAGATAACTGCTCTAGAGAAAGTAAATAATATGTTCAGGTTGCCTTCCCATATTTTTTCTCCTTCATAGTGTTTAAACAACCAGTAGAAGATGCTAGTAAAAAATGTTGAATAGATTAATTTTGAGACAGTCATGCCAATGGCTGAATATGCACAAAAACAAATAAGAAGAAGAGCAGAGCAAAAATTTCAGCTATTTACTAAGTTAGAGTTTAGTTTTATAGCCAGGTAGTTTTGGTTAAATATAAAATATTTAGAGCACTTCAATCAGTTATCTGTTTTTGTGTTTTGGCACGAAAGGAATATCTTTTGAGTATATTTATGTGTATTTCTTCCTTTTATATTGTCATTGAGATATTTTCTCAGTAAGGTTCAGTATTAGAATGAAAGTTCAAAAATGTCTATTCATTGATTTTTTTAAGGTTTATATACTTGCAAATACTTTCAAAATTATTTACATAAAGGATTATTTGTGTTATTTGTTCTCAAGGATTGTTTTGCTATGAATACCATTACGCGTATCTACAGGGGCAATAAAACATCTTGAATGGCACTTTTGTAAGTAATGTCTAATGCAAATGATAGCATGGGAGAGATTTAATACTGTGGGAGTTTGGTATTTTCTGGCAGGAGTGTAATATGACTCTAATCATTCACTCTGTGGTTGAAAGAAATTTTGATTGAGATCACAAATCAGATGTCATTTGGTCCATAGTAAGAGTGACTTACCCTTGAATTTTTATATCATTATCAATAAATTCACATACCATCAATATGATCCAATGCTGCTGTAATTTTCCCAGTTACATTTAATTTTTTTATTTGGATAAAGTGGAACATCCTGTAGAGAGATTTTAACAGAAATAGTACAAGATGTAAGACTGATAAATGTGAGTTATGTTAAATTTATTTCCAAAGAAATTGAACAATTGACCCCAGGTTTAGATTGAGAGAGAGAGGTGAGTGTATCATATAATTTTTTAAGCTTCTTTTGTGACTGATTTTTCTGTGATTTGTAATAAAATAGATTTATTGTTCTGATTCTATTACTGATTAAATGTGCTTATGTCAGCCCATTAACCGAAAAGTAACAGACAAAAGCTTTGAAGTCCAGATCTGTAGCTTGAAATAAAAATGAAAGACTATTCCAGGAGAAAAGGATCTAAGCACTAATATAGCAGAAAGTTTTTAAATTCAGATGATTAAATCTAAGGATCACTTTAGGTGGCTGCCACATGTTGAGGATGAATTGCCACGCACAAAGTAGGTTCTGACAAATTATGAAAATGACTAAGGCATAAAGCTCCCCTATCACTCAACTGTTATTTAATATACCACATGGTAAACATTGATAATACATATCATTATGTTGAAGCAATAACCCATGAATATAATTATTTGGAAAAAGTATCTTTACATATGTAATTAAGTTCAGATAATTTTAGGAGGAAGGGTCCTAATCCAATATGACACTGTCTTTAAAGGAAGTGAGGAGTGGTGATGCTCTTGTTCCTTGAGGAGCACATCCATATTCAAAATAGAAACAAAGAACAAACCTTGGGAAACAGAGAAAGGGACTTAGGTCAGACAGCTTAGGTCAGGGAATGTCAGGATCAACAAACATCATCAAAGGTAGGAAGATGTCAGAGATGTTGCTTGTACATGCTTCAGAGGAAATATGACCGAATAAATTTCTATTGTGTTAAAACAATTATGGCAACTCTAGTGAACTCACATAACTATTACGTATTTACATAGGTTTGACAGATAAGCTTTATGGTCTGATCTAACAAACACCAGCTTTAATTAAAGCAATGTAAAATCATATAGGTTATTTCATTTACATCTGCTTTTCCTTAGGACAAGGTCCATGAATATGATAAAACAAATATATCAAAAATTTGAAATATTATGAAAGCTCAGAAGGCATAATACAATACAGTACAAGTGTGAATGAGAATTCTTCCATGATTTTATAGTTATGACTCTAGTTTAATATATCTTGAGGAAGAGATAGTCTGTGACTTGAAGTGATAGTAACTATCATCACTTGGACTGTATCTGGAAAAGTAGCTTACATTCAAAAACTCAATGGAGAGGCATCTACACTGACAGAATAAATGATGCAGAAAATACTTATGAGTCAGTTGTCAAGTGCTTATGCTGTTGTCTAGCAGATTTTTTGTCAGTGGTAAGTACTTAGGTCAATATTTCTTTGGAAAACCTTGTTTGCCATATATTCAACATATTGTTCTTTGACAATATTCACCTCATTAACTTTATGGCCCCTTTCTTCTGGTAATCCCCACACTAATTTGACGTGATAGTATATGTAACATATGGACATTCCCTATACAGAGAAACAGAAAGAAGAAGATAGGGAAAAGCAAAAAAATGTTCTGAGTTACTCCATCTAGAACCCAGAGGCAACTAAACAATGATATAAATAACAGGTATTGACACTTTTTAAATAAATTGTTGGTTAGAGAAGTCTGAAAGACCACTCAAACAATACAGTATTTTGCTATTGCTTTTGGTTGCCCTCTACAAACTGACAGTAAGACCCTATTACTTAAGAAGCAATATACATGAATCACAAGATATAAACAAAAAACACCATCTGGAGCTGGTTGAGATGTTTCCTCTTTGATGGTTAGCTTATATAGTACAAGAGAGTACTATGGAAGCTACCAAGGGAGATGAATTATCAAAGATCTCATTAATCTGTGAAATCTACAAATTGCAATAATACTCACTATGGCAAAGGTTACCATCACTGTGATAGTGGCATGAATATCAATTAGACAACCACCATCTTTCTGATCAGATTTAAGGCTCACTTGTCAGAATGGAACACATTCCTGTTACTGTAAACTAGAATAAGAACCTATGAAAGGCAAAGACATAGATCCTAGGGCAAGAGTAGACTTTGAATATTTGACTAGGAAGAAAGTACACCAAATTACTATGGAAATATATATTATTATACTCATAGATTAGAAAAGTGCTCATCATTCAATCTAGATGCCTCCTTCTACAGCAGAAGGAGTTTATTGCTGAAATGCACAACTAGCCAAAATACATATGTCTAAAAAGGATATATGTACCTCACCTACTCTTACTCCAAGGCTCAGGGAGCATTTTATAAATTGGGGTGGTAAAACTATAAGAGCCTGAAGTAAGATAGTGGTGGGCCAGACATTATCCCTGGACATGACAGAGCTGTGATATACAAGATTTCTTGGCAAATGTGAACTTATGCAAGAACTGCATAGGATCTGTCAACATCTTACTGTGAAAGTAGAAAGATCTCAAGACGTAGACAGATCTCAAGAAGATCTACATCTCTATGAAAGAGTGATGAGGACTAAAGGTGATGGGGATGAATTCTTTTATGGTATGTGCACTGATCTATGATGCTTAGTAGAGCATAAAGCATGTCAGGCTTATGCCATTGAAGACAAAACAGATGAAGCACAGTGGATTGCACAGGTGAAAAAATTTAAAAATAGGAGGGTATCTGCTAGGGGAGATGAAGGATTATAAGTGGAAAAGGAGAGGGGATAGGACTTGGGGCTAAGGGGTGAAAACTGAAAATATTATGAATTCACTATATTCATGTATGCAACAATAAAATATACCCATAGATTGAAGAACACTTAATATTCAGCCCAGAAGTCTTCTTCCACAACAGAGATAGAGGATCTGAACACCCTGACAGGATGCAGCCTAAGGCAGTAGAAGAGCAGTGAAGTGAACAGCAATGGCCAGTCTTAATGCAGAGTACTAGTGACTCAGCAAGGCTCACCCAAAATCAGGCCAACCTAATCTCTCCCCATCCTGAGGCATTGTGAACCTCACAGAAGTGGGGTGGTGAGATTGTGAGAACCTAAAGATGGGAAGGTTCACCGTTGGACAAGACATTCCACTCAGGCAAGATTGTTGCATCTAAGAACTCATTACAGTGAGACTCGTCCTTACCAGCCTGCATAATGACTGATATACCAACATGTCCCCATAGACTACTTAGGAACTCAAGAAAGATAAGAACATATAGTGGAAACCTTGGGGACTAAAGCTGGATAAGTGAAGGGGAAATTCAGTTATCAGTTGGATGGCCTGAGAAGAGGCAACTTGGTATAGCACAGAGGCCTGAACTCCCACAAGTGTAGATAAGTCAGAGAGAACCCTGGGATCCATAGAAGCATACAGGCAGGAGGATAGAATAGAGTGGGAGGGACTGATTAAGGGAAGGGAGGAGGGAGGGAGGGGTGATGGAGGCAAGTAGGGATGAGTACTCATTCTTTTAAAAGTAGAAAAATGAAAATAAAAAAGATTGGAGAAGAAAAGAAAGCATATGTAACCTATAAACATACACACAAACATATATATATATAATCTAGAGAATATGATTATTGTTTTTCTGAATTTTGCTTATTAATATGTTGATCAGTTCCATTTGTTTTCCTGTGACATAATTTCATTTCTTTATGACTACATATATAATCATTTATAGGTGTTACATACATCAGTTTTCTTGTCCAATCATCTGATGATAGAGACCTTGGCTGATAGCTTAAAAGTTGTGAACAGAGTAGCAAGAAACATGGATGGACAGGTATTCCAGAGTTATGGTAACTTTGATTTCTGTGTGTATATACCCAGAAGTCATATACATGAATCGGTTCATAGTTTTGCTTGATTGTGCTTCTTTGAATAAAAATCTTGATTTCATAGTGGCTGATCCATTTTCTTTCAGTCCTTTCTCATGAACTCAATCAAAGAGAGAGTAGGAAAGTTTTTATGTAAGCTATAAACATAGAGGTAAAAACTTACAACTAAGAAAATTCAGAGTCAGATACTTTACTTCTTAAAGTCTGCAAAGCTATGAGAGAGAATAATGGCTTTGAAGGTTATATTTTCGATTATTAGAAACTTGCTGTGACAAAAGTTTTATATACTTTATTTTCCCTTTAATGGTCAGAAGCATTCTTTTAAATGTCAAGACCCAGAGACTATTTGAGCCAAGAAGTGATATTGTAGAGTATAAGCATGAGGTTTGAAGTGATTAATGTAATGGAAGAGAGATCACAAAGGAATGTAATTAGACCATAGAAACAGTGGTCTAGGGACATGTTTAGTGTTCTCCTTTTTGGGTCATTTCTTAAATAATGAAGAGGACATAAATCTTAAAACAATTAACCGAGCATTTGTTAAAGGACAGTAAAATGGACTATTCAAAGTCATAAAGCCTGAGTAGCATAAGAAAATAACTCAGGACTCTTGATCCTCCAAAACTCTGCAAAAATCAGAGCTGACCAATTGAAGATTTGCATTTGAACTAAGTAGGCAGATTGTGCTGTGAAAATTAAAACCGAGAACTGGCCCATCAACTAGTTCAGTAAAGTCAATCAGAGTAATGCTAAACAAAAGGAAATGAGCTTCATTTCTCCTTTGAACAAAGAAGCTAGAAGACAGCATGAATACAAGATGTTCTTTTAATATCAGGCTGACATATGATTCCATACTAGAGCACATGACTCAAAGAAAAGGTACCAAGGAGAATGCACTCACATGTATGTATAATCATGTGTTCTGATGGTGTCATGTGACAGGTGGAAGTCTAAGTTGCTTGAAAATAGAAATTGTCATTATAAATTAGTTGAATCAAGTTTTTCACATTCATAGAATTCAGATCTCAATAATTATGTAACTAATCACATCAAATCTAACTTTTATATTCTTTTTTAAATTTTTCGTTTTTTTTCTTTTTTCCACTCATATAAACTTGATAGGTACTCCATTTCCCTCCCTCCCTCCATTTCTCCCAGTGGCCCTCCCCCCCCTCATTCCTGGAGCATCCTTTACTGTGCATGTCAAACTTCCCTCTGGGTCCTCCTGTCTGATGAGGTGTAAGGACTCATAGCATTGCCTAGAGCTCTTTCTTGTGTTCCCTATGTGAACACTATTGTGGCTGTTAATCCCTTGCCTCTAAGGATCCTAGTGCCTGTGATCTATGCTAGATTTTGAGGGTTCAATGATATGTTGGTCATTGCATAGGTCATGCAAAGTCCTATTATGATTAGTTCAGCCCTAACTTGTGTGGAGTATCTTACACATCATTGCTTCTCCCCATCTTTAGGCTCTTACAATCTTACCATCCCCTCTTCAGCAAATTTCCCTGAGCTTTAGGATGGGGAGAAAGTGGGCTGGCCTTGTTCATGGTGATTAATGTAGAGTCTCTGAAGTTCTGAATTATGTTTTTTTCTTTCCAGTTTTGGTGTTCCTGCACCATCCTTGGCTCCATCTTGATGAGTATTGGATATCAAAGGTAGAAGGAACAAGAGTAGGAGACTGGTGACTGACTTTTATATTCTATGATACTAATTCTTGGCTCAAATTCTAATATGCCCTGGGTCTTAGTGTTTAAATTGAATCTTTTGAAAGGAAAAGAAAGTTATGAAGATATAATATATATACACATATATACACACAAATATGTATATAGTATATATTTATCACACACACATATATTCACACACATGCACACACATATATATTATTTTGTAGACTCTTAGTCATACAATTGGTATCTACTATGAATATTGTTGATGTAGAAAGTGCAGTAAATAACAATTTGCCTAAAGCTTTGTATTTAGGTGAAGGTGAAGAGTTATTGTTGGTAAGGAGTTAAAGTTTTGAAATACTATCTAATTTATTGTGTGTTACTTTAGCAGAGTACCCAAAATCAAGTAACTCATTATAGTTAGGAATTTATCTCTCATGAAGACTGGGAAAACCAAGAATAAAGAGTCAATGTCTAGCAAAACTGCTGGCCATGTTATCCCATGGTGAGGAAAATAATTGCACAAAGAAGGCAAATGAGCACATACAGGAGCCTTTTTATAAATGACATCAATCCTACTCATAAGGATAAAACTATCATAGTCTATTCATAACCTAAATATTATATAAATTATAAAGAAATATTAACTTATATATAAATATGTAGATTATGTACAAATATTAAATTGTACATAATATGATAACAGAGCTTAACACTTGTTAAACCTATAAATGACTGAATAATCAATGATTTTGATAGTTTGAGATAATGTGGGTAGAGAAAGCATCAGACTTGACTCTTGAGTGCTTGTTTGGAGGTCCCAGTAGGTAAATTTAGATACTCATTTATCCTCCTTGATTAAGGCAGGCTATCTTCTTCAACCAAACATACCGTTTCAAGAGGGAGGGATTCACATAAAGTTGTTAGGTAAGAAGGGGGACCTATCTAGCCAGCAATATCACCCGAATCAACTCTGGCCATTCATGAGGTGACCAATGTCACAGCCACATCCTGCACATCCAGTCATAGCCCTGGCTAACACTGAACCGTTGATCCTCCACCTTCCTTCCTTTAGAATACCCTACAGCAAATCCTATAACTATATGTCCAATACCTGAGACAACCATGTCATAGCTTATTCTTGTCAAGGTATGACCAATCTTATTCAAACTAAAAAAATGTATAAAAATAGATATAATTGGAAATGAGCTATTATTTTATTGTCTTGTTTGTTCTGTACCATTGGTTGTTTTTCAATTTGAGTAACTGTACCTTATATATTTACATATTTATCTCCTTGTTCTTTCTTTACTTATTCTCAGCCTTCCTTTAATCTAAATGTTATACTCAATGATACTGTAAATTTCTGAATTCTCTGTTCATGAAAATATTCCCATTGACGTCACTGCCCCTATGCATACAAAAGAATTGTTTCATGTTAGAAGCTTAAAGTATGTTTGTTTACAAAACTTCATGGAAGAAACCACACATACACACACACAGAAACACTTACACATGTGCATACGTATTCGAATTTAAGTAACATATTATTTGTCCTTTGCCCTGAAGCTAATTTTACTTATGAAAATTAAGAGGCTGTCAAATCATTTTTTTGTGGTATAACTTACTATTAATGTTAATATTTAGTTAACTCAGGAAAACAATCAGTAGTTTTATGGTTCTGTCAAAATCTCAGGTGCTTCTGAGTTAGAAGCTATTTTGTACATGATAGAAATGTGATTAGCTCAAAAAATGTAACTATTGGTGTTAATTACAAGAACACAGTAGCAGATCCCTCCTCATGTTTTTTATGGCTCTTATCATCTCTAGCATATTTACACTATTTAAATTTATTCTAAAACTCAAGTCAAATTTAAAATGTTGAAAGAAGATAATTAGTAATAAGAGTAAAGTTATTGTTTTCACTAATAACAGAATAATTTTAGAGACGGACATTTGAAAACTGGAGCCAGGACAAAGTTTCATCCCATTGTTACTTTTGGCAAGCTAGAAATCATCTCATATTTTAAAGTATTTTATTTATTTTTGATAACCATGCACTTAGTTTTAGAAAGTTTTTGTTCTTATTTGAGTAAAAGCATTTCTATTTACATGAACAAAATTCTAAAGTGATTTATATAATTTTTCAAGAATATTGATATTAATCATGAAAAAGCTTGAATAATAAACATATCAAAATGCTATATCTAAAGCATTCTGCTTGACACAATTGACGTATTCGTTGGAATGTTCTTTTAAAAATTCCATTTTTGTCCTTACTCTCTCAGTCTTGATATTTTGTTTGCCCAAATTCTGTTTAATGATGTAATACTTTCATTCATATAGATCTTGTCTATTATATTAATTTTTAAATCTTCAGGCTTTAGCACAGTTCTCTTTTTTTAAATTATTTTTATTATTTATTCAATTGTGCGTGTATGTGTATATATGTGTATGTGTGTAGAACCACGGACGAATTTGGGAACCACCATGGACAATCTCCACCTCCTCCTTGTTTACTCTACTCGGTCATTCACAGGCTCCGCCCTACCAGGACCAGAAACGCAGGTCGCCCCCACTTCCGCCTGGCGTCTATACGTGGGATCTGGAATCCGAACTCAGGACCTTCTGCCTGAAAGGTGGAGGCTTAACCCCTGAGCCACCTCTCCAGCCCCACAGTTCTCTTTAATGCCAGAATTTTGATGCTGGCAAAGAATGTTAATGTTTAACCCAGTATGATTTAGATTGAAGAAAAATAATATACTATCCACATAGAAAGCTGTATAAACTCAAATCTCTCTGCTCCTTATTTTTTCAAACAAATTATGTTATCTTTATACCTAGGATGGTCGTTCATCTAATCTTTTGCTGAGTGAGAGACCACAAGAAGCCTGATCCAAGGAAGCAAGGTAAATTGGATACAGAGAATAAGAGTATACCAAAGGAAAGATGTCCATTGGTTTTGAAAGGTAAGTATAAGGTCATAAACCAGACATGAAGCAAATGGTAAGGAATCAAGCAGGTCAACAAGTTACACACATCAAGAGTACAGAGAAATTTCACTGACTTGCTCATAAATTTAATAGGAAGTGGCTTATTCCAAGGCATTACGAGTTTTTGTTCTTATTTTATTAAAAACATTTATATTTACATGAAGAAAATATTTTTAAGAATTTTATGGTAATCATGAAAAGTAGCTTGAATCGTTGATTGCTTGTTGATTTTGAAGCATACATTTATGTCAGTAAAGTTCCAGGTATGTTTAAAATGGAAAAGACACTGGAAGAACAGAAGAAAAAAACTTCAGTAAGTAATGGTCTCAGATTCCATAGTAATAAGGCAATATTTTAACATGATTATTTTAAAAATTTTGGATTGATAGATAATGCATATACTTACTCCCTAACATCCATCCCATTTCTGAAAGCTTGGAATTTTTTCTTTTCTCTTGAAAATTTCCTAAATGGCAACAAAAGATATTAAGCAGGATATGAGAAACGTGTACTGCCCACAGGTAACTTATTGTTATTTCAACTGATTAGTCTGTGCCTGTTGTAGACTAACTGAATCAGAATGTTAATTCATAGCCACTGACATTTATTTTGTTTTGAGAAAGAATAGTCAGTCACATACAGGTCGCACTTTTGTCAAGCAACTAATACTGAGGCTCTAAGAATTGACACCCAATGTTTGAAATATACTATTAGAAAGGTATATATTAGAAAATATATTAGAAATATTATTTTTCCTTGGAGACGAGGAGAAAACTCCTGTTGAAATTGATTTCTACATATACATTGATTCACAAAGAAAAAATGCAATTTGAATTCCATTTACTCTACATTCTGTTTAATTTTTATTTTTTTCTTTTTAATTCCCTCTTCTTTCCCCCACCTTCATTTTTTATTTTATTTTTAAATGTCATTCCTACTTCTTACATCCTCATGACTCTGCTTGTTGTGAGTCATAGGGCTCTGTGGCAGTATAAGTGGTCCTTCAGTGGGTTAACCCACTGGTGGGAGGGTCTCCTTCACCTGTCTAGGCCCTGACCCTATAATTACCACTGCATGTAGTTATTAATGAACAATTGGTCCAGACAAAGTTAAAAAAGGAAATTCAAAAATTCTCAGAACTCAATGATAATAAAGATACAACATTTATTTTTTATTCACTAAGCAGGCTGATGCTTTCACTGACAATCCTATGTGTAATACTTTGGAATGTTTTAAACACCTGAATATTTGATGTAGGTATGACTAAAAATGTCTTAAAGTAAATATTTAATAGTTTATTGAAATGTTCACACCCACATACCACACCCACACATACACACACACACACACACACACATACACACACACACACACACACACACACAGAATGTTGTGCAATGATAGTTTCTTTCCCTTCAACAATTCTTACTTTTTGGTAGTGTACTGACTGTTCACTCTACTTGGTAGGGGTCACTCTAGATGGGATATGTTGTATCTCACTTTGACTTTGACATGGCTTTTTCATATGGCTCATGCTATTGGGAATACTTTCCATATTTAAGTGAACATCTTGTTTGAAATATGTATAGATTACAATTTTTTTAAGGAAGACAAGTAATACTGTGTAGCATAGTCCAGTTTTTAACTCACTACTGAAACCAGGGTAATCTCATTTGCAAGACAATATTCTGCCTTAGTCTGTTGAATGCTTAGACTGCAAGCAGAAAACAACCAATTGTTTGAGTTCTATAAATATTTTTGATTTTTGACTTATGTTAGTTGAACAGCTTATTCTATGTTTTAGCTGAGTGGTTTTGATTTATTGAGCAGAAAAGTAATACCATGTATAATATATGTAATACCATGTAATACCATATGTAATATATGTAATAACATATATAAAGTTTTATTGTGCTTTTTGGAACCCCACCCATCCTCAAATCATTGTAATATCTTCCATATTCGTTTTCTATGCTTTCTTCTAGAAGTTTCATTTAGACCTTCTGTCTGTTTTGAGTTGATTTTGAATACTCAGTGAGTTAAAAGTCAAGGCTTAGCCTCTCAGGTTATTCATTAGTGAAATTTCCTTCACCAGAGTATAATTTTCATAACTTTATTCAAATGGTGTTATACTTGGGGTTATTTCTGAAGTTTTTATTTCTTTACATTGTTTGTATGTTTGTGTTTAGTCTATTATCACTTTTCTTTCGTTACTGTAATTCTTTGGTTCTGTAGTTCATCTTGAAATTGATTGCTATAATGATACCAACTTCGTTATTTTGTCAGGTTTGCTTTGACTATGACCTTTTGTGCTTCTATATTAATGTGAGTAATGTGTTTACTAATTCTGTGAAGAATGTCATTGCTATTTTAAGTAATTTCAACGAGTCTCGGAAATGTTTTGAATAGTATGGGCAATTTTACAATACTTCCCATTCTTGGCTATGAAAGATCTTCCCTTGTTATTAGGTATCTTTCTCGGTTTCTTCAGAATTTAAAATTTTAATTGTATAATATTTCTATTTACCCAGTTAAGGTTAATCTGCAATAATTATTATGCATTTAATTATTTAAGCTATTATAAATGGAACTTGCTGTCAGGATTCCTTTATCAGAATATTTAATGATGCATTAAAAGCTATTTGTATTTTCATGTTCGTTTTTTAAAATCTATTTTCTCTAAATGTTTTTATCTATTGTAGTATTCATTTGATTGAGTTAGAAATATGTATGCATTTGCAGGAGCAGCAAATTGCAAAAGAAAATCAACAAACCATAATCCAGAACTTCAGAGACTCTATATCAACCACCTAGAACTAGGCCAGACTAATCTCTCCCCATCCTGAAGCTTAGAGAAATTTGCAGAAGAGGGGGCGATAAGATTGTAAGAGCACAAGGATGGGAGGAGCAATGGTATGCAAGATACTCCACACAAGTTAGGGCCGAAGCAATCATAATTGGACTTTGCATGCCCCGTGCAATGTCCAACACACTATTGACCCCACAAAGTCTAGCATTTGCTAAAGGCACCAAGATCCTTGGAGGCAAGAGATTGACAGCCACAGTAATGTTTCTATGCTTAAGGGGAACACAGGAAAGAGTTCAGGGAAATGCCACTGGGTCCTTGTATGTCATCGGAGAGGAGGGCCCAGAGGAGAGTCTGGCATGCACATTAAAGGATTCTCCGGGGATTGGGGGGGAGGCACTGGGGGATGGGGAAGGAGGGGTGAGGGGAGGGGCAGCAGGGGGGTCGGGGGAAGGAGGGGAGGGAACCGGTGTACCTATTAAGTTTGTATGAGCGGAAATAATAATAAAAAAGAGAAAAAAGAAATATGTATGCATGAATTTATACATATGTATAATTATATACATATAAAAATAAACAATCTGAAACTAGGGATAATTTTATTTCTTTCTTTTTTGCAGAACCTTTTATTTCTTTTTTCCTGCCTAGTTGCTTTACCTAAAATTTCTCCTATGATATCGAATAATTATGGAGAGTATTTATTCAACCTTGCCTTATGTTTCTGGACCAGTTTCTGTTCGTTTATTTTATATCCTGTGATGAACATTTGTCAGTGTCTAGAAGGAAACCAAAAACAATGGTGAAAGCCCATATCATTTTGGGGGGGAGGCTTTGAGACCTCTGAATAACCGCTCATCAGGAGCTACTATATACCAAAGGCTGGGGATTATGTTTAATTGTCTATGACTTCTTGTAGAACTATATCAGTTCAGTTTCTGTTATGCCTTATTTTCTTCTTCTTGTGTTCCCCTTCATAGGAGACATTTATTCACACTCTTTTAAAAATGCTTTTGATAAACTTATGATATAGAAGTTTTCTTGTCTGGCTGTATTATGCAGCCTTGCTGTTGTTACTCGTTCTTCCCTGCCCTTCCCTGTGCTCTCCAACCTAATCGCCCTCCCTATTCTTTTTCTGTACAGATTTGTGGTTTGATTGGGTCCCATTTGTCCATTGTTAGCCTCATTTCCTGAGCAACTAGAATCCCATTTATGAAGTCCTCATGTTATATATGCATATATGTTATAGTGTGTGTTTTATTTTATCTTTTGTCTTCTAGAAGTTCAGGTTTCATGTCAAAGTATTCATTCTATTTCAAGTTGATTTTTGTGTGTGATGAGAGATAAGTGTCTATTTTAATTCTTCTTCATGTGGACATCAAGTTTTCCCAACGTTATCTATTGAAAAACCTGTCTTTCCTCCAATACATATTTTTGGCAATTTTGTTTAAAATTGGGTGGCTGTGTTTGCATGTACTAGCTCTGAGTCCTCTATTCTATTCCATTAGTATATACATATACTATTTGTGAAAACATCTTTGTTGGTTCCATTTCAATGGCTCTGTAATAGATGAGATTTGGTGTGGAATACCTCCAGAAATACTATTTTCCTCAGGATGGTATCTTTTGTGTTTCTAAATGATTTTTTTGGTATTCTTTGAAGAATGGCATCAGGCTTTTGATTATAATTGCATTGAATCTAAAGATTGCTTTTCACAATGTTCAGCCCATCAATCCATGAACATGGGAACTTGTTTCAACTTTTAGTGTGTTCCTTGATTTCTTTCTTCAGAATTTTAAAGTTTTCATTGTAGGGTTAGACCGGCTGCTTCATTAGACTTAATTAATTTTTCAGGCTATTGGGAATTGGATTGCTATGTCTATTTTTTTTCTTAGTGTGGTTGCCATTGGCATTTAGAAAGGCTTCTGATTTCTGTATGTTATGACATACTGCAGAAAATGTTAATGAGTTCAAGGAGTTTTCTGAAGATAGATCTTTAGAGTCTCTTTAGCATCATTTTTACAAATAGAGATGCTTTGACTTCTTTTCTTATTTGTATCCTTTTTGTTTCTTCTTTTTCCTTACTGCTATTGAATAGGAATTGAACTGGTGATACTCCTGTTCCTGATTCTAGTGGGATTACCTCATGATTTTCTTAATTTAGGACGATAGGTTTATTATACATAACCGTTATTATGTTGAAATATATTTCAGTCATCAAGCAGCCCTAATCTTTCTAGGAATTGTATCATGAAGAAACATTGCATTGTTTTTTGTCAAAAGTCTTTTTTATATCTATTGGGGGTGACCATATGATTCTTATCTTTAACTTGATAGATATGATTCATTACATTTATTGAACTGCCTACATTGAAGCATTCCTTTATCTCTGGGAAAATCCAATTTGATCACAGTGAATAATCTTTTTGGTATGTGTCAGTATTTGATTTCAATATATTTCATTATGAAGCTTAGGATCAAGTACAGTGGTCTTTGGTTCTCTTTTTTTCTTTGTGCCTGTATCTGGTTTTGGTGTTATAGTAATTATTTGCTTTGTAAGAGTTAAGAAGTATTCCTTCTGTTTTTATTTTGTGGGATAATTTGAAAAACATTAGTTCTTCGTTAAAGGCTCTGCAGAATTAGGCTGTAGATCCATCTGGTGAATTAGTTATTTCTATTACTGCCTTAGAGTGTCCTTAGTCTATTTGACATGTTATAATGGATTTCTTTCTAACTACTCATTGTATATATTTTGCTATAGCTTCCTTGCAAATATTAAATGACTTTGGGCATAATCATTTCCACAGAAGACTTGGAAAGTCCTGTGTCTGTATTGACCATGCACAAATAGGGATCCTTATAGCTGCTTAAGAGAGCACGTTAACAGGTACCTGTGATTTGTATGGCTCACATATGGGTCTCTTACAAGGATGTGGTGGCTCCAATCATACAACAGTTGTTTCTTCATTCTTTGTTGATAATTATTCTGTAGCTACTAAGAGTGCTTAGGCATGGGTAGCGCCAGCAGTATGGTGATCTTGAAACATGAGACCTCTAACCAGATACTGATAGATGTTTCATGGAGATAGAAGTTCCTCTATGACACTCACACTGAATACTGATATCAATGTATGCTCACTCAGATATATGAATATGCATACAATGGTAGTGGAATGATAGCTGTTACATCCTCTTCCCCTTTTCATTTACTGTGATATCAAGACTTTTCATTGGATTTCTTCAGAAGTAACACATGCTATGGAGAGAGTATAAGGTGATGCTTTAGGGTTTCTCAGAGCCCCACAGAAACCACTTTTGCCACCTCCCAGGAATCACAGTGTTCTATTTTAAACTTTATTTTAAATCACAGTGTTCTATATATTTAGATGCAAATGCTTAAACTTGGTTCTCAAGTTAAAAATCTCTCAATTTCCCTTTGTGCCACAATAGCCAGCAGTGCACAGCACCCACCCTTGGAACACAGATACTTTGAATTTCTAACTAAATCAGATTCACAAGGTACCTACCCAACAAATCTAAGCAGTGGAGGATCTAAGGGATTTCATAGATGGGTGTAGGCAGGGTTTTTGACTCTCAAAGTAGTGCAAACCCACTAGCCCTCTTCTCAAGGGGGCATCTGGATACCACTGTCTGTACACTGTTCCTTGCTATGTATTGGATCTTTCTGAGCTCACATGCAATGTGTGAAATTTATATTTTAGTTAATGTATTTACTTGATATATATATTGAGAAGCAACAGGTATTAGGCATGACTGTCTACTGTAACTTTAAAACAAATAGTAGAAGGTTCTCAAGGAGCGTGTAGTCCAATAGAGCAGATTACTACAATGTTCAAACCTATCAACTATCACACTATAGAAATTAATTTTATCTTAGTTACTTTTTATATTGCTGTGATAAAGTATCTGGATGCAAACAACTTAAGGAAGGGTTTATTTCATATCACAATTCAAAGTACAGTTTAGTATGGCAGGGAAGTCAAGGCAACAGGATCTTGAACCAGCTGGTCACATTGCAAGCACAATTGGAAGACACAGGGCAAAGAATAGATGTTGCTGTTCAGTTTTCTCTTGATGTTTATACATTCTACAGTCTTGACCAGGGAAAAATGACAACCCCCACAGACATGAACAGAGGCCCTTTCCTAGTGATTCTGGATCATGCCAACTTGACTTTTAACACTCACCATCATGTTCATATACAGAGATAAGCACTTTAACTGAATTAACTCATATTCTTCATAATGATCCCCCAAAATGAGTTTATTATGGACTTTACTTCACAGGTGAGAATCAGGCATTGCTGAAAGAATAAAGCAGACTGTGTGGGAGGGAAGGCCTTTAACAATAGCTCTGAAAGGATGCAGAAATTCCAAACCGAGAAGCTTTTACAGGTTGTTGTTAGCCAAGAATTGCTTAACATGCTTTATATAACACAGCCATAAACCCTCATCCTGGTGTTTATCCAGGCTTCAACTTTGTTCAACAGGATGTATCCATACTTTGATAAATAATCTTGACAGAGAGTGGATAAATGGGAATCATGTGCACATAAGCCCACACTAACCTTTTTGAACTGTCCAATGGCCAATCTGAACTTCCCATTTTACTGTTTATGCAAGGAAAGGGCTCAAATTCTAGCCAAAGTACTTCTCCAAAAGGTAGACTTCCCTGAGCTCATTGCCCAGGCTGCAAGTTTTACTCTAGTGGCTGTGAGTTTTCTGCTTTCTTGTCATAAACTATTCCTAGTGTCTGAAAAGTAAATCTATCCACTACTTGCCTTTTTCTTCCCTACTAGTACTATGGCCAGTCCACTACAATGAACATAAAGAAACAATAAATATCAGAGCTCAGCATCAATATATGCATCCAGGCAGTCTAGCTCCAGTGTATGTGCTTTAATCTACTGCAGAACAAAGAAAAATACACAGGATCCTTTTGGAATACAGAGAAAATCCACATCAATCTGGTAGATGTCTCAGGAAATCCTTATGGTCAAAGTTAAATTCTGTTTTGGCAAAGGAACCAGAAAAGGTCTCTGAACGGTCATAACAGTCTGCATGAGAGCTTGTGGAGTAAGTCTGTATTTCTGAAGACAGCAAGAAGTTCTGTGGTGTTGATTAAAAGTGCTCATGTGGGAAAGCTGTAGGAAATAGAGGTAGAATTTTAGGGCAGGCATCAGGACATGATGAATCTTACATGCTAGTTTATAAAATGTGAACTTTATTCTAGAAGCTATAGGGAACTATTGAAATACTTTCAGGGCTTTAAGTAAGACAGCAATGTGATCATTCTTGGCTTTTACAAAGGTCACCCTGGCAGCAGTCTAGAGCATGAATTGAAAAAAAAACCCAAGGGCATGAATTTTTTTTTTTTTTTAAAATCCTTATAGGAGAAAAGGAAAATAAGCAAGAGAAGAGTTGGTAAGAATGGAACCAGAGATCTTGAAATGAGAGGAAGCAGACAAAATGAAATATACTTGTTTCTCCTATTGAAAAATCACAATCATTTCATATACAATTCTTTAGGCATTTTATTTGTCACTTTACATATATATAATCCAACATCATTTCCCAAAACTTCCATGAGATAGATTTTCTTTTTCAGGTTTTATAATGCAGTAGAGTGTGCTTCTAAAGTTTAAGTACCTTACCTATGGTCAGACATGGAATTGGGAGTCAAGGATTCAAATTTATGGATTTTCTACTCTGAGATTTTTTTAAAATGTTTTTAAGGGCAACATATTTCAGAGTTAAAGGAAAACTGTTAGTAGAAAGCAAAGTTATAAAGGTGCTTTCAAGGTTTGGGGGGGGAAACTTAGCTGCTACTGTATATAAAGCCCTTGATTTGTTCTTCAGCACTACATGAACAATGTGCAGAGCACAGGCTTATAATTCCAGCATTCAGGAGGTAAATGAAAGAATATCAGAAGTTCAAGGTCAACCTGTGCTGTATAATAAATTCAAGGCCAGCCTATGTGATGTGAGACCCTCTCAGTATGTAAGTAAAAACACACATATAAATTCATGAACTTAATTAACTTTCATGCCAGTGCTATGGGTGTGAATTTTGGTGTCATTACATGAAAAATATGTACAGGGAAATGATAGTAAAAATTTGTCGGTACAGATGTTTGTCCTGACTATTTTCACTTATGCATTATTCTTCAGGCTCCATCATCAGGCTTCTCGCACCTACTATCACTTTTCTTCAGATGACCAGCATTACCTTTAATCAGTATTTATAGTGCTCTCTCTATCTGACTCATTCTGCACTATTTTCTATTTTGGGGAAATTAAAACATTCACATGTTTATATTTCTTGCAAAATAATGTGTTTGATTTTGTTCCAACTTCTCAATATTTTTTCCTGGATCATTGTTTTGAAATTCTTGCAGCCACTTTGTCTAACCTCTTTAACTCTGCCTTTTGAAGACTTTGAATTTCAGACTTCCTCATATCATTTTATAGTTGAAGTCAGAGTATAGCTACAAGATGGAAGGGACTTTGAGAAGAACATATTTCCACACAAAGGAATTGTACAATACTAACTAGTTCAACTGGGAAATATAAAGACAAACATTGTGGAAGTAATAACAGTTTTGACTCCAATAAATGTGAAAGAGAGTTTTAAGCAGGATCAGCAAGATGGTTCACTGTTGACTTCACACAAATCCAGGACTTAAGCTTGATCTCTTGATTCCATAATGATGGAAAGAGAGAACCGGCTTCCAAAAGTTGTCCTCTGACCTCCACACAAGCACTGTGGAACTTTCAATAAATGAATGAATGAATGAATAAAACAATTCATAGAAAGTATATTGTAAGTTCATTTGACCAAACTTAGTTTGTGATCTGAACATGCTTGGGTCTGGTTCCGTGCAGGGGACTTTCTAGGCAAAATTTCTTTGATGTGTTCTCCAGTACTTTTCTGGGCATTGCCTAGCTACAAAGGAATGGCCTAAACTTGTTCTCATTCCCTTTTTATTAATTTAAATTTTCCCCATGACTCTTATAAGGAGAAATGTTTTTCTTTGTCCTGCCAAAATTTTTAGAAACAATAAACTAGATATTTCCATCAAAACTCAGACAGAATCAAAATAAACTTCTTTTTAGCAGACCTCTTTTTTGATCCAGGCTGAATTTGTGTGTGTATGTATGCGTGTGTGTGTTATAAAAAGGGATAAAAGAGACTATGTGGATCTTGCAGCTTCATGTAGGAAACTAAGGTATCAGACTATATTGACTGTCTCAGACTTTAAGTTAGCTTTGAAATTCTTAACTAAGCATTTGGAATTTCAAAAGATTCTGTATAGAATAAGCTTTCCAGTTAAAATTATTACACATTCCAGTCTCAGATTTCAATAATGGGTGTTTTTCCCTTTCAGATAAGCATATTTGAACTCCTTCAATTCTTAACATCCTGAAGTTTTCAGGGCACTCTGTCACCCAGTTTGCAAAATTGAATTCTTGGATTATGAAAAAGTTTGAAGCATATGCACCCAATGAATCATCTTTGACCTTATTGGAAATACCTATTTATTGAAAATAAAATTCTGTATTTATAATGGCATAAATATATTACATCAAATATTTTAAGGTTTTAAGTGTGAAGTAACCATGCTTTGAGCATTTTATACACCAGTGTTTTGAAGTCTTCTCTAACTCAACTCGCCTCCCTAACTCAGCATGTTATCTGTCCCTCTTGAAAATTCACAGGACTATAGCCTTACTAAAGAGAACAAGGCATCCAGATGGTACTGTTTTTACAGCCAAACAAATCTGGATTCAAAACAACCTGCTATCATCTAACATCTGAGATGGTTTCCATTTATATTTTGGGGGGTTGTAGAAACAGGGACAAAATGAGCATTTCCAGATTTCCCATGAGCCTTGCATATTTATGTCACAGAAACATTTCTATGATGGTCTCTAATACAAATTCTCTCTACTGAGTATTTGGTGGAATGCCATTCATATTTTTTAGCATCTTACTATCCTTAAAATATAGCAAAACACATTGTATTCAGTATTCTTTGAATTGAATTGTTAATATGAAAGCTATTTATATTATTCCACCTTGCATTAAAATATTTCATTATGGCAAATGAATGTCCTTAATGTAAAAAATAATCCCTGATTAAGTCTTGACTACATTTATCAGCTTTCAACTTGTATAAGAAAAAGAATTTACTATCAAGAGGCTCAAGAGTGGCTATTACATTCAAAGAATTATGCTTTTACTCTCAGGTTAGATGGTACAAAGAAACTACTAGTTTCTAAAGTAATAAACTGGAAAGAGATTATACTGACAAAGGAGAGATGCTTAGTTTTCTTTTTTTTCATTTTGTATTATTATTTCCGCTCATACAAACTTAATATGTACACGGGTTCCCTCACTTCCTCTCCCTACCCCCTACTCCTCCTCCCCTTACCCTTCCTCCCCATCCCCCAGTGCCTCCAGCCCCAATTCCCAGAGTCCTTTCTTGTGCATGCCTGATTCTCCTCTGGGCCCTCCTCTCCGATGACGTACAAGGACCCAGTGGCATTTACCTGAACCCTTTCCTGTGTTCCCCTTAAGCATAGGAACACTACTGTGGCTGTCAATCCCTTGCCTCCAAGGATCTTGGTGCCTTTGGCAGATGCTAGACTTTGTGGGGTCAATAGTGTGTTGGACATTGCGCCGGGCATGCAATGTCCAGTTATGATTGCTTCGGCAGTAACTTGTGTGGAGTATCTTGCAAATCATTGCTCCTCCCATCCTTTTGCTCTTACACTCTTACCACCCCCTCTTCTGCAAATGTCCCTGAGCTTCAGGATGGGGAGAGATTAGTCTGGCCTAATTCTAGGTGGTTGATATAGAGTCTCTGAAGTTCTGGATAGTGATTTGTTGGTTTTCTTTTGCAGTTTTGTTGCTCCTGCAATGCCCCTCACTCCATCGTGATGGGCACTGTATGTCACCCCCTGGCCAGAGACAGAAAGCTGTTAAAATGGAGTCTTATTATAAGAGCACATTCAAGGGTAGATGTAATACTTATACCCAAAAGTGGAATCACAGGGTCATATGGCATTTGGCAATGGGAGGGGTCAATCACCCATTTGCAAAATGGTTACTTTTTAATCTGCCAGACTATATGTGCTCCCCTTCTGGTGAGTTCATACCCCGTTAGTTGTAAATGATCAGGAACGAATGTCTATGAACTTAACCAGGTGTCACATTACTTTCTTGCAGTCCTTGATGGAGGCCTATTTTCTCTACAGTAACATGGTCACTTCTCTCCTTGTTTCTGGTGTGGCCTTCCAACCCCATCCCTCCTGTTCATAATCCTTGCAATTACTGTAGGTAATACATAGATTTACCTATGAGTGTCCCAAGACGGGCAGGGTGGATTTGGTATTAGGAGCCACCTATTAGGGAGTACATATGGCGCTTAACTTTATGGGTCTGGGATACTACACTTAATATAATTGTTTCTAATGACATCCATTTCCCAGCAAATTCCAGTAATTCATCATTTTTGATGGCTGAGATGTACCACAGTTTCCTTATCCACTTGTCAACTGTTGATTGCATGTCTTTGCTATTATAAACAGTGCTGCTATGAACATGGTTGTGCTTGTGCTATCGAGGTGAATCTCTGCTGTATGGGGGGTTATACCCAAAAGTGGAATCGCAGGGTCATATGGCATTTCAATCTTTAATTTCTTTAAGAATCTCCAGATGGCTCGCCAGAGTGCCTGTATGAGCCTGCACTCCCACCAGCAATGTAGGAGAGTTCCCCTTTCTCCACATCCTCTCCAGCATTTGGTATTGTTTGTATTGTGGATTTTTGCCATCCTGACCGGGGTGAGATGATATCTCAGGGAAGTTTTGATTTGCATTTTCCTGATGGCTAAAGAAGTGGAACATTTTTTAAGATATTTTTTAGACATTTTAATTTCATCCCTGGTAAAATTTCTTTTAAGTTCCAGGGCCCATTTTTTAGTTGGGCCATTGGTTTCCTGGATGTTTAGTTTTCTAAGTTCTTTGTGCACTCTGGACAGCAGAGCTCTATCAGATATGTGGTTAGTGAAGATTTTCTCCCATTCTGTGGGTTGCCTTTGAGCTCGTGTTACAATCTCTTTATTTGGACAGAAGCTCTTTAATTTCACAAGATCCCAACTGTTGAGAGTTGGTAGCAGTGACTGTGCTATTGGATGTCTGTTTAGGAACTGTTGGTCTAGCCCAATCAGCTCGAGGGAGTTCCCTATCCTTTCAACTATGGTTTTTATAGTCTCTGGCTTGATATCAAGGTCCTTGATCCATTTGGAATTAAGTCTTGTACATGGTGACAAGTATGGGTCCAGCTTTAATCTTCTGCATGTGGAGATCCAGTTTTGCCAGCACCATTTGTTGAAGATGCTGTCCTTTTTCCATTGAATTCTTTGGGCCCCTTTGTCAAAAACCAAATGGCTGTAATTTTATGGGCTTCTATCTGGGTCTTCAATCTTTATCCATTGATTTGTGTGTCTATTTTGGAGCCAGTACCAGGCTGTCTTTATAACTATGGATTTGTAATATAGACTAAGGTTCGGTATGGTAATACCTCCAGCAGTGTTTTTGTTACTCAGGATTGTCTTTGCTATCCTGGGTCTTTTGTGCCTCCATATGAATTTTGAGATTGTTTGGTCAACTTCTTTAAAGAATTGCTTTGGGATTTTAATTGTTATAGCATTGAATTTGTATATTGCCTTTAGTAGGATGGTCATTTTTACAATGTTGATTCTGCCAATCCAGGAACATGGGAGGTCTTTCCACCTTCTGGTGTCTTCTGCTATTTCTTTCTTTAGGGTTTTAAAGTTTTCATTGTAAAGGTCTTTTACCTCCTTGGTTAGGTTTATACCAAGGTATTTCATTTTTTTAGGGGCTATAGTAGATGGGATTGTTTCTCTCAAGGCTTTTTCACTTCTTTCATTCTGGGCATATAGGAAGGCCTCTGATTTTTGCACATTTATTTTGTATCCTGACACCCTGCTGAACTTCTCAATCAGTTCCAGGAGCTTCCTGGTGGAGTTTTTGGGATCACTTAAGTATAAGATCATGTCATCTGCAAATTGGGATAGCTTGACTTCTTCCTTGCCGATTTGAATCTCTCTTATGTCCCTTTCTTGTCTTATGGCTTTGGGTAAGACTTCAAGTACAATATTGAATAGAAGTGGTGAGAGTGGACAGCCTTGTCTAGTTCCTGATCGAAGTGGTAATGCTTCCAATTGTTCCCCATTGAGCATAATCATTGCTGTGGGCTTGTTGTATACAGCCTTTATTATATTGATAAAGGTTCCTTCCATTCCTACTGTCTCTAGCGTTTTGATCATAGACGGCTGTTGGATCTTGTCAAAAGCTTTTTCTGCATCTATCGAGAGTATCATGTGGTCTTGGACTTTGGACTGGTTTACATGATGAATTACGTTTATTGATTTGCGTATGTTGAACCAACCTTGTGTGCCGGGGATGAAGCTTACTTGGTCCCCGTGAATAATCTTTTTAATATGTTTTTGAATCCGATTTGCTAAAACTTTGTTGAGAATCTTTGTGTTTGTGTTCATCAGGGAGATTGGCCTACAGTTTTCTTTTTTAAGTGAGTCTTTATTAGGTTTTGGGATTAAAACGATATTAGCTTCATAGAAGGAATTTGGTAGTTTTCCTTCCTTTGCTATTTGTTGGAACAGTTTAAGGAGTACTGGTATTATTAACTCCTTAAATGTCTGGTAGAACTCTGTGCTGAATCCATCTGGTCCAAGACATTTTTTGATGGGAAGATTTGAGATTACTTCCTCAATATCCTTATATGTTATAGGACTATTTAAATAATTCACAACTTCCTGATTCAATTTAGGTAAGTTGTGTTTACTTAGAAATTCATCCATCTCTTTTGTGTTGTCAAACTTCACAGAGTATAAGTTTTTGAAATATGATGTTATAATTCTCTGGATTTCTTGGGTATCGGTACTGATAACTCCATGTTCATTTCTAATATTGTTAATTTGGGTTTTCTCTCTCCTGCTTTTGGTTAATTTAGCTAGGGGTGTATCAATCTTATTGATTTTTTCAAAGAACCAGCTTTTTGACTGGTTGATTTTTTCTATCGTTTTCTTAGTCTCGATTTCAGATATTTCTCCCCTTATTTTGCTAATCTCCTCTCTTCTACTACTTTTGGGATCAGATTGCTCTAGTTTCTCTAAAGCTTTAAGCTGCACTGTTAAGTTGTTTATTTCTGATGTTTCCATTTTTTGATGTACACATTAAGAGCTATGAACTTACCTCTTAGAAGAGCTTTCATTGTGTCCCAGAGATTTTGGTAAGTTGTATTTTCGTTATCATTCACTTTCAGGAAATCTTGAATTTCCTTTTTAATTTCTTCCTGAATCCAGTTCTCATTCAGCATCATAGTGTTAAGTTTCCAGGAGTTAGTGTATTTTTTCTTGTTTGATGTGTTGTGGATGTCCAGCTTTAGGCCGTGGTGGTCTGATAGGGCACAGGTTAGAATTTCAACTTTTTTGTATATATGTAGATTCGTTTTGTGGCCCAATATGTGATCTATTTTGGAGAAAGTTCCGTGTGCTGCTGAGAAAAATGTGTATTCTTTGGTACGTGGGTGAAAAGTTCGATAGAGATCTGTAAGGTCCATTTCTTTAAGGGTTTGATTAAGTTCCAAAGTGTCTCTGTTAAGCTTTTGACCTGTTGATCCATCCAATGTTGAGAGGGCAGTGTTGAAGTCCCCAAGAATTATCGTTTGGGGGTTGATTTCTTGCTTTAGATGCTGTAGGGTTTTCTTAATGAATGTGGAGGGGCCCGTATTGGGTGCATATATGTTCAGTATTGTGAAGACTTCCTGGTGAATTGTACCTGTGACTAAAATGTAGTATCCATCCGTGTCTCTTATAATTTTCTTTGGTTTGAAGTCCACTTTGTCTGATAGCATAATGGCTACCCCTGCCTGTTTTTTGCTTCCATTAGCTTTTAGAATCTTTGACCAGCCTTTTATTTTCAGAGCGTGCCTATCTTTTGTGGTGAGATGGGTTTCCTGCAGATTGATGGATTGTGATTTTTAATCCAAGTTTGTATTCTGTGTCTCTTGATCGGTGAATTAATTACATTAACATTTAGTGTTATAATGGAGAAACTATTTTTAATTCCAGACATTTATTATGTTTAGTAGTTTTTATAAGTATATTGCTTCGCTTATAAAGGTGTTATACTTGCCTTCTGTTCTCCTGGATATGCCTGTTTTTTTCTTCATGCTTGAGTATCATTTCTAGCATTTTTTGAAGGCCTGGTTTGGTGGACATGTATCCCTTAAAGTTGTCTTTGTGCTGGAAAATTTTTCTTTCTCCCTCGATCATGATGGATAGTTTTGCAGGGTAAATCAGCCTGGGTTGACATTTTTGCTCATTCAATACTTGAAGTATGTCTCTCCAAGCTCTTCTTGCTTTTACTGTTTTGACTGAGAAGTCATTTGTTATTTTAATAGGTTTACCTTTAAATGTGACTTGTTTTTTCTCCTTTGAAGCTCTCAGCACCAGTTCTTTATCTTGAATGTGGAGTGTTTAACTATTACTTGCGGTGAAGAGCTTCCGTTTTGGTCATATGTGTTTGGGGTGTGCAATGCCTCGTGTATATGTATGGGCCTCTCTTTTTTTAGATAAGGAAAGTTTTCCTTGATGATCATTTGAAAAATTTCCTCAGGGGTGGTGTTTTGAGATTCTTGCTCTGGTATCCCATGAATACGCATGTTAGGCTTCTTCAGAGTGTCCCATATCTCCTGGATATTGCTCTCAAGTATCTTTTTGGCTTTAACAACTTCTTCCATTGAGCTAGTTAATACTCCCACTTTATCTTCAAGGTGTGAAATTCTGTTTTCTGCTTTGTTAGTTCTGCTGATAAGACTGTGGAGTTCTGGGTTGAAGACAACTTGTCTTTTAGCTCAGTTTTAAACTCTGCTTGAGTCTGTTTTAACTGCTCTATGCCAGTTTTTGTTTCTTGCACTGTTTTTCTCAACTCCTCCAAGTGTCTGTTGTGTTCCTCTTCAAAGCAATTGATTCGATTATTTAATTCCTCCCGGATTTCCTCTTTCATAGTATTGAACATGGTAATGATCATATTTTGAAAATCGTTATCCTGGGTCAGGCTTTCATGGCCATTTTCCGTGAGTTTGTTCTGGTTGGAGTCTAACATTATGGGATTAATTCCTTCAGTGGGAGATTTGTTTACTTGAGTGTTGTTTCTCATGGATTTGCACTTTGACTTTGGCATTGTCGTTTATAAGTCGTAAGATCTTTCAATTTCTGTGAGTTTTTCACTAAACTGAATTATGTGGCCTGGGGTTCTGAGGGTGGGCAGGGGCGGAGCTTACCTAGGTCCTGGTGAGGCCCGGCTGGACCCCAAAGGCGTCCCAGGCAGCAGAGTGCGGGAAGGGAGGATGGGGCTTCAGTGGGGAGGGCTGTTTAACCTTGGAGGAGCTGGGGCGGGCTGGCGCAGAGGGGATGTCCTCCTCCCATGCCCTACCTGGCTCCTGCTGGATGGTGGGAGGAGCGGGGTCCCTTGGGCTGCCTGGGTTTCTGGGGGTGGGCGGGGGCAGAGCTTACCTAGGTTGAGTTGAGGGCGGGGTGGACCGCACGTCCGGGGTGGTGGAGTGGGGGAAGGGAGGGCTACTACTTTTTTAGTATTTTCTTTGCATTACCATGCCTTAGAACCCATAGTGCTTCTGTATGTTTCTCACAATGGAATCAAAATATACTAATACAAGTATGTCTATAATCTAGCTTAAATGTAATTGCTCTCAGTGGTTGTTGGAATAATATTCATACTTTTCACCTCAATGTTCTGGCCTTTTCTGACTTGACTGAATGTACTTATATTGGATCCTTCTTCTAATTCTACATTTATATTACCAATGTTACCACAGAGATGTTTTGCCTTTCCATACTTGGCACATCTTGACTTCTTTCTTTGACTACCTTCTTACTTATCTATCTGGAAGAACTTCTGACATGCTTTATTTTCCCATACTTGTCACCATGCACAAAAATTAATCCCAAATGGATCAAGGATCTTCATATTAGGCCAGATACTATAAAAACCCTAGTTGAAAGAGTAGGGAACTCCCATGAGCAGATTTGGCTAGGCCAACAGTTCCTAAACAGAAATCCAATAGCGCAGGCACTAGAATCGACACTCAACAAATCTTAATTTCATAAGATTAAAGAATTTCTGTTCAGGTAAAGAGATTGTAAACTGAGCAAAACAGAAACCCACAAAATGGAACAAAATCTTCACTAACCACATATCTGATAGAGCTCTATTATCCAGAGAACACAAAGAACTTAAAAAACTAAGGAGATAAATAGCCCAATTAGAAAATGGCCTCAGAACGCAAAAGAAACTTTTTCAGGGATAAAATCTAAATGTCTAAAAAACATCCTTAAAAATGCTCCACATCCCTAGCCATCAGGGAAATGCAAATCAAAACTACCCTGAGATATCATCTTGCCCCAGTCAGGATGGCAAAAATACACAATACAAACACGCCAAATTCTGGAGAGGTTGTGGATAGAAGGAATTCGTACATTGGTGGTGGGAATGAATACAGGCTTATACAACCACTCTGGCGATCAGTATGGCGATTTCTAAAAAAGTTAAGGATTGAAATGCCATATGACCCTGCTATACCACTTCTGGGAATAATCTCTCAAAATGTAGCAGGTCACTACAATGATCTGAGAACAACCATGTTCATTTTAGCACTATTTACAATGGCAAAGTCATGGAATCAACCCAGATGCCTAATAGTTGACGAATGGATAATGAAAATATGGTACATTCATATGATGGAATATCACTCAGCCATCAAAAAAGATGAATTAAGATGAAATTTTCTGGGAAATTGATGGAATTAGAAAAAAATATATTGAGTGAAGTATTCCAGACACAGAAAGTTAGACTCCATATATACTCCCTAATAAATGGATCCTAGTTCCATACCCACTTAATGACATATTCAAAGGAGACAACCTTCAATACCAATTTGGATGTAGCCAAGGGCAGTGCAGGACCAGAAAAATGGAAAATAACAAAACATAATTCAGAACACCGAAGACCCTACATTATTCACCTGGAACCAGACCAGTCAAATCTCTCCCATCCTAAAGCTCAGGGAACCTTGTGGAAGAGGGTCTGCAAGATTGTAAGAGCCTAAAAATGGGGAGGACCCATGATATGCAAGATATTCCACACAAGTCAGGGCTGCAACAGTCAGGATATAGCTACAATGTTAACTGGACTTTGTCTGACCTACACAATGGCTGACATGTCAATGACTCTGCCCCCTGCAAAGTGTAGCACTTACCACAGGGGAGAAGGCTTTTAGGCAGTAGGATTCTTAGAAACAATGGATAAAACAGTCATGGTAGAGTTCCCATGCTAGCAGACAACCCAAGAAGGGGCTGCAAGTTATGCCACCTAGTTCTGAACCATCGTTGGGTATCCATCATATTCTCTGTGATATTGTCTTTCATAACTTGTTATGAAACTTCTGTTTCATAAGTTATTTCATAACTTTATTGCTATGATAAAGCCATGTTGTTCATTAACTTAACAACATGACATTTTTCCAAAAATGCTAACCAGCTTTCTCTGAGTCCTCCGTGTTAACCATGTAATTAAGATAACTCCTGCAGGCTTTCTCAGAGCTTTGTCTTAACCAGAATTCTTCATAGGTGTGCCCAGAGGCCGACTTTTAAAGTGTCAAGTTGACAGCCAATGTTAACCAGCACAGACATCCTCTGTATGCTGTTTTGTTCAACATTATTTCAAAAAGTTTTGACTTTTTCTATGTAAGTGAAATGGTTAAGAATGTTCAGATCTTCACACTATAATTTTATGTTTGTTTTGTTCTTTGTGTAGTTTTCATAGTTTGAAGGTGTTTGGTGTCACATGTGACAACACATACATGGTAGTTTATATTTTAGTAATAACCCATGTATGGTTTGCCTTTGTGTGAAGTCAGTATTTTGTGCTGTCTTTTCTGCAAGAAAACATATGCTTAACAATCTCCGGCATTTAGAGATTTGTTTGAAGTACATCATGTGGTCTTTTTCATTCTTATTTAATTGTAATTTTCAGAATACAATTTATCTCTCCACTATTTGGAGAATTTGGATAGGCTCCGATCTGAAGATAGGCTGTGACTCATGTAATGATTTAACACTGGTTCTCCTCTTGAGAGAAAAAACTATTCTGTCCTTGTGAATTGTCCTCTGTTAAGTGACATACATCATCTAGAATGACAGTATCATGGCTAGTAAAGTGTCCTTCCCCTCTCTTGGTATATCGAAATTGCTGCCTCCTACCTTCCTGTCTATCATTTTATATGAGGCCCTGGATTCCTTCTGAATCATCTACTCTAGTGAGGGGTTCAAGCCTCTGTGGTAGACCAGGGGCCCCTCTTTGAGCCGCCCACTAATATGGGTACTCCCCAATATCTGTCTAACCCTTTACCCCTAAGAATTCTACTGTCTGAAACCATCTCCCCTCAGATCATACTGATCTCCAGAGTGGTTGTACAAGCCTGCATTCCTACCAGCAATGCATGAGGGTTGCCTTCTTCCCACATCCTCTCCAGCATTTGTTATTTTGTAATTGTATTTTGGATTTTTTTCATCATTGTGACTGGGGTGAGATGATATTTCAGGGTAGTTTCAATTTGCATTTTTTTGATGGTAAGGAGATGTAACATTTTTAAAAGTATTTGTTGGACATTTCAATTTCACCTTGGAAAAGTTTCTTTTAAGTTCCATGGACTATTTTCTAATTTAGCTATTTATCTCCGTGGTGTTTAATTTTTGTGTTCTTTGTGCACTCTAGATATTAGTTATCTATCAGATGTGTGGTTAGTAAGAACTTTCCCCTTTTGGTGGGTTGCATTTTATCAGTTAACAATATCTTTGTCTAAACAGAAGCTTTTTAATTTTATGAGATCCCATTTCTTCAGTTTTGATTCTATTTCCTGTGCTATTCTGTTTCAAAAATGTTAGATAATTAGTTTGAGGAAATTCCTTACTCTTTCTTATAAGATTTTTTGCACTCTCTTGTCAAATAGTAAGGTCCTTAATCAATTTAGAATTGATTTCCTGCATGATGACAAGTAAGGGTCCAGTTTCAGTCTTCTACAGATGGATGTCCAGTTTTGCTAGCACCATTTGTAGAAGACGTTCTTTTTCCATTGGGTTTTCTGAGCCCTTTTTTTGAAAATTTACATGACCGTAATTTTATGGGCTTATGTATGGGTCTTGAACCTTATCCATTGATTTATTTGTATATTTAGAGCTAATACCATTCAGCCTTTATTACTGATTAAGATTTGGCATGGTGATTCCTCCAGCAGAGGTTTTGGTACTTAGGGTTGGTTTTGCTATCCTGGACCTTCTGTGCTTCCATATGAATTTTGGGATTTGTTTGGTCAATTTCTGTAAAGAATTGCCATTAAATTTAGATTTGTTGGGCCTCTTTATCAGGCCTGAGGCCTACTGGAACTTCCTGAGCCTGGCTAGAGTTTCAGGACCTGACTTTAGGTTTCGAATCTCATCTCCACAGGAAAGTTTTGTTTCCCTGGAATGATGTCACATCTATTCAATCACCTTCTGGTCACTTATTCACTTTCTATTGGTTACCCCATAATCACACCACCCCTCACCCTTCCCCCTGCTGTACACTCTATATAATTCACCCCCCTGTTTAATAAAGTTGAGATCCTGCTTTGACAGACCTCCTGGCTCCATTGTGTTCATTGGGCCGTGACACTCATCACCCGCTCAGCCCCATGGGTCACCCGGCTGGTCCGGTTGTCCCTAGCCGCACTACCTGCAGTGGCCCCAGAGTCCTGCAGACTGGTGCCCCGTGTGAGGAGAACCTCAACTCGCTGAGGGACAAGTAGATCTTCGGGTGAGTGTACCCCCATAAATTATGGGGCAGTCCTCGACCCGGGTTGATCCAGCCCTGGACTCCCTACAAGTGCTTTTAAAAAGCAGAGGTTTAAACCTCACAGATAACCAAGCACAGCAATCATGGTCCTGCTTGCTCAAGGTGGCCCCATGGCTACCTGAGAACAATTTATTTGATTGGGACACTTGAGACCAGATAGAGAAGTTGATTCTAAAGGCCCAAAAACAGAAGGGGGAAATTCTCCCTTTGGGGGTCCTACCCACCATAGGTGCCCTCAAGAGTTGTTTTCCCCCATGGCCTCCTAAGGAGAAAAAGGAAACTGGGGCAGAGAGGGTTAATAGACCAGGAGATGAAGTGAAACTGCAGCTGGGTGAGAGCCCAAGCCTGGCTAACCCGACTGCCATCAATTACTCCCCTCCTGATTCCTTTGTTCTTGCGACCTCTCGATCACCTCCCACAAACCCCTTTCTATCCCCTTCTACTCTTTCTCCATATCCTCCCTTAGGGCCAACCGAGCTTTTCCCGGTTAACATAGCGCCGGGGGAAATCGCCCTGCAGCATGGTACCCCTGGACAGCTACTGAGATCAAAGATTTGAAAAAGGCTATAGCTGAGGATGGGCCCAATTCCCCTTGGGCAGATACCATCCTTCGAGGGCTTGTTCATCAGCCCTACACAGCCCAAGACTGGATGGACTTAGCTAAAGCCGTCCTCCCTGGGACACTCTTTATCAAGTGGAGTGCCTTTGTTCAAGATGAAATTAGAACTCAGGGACAGAGGAATCAGGAGGTCAACCCTGTGATCCCCATCACCTATGATATGCTTGCTGGGTTTGAAGCCTAATATTCTACCGGAGCTCAACAGACAGCTATCCCTGACCCCTATAGAGACCAAGTGAGGACTGCAGGCACTAATGCCTGGAAAAGACTAGATAACGGCCCAACTGAGTCCCCCATTTCTGGATTGTCCCAGAAATCAAATGAGAACCTCGCCTCTTTCATTGAGAGGGTGGAGAAAAGCCTAGCCCGCAAGGTCCCCCCAGGGCCTATACGAGAGCAGTTTGAAAGATCTCTAGTCTGGGAAGGTATGAATCAAGATCATAAGGTGGCCTGTGCAGGCCTTAAGGATAAAAATATGGCTAGGTGGATTGTAGCCACCAGGGACATAGGCACTACTTCCCACCGTGCCTGGGCCAATGCTAGGGCCATAGCTACGGCTTTGCACTCAGCCAGAGAAGCTGACAGACAGGAATCAATTGACACCCTGGTGTGTGCCCCCCAGCAAGTTCTTCTTGGAAAAGGGGAACGAAACTGCTTTGGCTGTGAGCGAGAGGGTCACTTTAGAAGGGAGTGCCCATTTAAGGCTAAAGCCCCACCGTGGCAGGGTCCTCGGACCCCCTGCCTGAGATGTAGAAAGGGAACTCCAAAAAATTCTGGGAGAAATTAATTGGATGAGGCCATGGATACCCATCACTACAGAGAAACTGTCTCCCCTATTTGATCTTTTAAAGGGCTTGGATCTCTCCTCCCAAGTGACCCTCACTCCTTATCATTGTCAATTTTTTCACAAAATTCAACAATCAATTGATCATTCTGTCTTAAAGAGATATGATCCTGGCCTTCCCATCGTCCTTTACCTTTTTTCTGGAGAGATGTTATGTACTGCCATGTTGGCATAAGGAGGTGACCCCCTTCAATGGATCCACCTCTCAGTTGGGGGAGCCCCTAGAGTTTATTCTATGACTGATAAAGTTGCTGACTGTATTATCAAAGACAGAGATGCTTACATCCGGTTATTTGGGCTGGAACCTCACCTTCTTGTTCCTTTTAAGCTGTCAGACTTTACCTGGCTTCAGAGAAATAATGACAGGGTTGCTTTAGCCCTTGAAGGATACTTAGGAAAGGTTGATTGCCATTATGGCCCTCATAAATGGATGAACTCATTTTTAAGACTAGATTGGAGACCCCCTAGGCTCTTTCTCCCTCAACCTGATCCTAATTTTCTTACTGTATTTACCGATGGGGGGCGCCTAGGAGCCTCCTTGGTGGCTTTTCCCCCTCATAAGAAGGGACAACCGTTGTTCCCCCTTAAGAGGGTCACCCATGAGGTTGAGGGTTTGGCACAATTTAAAGAATTATTTGCAGTGGTATTAGCACTGAGTAGTATACCTGAGCCTTTTAATTTGTTTTCTGATAGCCTTTATGTTGTTAACCTACTGCCTCATCTACTTGATGCTTATATTAAATCAGATTCTAACCCTATAACTCCATTGATGCTACAGGCACAATTATTACTCAAGCAAAGACTTAATCCCATCTTCATCCAACATTTTCGGGGTCACCAAAATCTGCCTGGGTTTCTATCTGAAGGAAATGCCCTGGCAGATAAGATGGCATCTGCTTTAACTTTTCAAGAGGCAGCCAGTTTACATAAGTTAACCCACATTAACTGGAGAGGCCTCCATCACAAATATCCTTTAGTGCCCATCAAAGATCTTAAAAAGATCATCCGCACTTACAAGTCCTGCCAACCCTTTCTTCAACTCCCTCCTTTACAAAACATGGGAGTTAACCCCCGTAGATTATGACCTAACAACCTATGACAAACAGATGTTACTCATTATCCTCCATTTGGTAAACTTAAATATATCTTTCTCACTATTGATACATTCTCTCATGCCTGCTGGACTGCGACACACACAGGGGAAAAATCTAAACATGCTGTCAATCATATGTTACAATGCTTTGCCGTCCTTGGTTTGCCTGATCAACTTAAAACAGATAATGGCCCTTGCTTTATTAGTAAAGCCTTTTCCAAGTTTCTCCAGACCTAAAATATTATCCACTCCACTGACATCCCTCATAACCCTCGGGGACAGGCAATCATAGAACGTCAAAATCAAACTCTTAAGGCCCAATTACAAAAACAAAAGGGGGAGTCTCTTCCCTCCCATGATCAGCTGAAGAAGGCTTTATTAACACTTAATATTTTAAATTTGACTAAAACAGATTTAGAAACACCATTCCAGAGGCACTGGACTTCTAAGATCTCATACAAATCCATCCAGGTTCGCTGGAAGGACCCCTTTACCAGGGGAAGGAGGGGTCCAGACCCCCTCATCACTGCGGGGAGAGGATTCAGATGCGTGTTCCCCCAAAGTGAAAAAAGTCCTATTTGGGTCCCTGCTCGGGACATCAAATACCTTCCTCCATTGGCGGAGGAAGAGGATAGAAACCTTCCCAGGGAGTCATCTCCCCCTGAGGATTTTCTTTCTTCTCTCTCCACAGAGAAGCATGAAGACTCCATTGGTCTTACTCTATTTGATGGTGATCTTCTGGCCGTCGAGAGGAGGATTTGGAGATCCACATGAGGCCCGAATCATCATTGAATGACAGATGAGTAAACCCTGCGACTGCAAAGGGGGGGTCCTTCAATATCCTCCCTACTGACAGGCTTCTCTCTAGCACTGTGGACTGTGGGCAAAAAATAGCAGGGAGTTTCACTCCTAAACGAGAGACTGGATTGGGAAAACAACAATGGGTATGTCGGAAAAAGCCCACTGTAATTAAACCAGTTGATGGGCAACATGGACCCAGTCCTCCTGGGGCATGTATAATCACCTATGAAGCTGTTCATGTGGTCTGCTATTACCAGGTCTCTCAATGCCAACTAAGTGATAAGACATTTTGGATTGCAACGAGGAATGGGGTTCAGGGCCCCCTCACCTCCAGTACATACATGACCAAACAAGCCCAATGCCCGGATGTTCTGGGAGGGCAAGATATGTGCTGGGAGCTTACAGCTCCATTGGGAGTGTCCAATGGAGGAGGAGTTCAGGACCAGTTGGCAAAGGTAATAGTTAAAGATAAGCTTGAGGAGATAGCCTGGGCCCTTCACCCAGGCCTTTGATATCATCCCCTTGTTTTCCCAGAACGGAAGGGGACTTGCTCCTAGACCCTCCCACAGAAGCTCTTTTAAAACTTGCTTTTAATCTTTAAATACTTCTGCTCTTTCCATAGCTGAGGATTGCTGGATTTGTATTGCACTGGGACCCCCACATCCTCTAGCTCTACCAGTACCCTATAATGGGAGTCTAAATTATACTACTGAGGGATGCAGCTTCTCTTGCCCCCTCTCAGTACAGCTTATGCCTATGGGAGCCAATCAGCCCTATTGCCTGGAGGCTCTTCCTGGTCCTAATCTTGGTTATGCTGACTCCTCCCTTTGTCCCACCAATTCAACCATCAAGTACCCGACCTCCCCAGTGTGCCCCCACCTAGATATGTTTTTGTCTGTGGCTTTAGTGAAGCCTACCGATTGCTCCCAGCCAATTGGATAGGGTTTTGTGTATTAGCAATATTGACCCCTGACCTCGATTACATTAAAGGAGATGAACCAGTCCCTGTCCCTGCATTTGATTCTATCACCAGTCGACCTAAGAGGGCTATTCAAATGATACCCATTTTGGCTGGCATTGGAATTGCGGCAGGGATGGCCACAGGCACTGCAGGCCTGGGCACCTCGATAAGCCTTTACCAACAGTTGTCACAGAGGCTTATTGATGATGTTCAGGAGGTGTCTGAGACTGTCATTGAGCTCCAGGGCCAATTGGACTCCCTTGCTGATGTGGTCTTACAAAACCGACGAGGCCTAGATTTACTAACTGCCAAGGAGGGAGGAATTTGTCTTTTTTTAAGGAAAAATGCTGTACTTACGCTAACAGATCAGGATTCGCATGTGACAAGATAAAGAAACTACAGGAGGACCTGGATCGGCGAAGGAAAGAGCTCCAGGGACACCCCTTTTGGTCCTCCTTTGGCGGCCTCCTCCCATACCTTACTCCCTTCCTGGGTCCCGTGTCCATGATACTTCTCCTTGCGGCCATTGGGCTTTGTGTGATTAATGTTCTTACTTGCTTTATTAAAAGACAGATTGAATCTATCCAGCTTCACCAGGTCCACATCAACTATCAGATGCTTACTGCTCAGGAGTCCAACTCTGAATATTTGGCTTTAGAGCCATTTGATGACTCCCTGTGACCATGAAACCCCCAAGTCTGGCCTAGCCAGGCGCTTAAGTGAGGGCTGGTGGCCAGAGACAGGTAATTGAGGGCCCAGCCTGAGATCAACCTAAGACAGCACTTGTAACACTCAAAGTTGCAAGCTCCCATGATGGGTAAGACTCCGGAGGGGGACTCACACCTAAGACAGGCACAGTCACTCAAGGCCACATGGCCTGCTCGATCACAGGTAGTCCCTGGATTGTCTTTTAAAAAAACAGAAGGGGGAAGTGTTGGGCCTCTTTACCAGAACTTCCTGAGCCTGGCTAGTTTCAGGACCTAACTTTAGGTTTCGAATCTCATCTCCACAGGAAAGTTTCGTTTCCCTGGAATGAGGTCACATCTATTCAATCACCTTCTGGTCACTTATTCACTTTCTATTGGTTACCCCATAATCACACCACCCCTCACCCTTCCCCCCGCTGCACACTCTATAAAATTCACCCCCCTGTTTAATAAAGTTGAGATCCTGCTTTGACAGACCTCCCGGCTCCATTGTGTTCATTGGGCCATGACACTCATCACCCGCTCAGCCCCATGGGTCGCCCAGCTGGTCCGGTCGTCCCTAACCGCACTACCTGCAGTGGCCCCAGAGTCCTGCATAGATTAGTAAAGCATTAAATCTCTATATATTGCTTTTGGCTGCATGATCATTTTTGTGATGTTAATTCTACCTATCTAGGAGCATGGAAGGTCTTTTTGCCTTCTGGAGTCTTCTGTAATTTATTTTAGGGTTCTAAAATTTTCATTTATAGGTCAATTCCTTGGTTAGATTTGTACCAAGACATTTCATATTTTAGGTGCTATGGTAAATGGAATTGCTTTTTTTAGGACTTTCCCATATTTTTCCTCCTGGGTGTATAGGAAAGTCACTGATATTTGAACATTAGTCTTTCTTGTAACTTGCTACTGTGCTGAACTTCTGTATAAATTCTAAGAGTTTCCTGGTGTAGTTTTTGGGTCTCTCAGGTATAGGATCATGTCATCTGCAAATAGGAATAACTTGACTTCTTCTTTTTTAATTTGTATCCCTTTTATCTCCCTTTCTTGTCTTATGGTTCTAGCTAAGGCTTCAAGTACCATATATGATAGAAGTGGTGAATAACCCATTAGTCTGTTACCTCAGGAACCACATTGCACCATGAAAGACAGGCACATTTTCAGAATAAAGTCTGGTCAAAAATACCTTAAGCTGATGGAACGAGGAAACAAGCTGAGGTAGCAATTATTGTACTTGACAAATTAGACTTCAAATAAAAAGAAATAAATCATCAGAAAAACAGAAGGATCTTACATATTAGTCGAGGGAAAAATTCATCTGGAAGACTTCACAATACTGAACATATACTCATGTACTATAGGTTCATACACATTCAATAAACAAACACAACAGCATCTAGAGCAGAAAATAAAGTCAAAACAATAGTAGTGGGGGACTTCAATACCACCACCAACACCATTGTATAGATCAATAAGTCAAAAATTGAACAGAAACACACTGGAGTGGAATCAAACCATCACCCAAATGGACTTTACTGACCTCTACTACACCTTCCATCCAAACACCAAGGAATACACATCCTTCTCAGCAGCCCATGGGACCATCTCCGAAATAGACCACATATTAGGCCACAAAATGAGCATCCGTATATACAGGAAAGTTTAAATTATATCCTGTATCTTATCAAACCACCAAAGAATAAAAAAGCTAGACATACACAACACAGCAAATGTCATAAAATGCACTAAATCTTGAAAATTAAATAACATGATACTGAATGAGGAATCAGTTCAGGTATAAGTCAAAAGAAAAATTAAAGAATTCCTATAAATGAATGATAATGAAAACATAACATATCAAATTCTCTGAGACACAATGAAGGCTATCCTAACAGGTAAGTTTATAGCAATCAGTATGTATATAAAAATGGAAACTTCATAAGTAAATAACAATGCAACTTATTGATTTAGAGACATAAGGACAGTCCTATACCAAAAGCAGTAGTTGAGCAAAGATTTGTAAAATCAGGGAGGAAATATCTGACATTGAGATAAAAAATCATGGTTGATAAACCTTTAGCAAAATTAATCAAAGCCAGAAGAGAAAAACCAAATTAATAAAATCAGAGATGAAAGTGGCATTATTGCAATTGATACCAAGGAAATTCAGAGACTTAAAAGGTCATGCTTAAAAAACTTATTCTTCACAAAAATTAATAATCAGAAAGAAATGGATAAATTTCTGAGTAAGCACAACCTATCTAAATTGAATCAGGATGTATTAAATTATTTAAATAGTCCTATAACAAATGATGAAATTAAAGAAGTAATTACAAATCTTCCTATCCAAAAAATATCCAGGACCAAATGGATTCAGTGGAGAATTCTACCAGGCATTTAAAGAACATGCTTGCATTCCTAGTATGAACCCGACTTGATCATAGTGTATGATCCTTTGGATATGTTTTTGGATTAAGTTTGCTAGTATTTTATTGAGGATTTTTGCTCCTCTAGCAATTCAAATCCATCATGATCATTTTGACACTTCAGACTTACGCTACATGAGCCTCTTCAAGTGATCTATCTATCTATATATATTTAAATGTTCTCTATTGTTCTTTGATATTTTCTCAGTCGTAATACAGTCTCTCCTGAATGGTTGCATGACTTCAGAGAACTCGGACTTAACGTTTTTGTTCCTGGGCCAAACATCACCTTTTCTCCTCCACAGTATTATGTTTTTGACTGAAGAGCTACATGTCAAAATTCTGGGTAGAATTTGATGTCACTATAACACATTTCATTCAGTATCAGAAAGATAATGCAGCTGAAAATGGAGTGGAGGGATATAGTTATGCAGCTATGATCAGATGAAATGGAGTTTCACTGTTTTACTAGACAGACTCCTACTCATTCCCTGTTCTCATTCTGCTCCAGCTTTCATGTCATCAGACAATTTTCTGCCACTTTTCTTGAAAAACTGATGTGGCATACTTGTCCTGGAACCTCAGGAGCCCATCTTGTTTTTCACAGTAACATCCTCTCTTTCTGCATTTACTTTCTGTCATAGATACAGGTGTCAAATTCACAGTTGGGGGTTTGAGCTCTGGGAACATTTGTAGAAAATTAGTGGTTGAGTTAAGCCCAGAGCAAACCTGCAGGAGATTGTCTAGTTGATGGAGAAGGCCCAATCCATGATGAGTGGGATTAGGCCCTGGAATGAAATACAGAGAGCTGGTTGAGAATTGGTGTCATTGTTTACACTTGGCCAGACATGCTGGTCTGGCAAGTAAGGATTATCCCTCTCTCAGCCATTATGTAGAGATGGTTGGCCAGTTCCCTCAGACCTGGTGTTGGTGCATGCTCTCCTGTAAAGTTATAGGAGGAACTATAACCAGTTTATTTTAAGAGAATAAACCCCTTGTTTCCTTAAGCCATTTGATGGTGATTTATCAGTAACCATGAAGGTGAAGTGCAATGAATTTGATACCGGAGAAGTGGGGTGTTGCTGATAAATCTGGCTATTTGGACTTTGTGGATTTGAAAGGCTTTTTTGGAGGAATATGGCAATATTTGAAGACATTGAGATTGTATGCTCTAAGAAACCATTCAGCTTGAGGGCCATTTGGAAAATAGTGATGCTGAGAGAGGTATGACTTGTTTGGGCTCAGTTTATGATGAGAAAAACAAGTTGTTTAGTGAAGTTGAATTTAAAGATGATAGGCTGGATTGCTTGATAAAGGAGAGCTATGTTGGTTGTCGTGAAGCTATGGATGTGGACAGGGCAGGCAGCAAAACAGTTGCGATTATTGGGGAGATGAACATCAATGAAGGAAAACATAAAGACTTGCATTGGGATGGTGGAACGCATGAATACTGCCATAAGGCAATTCAATGTTTTGACAACCTGGATTCCTTCAGGGGCATAAAGCCCAATTTAAAGCCATTTCTTGCCCTCTGGAAGTTTTGGCTACCTAGAAAGAGGCTGTTCCAGAGTCAGTATGCTCAAGTTGGTACAGCTATAGCTCAAGTGGACCAAGCTGTGTTTCAACCTTGTTTTGGAATCTTGCAGCGTTACCCATATGGTACTGTTTTTGGGGTATGATTATGGGGTTCATGAAGCACAGCAAGTGTCAGGCATAGCGTGTTGCAAGGAAAGGTAAAGCTTATAGCTGCTGAGGCAAACCCAGAGTGTTGGAGATGCCAGAACCATGGGATGTATGCTGAGGACAGCTGTGAATGGAGATTCAGCCTGGTTCAGGGTAACTCTGCTTCTACAACTTGGAGCTGCAAACAGGAATTGGGAATGCCTAGAATCTTTGACTCACCTCGACTATGTGATGAGCAATAGAAGATGGACATTGAAGTAAAGGATGCAGTGCTTAATTTACTGGACTTTGATCTTTATAATGTTTTCTTCTTTTTTAAGATACTTATGTTGTAATGTTTTATCTGTTTTAAAGTATATAACTTATTCTGATTTAATACACTCTTAAGGTTAAAAAATTTGAACGTTTAAAATGCTGGAGCTAAAGTTTTATTTTTCCACTCATACAAACTTAACAGGTACACTGGTTCCCTCCTTCCCTCCACACACCACCTCCCTATGCTCTCCTTCTCCCCTCCCTCCCCATGCCCCATTACCTCCCCCTCTCATCCCCAAAGCATCGTTTAATGTGCATGCCCAACTCTCCTCTGGGTCCTCCTCTCTGATGAGGAGCAAGGACCCAGTGGCATTTCCCAGAACCCTTTCCTGTGTTCCCCTTAAGCTTAGGAACACTACTGTGGCTGTCAATCCCTTCCCTCCAAGGATCCTAGTGCCTTTAGCCCATGCTAGACATTGTGGGGTCAATAATGCATTGGACATTGCGCAGGGCATGCAAAGTCCAATTATGATTGCTTTGCCCCTAACTTGTGTGGAGTATCTTGCAAATCATTGCTCCTCCCATTCTTTTGCTCTTACACTCTTACCGCCCCCTCTTCCACAAATTTCCCTGAGGTTCAGGATGGGGAGAGGTTAGGCTGGCCTAGCTCCAGGTGGTTAATATAGACTCTCTGATGTTCTGGATTATGGTTTGTTGATTTTTTTTCCGTTTTGCTGCTCCTGCAATATCATTCACTTTATCAATTGATGGGTATTGGATGTCACCCCCTGGCCAGAGATTAAAAACTGTTAAACTAGAGTCTTGTTATAAGAGTATATTCAATGGTAGATGTAATAAAAGTAGGAAACCACAGTGAGGGAGGGGTCAATCAACCATTTGCAAAATGGTTACTTTCTATCGGCCAGACTATATGCCCTCCCCTTCTGGTAAGATCATACCCTAACAGTTGCAAATGATCAGGAAGGAAAGTCTGTGAACTTAACCAGATCACTCATTACTTACTTGCAGTCCTTGATGGTAGCCTATATTCTCTGCTGTAACATGGTCCCCTCTCTTGTTACTAGTGTGGCCCTCCTTCCCCATCCCTCCTGTTCATAATCTTTGCACTTACTGTAGGTATTACAGAGATTTATCCTTGAGTATCTCTAAGTGGGTTTGGTACTAGGAGCCATCTATTAGGGAGTGCATACGGCACTTAATTTTCTGTTTCTGGGCTACTTCACTCAATATAATTGTTTCTAATTCCATCCATTTCCTGGCAAATTCCATTAATTCATCATTTTTGATTGCTGAGTAGTACTCCATTGTATAGATGTACCAGATTTGCCTTATCCACTCATCAACTGTTAGACATTGGGGTCAATTCCATGACTTTGCTATTGTAAACAGTGCTGCTATGAACATGGTCGTGCTTGTGATATCTAGGTGAATTTTTGTGTATGGGGGGTTATTCTCAAAAGTGGAATAGCAGGGTCATATGGCATATCAATCTTTAATTTCGTTAAGAATCTTCAGATGGCTCGCCAGAGTGGTTGTATGAGCCAGCAATGCAGGAGAGTTTCCCTCTCTCCACATCCGCTCCAGGATTTGATGTTGTTGTATTGTGGATTTTTGCCATCCTGACCAGGGTGAGATGGTATCTCAGGGAAGTTTTTATTTGCATTTCCCTGATGGCTAAGGATGTGCAGCATTTTTTAAGGTATTTGTTGGACATTTTAATGTCATCCCTGGTAAAGTTTCTTTTAAGGTCCAGGGCCCATTTTTTAATATCTGATAGAGCTCTATCAGATATGTGATTAGTGAAGATTTTCTCCCATTCTGTGAGTTGCCTTTGAGCTCGTGTTACATTCTCTTTATCTGAACAGAAACTCTTTAATTTCACAAGATCCCAACTGTTGAGAGTTGGTAGCAGTGACTGTGCTATTGGATGTCTGTTTAGGAACTGTCGGCCTAGCCCAATCAGCTCGAGGGAGTTCCCTACCCTTTCATTATGGTTTTAATAGTCTCTGTCCTTATATCGAGGTCCTTGATCCATTTGGAATTAATTCTTGTACATGGTGACAAGTACGGGTCCAGTTTAATCTTCTGCATGTGGAGATCCAGTTTTGCCAGCACCATTTTTTGAAGATGTTCTTCTTTTTCCATTGGATTTTTTTGGCCCCTTTGTCAAAGATCAAATGGGTGTAGTTGTGTGGGCTTATATCTGGGTCTTCAACCCTTATCCATTGATTTGTGTTTCTATTTTAGAGCCAGTACCAGGCTGTTTTTATAACTATGGATTTGTAGTGTAGACTAAGGTTTGGTATGGTGATATATCCAGTAGTGTTTTTGTTACTCAGGATTGTTTTTGCTATCCTGGGTCTTTTGTGCCTCCATATAAATTTTGAGGTTGTTTGGTCAATTTCTTTAAAGAATTGCTTTGGAATTTTAATTGGTATAGCATTGAATTTGTATATTGCCTTTTAGGATGGTCTTTTTTATAATGTTGATTCTGCCTATCCAGGAACATGGGAGGTCTTTCCACCTTCTGGTGTCTTCTGCAATCTCTTTCTTTAGGGTTTTAAAGTTTTCATTGTAAAGGTCTCTCATGTCCTTGGTTAGGTTGATACCAAGGTATTTCATTTTTGGGGGGCTATAGTAAATGGGATTGTTTCTCTCAGGGCTTTTTCACTTCTTTCATTCTGGGCATATGGGAAGGCCACTGATTTTTGTACATTTATTTTGTTTTCTGACACCCTGCTGAGCTTCTCAATTAGTTCCAGGAGTTTCCTTTTGGAGTTTTTGAGATCCCTCAGGGATAAGATCATGTCATTTTCAAATTGGGATAGCTTGACTTCTTCCTTGCCGATTTGAATCCCTCTTATGTCCCTTTCTTGTCTTATGGCTTCAGCTAAGACTTCAAGTACAATATTCAGTAGAAGTGGTGAGAGTGGACAGCCTTGTCTAGTTCCTGATCGAAGCGGGAATGCTTCAAGTTTTTCCCCATTGAGTATAATCCTTGCTGTTGGTTTGCTGTATACAGCTTTTATTATATTGATAAAGGTTCCTTCCATTCCAACCTTCTCTGGGGTTTTAATCATAAAATGCTGTTGGATCTTGTCAAAAGCTTTTTCTGCATCTATCGAGAGTATCATGTGGTCTTGGACTTTGGACTGGGTTATATGGTGAATTACATTATTCGATTTGTATATGTTGAAACAACCTTGTGTGCCGGGGATAAAGCCTACTTGATCCCCATGAATGATCTTTTTGATATGTTTTTGAAACCGACTTGCTAAGACTTTGTTGAGAATCTTTGCATCTGTGTTCATCAGAGAGATTGGCCTATAGTTTTCTTTTTTAAGTGTGTCTTTATTAGGTTTTGGGATTAAGACGATATTAGCTTCATAGAAGGAATTTGGTAGTATTCCTTCCTTTGCTATTTGATGGGACAATTTAAGGAATATTGGTGTTATTAGCTCCTTAAATGTCTGGTAGAACGCTGTTATGAATCCATGTGGTCCAGGACATTTTATGGTGGGAAGATTTGAGATTACTTCCTCGATTTCCTCATATGTTATAGGACTATTTAAATAATTCACAACTTTCTGATTCAATTTAGTTAAGTTGTGTTTACTTAGGAATTCATCCATCTCTTTTGTGTTGTCAAATTTCACAGAGTATAAGTTTTTGAAATATGATGTTATAATTCTCTGGATTTCTTGGGTATCAGTAGTGATATGTCCATTTTCATTTCCAATTTTGTTAATTTGGGTTTTCTTTCTCTTGCTTTTGGTTAATTTAGTTAGGGGTGTATCAATCTTATTGATTTTTTCAAAAAACCAGCTTTTTGATTGGTTGATTTTCTTTTTCATTTTCCTAATCTCGATTTCAGATATTTCTCCCCTTATTTTGCTAATCTCCTCTCTTCTACTGCTTTTGGGATCAGATTGCTTTAGTTTCTCTAAAAGTTTAAGCTGCATTGTTAAATTTTTTATTTCTGATGTTTCCATTTTTTTGATGTACACATTAAGAGCTATGAACTTATCTCTTAGGACAGCTTCCATTGTGTCCCACAGATTTTGGTAAGTTGTATTTTCATTTTCATTCACTTTCAGGTAATCTTGAATTTCCTTTTTAATTTCTTCCTGAATCCCATTCTCATTCAGCATCATATTGTTAAGTTTCCAGGAGTTAGTGTATTTTCTGTTGTTTGTTGTGTTGTGGATGTCCAGCTTTAGGCCATGGTGGTCTGATAGGGGTCAGGATAGAATTTCAACTTTCCTGTATATGTGGAGATTAGTTTTGTGGCCCAATATGTGATCTATTTTGGAGAAATTTCCATGTGCTGCTGAGAAAAATGTGTATTCTTTGGTACGTGGATGAAAAGTTTGATAGAGATCTGTAGGTCCATTTCTTTAAGGGTTTGATTAAGTTCCAAAGTGTCTCTGTTAAGCTTTTGACCCATTGATCTATCCCATTTTGAGAGGGCGGTATTGAAATCCCCAAGAATTATTTTTTGGGGGTTGATTTCTTGCTTTAGATGCTGTAGGGTTTTCTTAATGAATGTGGAGGGGCCCGTATTAGGTACATATATGTTCAGTATTGTGAAGTCTTCTTGGTGAATTCTACTTGTGATTAAAATGTAGTATCCATCTGTGTCTCTTATGATTTTTGTTGGTTTGAAGTCCACTTTGTCTGATAGCATAATGGCTACCCCTGTCTGTTTCTTGGTTCCATTAGCTTGCAGAATTTTGGATCAGCCTTTCATTATTAGGATGTGCCTATCTTTTGTGGTGAGATGCGTTTCCTGAAGGCAGCAGATTGATGGGTCGTGGTTTTTAATCCAACTGTGTAATCTGTGTCTCTTGATCAGTGAGTTAATACCATTGACATTTAATTTTATAATGGAGACATTATTTTTAATTCTGGACATTTTTTATGTTTAGTGGATTTTGTAAGCATATTGTTTGACATTTATGTTTTGGTGGTATTATACTTCCCTTCTATCCTCCTGGATACGCTTGATTTTTCTTCAAGTTCTATTTTTTGAAGGCTTGATTTGGTAGACATGTATCCCTTCAAGTTGTCTTTGTGCTGTAAAACTTTTCTTTCTCCCTTGATCATGACAGATAGTTTTGCCAAGTATATCAGTCCTGGTTTGCATTTTTGCTTATTTAATACATGAAATACGTCTTTCCAAGCTCTTCTTGCTTTTACTGTTTCCATTGAGAAGTCATTTGTTATTTTCATAGGTTTGCCTTTAAAAGTGACTTGCTTTTTTTCTCTTGAAGCTCTTAGCATCTTTTCTTTTGTCTTGAATGTGAAGTGTTTTGACTATTATTTGCCGTGGAGAGTTTCTATTTTGGTCATATCTGTTTGGAGTGTGAAATGCCTCTTGTATTTGGATGGGCTTCTCATTCTTTAGTTGAGGGAAGTTTTCATTTATGATAATTTGAAAAATTTCCTCAGGTGTGGTATTTTGGGATTCTTGCTCTGGTATTCTGTGAATTTGCATGTTGGGTTTCTTCAGGATGTCCCATATCTCTTGAATATTCCTCTCAAGTATCTTTTTGGCTTTAACAATCTCTTCCATTGAGGTGGTTAATTCTCCCACTTTGTCTTCAAGATCTGAAATTCTATTTTCTGCTTTGTTAGTTCTGCTGATAAGACTCTCTGTTGAGTTTTGGGTTGAAGATAACTTATCTTTTAGTTCAACTTTAAACTCTGCCTCAGACTGTTTTAACTGCTCTATGCCTATTTTTGTTTCTTGAACTGTTTTTCTCAACTCCTCCAAGTGCCTGTTGTGTTCCTGTTCAAAGTGGTTGATGAGTTTGTTTAACTCCTCTTGAATTTTCTCTTTCATAGTATTAATCATGGTAATGATCATACTTTGAAAATCGTTATCTTGGGTCTGGCTTTCTTGGCTATATTCTGTGAATTTGTTCTGGTTGGAATCCATCATTATGGGGTTAATTCTTTCAGTGGGAAATTGGTCTTCTTGGGTTTTGCTTCTCATGGATCTGTACTTTGACTTAGGCATTGTTGTTTTGTCTTTTAGGGCCTTTCAGTTTCTGTATGCTTTTGACTGAACTGACTTAGTTGGTATTACTACACTTGGGCAGTTATTACTAGTGCTTGCCTTGGAGTTGGGTACATTTGTCTTTTGTTATTGTTATTTCCTAGATGAAGCTATTAGGCTGTTAGTACATCAGTTAAGTCAGCTAAGTAGACAGGGGTGAATATTAGTATGCTAGTGCACTTTTACGATTTAGTGTCTTGGTGATATGTGAGGGTGAGTGGTGTACTCCCTGGAGTTGTATATGTTTTTGGGGTGGCTGTATGGAAAAGATAATCTACAGTGATTAATACTAGAAAGGAACAGTAAGGTGAAAAAAAGGAGGTTTACTTATCTTTGGGCTGGATGTGAAGAATCTCTCCCATGTGATAGGATGATTGTAGAGGTGTTCAGATGTATGGCCTTTGACCCTTAGAACTTTGCTTGAGTTTCCTTTGGACTCTATTGAATTCTGAGTAACAGTGTGTCTTCCATGGGCCACATGCGTGGGTCCCTGGTGGGCCAGAGACTGATGTTGATGGCAGAATTCTTCACCTGGAACATGGGACTTGGCTTAGTGGCCCACCCCAAGCTCCAGGAATGGAGGAATGTGAGCAAGTCCTGTCCGGTCAAGTAGATAGGCAGGAGGGAGGAAGAAAGGGGCTGGGGCCTAGGGTATGGCCCAGGCAACTCGGGCTGGTTGTTGGAAGGCACTGGGACACCGGGCAACCTGGGGGGCTGGGTGGACTCATCTGGGATGGAGGACTGGGAGCGTGGCTGGGCAGACAGGAGGGAGGAAGAAAGGCAGAACTGAAGTTTTAATGAGAGAACATTTTCCATTTTTTTATGAAATGAATTTATATTTTTAGGATAACTTCTAATACCTATGGGGACAAGGATTGAAGGTTTCAGTTTAAAAGTGCTATGATTGTGTATCAAGTTGACAAAGGGTGGCGTGTCATAGTTAGACACAGGTGTCAACTTAACGGGTGAGGCTTTGAGCTCTGGGCACATTTGTAGAGAATTAGCTGTTGAGTTAAGCCCAGAACAAACTTGCAGGAGATTGTCTAGCTGATAGGGTAGGCCCATCCCATGGTGGGTGGGATTAGGCTCTGGAATAAAATACAGAGTGTTGGTTGAGAGAATTGGCATCATTGTTTACACTTGGCCAGACATGCTGGTCTGGCAAGTAAGGATTATCCTTCTCTCAGCCATTATGTAAAGATGGTGTGGCCAGTTCCCTCAGCCCTGGTGTTGGTGCTCTCCTACAAAGTTGGAACTGTAACCCATCTATCATAAGAGAATAAACCCCTTGTTCCCTTAAGTTATTTGATGGTGATTTGTCAGGAACCATTCAGGTGAACTGCAACACCTTCTAAAACTTCATTCCTGTTTATTTAGAATTCTCTGACAGCACACATTAGTGGCTCTGCAATATTTTCCCGTTTCATAACCCTTTTTATTAGTGACTCTCCAAGGGCAAAGAAAGTATCTGGAAAATTTAACCTTCCTTTAGAATAACACAGACTTGGCCTTGCACCATAAAGACTTCCAACAAGGGAGTAGCTTAGGGATAGCAGGCTATGATTATGTGCTTGCAAAATTAACCCTAAATCCACAGCCCAATAATTGAAATAGTTTTGATGTCACCTACTCTTTCAGTAGTCATATAAATGAGATATTACAGCAATTTTCTTATTGTAGTAATAACAGTATAATGTACATACTACCTACTGGTTTGTGGAATGATGATTGGGTTAGGGTAAAATATATATAATGTGCTTAAGTTTATTAAAATTCTAATTTCTGTCCACAGTAAGGATAAGTTAAATCACCCAGACTTTTGAATGTTGGAACTGCAAAGTAATGAGGAAAAGTGGAACATTTCCCATACTTTTCAATATAGGAATTGAAGTCTTGCTGAACCAGAGTGTGTCTAAAGATAACAAATAATTGGAGACACACATACTTTTCAGGATTCATATAAAAAGATACACCAAATGTTAACAAAGCTGGTTAACCAATGGTCAGTCTGACCATGACTTGTCAGTTTCAAAGACAGAAGTGATGAATGTGTATAGGGCCTGTTTTTTTTTTTTCCATTCACTTAAGTCATGAATCTTGCAAAATAATAAGGGAGCAAACTGCGGTGTGTGTAAATTGGGGGGGATAAACTTTCATTTCACCACTAATCTTTATGTTAGCATCATCTAAAAAGAGTGACAAAATAGTTATCAGTCAGACTGATAAGCATTTCTACAATCTTAATGCTTCATATTAAGACTGCATCAGTTGCTTTAATGATGTCTTTTAACTATTTACTTTCTTAGAGTATCTAGGATCATTCATTTACTTATTGTGTGCCCTTATGCTGTGATATTGACTAATACTTTTTAAAAATCCTCATCTATATTTTAATTATGGTTTATGTGTAGAATAGATCTCAATAAGCAATTGCTGGGTATTTAATGATAATTAATTTCAAGTTACATTTGTTGTTTTCTTATCCATGTAGAAGCTGTTTAAATTCATGTAATCCCATTTATAAATCTGTGGGAACATTTTCTTTGCTGTTCAAATCCTTTGCAGAAAGTTCTTCTCTTGACTTAAGTGTTAAACTGTTTTCTTTTATTTCACTTTAAGCAGTTTCAAAATTTTAAGCCTTGTGCTAGTCTCTTTTTAATCCATTTATATTGGTTTTTGTGAGGGTAAGAGATTAAGATATACTTTCATTGTTTGTACATGGATATGCAGTTCTCTAATATCAGGAAATCCTAGCTTTACTACAATACAGATTTTTGATACCTTTATGAAAAAAAAAAACAGAAGGTTGTAGCTTCTTGTGCTGATTTCTAGATTCTCTGTGGTTTTCTCTCATTGCACTAGGTATTTGTTTTGATGAAAGTACCATGCAGATTTTGTTAACGTACAAAATTAATTCAAGATTAGTTATGGTGATACTGAGAATTGTTCTTTCTGCTTAGGATTCCTTTTGCTATATGGAACATTGTGTGCTTCCATGTGGATTTTAAAATGGCTTCTCTAGTTCTATGAAGAACATAATTATAATTTCGACATGGATCATGCTGAATCTATGGTTTCCAACAATATTGCCATTTCCAAAATTACTAGGACATGGGTGCATTGCTGGATTGGGTTCTCTACTTTGCCTAATGTAATCTAACTATTAGTGTGATGTATTTCATTTGCATTTGTTTACAAGGGTTTTAAATTTTTTTCTTATTTCTTCAGTGTCCAATTGGTCGCTTAAGCATGTATTTTTCAGCCACCAAATATTTGTGATCATCTTCAGTTTCTCTTGATATTTATTACTATCTTCACTATCATCTATAAGATATAATAAATTATTCCAATTCTCTTGTATTTTTTAAGACTTGTTTAGTGGCCTAAAGTATGGTCTACTGTAGAGAATGTTTCAGCAAAGAGTAGAGAAGCAGAAGAATATGTATCATTTTTTTAAAGATTTTTTTATTGTTTATTATTTATTCAATTGTGCATGTATGTGTGCACGCGTGTGTGTATGTATGTGTATGTGTGTAGAAGCACGGACGAATTCGGGAACCACCATGGATGCCTCCACTACCTCCTTGTTTACAGAGGCTTAACCCCTGAGCCACCTCTTCAGCCCCAGAATATGTATAATTTTTTATTAGTTGGAATGTTTTACATATATCTGCTATGTCTTTTTGATCTACTATGTATTTTAACTCATAAGTTTATTTGGTGATTGTTTTTGGATTGCCTATCTAAAGACAAGTGTAGGGTATTAAAATAACTGATCATTATGTGCTAGTATCTACCTGACATTTTACGTCCATTAGTCTTAGTTTTATGAAATTGGAGCCCCAGCATTCAGTTCACATACATACATGAATTGCTAAGTTTATTAGCATGTAGCAGCCTTCTTTATCTCTTCTGACTAGTTTCAGTTAGATGTCTACTTTGTCAGATATTAGAATAATAAAGCTTACTTTTGGCTTTCATTCACAGGATAAATTGATTTAAATACTTTGACTTTCTGTCTAAGCATTGGGTTTTTATGAGTGTAACATGGAAAGATGTTTAATAATTTTGATAATTTTAGTGGTTTTCAAGTTTGTGTGTGCTTATATTGATTCTTTTCTTTATCCTGGGAAGTATTAGAGGGTTGTACACCTACTGTGTTGGTCATGATAGAATTATTCTAGCTCTTATTTGCTTCTCTGTTCCTCTCATGAAATTTATTCTTCCCAATTTATGATCCAGGATGTCTTCTTCCTTTTCTGTGTCAAATATTCCTTTAAGAATCTTCTGTACTGCCTATTTGGTGATCATCAACTGTTTCAGTTTGTACTCGTTGAAATGTCATTTCTGTCAGTTTTATAAAATAGCTTTGTTGGATATTACAGTCTTTTGTGTCAGTTATTTACATTTAGAATTGGAAAAATAATGTTCCATGTTTTCCTGGATCTTTGGGTTGAAGATGATAATGAAGGGTTTGATGTTATTCTGATATTATTGTCTTTGCTGATAAGTAGTGATTTATTCTTACAACCTTTCATAGTGTTTTTTCTCTTTATAATTTTGACATCTTGACTGTGAAATGTGGGTGGCTTCTTATATTTTTGTATCTATTTGGACTTCTAAATGCCACTTCTGGTTAGGTGTAGATTTCTTTCTCTAGATTTGGAAAATACTTTGTTAGCATTTCATTTCATCAATTGTTTATGCTTTTAGATTTTATGTAATCTTTTACTTTTACTTTGTGAATTCTTTGGTTTAGTCTCTTGAATATATCCCAGAGTTCTTTCATATTTTAGTGGTGCTTATTCTTTTGTCTGAATATATTCTTGTCTGTCCTTGTTCTCCATTGACTGATTCTAGTCTTTCTACTTCATTGTTGTTTTTTTATACTTCATGGGTGTGTATATTTATGTGTTGTGTGAGTGTGTTTGTATGTACATATGTGCATATGCTTTTGTATGAGTGAAGTTGTGTGTGAGTGCCATAGCACATGAGTGCTGGTAGAGGACACCTTTTGAGGTTTTTTTCCCCTCTTTTCCATCTTGTTTAAGATGGGGTCTCTTAACAGTTGCTGTAAAAGTTAGGGCCACACCAGAAACAAGGAGAGAAGTGACCATGTTACAGTAGAGAAAATAGGCCTCCATCAAGGACTGCAAGTAAGTAATGAGACACCTGGTTAAGTTCTCAGACCTTTGTTCCTGATCATTTTCAACTGAGGAGGTATGATCTCACCAGAAGAGGAGGGCATATAATCTGGCAGATAAAAAGTAACCATTTTGCAAATGGACCATTGACCCCTCCCTCACTGTGGTTTCCTACTTTTATTACATCTACCCTTGAATGTGCTCTTATAAAAAGACTCCAGTTTAACAGCTTTTTGTCTCTGGCCAGGGGGGTGACATACAATGCCCATCAGGATGGAGTGAAGGGCATTGCAGGAGCAGCAAAACTGAAAAAGAAAATCAACAAACCACAATCTAGAACTTCAGAGATTCTATATCAACCACCTAGAACTAGGCCAGACTAATCTCTCCCCATCCTGAAGCTCAGGGAAATTTGCGGAAGAGGGGGCGGTAAGAGTGTAAGAGCAAAAGGATGGGAGGAGCAATGATTTGCAAGATACTCCACACAAGTTAGGGCCTAAGCAATCATAATTGGACTTTGCATGCCCGGCGCAATGTCCAACACACTATTGACCTCACAAAGTCTAGCATGTGCTAAAGGCACCAAGATCCTTGGAGGCAAGGGATTGGCAGCCACAGTAGTGTTCCTATGCTTAAGGGGAACACGGGAAAGGGTTCAGGGAAATGCCACTGGTTCCTTGTACATCATTGGAGAGGAGGGCCCAGAGGAGAGTCAGGCATGAACAATAAAGGACTCTCTGGAAATTGGGGCGGGAGGCACTGGGGGATGAGAAGGGAGGGGTGAGGGGAGGGGGAGCAGGAAGTTTGGGGGGGAGGAGGAGGGAGGGAGGGAACTGGTGTACCTATTAAGTTTATATGAGCGGAAATAATAATAAAAATGTATATAAAAATGTTAGGGCATCCAGGAGGTTCTGGAGATTTTTGATTCTCCACTTCCCATTTCCTTTAGCTGTACATACATGTATTGTAGACTTTTTACCCTTGTGTCTGGTGTTTATGCAGTATCTAGATATCTGAAATCTCTGAAATTCATGCTTGGGTGGTAAGTGCTTTCTCAACTGAGCCATTACTCTGTTCCTAGATTCCAGCTTCTTTTATCATAAAATCTGAATATACTTAACTACAAAATAAACTTTGAGTTTTCCTCCTGATGTACTATAGTAGAAGTTACCACCCTGTTTCTAATTCTTTGTTCCCTTTTTAGAATAAAATTTTTGGTTAGCTCTCTCATTTGACTTTACAGTAGACAGCTCTTGCTAATGAGGACAAAATACATTTCCTTGCTCTGTTTATTTAGACTTGGCAATATAACCTAGTTTGGCAATGGAGTATGAGCAGATGTGGATTTTTTAGCTTCCAGGCCAAGCTCGCGTGAGTGTTCTGGGTTTCCATTTATTGTTCTTCCTTGTCCAGCAATCTCCATGAAGAGCCATGTCCAAGGTTCAAGGATGCCAACACATGGAGCAGACCTGAACCACAGACCCCAGGTGACTAATGGAGGAAAAAAGCAAAAAAAAAAAAAAAAAGATGTTTTTATTTCAAGCCATTAAGATAGTAAATAGTTTATTTCATGGTAAAAGTAGAATAATTCACAAAGATTGTCTAGAAACAACTCAAAGTCTAGGAAGCAGTTTCTGATTTAGATATGCAATTTGTTGTTGTTGTTCTTGAGGATAGAATAGTCTTTCTATAGAATTTTTCATTCTTTGTCTCTCCAAACAGACTTCAAATGAAGACGAAACGAAACAGAGCATTTCCTGGTTTGAATTATTGGGAGGATTGTTGAGTATTTCTGAATATTTTTAGAATTATAGACACACCTGGAGCATATGGCTTTAGATTAATTGCTCTATGAGGAATTTCTTAGCAGGTAGTGCTAGAATTAATATTTTGTCATATACTGTGTGGGTGTCAGTTGTGCTAGAGTGAGATGGACCTTTATAGAGACAAAGCTAATTAAATCATGTTAAATTTGAAAAATGGGTTTGGGGTTTTGAACTTCATTTTGGCATATCTGGAAAGAGAAAGCTATACAAATCAAGAAATTCTGAGATCCAGACAAAAAAGAAAGCAATCACTATATCTTCTGGGACACATTACTTTTACATGAAATTTCTTAACTAATGATATACAAAACAAAGCATAAAACAAATAGGTTTCATACATGAGTTACTTTCATGGTGTGTTGAACACAGCACCTGACATAAACAGCTTAATTGGGACAATGTATTAGCTTATGGTTACAGAGCACTTCAATGTTTCACAATTCAATGTTCACATTCTTGAACAGTAATGTGGTGACAGGAAAGTATGATAGAGGCTGTCCATACGGCGGCAGACCACAAGAAAATAAGGGTGCTGGAACTAGGTGCTGACTATACCATTCAAACTTTTGTGTCTAGGAAAATACTTCTACTTAGGCTTCACATAACCTTCTAAAACAACACTGCCATTGGGGAAGCAAATATTTAAAGCATTTGCCTTGGAAATACTTCAGATTTTAGTCATAAAACTGATCAATTGGAAAGATGGTGGAAAGTTCAAAAAAAAAAAAATCCCTCAGCACTTTAAACCACTGTGGTATCACATACAAGAGCATTTTAGGAAAATACTTGATGAATTATACATAAAAGTATAAGAAATTCACAATGACAAATGACTAGAATAAAAGCTATAATATCACAGAATGGTGAAAAAGGAATATGAAGGTAGATGGATGATAGAATTAAAAAGATAATTCTATACAATGATAATATGTGGTATAGTTTGTCAAAGTCAGTGTCCAAGTTTTTGAATATGATTTAAAAGTTAAAGTTTGATCAATGTTTTAATGGACAAAACTTCCTTTTTCTAGTCATATTATTATGTTCAATAAATTAGAAATTTTAGTGATTATATGTTTTGTCTAGAGGTGAGATATGACCTTAAAAATTTTTACATTTGTTATAGTATGTATTCTCCTATTAAATTTCAACATGTTGTTCTCTAAAAAAAATTCTTTAATTAAGTTAAGAGTCCTGTTAACAATGAAGTTTTTTGAATTTTTTGGCCAGAACAGGTTGTAATAATTGTTTAAGATTAGAAAACATATAGAATGTTTTTTAGAATTATTGAGAAATTGAATATTCTTTTTTATACTATAAAATTAGGTATCTACAGACCATATGAGTAAGAACTCCATTTTTGCAACAGAATAAGGGACAGAAGAAACAAATTTGGAGAAACATAAATTACAATTCTGTCATACAAGTTCTAACATTTCACATCACATCAGGTATTATTCCATATCATTTTATTTATATTCAGTTAATTTATGAACCTTTAAGGCAGTTTGACTTAAGTTGCAGATTTTTTTCATATAAATAACAGAACCTTACTAATACATAAATAATTGCTATTTTTATTTCTTCAACACACATCATAAATATTTTCAAATTATCAATTTTAAAATTTATATCACAAATTTTGTTAATTACTGTGTCAGTTGTAAAGATGTCCAATATACTGTCAGTCTAAGTTCTTCAGAGTATTGCTCTTAGATTAGTCTATGAAATCTCTCCAAAAATTTCAAAGCGGGTTTTCATTTTCAGTATTCAACACAAATTCGACAGGTATATTTTGGAATTATTGTTGAGGATTTATTGTTATAAACTGAAAATATGGTACATGCCTATGCAATATTATCACATACACAAGCTTCATTGCTATTTCTAACTTTAAATTGCAATAAAAATCACCATGGAAATAGGTAGCCACAAATAGTGGCATGAGTATCAAGGAGACAACTAACAGCCATCTGATTAGACTCAAATCTTGCTTGTCAGAATGGAACACATTCCTGTTACTGTTAACTAGAACAAGAATCTAAAAAAGGGAAGGAAATTGGTCAAGAGGGAAAAACAGCCAGTGAACCTATAGGTAAAAAGATAGTACACAAAACTGCTTTGTAAATAGCTATTATTATTCTCATAGATTTGAAGAGTACTTAGCACTCAGCCTATAAATCTTCGTTTACAAGAGAAGTAGAGACTCTCAACATGCTGACAGGATGCAGTCTAGGGTAATAGAAGCACAGTGAATTGGATAGTAATATAAATCCATAATGTAGAATACCGGTGACTCAGCAAGATTCACCCAAAATCAGACCAATCCAATCTTCCCATCCTGTCTTTAGGAACCTCACAGAATAGGGGGCAGTGAGAATGTAAGAACCTAAAGATGGGAATGCTCACATTTTTTGCATTTCACTCAAGGCAGGCCTGCTGCATCTAGGAACTTGCTACAGTGAGACTTGTCCTTACCACTCCTGCATAATAACTGACATACCAACACGCCCACATAGGCTATCAAGGAACTCAGTAGAGATGAGAACATACAGTGGAAACCTTTGGGACTAAAGCTGGAGGGAAATTCTTTTATCAGTGGGGTGGCCCAAAGAGAGGCAACATGGTATGCTACAGAGGCCTGGAATCCCACAAGAGAAGACAAGCCAGAGGAAACTCTGGGATACATAGAAGTGTACAGGTAAGAGGGTGGGAATGATGGAGGAATGGGAGGGAGAGTCAATAGAGGGAAGCAGGGATAAGTACTCAATATGCTTGCAAAAGTAGAATAATTAAAAAAAAGAATGGATAAACCAGAAGGAATCCTGGGCTCCATAGAAGCAGACAGGCAGGAGGATGGATTGAGGAAGGGAAGTGGGATAGTTGGGAAAGGGGATAGAGGGAAGCAGGGACAGTATTCAATACAATTGTAAAACAAGTAAAATAAAATAATTTAAATTAAAAAAATTGTTTAACGTTTTATTTAAAAATATGTGTTTATTTACATATTTGAGAGAGAAAAAAGCACAGAAATGCCTGTTACATAGTATAGAACTTTAGATGTTACACACATAAGCTAAAGATCCTCAGAACCATCAATAAATTTTTAATTATACAATAAATTTTTGTTGTTATGAAGTGCTCTTAAAAATCTGTATGAGGGGCTGGAGAGGTGGCTCAGGGGTTGAGCCTCTGCCTTGCAGGCGGAAGGTCCTGAGTTTGGATCCTAGACCCCATGTATAGCCGCCAGGTGGAAGCAGGGGCGGTCTGCGTTTCTGGTCCTGGTAGGGCGGAGCCTGTGAATCCCGGGGCAGAGTAAACAAGGAGGAGGTGGAGGCGGTCTGGTCCGTGGTGGTTCCCGAATTCGTCCGTGGTTCTACATACACACACACAAACACACCCGTACATACACATACACGCACAATTGAATAAATATTAAAAAAAATCTGTATGATACTACTAAGATATATAATACAAATGTACATAACACATTACATTGCACTCATATTTAGTTGAATTGAAAGTGGAAAAATAAAATATCAAAAAAAGAATGATGAGAAAATGTGCAGTCAAATCACAGGTTTAGATTAAAGTATTAATAATTTATAACCATTATGATTAGAAAAGTAAAAGAATATGAATGGAGAATATATTAGACTATGAACTATTAAATTAGAAAGTGAAAAATATTATAACAAAGAAATTACCAAATAAACTTCTTCACTGTGGACAAGAGAGGGACCACAAACTAATATTATAATGTGAATAGGTAAATTTCTAAGTAATTTCAACTTAAATATAGGTAGATGCTTAGGCAAGATTACTATCATTTTTAGGATAGTTATAAATTATGGCAGAATATTCTATATTCACTATCAAAATATATTTCAAAGCTTCACTAAATTAAATGATTTTAAAAACTCAAGCACAGATTAGCATAATGGGTGTGAGAAAGAATATATCAATCAGCAAAAGACCATGTACAATATTGAGTGGGTTTTATACCTTGCAGCTGTTCAGGATTATGGTAGCCTCAAATATTTGCACAGTTGGATTAGTCAAATTCAATTCTGAAAACATTTAAACCTTTTAGGAAATATAAAGAAAGAAAACTTTGTAATTACAAAAAGCCAGCATTTTAATAGACTTAAAATCTGACAAAAATATTAAAAATAGAGCTAAAATTCTTATGAGTAAGGGAGAAATGTAATAACCTAAAGAAGATCTTAAAGACTGTTACATACTGTGTTAATTTACATAATAATTTAGGATGTGTAAATTACAGGCTAGAAAAAGTAACATTTTCTTAGTTTTTGCATGATTTTGTACAAAATTGTTACAAATCCTCAGAAATACAAAATGATAAACAAATAAGTTCCATTTACTATAAAATTGACTTATTTATGGTACCAGTAATAATAATATAAGAAATCTGAAACTATCAAAAATTGATCAAATATATATGAGATAAGCTTATGATGTTAATGAGGAAAATCCAAGGCTTGACTAATGGAAATGATGTCCATTTTTCAAAAAATACTTTTAAGATGTCACTTTCAAGAGAGAACTAAGAACCAAATGTCAGTATACCAAAAAGTTGCTTTTTATTTGATATTATGGTATTATGTCACCCATGCTATGGAAAGACTGTTTCAAGTACTACACATCCAATAGGATGGACACTGGTGTTGTAACTGCTTTTCAATCCAAATACTTGGGACCATATCTTCTGATACAAAAAACCTTGAGATATATGGTTCTAACAATTTAGAGATTCTGTGACAGCTCTGAATAAATGTAAATCCTAAAGTGACAAGCAGAGGAAGCAGTCTCTGAACTTGGGCACAGGCAATTTAAATCAACATAAACAAGTAAAGAAAAAGAATAAATGAAGAATGTCTAAGATTTTGGGAATATCACAACGTAAACATGTCTTTACTTTAAATGGACTTCAATAAAGAAAAAGAAAAGAGAAAAGTCATTGCACATGTATTTTATGATTATCTGCAAATGTTACAAATCTTCAAGGAGATTCACAAAAAACAAAATGTTTTTAACCATAAAAATTGTCAATAATTCATATGATAGTCAAAATGTTAAAAGTTCAAGAAAATAGGAGAATTGAGAAAAGGCACAGAGAGAGAAAGAGAGAGAGAGATTTATATGTATATATATATATATATTAGATGTATAGTTTTCCTCAGCAGAAGCCTAATAGATTGGAAGAAATGGGGATTATAAATTCTAAAACATGGAATAAAACTGTGCCAAAGAAGCATAAGATACTTAAAATATTCACTGTTCTCAAGAGAACCAAAATTATTATTTTCTCATCTAAGTACATATTGAAAGAGTTTATGAACAAAAAGATAAGTGATATCATGAAAACAGAATGTTTCATGAATTGCTGAAAATACGAATAAACAAAAGGAAGGAGACTTAAACCTTAGCATGAGAAAAAAACCTACAAAACATAAACATGTAAGATCCTATTCAAAAGCAAAAAACAGTAAATGTAGGAAGAAGTTTCTACATGTTAATAAACTCTCTTGTTTAAATTGATTGCAATTACCAATTGAAAAGCATTAATTGGTTAAATAGAACAAAAAGTCAAGACATGGCTGTATGTTTCCTACCAGAAACTCACCTCCCTGGAAAAGATTCACACATAAAATAACAATCGTGTTGGGAAAAGGTATAATACACAAGTGGACACCAAGCTGTGCAAATGCAGAGAAAACAAGCTTTAAGTCGAAACTATTAAAGAAGATGATAAAGTATCTACTTAATAAGAAAATTTGATCATTGAAAATGCACATGTATACAGTATCAGTCTACTGAATCATATAAAGTTAGTATTTTAGGTTCAAAAGGAAAAAACTAGAGACTTCAATACAGTAATAGTGAATCCTATTGCCCACTTTCCTCAATAAAGAAGGCCAATTTATCTAATACATATTTTCTTTTTAAAAAATATTTATTTACTTTTTCCACTCCCCTTCCTTCCCCCCCTCCTTTTCTCCCATTGTCTCCCCCCCATCCCTAGAGCATCTTTTAGTGTGCATGTCAAACTTCCCTCTTGGTCCTCCTCTCTGATGAGGTATAAGGACTCAGTAGCACTGCCTAGAGCACTTTTTTGTGTTCCCCTTTAGTATGGGAACACTATTGTGGCTGTTAATCCCTTGGCTCTAAGTATCCTAATGCCTGTGATCCATGCTAGACTTTGGGGGGTCAATGATATGTTGGTCATTGTGCAGGTCATGCAAAGTCCTATTATGATTACTTTGGCCCTAACTTGTGTGGAGCATCTTGCATGTTGTAACTCCTCCCCATCTTTAGACTCTTACAATCTTACCACCCTCCTCTTCTGCAAATTTCCCTGAGCTTTAGGATGGGGAGAGATTAGGCTGGCCTGGTTCCGGGTGGTTGATATAGATATGTTCTGAATATGTTCATATATGATATGTTCTGAATTGTGGTTTGTTGATTTTTTTTTTCAGTTTTGCTGCTCCTGCACCACCCTTAGCTCCATCCTGGTGGGTATTAGATGTCACCCCCTGGCCAGAGAGAAGACTCAAAGGTAGATGGAATAAGAAAAGGAGACTGCGGTGAGGGGGGGGGGTGTCAGTCTCCCATTTGCAAATTGGTTACCTTCTATCTGCCAGACTGTATTCCCTCTCTTTCTGGTGAGATCACACCCTAACAGTTGCATGTGACCAGAAAGGAAAGTCTGTGATCTTAACCAGATATCTCATTACTTACTTGCAGTCTTTGATGGTGGCCTATTTTCTCCGAGGAAGGTGGTAAGATTGAGCATGATCCCCTCTCTCCCTATTGCTGGGGGCCCTTCTTCCCCTTCCCTCCCATCTATAATCTTTGCAATTACTGTACATAATACATATTTTCAAAGAATTCTTTCAACAATGTAGGAATATATATTATTTTCTTCAGCACATTATCATATGTTAGGCAACAACTTTTGTGTAACTTCCTAGACCAATTGGGATAAAACTGCAATTGAACTCAATTAAGTTAAACAAACAGAAGATAATTGAACATGTTCCTTAATAATCCATAGGTAACTGAGGAAGTTAATAGAGACTGCCAGTTTACTTTAACAAAAAAAATATAGTTCAAAAGAAGCAAATAAGCAAGATATATGCTACAACAGATAGAATAGTAAAAACATTTATCTTTGATTGTGTCTCTAAGTGGGTTTGGTACTAGGATCCACCTATTAGGGAGTATATATGGCATTTAATTTTCTGTGTCTGGGATACTTCACTCAATATAATTGTTTCTAATTCCATCCATTTCCCCACAAATTGCATTAATTCATCATTTTTGATGGCTGAATAGTATTCCATTGTATATATGTACCACATTTTCCTTATCCATTCATCAACTGTTGGACATTTAGGTTGATTCCATGACTTTGCTATTATAAACAGTGCTGCTATGAACATTGTCATGCTTATTCCATCTAGGTCAGTGTACTCCCTAATAGGTGGATGCTAATACCAAACCCACTTAGAGACACACTCAAAGATAAATCTCTGTAATACCTATAGTAATTGCAAAGATTATAAACAGGAGAAAAGGGGAAGGAGGGCCCCGCCAGAAACATGGAGAGAGGGGATCATGCTACAGTAGAGATAATAGTCCACCATCAGGGACTGCAAGTAAGTAATGAGACATCTGGTTAAGCTCACAGACTATCCTTCCTGGTCACTTACAACTGATGAGGTATGATCTTACCAGAGAGGAAGGGCATAATCTGGCAGATAGAAGGTAACCATTTTGCAATGGGAGACTGACCCACCACTGACCCTCACCACAATCTCCTACTCTTATTTCATCTACCTTTGAATCTAATCTTATAATAAGACTCTATTTTAACAACTTTTTATCTCTGGCCAGGGGGTGATATCCAATACCCATCAAGATGGAGCCAAGGGCATTGCAGTAACAGCAAAACTGAAAAAAAATCAACAAACCGTAATTCAGAATATCAGAGAATCTATATCAACCACCTGCAACTAGGCCAGCCTAATCTCTCCCCATTCTGAAGCTCAGGGAAATTTGTGGAAAGGGGGTGGTAAGATTGTAAGCGCACAAAGATGGGAGGAGTCAAGATATGCAAGATACACCACACAAGTTAGGGCTGAAGCAATTGTAATAGGACTCTGCATGATCTATGCAATGACCCACTTATCATTGACCCCTCAAAGTTTAGCATGGACTAAAGGCACTAGGATCCTTAGAAGCAAGGGATTAACAGTCACAATAGTGTTCCTATACTTAAGGGTAACACAAGAAAGAGTTCTAGGAAATGCCACAAAAGAGTTCTAGGAAATGCCACTGAGTTCTTACACCTCATCAGAGAGGAGGACCCAGAGGAAAGTTTGATATATACATTAAAGGATGCTTCAGAAGTGGAGAGAGGGGGCACTGGGAGAAAGGGAGGGAGGGGGGAAAGGAAGGGAAAAAAAGGGGAGGGAGCAGGGAGGTTCAGGGAGGGGTGGAGGGAGGGAGGGGACAAGGGTACCTATTACATTTGTATTGCAGAAAAATAAATAAATTAAAAAATATAGACACAAAATTAGTAAAAGCAATATGATCATCTCAATAGTTGAGGAAAATAATATTTGGTGAGATTCAAGAATTATGCATGACTAAAAACCAAACTGAATGGAACAAATTTGAAAACATTTTTTCAAGGTTAGAAACAGAATGGGTACCTAGACCTTGATGTTCTCATATAATACAGTACAGGAAATATTATCAACAGAAAATAGCAAAAAAAAAATTAAAAAGGACATAAAAAAGAGAAGGTTAGACTACTCATGTTTACAGATGTCATAATTTTACACATAAAGAAATGAGAATTGGGCCCATGAAGCTCTGGAGGTAAAAGTTGTTTGCTCTATATACAAAACTAGTATGCAAGTTAAATGTAGGTGTAGTCTTCAGGAGTAAGGACTAAACTTTTAGAAAAACATGAAAAGAATTATTTAAATAAGGAATGTTCTGAACAAGTCTATGGGAAATTATTGAACTGATGTGAGAAGGTCCAGATTATGAAGGGAGGGACCATTTCCCACTGAGATGGATAAAATACAGGGGAGAGGTGAGAGAAACTGGTTCAGTACTTTGCAATATAGTCAATCTGGCACATATGAGTAAGTAGGTCTCTCTGACTGTGTTATTTGTGTACATGTGGTATGTCCACTTCCCTTAGCCGATTGTGGTACTCACTCTCCTGCCATGCTGAGGAACTGCAACCGAAAATAATTAAGCAAGAATAAATCCCTTGTTCTGCTTTTGCAATTTGGATCACGTATTCAGAAAAGCAGCATAAGGAGTAATAGTCACAATTGTTGACCTGAATGATTCCCAGAACCCACAAATTAGAAGGAGAGAAATGTCTCCTGAAAGTTATCCTCTGATCTTCGCATGAACTAAAGATTTCAGTGGAAATCACGGTTGGGAAAGGAAGCAAAAGTTAAGATGATGATCTTGAACCAATGATTACAGGGTGTCTCCAGAAGATAGGAAAAATAGTAAACCATATTTTCTTCAGAGTCTTACATAAATACCTTAAGTTTAGATTTTGATTCACTTTGGGCTTCCAAACTATTTTACAAATTTACCTATGTCTTCTGTGGAAGAAATTCGTTTTAACACAAAGAGGAAACTAGTGTACATGAGATTTGAAAATAAATTGTTATAGTGTTTAATACATAAAGCTATTTAGAATTATTTCAAAAGAAAGGTATTATCTTAGAAAAATAAATACGTACTTAGAAGAGTCTGGTAAATAAACTGAGCAATTACATTTAACGTAAATTGAGAGAATGAACTGAAATCAACCATGAGGACATACATGTTTGTATTTTTCTGAGTGTGTGTATATATGTCTGTGTGTCTTTGTATATGTTTGAAGATAACATGCAGGTGTTTTTCATATAGTATAAATGTACTTACAAAGGACTCATTAAAGAAAAAGCACTGTTAAGAATGAAAAAAGTTCTTGAGTCAATCATTGCTAGAATATGAAGCAAACTGAAGGCATGAATTTTAGGGAAGTGAAAAATGTTATAGATTGCCTGGATAATTGCTGATAAATGACCATTGGGGAATAAGGGATTTTTTTTCTTATGATTACTGGTTACAGTTCTCAGTCCAGCTTGATGGGAGAGCATTCACCAACACCAGGGTCAAGGGAACTGGCCACACTCTCTCTATATAGTGGCTGAGAGAGGGATGACCCTTATTTGCCAAATCAACATGTCTGGCCAAGTGTAAACAACTGACTCTCAATATTTTTACTCATCTGTACAGGGCCTCGTTCCACCATAAGATAGGCCTGCCCTATCAGCTAGACAATCTGAAGCAGGTTTGCTTTGGGCGTAACCAACCACTAATTCTCTGCAAATGAGCCTAGAGCTCAAACCCTCAACAGTCAAGTTGACATCTGTGCCTAACTATGACATGTTTTTTTCATTCAGTTATATTTCAGTTATATTCATACAATTTAGACACAAAGAGATTGGCTTCAACTTGTAGTTTAATAATGTTATAACCTAAATGTTCATTCTTTGAAGTTTTTATTCTTAATACCAAACCCATAATATGACTGTATTCAGGGTTATGCTTTTAATTAGTCTAGGATAATAATCAAGGATAAAACGTGATGAAAGAGGAAAGGTTATCAGAGATATTTCTGTGTCTGTCTTTCTCAACAAGCACTCAAATGGAAGGCTATGAAAGCTCATATTTAGAAGTCATCTGTAAGTCAACCCTGCCATCATGCTGAGGCTGTGCATTCAGCCTTCAGAATTATGATAAAAAATTCATCTGATGTTTAAGAGACCCATTCTTCAGGATTCTGTTTTTGTACTATAGAAGGCTGGAAATTATTAGCATAGTTTAAGAGATGACAAGTTAACATTTAACTTGTAACATGTAAAGTTAATTGGGAAATGGACAAGAAAGAACCGCAGGTACATGGGAACAGTACTGTGAGCTTTGATTATCACTCAGGAGTTCTGAAGGTCATTTTGGCACTCTGTATTTTAAGAGGTATAACATATTTGCTGGGCTCTCCACCTGGGACTCAGTCCAGGCAAGACCCACTGTTCCTCTGGTAAAGCCCCCTAGACCACACCCCAGGCCTCAGATCATCTGCTCGTCCAGCTCATCCCTGCAGCCAGCTGGGTCTGGTGCTGGTAAAGGCTTCTAGGCCGTGCCCTAGGTCCCAGGTGATCTGCAAAACAACAAGAAGCATGGCCCTTTCCATGTTGATGGAGTCCAGGGAGGACCCCGTGCTCCTCTGAACTCAACGGAGTCCAAAGTAAACTCAGGCAAAGCTCTAAAGGACAAATGCCATACATCTGAAATCCTCTAAAATCCTATTACATGAGAGAGATTCTTCACATCCAGAAATAGCCAAGAAACCCATAGCCAAGATAATGACCTTCAAAGCCCAGTCTTTACCATGATCAATACTATGAAAGAGGAAATCTGGGAGGAGTTTAATAACCATGTCAACCACTTTGAACAGGAACACAACAAGTACTTGCAGGAGATGAGGAAAACAGTTGAGGAAATAAAAATAGGCATAGAACAGTTAAAACAATCTCAAATAGAGTTTAAAATTGAACTAAAAGACAAGTTTTCTTCAACCCAGAACTCAACATAAATATTTATCAGCAGAACTAACAAAGCAGAAAACAGAATACCAGATCTTGAAGACAAAGTAGAAGAACTAACTATCTCAATGGAAGAGGTTGTTAAAGCCAAAAAGATACTTGAGAGGAATATTCAAGAGTTATGGGACCTTGAAGAAGTCTAGCATGCACATTCATGGAATACCAGAACAAGAATCCCAAAATATTACACCTGAAGAAATTTTTCAAATTATCATAAAGGAGACCTTTCCTTATCTAAAGAAAGAGAGGCCCATCCAAATACAAGAGGCATTCTACACCCCAAACAGATATGATCAAAATAGAAACTTGCCATGGCAAATAATAGACAAAACACTCCACATACAAGACAAAGGAAAGGTGCTGAGAGCTTCAAGGAAAAAAAAAGACAAGTCACTTTTAAAGGTAAACTTATTAAAATAACAAATGATTTTTCAACAGAAATAGTAAAAGCAAGAAGAGCTTGGAGAGACATACTTCAAGTATTGAATGGACAAAAATTTCAACCCAGGCTGATATACCCAGCAAACTATCAGTCATGATCGAGGGAGAAAGAAAAGTTTTCCAGCACAAAGACAACTTGAAGGCTTACATGTCTACCAAACTAGGCCTTCAAAAAAATGCTAAAAAAGATACTCAAGCTTGAAGAAAAGAACAAGCACATCCAGGAAAACAGAAGGGAAGTATAATACCACCAAAACCTAAAAGCCAAATAATACACTTATGAAAGCCACTAAACAGAAAAATGTGTCAGGAATTAAAAGTAATTTCATCATTATAATACTAAATAGAATTAATTCACCAATCAAAAGACACAGATTACAAACTTGGATTAGACATTACAACCCATCAATATGCTGCCTTCAGGAAACCCATCTCACCACAAAAGATAGGCACATCCTAAAAGTAAAAGGCTGATCAAAAATTCTGCAACCTAATAGAACCAGGAAACAGGCAAGGGTAGCTATTATGCTATCGGACAAAGTGGACTCCAAACAACAACAACAAAAAAAGTAAGAGACACAGAAGGATACTACATTTTAGCCACAGGTACAATTCACCAGGAAGACTTCACAATACTGAACATATGCACACCTAATATGGGCTCCTCCACATTCATTAAGCAAACACTATAGCATCTAAAGCAAGAAATCAACCCCCAAAAGATAATTCTTTGGGATTTCAATACTGCCCTCTCAACATGGGATAGATCAACAGGTCAAAAACTTAACAGAGACACATTGGAACTTAACCAAACCCTTACTGAAATGAACTTTACAGATCTCTATCAAACTTTTCATCCACGCACCAAAGAATACACATTTTTCTCAGCATCCCATGAAACATTCTCCAAAATAGACCACATACTGGGTCACAAAATGAATCTCCACATATACAGGAAAGTTGAAATACTAGCCTGTACCCTATCAGACCACCATGGTCTAAAGCTTGACATCTGCAACACAACAAACAACAGAAAATACACTAACTCTTGGAAACTAAATACTATGATGCTGAATGAGAATTAGGTTCAGGAATAAATCATAAAGGATATTCAAGATTTCCTGCAAGTGAGTGATAATGAAAATACAACATATCAAAATCTCTGGGACACAATGAAAGCTGTCTTAAGAGGTAAGTTTACAGCCCTTAATGCCTATATCAAAAAATGGAAAGATCACAAATAAATAACTTAACAATGCACCTAAAAGCTTTAGAGAAAGAAGAGCAGTCTAATCCCAAAGGCAGTAGAAGAGAGTAGATTAGAAAAATCAGGGGAGAAATATCTGAAATTGAGATTAGGAAAATGATGCAGAGAATCAACCAGTCAAAAAGCTGGTTCTTTGAAAAAAATCAATAAAATTGATACACCTTTAGATAATTAACCAAAAACAAGAGAGAAAAAACTCAAATAACAAAATTAGAAATGAAAATGGTGTTATCACTACTGATACCCAAGAAATTCAGAGAATTAAAAGGTCATATTTCAAAAACTTATACTCTATGAAATTTGAATAAAAGAAATGGATGAATTCCCAAGAAAGTCTAACTTACTTAAATTGTCTCAGGAAGTTTTGATTTATTTAAGTAGTCTTATAACATATGAGGAAATCAATGAAATAATCTCGACTCTTCCCACCAAAAAAAATGTCCTGGACCCGATGGACTCTATCAGAGTTCTACCAGACATTTAAAGGACAACTAACACCAATACTTCTTAAACTGTTCCATCAAATAGCGAATGAAGGGATACTATCAAATTCTTTCTATGAAACTAATATCGTCTTAATCCCAAAACCTAATAAAGATATACTTAAAAAAAGAAAACTACAGGCCAATCTCTTTGGTGAACACAGATACAAAGATTTTCAACAAAGTCTTAGCAAATTGGATTAAAAAATACATCAAAAAGGAGGTGGCATCCAATACCCATCAAGATGGAGCCAAGGACGGTGCAGGAAAGCAAAACTGGAAAAAAGAAAAAAAAAAAAACAACAAACCATAATACAGAACATCAGAGGCCCTACATTAATCACCAGGAACCAGGCCAGCCTAATCTCTTCCCATTCTAAAGCTCAGGGAAATTTGTGGAGGAGAGGGAGGTAAGATTGTAAGAGCCTAAAGAGGGGGAGCAGCAACGATATGCAAGATACTCCACACAAGTTAGGGCCACAGGACTTTGCATGACCTGTGCAATGTCCAACATATCATTGATCCCCCCCAAAAAAAGTCTAGCATGGATCACAGGCACTAGGATTCTTAGAGGCAAGGGGTTAACAGCCACAATAGTGTTCCTATACCAAAAGGGAACAAAGAAAGAACTATAGGCAATGCTACTGAGTCCTTATACCTCATCAGAGAGGAGGACCAAGAGGGAAATTTGACATACACAGTAAAGGATCCCCCAGCAACACGGGAGTGAGGGGGCATTGGGAGAAAGGCAGGGAGGGTAAGAAAGGAAGGGGAAAAGTGGGGAGGGAACAAGGGGATTCAGGGAGAGATGGAGGGAGGGAAGGGAATGGAGTACCTATCAAGTTTGCGTGAGTGAAAAAAATACACTATATATAAAAAAAAGACTCATCAAAAAGATCATTCACTGCTATCAGGTAGATGTTATCCCAGACATACAAGGTTGCTTCAACATACACAAATCAATAAATGTAATTCACCTGTCCAAAGTCCAAGACCACATGATACTCTTGATAGATGCAGAAAAAGCTTTTGACAAAATCCAACAGCCCTTTATGATCAAAACACAGTTGGAATGGAAGGAACCTTTATCAATATAATAAAAGCTGTATACAACAAGCCAACAGGAAAAATTATACTCAATGAGGAAAAACTTAAAGCATTCCCAGTTCGATCAGGAACTAGACAAGGCTGTCCACTATAACCACTTCTATTCAATATTGTACTTGAAGTCTTAGCTGAAGCCATAAGACAAGAAAGGGACATAAAAGGGATTCAGATTGGCAAGGAAGAAGTCAAGTTACCTCTATTTGCACATGACATGATCTTATATCTGAGTGATCGTAAAAATTCCACCAGGAAACTCCTGGAACTAATATAGAGGTTCAGCAGAGTGGCAGGTTATAAAAATCAGTGGCCGTCCTAGTCGCCTAGGATGAAAAAAGTGAAAAAGACCTAAGAGAAACAATTCCATTTACTATAGCCCCTAAAAAAAATGAAATACCTTGGTATCAACCTAACCAAGGACATGAGAGACCTTTACAATGAAAACTTTAAAACCCTAAAGAAAGAAATTTCAGAAGACACCAGAAGGTCAAAAGACCTCCCATGCTCTTGGATTGGTAGAATTAATATCATGAAAATGACCATTCTACCAAAAGCAATATGCAGAATCAATGTTATACCAATCAAAATTCTGAAGCAATTCTTCAAAGAAATTGACCAAACAATCTCAAAATTCATATGGAAGCACAAAAAACCCCGGATAGCAAAAACAATCCTGAGTAACAAAAACACTGCTGGAGGTATCACCATACCAAACTTTCATCTATACTACAAATCCATAGTAATAAAAACAGCCTGGTACTGGCTCCAAAATAGACACATAGATCAATGGATAAGGATTGGAGACCCAGATATAAGCCCGCACAACTACAGCAATTTGATCTTTGATGAAGGTGCCCAAAAAATCCAATGGATAAAGAACAGCATTTTTAACAAATGGTGTTGGCAAAGCTGAATGTCCACATGCAGAAGATGAAAACTGGACCCGTACTTGTCACCATGTACAAAAATTAATTCCAAATTTATCAAGGACCTCAATATTAGGTCAGAGAAGATAAAAACCCTTGTTGAAAGGGTAGGGAACTCCCTCGAGCTGATTGGACTAGGCCAACAGTTCCTAAACAGACATCCAATGGCACAGTCACTGCTACCGACTCTCAACTTATAGATGCAGGGCAGAAGCGGGCGTTCCCTATGTTTCTGGTCCTGGTAGAGCAGAGCCTGTGAATCCTGGGGTAGAGTAAAGAAGGAGGAGGCGGAGGCATCCATGGTGGTTCCCAAATTCGTCCGTGGTTCTAAACACACACACATACATACACACATGCACACATATGCACACATGCACAATTGAATAAAATATAAATGAAACGCCATATTCCTCCATAATGCAGAAATCCACTACAATGACAATAGCACAACCATGTTCATAACAGCACTGTTTACAATAGCAAAGTCATGGAGTCAACCCAAATGCCCAACAGTTGATGAATGGATAATGAAAATGTGGTACATTTATACAATGGAATACTACTCAGCTATCAAAAAAGATGGATTAATGAAATTTGCTGGGAAATGGCTGTAATTAGAAAAAACTATATTGAGTGAAGTATCCCACAGAAAGTTATACGCCATATGTTCTTCTTAATAAGTGGATCCTAGATCCAATAACATATTCAAAGGTAAATCTCTGTAATACCTACTGTAATCGCAAAAGATTATAAACAGGAGGGAAGGAGAAAGAAGACCTCAAAAGAAAGGAGATAAGGAATCATGTTTCACTAGAGTAAACAGGCCATGGTCAAGTGTTGCATGTAAGTAGCAAGACAACTGGTGAAGCTCATTCTCAATTCCTTTCCTGGTCACTTGGGACTGAACAGGTTTGATCTCACTAATCAAGGAGGGTATAGGGACTAGCACATAGATGGTAACAATCTGGCAAATGGTATGTCCTACTCCTATTCTTCCATCTACCTTTGAATCTCTTTTTAATGTTAAGATCTTCATTTAAATGGTCTTTTGTCTTTGGTTAGGAGTTGACCTTGGATACCAATAAAGGTGCAGACAAGTGCAGTGAGGAAAAGCAAAACTGAAAACAGCAACAAATCATAATTCAGAACACCGAAGACCCTACAATATTCACCTGGAACCAGACCAGCTAAATCTCTCCAAATCCTAAAGCTCGGTGAACTTTGAGGAAGAGAGGGCAGTAAGATTGTAAAAGCCTGAAGATGGGGAGGACATGATATGCAAGATACTCCACACAATTTAGGGCTGCAGCAGCCAGGATTGGACTTTGCCTGACCTGCACAATGGCTGACATGTCAATGACCCCCCAAATCTAGCATGAATCACAGGGGAGAAGCCTCCAGGCAGTAAGATTAAACAGGATAGAGTTCCCATAGTAACGGGGAGCCCAGGAAGGGGCTCCAGGCTATGCCACTGAGTCCTGAATCCTCACTAGGGTGAAGGACTCAGAGGGAGGTTTGATGTTCACACAAAAGGATGCTCCAGGTGATGGGAAGGAGGAAGGGGGAAGCACTAGGAAGGGGGGAGATGGAGGATGAAAGAAGGGGTAGGCAGGGAGAGTGCAATGGAGATGACTGGGGAGGGGAGGGTAGAGGGAGGGAATGGGGTACTATTGAGCTTGTATGAGTAGGAAAAAAATGTGGGAGAAAAAACTGAAAAAAAGGTTGTTCATTTATGACTTAGGGTTTTTTTTTTGACCCTTATATGACAAGTGCTGTTTTAGCAGATGAAAACATCTGATGATAGATTGACACTGGAATGTTCAGATGATGCCTTTCACAAGTCAATTGGGCAGGAAGACTCTGAAAGGAACATCAGAAATAAGGAGATAGGGGATCACGTTGCAGCAACCAAAATAGGTCACCATCAAGTATTGTAAGTAAGTAGTGAGACATTTGGTTAAGCTCACTCACTTCCCTTCCTGGTCACTTGAAACTGAGGGGGTTTGATCTCACAAGTCAGGGAGAGTATAGAGTCTCATAGATAGATGGTAACCATCCTGAAAATGGGAGAATGACCCCCCCACTGTTGTCTCCTACTCCTATTCCATCTACCTTTGAATCTACTCTTGTAGTAAGACTCCATTTAAGTAGCCTTTTTTTATTAAAATGTAATTATACATTTTAAAATTTTTTACCAGTTCCCTCCCTCCCCCCTCCTCGCCCTGAACCCCCTCTTTCCTCTTCTCTCCCTCCCCATCCTCCAGTGCCTCCCCCCCAATTCCCAGAGAGTCCTTTATTGTGTACGCCTGACTCTCCACTGGGTCCTCCTCTCCGATGACATATAAGGACCCAGTGGCATTTCCATAAGCCCTTTCTCTTATTCCCCTTAAGCATAGGAGCACTACTATGGCTGTCAATCCCTTGCCTCCAGGGATCTCGGTGCCCTGAACAGATGCTAAACTTTATGATGACAACTGAGCGCTGGACATTGCGCAGGGCATGCAAAGTCCCATTATGATTGCTTTGGCCCCAACTATTGTTGAGAATCTTGCAAATCGTTGTTCCTCCCATCCTTTTGCTCTTACAATCTTACCGCCCCCTCTTCCGCAAATGTCCCTGAGCTCCAGGATGGGGAGACATTAGGCTGGCCTAGTTCTATATGATTGATATAGAGTCTCTGAAGTTCTGGATTGTGGTTTGTTGATTTTCTTTTGCACTTTTGCTGTTCCTGCAATGCCCTTCACTCCATCCTGCTGGGCACTGTATGACACCCCTTGGCCAGAGACAAAAAGCTGTTAAACTGGAGTCTTGTTATAATAGCACATTTAAGGGTAGATGTAATAAAAGTAGGAAACCTCAGTGAGGAAGGGGTCCATCACCCATTTGCAAAATGATTACTTTTTATCTGGTAGACTATATGCCCTCCCCTTCTGGTGAGATCAGGAAAGAATGTCTGTGAACTTAACCAGGTTTCTCATTACTTACTTGCAGACCTTGATGTAGGCCTATTTTCTCTGCTGTAACATGGTCCCCTCTCTCCTTGTTTCTGGTGTGGCCCTCCTACCCCATCTCTCTTGTTCATAATCCTTGCAATTACTGTGTTACATAGGTTTACTTTTGAGTGTCACAATGTGGGCTGGGTGAGTTTGGTACTAGGAGCCACCTGTTAGGAAGTACATACGGCGCTTAATTTTCTGGGTTTGGGATACTTCACTTAATATAATTCTTTCTAATGACATCCATTTTCCAGCAATTTCCAGTAATTCATCATTTTTGATGGCTGAGTAGTACTCCATTGTATAGATGTACCACAGTTTCCTTATCCACTCGTCAACTGTTGGACATTTAGGTTGATTCCATGACTTTGCTATTGTAAACAGTGCTTTTCTTTAAGAATCTCCAGATGGCTCGCCAGAGTGGCTGAATGAGCCTGCATTCCCACCAGCAATGTAGGAGCGTTCCCCTCTCTCCACATCCTCTCCAGCATTTGTCGTTGTTTGTATTGTGGATTTTTGCCATCCTGACCGGGGTGAGATGATATCTCAGGGAGGTTTTGATTTGCATTTCCCTCATGGCTAAGGAAGTGGAGCATTTTTTAAGATATTTGTTAGACATTTTAATTTTATCCCTGGTAAAGTTTCTTTTAAGTTCCAGGGCCCATTTTTTAATTGGGCCATTGGTTTCCTTGGAGTTTAGTTTTCTAAGTTCTTTGTGCACTCTGGACAGTAGAGCTCTGTCAGATATGTGGTTAGTGAAGATTTTCTCCCATTCTGTGGGTTGCCTTTGAGCTCATGTTACAATCTCTTTATCTGAACAGAAGCTCTTTATTTTCACAAGATCCCAAACTATTGAGAGTTGGTAGCAGTGACTGTGCCATTGGATGTCTGTTTAGGAAATGTTGGCCTAGCCCAATCAGCTCGAGGGAGTTCCCTATCCTTTCAACTGTGGTTTTTAAAATCTCTGGCCTTAAATCAAGGTCCTTGATCCATTTGGAATTAAGTCTTGTACATGGTGACAAGTATGGGTCCAGCTTTAATCTTCTGCATGTGGAGATCCAGTTTTGCCAGCACCATATGTTGAAGATGCTGTTCTTTTTCCATTGGATTTTTTGGGCCCCTTTGTCAAAGACCAAATGGCTGTAATTTTGTGGGCTTATATCTGGGTCTTCAATCCTTATCATTTGATCTGTGTGTCTATTTTGGAGCCAGTACCAGGCTGTTTTTATAACTATGGATTTGTAGTATAGACTAAGGTTTGGTATGGTAATACCTCCAGCAGTGTTTTGGTTACTCAGGATTGTTCTTTGCTATCCTGGGTCTTTTGTGCCACCATATGAATTTTGAGATTATTTGGTCAACTTCTTTAAAGAATTGCTTTGGGATTTTAATTGGTATAGCATTGAATTTGTATATTGCCTTTGGTAGGATGGTCATTTTTACAATGTTGATTCTACCAATCCAGGAACATGGGAGGTCTTTCCACCTTCTGGTGTCTTCTGCTATTTCTTTCTTTAGGGATTTAAAGTTTTCATTGTAAAGGTCTTTTACCTCCTTAGTTAGGTTTATACCAAGGTATTTCATTTTTTTAGGGGCTATAGTAAATGGGATTGTTTCTCTCAAGGCTTTTTCACTTCTTTCATTCTGGGCATATAGTAAGGCCTCTGATTTTTGCACATTTATTTTGTATCCTGACACCCTGCTGAACTTCTCAATTAGTTCCAGGAGGTTCCTTTTGGAGTTTTTGGGATCCCTCAGGGATAAGATCATGTCATCTTCAAATATCCCTCTTATCCCTCTTATGTCCCTTTCTTGTCTTATGGCTTCAGCTAAGACTTCAAGTACAATTTTGAATAGAAGTAGTGAGAGTGGACAGCCTTGTCTAGTTCCTGATCGAAGTGGGAATGCTTCCAATTGTTCCCCATTGAGCATAATCCTTGCTGTGGCCTTGTTGCATATAGCTTTTATTATATTGATAAAGGTTCCTTTCATTCCTACTGTGTCTAGCGTTTTGATCATAAAAGGCTGTTGGATTTTGTCAAAGGCTTTTTCTGCATCTATCGAGAGTATCATGTGGTCTTGGACTTTGGACTGGTTTACATGATGAATTACATTTATTGATTTGCGTATGAACCAACCTTGTGTGCCGGGGATGAAGCCTACCTGGTCCGGGTGAATGATTTTTTTGATATGTTTTTGAATCCGATTTGCTAAGACTTTGTTGAGAATCTTTGCATCTGAGTTCATCAGAGAGATAGGCCTATAGTTTTCTTTTTTAAGTGAATCTTTATTAGGTTTTGGGATTAAGTCGATATTAGCTTCATAGAAGGAATTTGGTAGTGTTCCTTCCTTTGCTATTTCATGGAACAGTTTAAGGAGTATTGGTGTTATTAACTCCTTAAATGTCTGGTAGAATTCTGTGCTGAATCCATCTGGCCCAGGACATTTTTTGGTGGGAAGATTCGAGATTACTTCTTCAATTTCCTTATATGTTATAGGACAATTTAAATAATTCACAACTTCCTGATTCACTTTAGGTAGGTTGTGTTTACTTAGAAATTCATCCACCTCTTTTGTGTTGTCAAACTTCACAGAGTACAAGTTTTTGAAATATGATGTTATAATTCTCTGGATTTCTTGGGTATCCGTAGTGATAACTCCATGTTCATTTCTAATTTTGTTAAATTGGGTTTTCTCTCTCTTGCTTTTGGTTAATTTAGCTAAGGGTGTATCAATCTTATTGATTTTTTCGAAGATCCAGCTTTTTGACTGGTTGATTTTTTCTATCGTTTTCTTAATCTCGATTTCAGATATTTCTCCCCTTATTTTGCTAATCTCCTCTCTTCTACTACTTTTGGGATCAGATTGCTCTAGTTTTTCTAAAGCTTTAAGCTGCATTGTTAAGTTGTTTATTTCTGATGTTTCCATTTTTTTGATGTAGGCATTAAGAGCCATGAACTTACCTCTTAGAACAGCTTTCATTGTGTCCCAGAGATTTTGGTAAGTTGTATTTTCATTATCCTTCACTTTCAGGAAATCTTGAATTTCCTTTTTAATTTCTTCCTGAATCCAGTTCTCATTCAGCACCATAGTGTTAAGTTTCCAGGAGTTAGTGTATTTTCTCTTGTTTGATGTGTTATGGATGTCCAGCTTTAGGCCATGGTGGTCTGATAGGGCACAGGTTAGAATTTCAACTTTTTTGTATATGTGTAGATTCGTTTTGTGGCCCAATATGTGATCTATTTTGGAAAAAGTTCCGTGTGCTGCTGAGAAAAATGTGTATTCTTTGGTGAGTGGGTGAAAAGTTCGATAGAGATCTGTAAGGTCCATTTCTTTCAGGGTTTGATTAAGTTCCTAAGTGTCTCTGTTAAGCTTTTGACCTGTTGATCTATATCCCATGTTGAGAGGGCGGTGTTGAAGTCCCCAAGAATTATCGTTTGGGTTTGTTTTCTTGCTTTAGACGCTGTAGGGTTTTCTTAATGAATGTGGAGGGGCCCGTATTGGGTGCATATATGTTCAGTATTGTGAAGTCTTCCTGGTGAATTGTACTTGTGACTAAAATGTAGTATCCATCCGTGTCTCTTATACTTTTCTTTGGTTTGAAGTCCACTTTGTCTGATAGCATAATGGCTACCCCTGCCTGTTTACTGCTTCCATTTGCTTGTAGAATTGTTGACCAGCCTTTTATTTTCAAAGCGTGCCTATCTTTTGTGGTGAGATGAGTTTCCTGCAGGCAGCAGATTGATGGACTGTGATTTTTAATCCAAGTTTGTAATCTGTGTCTCTTGATCGGTGAATTAATTCCATTAACATTTAGTGTTATAATGGAGAAACTATTTTTAATTCCAGACATTTATTATGTTTAGTAGTTTTTATAAGTATATTGCTTCGCCTTTAATGGTGTTATAGTTGCCTTCTGTTCTCCTGGATATGCCTGTTTTTTTCTTCACGCTTGAGTATCATTTCTAGCATTTTTTGAAGGCCTGGTTTGATGAACATGTATCCCTTGAAGTTGTCTTTGTGCTGGAAGATTTTTCTTTCTCCCTCAATCATGACGGATAGTTTTGCAGGGTAAATCAGACTGGGTTGACATTTTTGCTCATTCAATACTTGAAGTATGTCTCTTCAAGCTCTTCTTGCTTTTACTGTTTCGACTGAGAAGTCATTTGTTATTTTAATAGGTTTATCTTTAAATGTGACTTATTTTTTCTCCTTTGAAGCTCTCAACACCAGTTCTTTATCTTGAATGTGGAGTGTTTTAACTATTATTTGCCATGGGGTGCTTCTGTTTTGGTTGTATCTGTTTGGGGTGCGGAATGCCTCTTGTATATGGATAGGCCTCTCTTTTTTTATATGAGGAAAGTTTTCCTTGATGATCATTTGAAAAATTTCCTCAGGGGTGGTATTTTGAGATTCTTGCTCTGGTATTCCATGAATACGCATGTTAGGCTTCTTCAGGGTGTCCCATATCTCTTGGATATTTCTCTCAAGTATCTTTTTGGCTTTAACAACTTCTTCCATTGAGCTGGTTAGTACTCCCACTTTATCTTCAAGGTCTGAAATTCTGTTTTCTGCTTGTTAGTTCTGTTGATAAGACTCTGTAGAGTTCTGCGTTGAAGATAACTTGTCTTGTAGCTCAGTTTTAAACTCTGCTTGAGTCTGTTTTAACTGCTCTATGCCACTTTTTGTTTCTTGCACTGTTTTTCTCAAATCCTCCAAATGTCTGTTGTGTTCCTCTTCAAAGCGATTGATTCGATTATGTAATTCCTCCCTGATTTCCTCTTTCATAGTATTAAACATGGTAATGATGATATTTTGAAAGTCATTATCCTGGGTCAGGCTTTCTTGGCCTTTTTCCGCGGTTTGTTCTTGTTGGAGTCTAACATTATGAGATTAATTTCTTCAGTGTGAAATTTGTTTACTTGAGTGTTGCTTCTTATGGATTTGCACTTTGGCTTTGGCATTGTCGTTTTAACTCTTAAGATCTTTCAATTTCACTAATTGAATTATTTGGCCTGGGGTTCTGGGGGTGGGCAGGGACAGAGCTTACCTACCTAGGTCGCGGCTGAGGCCCGGCTGGACCGAGCACGAGTCCAGACCAGCTGAACGGGGTGGGGAATGGGAGGATGGGGATGTCGGAGTGGAGCTATTTAACCTGAGGGCAGCTGGGGCGGGGCCCGGGTGCAGAGGGAGGTCCTCCTTGTCCCTGGGCTCTGTTCACAGCTCCGGCTGGATGGCGGGAGTGGGAGCCGGGTCCCTTTGGGCTGACCTGGGGTTCTGGTGGGCAGGCGCGGCTGGGGCTTACCTAGGTCGCGTGGTGAGGCTCAGCTGGACCGCGGGAGCGTGTCAGGTGGAGCGGGGTGGGGTGAAAGGTTAAGTAGCCTTTTATCTCTGGCTAGGAGGTGACCTCCAATACCAATCATGATGGAGCCAAGGTCAGTGCAAGAACAGCAAAACTGAAAACAACAACCAACCATAATTCAGAACATCAGAGACCTACATTAATTACCTGGAACCAGACCAGCCAAATCTCTTCCTATCCTAAAGCTCAGGGAAATTTGCAGAAGAGGGGGCAGTAAAATTGTAAGAGCCTAAAGATGGGGAGGACCAATGATATGCAAGATACTCCACACAAGTTATGGCCGCAGTAGCCATAATTGAACTTCTCATGACCTGTGCAATGACTGACATGTCAATGACTCCCCAAAGTCTAGCATGGATCACAGGCACTAGGATCCTTAGAGGCAAGGGATTAACAGTCACAATAGTGTTCCCATACTAAAGGGATGCACTAGTAAGGACTCTGGGTAAAATGCCACTGAGACCTTACAATTCATTATAGTGGAGGATGCAGAGGGAGAACTTTGACATTCACACTAAAGGACGCTCCAAGGAATGGGGGGGGGAGTGTCAGGCACTGGGAGAAAGGAAGGGAGGGGGGCTAGAGGAAGGGGAAAAGGGGGGGGAGGGTGTAAGGGGGACTGGGGAGAGGGGACTGGAGTACCTATTAAGTTTGTATGATTGGGAAAAAATAAATAGACATTAAAAATATTTGCTGGATAGATTCCATATTACTACTTCACAGCTAATAATACAAACTAATCCAATGATGCTATATTAAATGCATATCTATATTTATATATATAGGCGTGTGTGTATGTGTGTGTATTTGTTCAAAACTAGGGCAATTCAAATTCATATCTGTAAATGGAGGAAATCAACTATGATATAAACAATAGTAAGCAATAAATTAGTCCAATTCAGAGTTGCATATCTACATAAATATTTTAGCATACTAAATTTTCCTGTGAATACAAAATTTTCCAAGATAATTGTATGGTTATCACCTACTGCCTGTGGCAACTAGAAGCATTATATAGATATTTATGTTTTTCCTTTATTCTTTTAGTTTATCATAAGTATGTATTTCAAGTCAGGTAGTTGACTTGAAATTCATTCCCTTAAAATCCATAACATATTGCACTCAGAACTACATCTTTGAAGTTTAGTTTTTAAATACAACTCCTTATGAACATTTGCTACATAATGAGTTGCTTTAAATTTTACTAATTGAAAAATCAACAAAACATACACTTTAGATGTGTTTGTTGGTCATACAATTGAGAAAATACAATTGTCAGGATACATAATGAATCAGATTTTAAATTGGTGATATCAACACTGAAGCAGATGAAATATACCATATCATTTTCCATAGACTAAAATCATCTAGCTTAATGATTGTGCTCTTACACTAAAGTAGTCTAATTTATACAATGAATTTATAGAGTAGGATGCCAACATACTCAACTGGTTCATTAATCACAAGGAAATACCTGTGATCTGCATTGCAGACAACTACACAGCTTTTTCAACTTAACTATAACATGTGTCTTCATTTATCAAAGCAATTAATTAATTTAACAGGGCCATTGTCTTTATGATGAAAAGTGAAATTTTGATGCATATTTGATCAATGTTAGAATTAATCTGAATCATTCTAAGTCACTCTTCATGATCAAAGCACGTGGTAGCAATTTATTAATTTAATAATCAACACTGATTATTCTCTCATTAATCTTCATTTCCTCTTCTGCAGCATAATGCCTTCAATATTCTCAGCTATAAAATCAAGTAAGACTCTTATTATTCGAAGTACTAACATCAAAGTTTTCTTATTTCTTCTTCCTATTCACATCTATTTTTTCACAACCATTTTCTTTGTGGTAGCACATTTTTCTATACCTATTTTTTTTCATTTGATTATGTACCATCCTCTCATATTGTCTCATTTTAAGGATCCTAGCTTATGTGTTTATAGCAAAAATCCAAGCCATCTTCATTAGGTTTGTAGGAGCCATCTGTGCAGTAAAGTGCATTAGCCATATGGCATTATATTGTGCTCATATTTTATCTGTAAAACTTTTCTGGCTATTGAGCATTAGCTAACATCTGATTATAAATTATATGGAGTAGATATTGTTTCCATTTTATATATTTATCCTCCTAGCAGAACATAGTGTAATTGGATGGTTATAGGTCCCTTAGGGATGAAGTACATAGTCTTTATTTTTCCCTTCTTCCAGAGATACTGCATTCTCTCAAAATCATATTCTTTCTTACTGTAATTGTGGTATAGACTGAGTTGTTAAACTGTTGTTAAACTGTCTTTTTGTCTTGGAACTCATGAGTTGAAGTAGGACAGCATTACCATTATTCCTTATGTCTATCCGAATTTAACAAAACACACCTTGACACTAGACTTTCATACAAATAAAAATGACTTCAAAGTCACCCACACATACATCCATTTTTCTTTTTTTGCTTTTTACTATCTATTTAATTTAAGGGATATGTTATACATATGGTCTTTAAAAATCAAATTTTGAAAAGAGACATCTTTTCTCCCTAATATTTTCTCAAGGAATCCTTGATGAATCTTTGTGAAACTGGAAGCGATATTTACCTCTTTCATTAATATGATTTTAATGTATTATATACATAATATGTGTTTTTGGTTATGTTTAATTCTCATTTAATAGGAGCTTGTTTAATAACCACAGACTCTCATCTTATATAATAATTTATCAGATAAGTATGATTGTAAACTTTGGTTAACAAGTCTAAATAATGTGAATTTTATAAAGGAGGCAAAAGTACAAAGTTGTCAATGTCTGCTTTTGCATTTAAATGTCTTTCTATTCTTAACCATTTGACTTTGTGTTGAAGCATTCTGGCATAAAAGTATCTGCTCTTTCTCATCCAATTCTAACCTTCAAGACTATATGGTTCCCCTTCCATGCTCATTATTCTAATCTTAAATCACAGAATTATTTCTATGATGAAAAGTCAGAGATGGCCATTCACAATGTAGACAGTTAGAAGCATACACCACAGCTTAAAGGTCAGGATGGAGGAGATAGGGCAAAGTTAAATCACTATTCTACCCTTTTCACTTTCTACCATAAACTAAACACTTTTCTTTCTCTTTCTAAACAAAATTTAAAATTTAAGGTAAGATATGAATTCACATAAATGTAAAGCGATGGAGAAATGGCTCAGGGGTAAAGTCTCTGCCCCACAAGCAGAAGGCCCTAAGTTTGGATCCCAGATCCCATGTAAAAATGCCAGGTGGAAATGGTGGCAGCCTATGCTTCTGATTCTGGAAGGCAGAGTCTGGGAAACTCCAGAGAAAAGTGAAGAGGAAGTAAAACAATCCAGGGTCATTCCAGAAGTCATGCTTGGGCTTCCACAAGCACAAACAGTGCCCTCTGACATACACACATACACACATACATAAAATAAATATAGATAATAAAAATAAATAATAAAAATAAACAAAAATATAAATTGATAAGATTCTGATAGAATTGAAATATTACAGAAAAATATTTAAAACTTTTGAAGACTCCAAACCACTCTCCTTTGTTGAACCTCTTATAACACAATTATAACATAATTTCCTTCTAGTTGTTTTCTCTTGTTTCATTATGTTTCATTATATTGAAACGTATTGCTTATTGGATAATTTGAATATTATTAAACTGATCACAATGTCCCAAAATTTTCTTTGTAAAGCTTTTCTTGTATATATGCTGCTTTTAAAAAGTAAGATTAGAAGTATTTTCATGCTGTTGAAGCAAGTTGGGCATTCTACTTTTGGAATACATCCCAAATGCAATGAAAGTGGACTTGCATAGGTCTTCTTATGCCCATGTTCATAGCAGCACTATTCCTATAAGACAGTTGAACTGTTCATCAAAATATCAAACAATATGGGTAATACAAAAAAAGAATGTCATTTAGCTATAAAATGATGTAAATTCTGACAAATGTTACAATTTTGATGAACATGGAAAACATTCTTCTGGGTCAAATTAGTCACAAAAGGAACCTGTATTATATGATTGTGTTTCTATGTATAAGGAATCTAGATTCATCAAACTCTGTGGAAACATAAAGTAAGATTGTGGTTGTCAAAGGGTGAGAGCAGAAAATGTTCAGTGATAGTTCAGTGGGTGTGTATTTCCAATTAAAGGAAGAGAAGGAAACATTCTAGAGGAAGGCACTTACAATGTTTGTAAAACATGACTTTACTTAATGGTAAAGATGCAATTTTATATATATCTTTTTTTCAACAGAGTCTAAAAATTTAAATTAAAAATAATGAATATATGGTCATTTACTCACCACTAATTTTGGTTAAACAAAAGACCACATTTTTTAGATATATTTACTTATTTGAATCCGGCACTCTTATCTAAAGTGCAATTGTTTTGAGAGTGGTTATTGAAAAATATATACTAGAATGGCATACATCATTATAGCATCAGGATCATGAACCTTCATTCCCCTATCTAGCTCTGCACAATTGGAGGCGGTCCATGGTGGTTCCCGAATTCGTCCGTGGCTCTACACACACACACACACACACACACACACACACACACACACACACATGCGCGTGCATATACATTCGCACACACACACAATTGAATAAATAATAATAAAAAATTTTAGAACTGTCATAGTGAGATACAGATGTCAAATTGACATTTGAGGGTTCCAGCTCTGGTCACATTTGCAAAGTAATTAGTCCTTAAGTTCAGAATGAATCTTCAGGAGATTGTCTACTTGATGGGGAAGGTCCAGCCTGTGGTAGGTGAGACTAGTTCCCAGGCAGGTGAATAAGATGAAGGGAACTGTTTGAGAAAGTTGACATTCTTCTATATACTTGCTCATACATGCTGGTCTGATAAAGTAAGGATTGTCTTTCTCTAAGATTAACTTGTTTTTTTTTTTAACATTTTTTATTATCTGCGCTCATACAAACTTAATAGGTACACCGGTTCCTTCCCTCCCTCCTCCTCCCCCCACCCCTCGGCTCACCCTCCCCTCACCCTTCCCTCCTCCTCCCCCCACCCCTCGGCTCACCCTCCCCTCACCCTTCCCTCTCCACCCCCCAGTGCCTCCCCTCCCCCAATCCCTGGAAAATCCTTTAATGTGCATGCCAGGCTCTCCTCTGGGCCCTCCTCTCCGATGGCGTACAAGGACCCAGCGGCATTTCCCTGAACCCTTTCCTTTGTACCCCTTAAACATAGGAACACTATTTCGGCTGTCAATCCCTTGCCTCCAAGGATCTTGGTGCTTTTAGCAAATGCTAGACTTTGTGGGGTCAATAGATTAAAGATTGAAATGCCATATGACCCTGTGATTCCACTTTTGGGAATAAACCCCCATGCAGCAGAGGTTCACCTCGATAGCACAAGTGCGACTATGTTCATAGCAGCACTGTTTACAATAGCAAAGTCATGGAATCAACTCAAATGTCCAACAGTTGACGAGTGGATAAGGAAACTGTGGTACATCTATACAATGGAGTACTGCTCAGCTATCAAAAATGATGAATTACTGGAATTTGCGGGGAAATGGATGTCATTAGAAACAATTATATTAAGTGACTATCCCAGACCCAGAAAATTAAGCATCGTATGTACTCCCTAATAGTTGGCTCCTAGTACCAAACCCACTCAGCCCACCTAGAGACACTCGGTAATAAATCTTTGTGATACAGTAATTGCAAGGAGCATGAACAGGAGGGATGGGGTAGGAGGGCCGCACCAGAAACAAGGAGAGAGGGGACCATGTAACAGCAGAGAAAATAGGCCTCCATCAAGGACGGTAAGTAAGCAATGAGACATTTGGTTAAGTTCACAGACTTTTCGTTCCTGATCACTTACAACTGAGGGGGTGTGATCTCACCAGAAGGGGAGGGGTTATAGTCTGGCAGATAATAAGTAACCATTTTGCAAATGGGTGATTGACCCCTCCCTCACTGTGGTTTCCTATTTTTATTACATCTACCTTTGAATATACTCTTATAACAAGACTCTAGTTTAACAGCCTTTTATCTCTGGCCAGGAGGTGATATCCAATACCCATCAGGATGGAGTGAAGGGCATTGCAGGAGCAGCAAAACTGCAAAAGAAAATCAAAAAACCATAATCCAGAACTTCAGAGACTCTATATCAACCACCTAGACTAGGCCAGCCTAATCTCTCCCCATCCTGAAGCTCAGGGAAATTTGCGGAAGAGGGGGCGGTAAGAGTGTAAGAGCACAAGGATGGGAGGAGCAATGATATACAAGATACTCCACACAAGTTAGGGCTGAAGCAATCATAATTGGACTTTGCATGCCCTGCACAATATCCAACACACTATTGACCTCTAAAATTAACTTGGATATGGTGTAGACATTCCCCTCAGACCCTGCTGATAGTTTGAGCTCTCCTGACAAGTTGGATAAAGAACTGTAACCAGGTAATCATAAGAGAAAATAAAACCTTCTTGTACTTTTAAATTGTCTTATCATGATTTTATCAATGACAATGCTGGGCCTTTATTTATTTAATTTAGCAATGACCATGAGCTTCAAATGTGCTCAGAGATCAAATCCTCAACTGTCAAATAACTGCCAGAGTTACTGATCCTTTTTGCCTCCTTAAGGATCTTCTTTTAAAAATCTTTTGCTTTTTATCACCCAAATCAAGCAATTTCTCTGTATTATTATGCAATGGAGCATATGATCTATTTCCTGTTCTTCTCATGTTACAAAGACTTTCTCTTGAAATCACATTCAATGTCTAATACAATTTTTTAACTCATCTCCATCAAAAAAAACCATAAACAAAAACTTTGAATAACTTGTAATAGGCAGTTATCAACACAGAACTTTCTATTACCCATGGTTTGGACTTTTGACAAAACTTTTAGTTATTACACTTGAATCTCAGCTATGAAGGTATGTGAATGACAATTGCAAAGAAATGTCTATTTTATTGCAAAATGTGAAACTTTTTTAAACTTCTCTAAGCTTCTGTCATGGAAAGACCACTGCATACAACCAAGAAGCTTCTAAGAATTATGCTCTTTTAATTTATTTTATCAATATTACATTATAGCTTTCTAATACTTAAAGAGTCTTTATGCTGACATGGAACTTTTGCCTCTCATTCTCTGATTAAAATCTCTCTTTGGTCATGTATATAAACTGTTATTTATTTTTTAAGTTGTTGAGCAACTTCAGTGGGATAGGGAAATATGGTAGTAATATTATAGCAAACATTTGAATTATCTTGATATTTACTCTGAAAATCATAGTTTTTGATAAAGGTTTCTTCACCCCAATTCAGTTCATAATAATTTTGTGGTTTTTGACCTCTTGACCTAGTCCATATACAAGAACAAAGTAACAACATCCAGACCAATGATAACTGAATTCCGTGAGGCACATTGGTCATTAGGAGGGCATGTAGAATGTGTCAATAACTAGTAGTCTCAGCAAGGTACCATCTGCTGCAGCAGATCTAATGGGGGAATCAGAAGTAAGTGACATGTAAGTTTATCACTGATACAAACAGAATGGTAGGAAAGTACCACTCTTCCATACTATTTCAGTTTGACATTTATGATATAAAATCTATCTGTCACTCCCTCATTTAGGGGCCATTTTAAGTGAGAGTCATCTCAGGAAAAAAGCCAACCTTTGGAGGAAATATCTATGTCAACTAATTTCAGCCTCAGGACTAAGGGATTTTGAACAAACCATGTAGCCAGACTCTGAATGCATCAATCATATACTCCAGGAGTGCATATTAAACATAAAACAACTACTAAATTTTTCCCAACATGATGTTTATCACTGTCGTTAAAACAGTGTTGGGAGGGCAATCTTTGGACCTATGCCTCTTTATTAAGAATAGGCCTTGGATCTGGAACACTTCTTTACCAAGAAATACAGAGCCCACAGAGACTTCTGGGTTGAGCACCTTGTGTGGTAGTATCTTTTGACTTAAGACTCAGTGGGTGTGTTTTTAATGTTTCTTTTAATTCAGCTAAATATGTATGTGTAAACATGTAAGACTCCTCTACAAATCCAGTTAAAAATCTTTTAAACTTTTCAATGGGAGTTCCTGAATTCTATTTCACATTTTCATTGTGGTATAAGACATGCTTATAAACTAATTGCTTGTTTTTAGTCCTAAAAGTATATGTGTATAGGGTACTAGATGTGACCATTACCCCCTGTCAAAATTGACCTTGCTCTTCCTCTTCTCCATGCAAGTGAAGGGTTGTCTCATCCAGTGCTTGATAACACTATTTCCCCTGTGTCTCCTGGAGCAGGAGTGGAAGCGTTTGGACTTGGTACAGCTGGATTGGCAAGTTAACAATCTGTGCTATCATCCACATGTTTGGTGACTCTCTGAACCCTTCCATTCTTAGAACTGACAACAAGCATATGCTGCCCACAGTCACCATGAAGATTATTTTCCTTTTGCGCTGCACAGCATAGAAAAAATATATCTGGAATATATCTGACACACACAAATTTTCTAGCTGTAGGGATTTTTGTTGTTCTAAAAATTGTGAGTGTTGGCACAGCTCCATTTTAACAGTGAACAGTTGTTCTAAAAAAGTAAGATAAAAGATGTGAAAGTTGAGTGCGGGCTAGGACAGCTCTTATGTGACTTGGAAGAGAAACAAATCTTGAGTACTTTGAAAGGAAAACAAAGTTTAAAACTCTATCTTTTGAACATCCTATTGACAGTTTGCACCAAGAATAATTTTATCTTGAACTGAAGAAGTGAGTGAGCAGAGAGAGCAGTCCGCCTCCACTGTAAGGATAGCCAGGATCCGGTGCTCATGGAGCACTAAGAGGTAACAAAGCTGTCAAAGGACTGCACAGATTTGTGAAACAGACTTTCTAGTCTCTCTGTCAATCCTATCATAGCAGACACCAATATGCTTTCAGATCCATCCCTTATGTATACAAAATCACATGTCATTAAGTCACAAAAAGTTTCCCAGAACCCTACTACTACCACTCTGAAAATCAGAGAAAGATTACGATCACTATTTTTCCTCTAAAATTCCACATTCCGTATCTTTTTGTTTTATATCATAATTGTGGAATATGATAACCACTACAAGTTCAAAGACAAATGAGCATGTACTTTGTGCACTGATTCATGTGTCATAAAGATGACCATTTAACCATTTGACTCCTAAGATATTTTAACCTCAACTTATTGTAGGTAGACATTAACTTAAGTGTGACACCCTGAAACATTTTCTAAAAATATGCATGGTCTTTCTTTCCTATGCAGATTTCTGTGTGGTCAAGTATGTAGTTTGCCTAAAGCGGGAACATTTTGAAAATGTATAGAATCTTCTAATTTTAATAATTTCATTTAAAGTGCTTTGTAGTTGGCCTTTCTTATAATAGTATGGTATATATTTTCTGAACCTTTATCAAAATAAACTTTATATGATTTAAGCTGGGAAAACTTCATGTTTTTGAGACAATGTTTTTCAACAGATCTAAAGTCATCAAAGGCAGTTCCATCTCCTTGATATATTAAGGTTTAGATTTGCTGAACATATGTACAAGCATATGAAACCACTATAATAACATATGCAGATATGCAAAGTGCTCATATTTATGGGAGAGACCAGGAAGAACTCATCTGAAGCATTTTAAACTCAGAATATTTTTAGAGGTTGGTCTCAATTTTGAGCTTGTTTATTTGTAACTATCAATGGCATCTTTTCAAAGTAGTAATTTTGTCCTTTTATTCTGTTTATGTGTCTGGCAACAATTTTTCCCTGGCTTTTTATAGTTTCTAAAAATATATCTTGAAATCCTCAAATACATGAAAGCAAATTCTCAGCCAGATTCTCACTTGAACATATTTGCAATAGTGTTATGATTCTAAAAATAATATTTATGTTTAATTTATCATGCTTTGAGGTTTGTACAAGAAGTTTTATAACTTTATGAGTTGTTAACCTATAGGATTATATAACTTTTTAAAACTGAAGCCAATGCTAAATAAATGTCAGCCTGGTTGTGAGGGAAAAATGTAATAATTTATGTAGACTACTAAGTCTAAACATTGTATAAATATGGTAAAACCTTTAAACACTGTTCATGATAAGGAAGATTGGATTTTGCAGTTGCAGACTCTGCTCAGGACTTTGAAAAAAGAACCAAGTCAAGTTGGAAGAATTTGTGAATCTCCACATTTCAATTTTACATATAGGGAACCCTGAACACAAATGATGCCTTGAAAATAATGGCTTGTGGATTAGTGAAGGGTAATGCACATATCAGTGGGGCAGCCTGAAGAGAGGTAACGATATATCACAAAGGCCTGAGCATCACAGGAGTAGACAGGCTAGAGTGAACCCTGGGGACTATAGAAGCACACAGGAAGAAGTTGTGGGAGGGAATGGGAGAGAATGGAGGGAAAGGAAGGGATGAAGGGAAGGAGGGAGGGAAGGAAGCTGGGATGAATACCCAATATGGTTGTGAAAGTAGAAAAAAAAACGAAACCTTTCGTTAAATGATTTCTTTTTTAAATAGAATAAAATACTATTTTTGCAAAAAATGGCTTATTTTGTTTCAAAGGAAAAAATTCCCAAACAAGCTCTTTTTATGACATTCATTTCCAAAATTTAACTCCTTCCTGATAATTTCTCATTATTCTAGCCATTTTCTCCTTTTGATAATATTTTCTCTCTTCAGTTCTTAAATAGATACTATCATGAAGCATAAGTAGCATTCATTGATGTCTGGAATAATTAGCGCAACATTTTTAAAATTTAATCTGAAAATTGACCTTTTAGTTCTATTTGGGGGTTTATGTGAATGAGTTTTGTCGTTTTGTTTCATTTTTACCTGCTTATTTTGCAGTATAGTTTCTCAGTCTTGATATTACTGATCTTCATAGCCCAGTCACTGTTCATGGAGGAAGGCAATAACATTCCGGATTTTTAAGATACCACCTGCATATATTTGTGAAACTAAAATATCTCTCCAGAAATTGTCAAATATCATCAACTAGTCAATTGATAACCAGTGACATACAGGATACTTCATCAATTAGGTATTGAATATAGTATTGAAAAATAAGGAAATAAAGGGGGACAGCAAGATTGTAAGAGCCTAAAGATGGGATGGACCAACGATATGTGAGATAATCCACTCAAGTTAAAATGGCTGCAGCCAGAATTGGAAACATTGCCTGACCTGCACAATGGCTGCCGTGTCAACGAAACCCCAACATCTAGCATGGATCACAGAGGAAAAGGCTCCAGGAAGTAGGATCCTTAAAGTCACGGGATTGAACAGTCGATAATAAAGTTCCCATACTAACGGGGAGTCCAGGAAAGGGCTCCAGGCTATGCTACTGAGTCCTGAACCCTCACTAGATAGAGAGGAGTCAGAGGGAGGTTTGGCCTGCACACAGAAGGATGCTCCAGGGGATGGGAGGCTGGAAGGGGGAGGAACTGGGAAAGGAGGAGGGAGGGAAGGATGAGTGAAAGGAAGGGGGAAAGGGGGTAGAGTGCAAGGGAGAAATGACTGGGGAAAGGAGGAGGAAGGGAGAGGATGGAGGTACCTATTTAGCTTGTACGATTAGGAAAAAATAAAATGTGGGAGAAAAAAGAAAAATAAGGAAATAAAACTTTTTACAGTAGTAAATACGTTATTGGAAAGGTGGCTCAGGTGACTCTGCTTTGCAGGCAGAAGGTCCTGAGTTCGGATCCTAGACCCCACGTATAGATGCCAGGCGGAAGCGGGGGCGGCCTGCGTTTCTGGTTCTGGTAGGGCGGAGCCTGTGAATCCCAGGGCAGATTCAAAGACGAGGTAAGTGGAGGCGTCCATGGTGGTTCCCGAATTCGCCCATGGTTCCACACACACACACACACACACACACACACACACACACACACATGCACAATTGAATAAAAAAAAGTATAAAAAATACATTATTCATGTTGTCTCAAACAAAATAATTATCACATATAATTTATTATGCAGAAAATTACTAATAACCTTCAATGATTCAGAAATCAATAATTACTTGTGGAATAATTGCTCCTGCCTGTAAACAAATTACTTGAGAGAGTAAGAGCTCCAGGGTATTTTGGGTTACAGAGTGAGAGACTCTGCCTCCAGATTTTCCTAGGAATAGCAAACAAAATTATATCTTCTTCCTCCCTCTCTTCCTCTCTCCCTTCCTCCCTCCCTCCCTGCGTTCCTTCCTTCCTTCCTCCTTCCTTCCTCCCTACCTGTCCTTCCCTCTCCTCCCTCCCTTTCTCCCCTCCTCCCTTCCCTCCTTCCGTCCTTCTCCCCCTCCCTCTCTTTCTTCCTCCCTCCCTTCCTTCCTTCCTTCCTCCCTCCTTTCCTTCCTTCCTTCCTCCCTCCTTTCCTTCCTCCCTCCTTCCCTCCCTCCCTCCTTCTCTTCCCTTCCTCCCTCCCTCCCTCCCTTCCTTCCTTCCTTTGTTGAAATACTAAGTATATTACAGTGATTTCACATCTTATTCTCAAGCTAGGCTTGGTGGTGCTCACCTGAAATCCCAGTACTTGGGAAGTACAGCCAGTGAGGATCATGAGTTCATGGTACATTGTGGCTACATAGTGAGTTGGAGGTCAGCCTCAGCAGACCAAAAACATCTTCTTTTGCATTTTGTGTATGACCTGATGCTGTCTATCCTTACACTGTGGACATAAATATTAAGTAGATGCATGAAATCTAATGTGGACTTATTTTACTATTGATACAAATTTTAACTTAGCTATGCATATCAAATTCAATCACAGTTTTGAGGAATTTTATTTGGTGAAAAATTTATGCTGGATGGCATAGTGATTGCTAAAATGATTATTAGAAATAGAAAGGACATTTCTATATTGACAATTATAAACAATTAGCAGATGGAATCTGAGAGGCAAGAATTAATGAAATGATGCTTCCATGACGACAGTGAACCCCTTTGCTCTCACAGCTGCAGTTCAAAATATGGATTACATTTTCATAGTAACAACCATCACTGTTTACCAGCTATTTTCTGTACTTAGTAGTTTTCATAGAGCTTCATCCGTAGAAGCTCTAGGCATCAAAGGTGGAATGTCATGTTAACTAACATATGCTCAATTTGAATTTTCTCCTTAGAACTAAACAGTAATTAACCCTAAATGAATGACTCTAAATCTGGTACAAGACATAATCCTCAAAAATATATCATAAATATCCAAATTCTGAATGTTGAAATTGAAGATCCAAATATTTAATGTCTAAACTTTATTAAAGTCCCAAATCTTGAAATATACAATTATTGAAGATGAAATTCTTAAACATTGTAATAGAGAAAGTTGCAATTCTTTATGAAAAATGAAACAACCTATGTAATGAGAGAGATAAAAAGTTGAATTATAGTAAAGCTATTTGTGCATTTTCAGTAGTCCTCCGGATGGTTGCTTTGTGTTAAGGGCAATTTAGAGAAGCAGAAAAAGCATGATTCTAAGTATGTCTTCAAGGCTGTTTCCAGTTGAGATTGCTGTGTGAACATAATTCTATTTGATTAAGTTCATTGATGAGCAAATAGCAGTGATGGCAAGAGTGTGGTCATAAGAAAGTGTCCTTAAACAATTAGGACTTTTACAGTGAATCAGTTGGAGGAGATGCTGGTACAAAATGCCAAGAAAGACCTCAAGGACTTTTATTCAACAGCCTAAGTTTAAAGATTATGGCTGCAACATTTGCAATTGTGCTCATTCTGCAAAGTGTTTTTGTATTATCAGAATATGATCAATTCATATGAATTTAATATTTTGCAAATCCCAATTTAACCAAAGTCCTATTGAAATTATCCTGTGACTGACTTATTTGATTTATATCATGGACCCTCTTTAACTTATCCATGTTGTTCAAAGTGATGAGTCCTTTCATTTTAAAGAGTGAGTAAAATTACAGTTATGAATATCCCATACTTTTAATCTGTCAATAGACATATGGCTCATTCACCCATATTAGCTGCTAAAAATAACTGAATATTGTTTCTTCAATGTTCTGATTTCAGTAATACTTGATATGCATATATACAGAAGCAATAGTTTTAAATCCAATAGTACCATTTTCCATCTTTCAGGAGTCTCCAGGATACCTTCTTAAAGTTCATCAGTTTTACACCAGGGACAAATTTTCCCACATACTCATCACTTACAATCCCTTTTAAAGATAGAAATCCTGACAAGTATGTGATTATGATTGTGTTTTGATTTTCATTTTTTCTGATAACTGTTATTGCACACATTTCCATTTATATGTTGACCATTTATTTATATGTGTTCTCTGAAGAAATCTCTATTTTAGTCCATTTACAAATCAGATATATTTTAGATATTTGTTCCATATTAGATACATAGTCTGGATTTATTATTTCCCATTTGAAAGGCTGCTTATTATAGCTCCTTGACCATATCAAGAGTATCGAGAGAGGTGTACTCCCATCCTTCTAGTATGTACTCTAATGCTGCTACTATCACTGACAGAAGTTATCATCAAGACTAATTAATAAAAATCATGTTTTGTTCTAAGAGTCATATATGAATCAATGGTTGTACAACAAAATTCCTGGATATTTATATTGTGTGCTTAAAACTTGTGAAGAGATTAAATTATTAAATGTTCTTACTGAGGTTAAAAACAACAATAAAAATGCTCCCAAAATATGGAAATTCTCATCTGTAAAGGGTCTTTCTGTTATCTGAATTGGTTTCATGATGGCTTCATGAATGTGTGCATAATTCCCATCTCAAATTGAATACATCAAATGTGTGCACATTTTGCTTGCAAGATATAATCAGATATCTAATTACATTAAAATTAATTAGAATATCGAAAATATAGATACAAAATAAACCTGAAAAAATAATTGCCTTTGAATATGTGTGAAAACATTCCTTTTATTCTAACATACATTCAAATAAATTCAGAAATTGTTAAAAAGACAGTTCTTTGGAGTGAATATCTTTATTCAAAACAGTTTAGTAAGGGAGAGTAGAAAATAGTGGAGAGAGGACTAAGGAGAGGAGATTAATAATCTGGTAGACACACATGTTTCCAAAACATTTGAGACAGAGTTTACATTTAAACTTTATATAGTCTTTGAACACATTATAGAGAGATGGCTAATAGAAAATTTAATTAAAAGCAAACTTGAGATATTTACAATAAAATAATAGTTTAAAATTGTAATAGCCTATTTCCTTTCTTCCCTCCTATAACATTTATCCCAAGGAAAGTGATGGTTTTTCTATTACCAATAGATTATATTACATCGTGGAAAATTTGATATGAATTTAATTAATAATATGTAGTCTCTTTTCTTTCTAATATTTTATTTATTTATTTAATGTGTGGGGGGGCACTGTGTGTCCCTATTAAGGACCAAGGGTGACATCAGGAATCATCCTAGATTGTTTCTTTCTTTTTTAATAATACATTTTTATTACTATTTCAGCTCATACAAACTTAATAGGTGCACAAGTTCCCTCCCTCCCTCTTCCTCCCCCCGAGCCCCCTGCTCCCCTCCCCTCACCCCTCCCTCCCATCCCCCTGTGCCTCCCGCCCCAATTCCCAGAGTCCTTTCTTGTGCATGCCTGACTCTCCTCTGGGCCCTCCTCTCCGATGACGTACAAGGAACCAGTGGCCTTTCCCTGAACCCTTTCCTGTGTTCCCCTTAAGTATAGGAACACTACTGTGGCTGTCAATCCCTTGCCTCCAAGGATCTTGGTGCCTTTAGGAGATGCTAGACTTTGTGAGGTCAATAACATGTTGGACATTGCGCTGGGCATGCAATGTCCAATTATGATTGCTTCGGCCCTAACTTGTGTGGAGTATCTTGCAAATCATTGCTCCTCCCATCCTTTTGCTCTTACACTCTTACTGCCCCCTCTTCTGCAAATGTCCCTGAGCTTCAGGATGGGGAGAGATTAGTCCGGCCTAGTTCTAGGTGGTTGATATAGAGTCTCTGAGGTTCTGGATTGTGGTTTGTTGATTTTCTTTTGCAGTTTTGTTGCTCCTGTAATGCCCTTCACTCCATACTGATGGGCACTGTATGTCACCCCCTGGCCAGAGACAGAAAGTTATTAAACTGGAGTCTTATTATACGAGCACATTCAAGGGTAGATGTAATACTTATACCCAAAAGTGGAATCACAGGGTCATATGGCATTTGGCAATGGGAGGGGTCAATCACCCATTTGCAAAATGGTTACTTTTTAATCTGCCGGACTATATGCCCTCCCCTTCTGGTGAGTTCATACCCCCTTAGTTGTAAATGACCAGGAAAATGTCTGTGAACTTAACTAGGTGTCACATTACTTTCTTGCAGTCCTTGATGGAGGTCTATTTTTTCTACTGTAACATGGTCACTTCTCTCCTTGTTTCTGGTGTGGCGCTCTAACCCCATCCCTCCTGTTCATAATCCTTGCAATTATTGTAGGTAATACATAGATTTACCTATGAGTGTCTCAAGATGGGCTGGGTGGGTTTGGTATTAGGAGCCACCTATTAGGGAGTACATACGACGCTTAATTTTCTGGATCCGGGATGCTTCACTCAATATAATTGTTTGTAATGACATCCATTTCCTGGCAAATTCCAGTAATTCATCATTTTTGATGGCTGAGTACTACTCCATTGTATAGATGTACCACTTTTCCTTATCCACTCGTCAACTGTTGGACATTTGGGTTGATTCCATGTCTTTGCTATTGTAAACAGTGGTGCTATGAACATGGTCATGCTTGTGCTATTGAAGTGAACCTCTGCTGTATGGGGGGTTATACCCAAAAGTGGAATCGCAGGGTCATATGGCATTTCAATCTTTAATTTCTTTAAGAATCTCCAGACGGCTCGCCAGAGTGGCTGTATGAACCTGCACTCCTACCAGCAATGTAGGAGAGTTCCCCTCTCTCCACATTCTCTCCAGCATTTGGTGCTGTTTGTATTGTTGATTTTTGCCATCCTGACTGGGGTGAGATGATATTTCAGGGAAGTTTTGATTTGCACTTCCCTGATGGCTAAGGAAGTGGAGCATTTTTTAAGATATTTGTTAGACATTGTAATTTCATCCCTGGTAAAGTTTCTTTTAAGTTCCAGGGCCCATTTTTTTATTGGGCCATTGGTTTCCTTGGTGTTTAGTTTTCTAAGTTCTTTGTGCACTCTGGACAACAGAGTTCTATCAGATGTGTGGTTAGTGAAGATTTTCTCCCATTCTGTGGGTTGCCTTTGAGCTCGTGTTACAATCTCTTTATCTGAACAGAAGCTCTTTAATTTCAGAAGATCCCAACTGTTGAGAGTTGGTAGCAGTGACTGTGCCATTGGATGTCTGTTTAGGAAATGTTGGCTTAGCCCAATCAGCTCGAGGATGTTCCCTATCCTTTCAACTATGGTTTTTATAGTCTCTAGCCTTATATCAAGGTCTTTGATCCATTTGGAATTAAGTCTTGTACATGGTGACAAGTATGGGTCCAGCTTTAATCTTCTGCATGTGGAGATCCAGTTTTGCCAGCACCATTTGTTGATGATGCTGTTCTCTTTCCATTGGATTCTTTGGGCCCCTTTGTCAAAGACCAAATGGCTGTAACTTTGTGGGCTTATATCTGGGTCTTCAATCCTTATCCATTGATCTGTGTGTCTATTTTGGAGCCAGTACCAGGCTGTCTTTATAACTATGGATTTGTAGTATAGACTTAGGTTTGGTATGGTAATACCTCCAGCTGTGTTTTTGTTACTCAGGATTGTTTTTGCTATCCTGGGTCTTTTGTGCCTCCATATGAACTTTGAGATTGTTTGGTCAACTTCTTTGAAGAATTGCTTTGGGATTTTGATTGGTATAGCATTGAATCTGTATATTGCCTTTGGTAGGATGGTCATTTTTACAATGTTGATTCTGCCAATTCAGGAACAAGGGAGGTCTTTCCACCTTCTGTTGTCTTCTGCAATTTCTTTCTTTAGGGTTTTCAAGTTTTTATTGTAAAGGTCTTTTACCTCCTTGGTTAGGTTTATACCAAGGTATTTCATTTTTTTAGGGGCTATAGTAAATGGGATGGTTTCTCTCAAGGCTTTTTCACTTCTTTCATTCAGGGCATATAGGAAGGCCTCTGATTTTTGCACATTTATTTTGTATCCTGCCACCCTGCTGAACTTCTGTATTAGTTCCAGGAGCTTCCTGGTGGAGTTTTTGGGATCACTTAGGTATAAGATCATGTCATCTGCAAATAGGGATGGCTTGATTTCTTCCTTGCCGATTTGAATCCCTCTTATGTCCCTTTCTTGTCTTATGGCTTCAGCTAAGACTTCAAGTACAATATTGAATAGAAGTGGTGAGAATGGACAGCCTTGTCTAGTTCCTGATCGAAGTGGGAATGCTTCCAATTGTTCCCCATTGAGCATAATCCTTTCTGTGGGCTTGTTGTATACAGCTTTTATTATATTGATAAAGGTTCCTTCCATTCCTACTGTCTCTAGCGTTTTGATCATAAAAGGCTGTTGCATCTTGTCAAAAGCTTTTTCTGCATTTATTGAGAGTATCATGTGGTCTTGGACTTTGGACTGGTTTACATGATGAATTACATTTATTGATTTGCGTATGTTGAACCAACCTTGTGTGCCAGGGATGAAGCCTTCTTGGTCCCTGTGAATAATCTTTTTGATATGTTTTTGAATCTGATTTGCTAAGACTTTGTTGAGAATCTTTGCGTCTGTGTTCATCAGAGAGATCGGCCTATAGTTTTCTTTTTTAAGTGAGTCTTTATTAGGTTTTGGGATTAAAACGATATTAGCTTCATAGAAGGAATTTGGTAGTGTTCCTTCCTTTGCTATTTGATGGAACAGTTTAAGGAGTATTGGTATTATTAATTCCTTAAATGTCTGGTAGAACTCTGTGCTGAATCCATCTGGTCCAGAACATTTTTTGGTTGGAAGATTCAAGATTACTTCCTCAGTTTCCTTATATGTTATAGGACAATTTAAATAATTCACAACTTCCTGATTCCATTTAGGTAAGTTGTGTTTACCGAGAAATTCATCCATCTCTTTTGTGTTGTCAAACTTCACAGAGTATAAGTTTTTGAAATATGATGTTGTAATTCTCTGGATTTCTTGGGTATCAGTAGTGATAACTCCATGTTCATTTCTGATTTTGTTATTTGGGTTTTCTCTCTCTTGCTTTTGGTTAATTTAGCTAGGTTTGTATCAATCTTGTTGATTTTTTCAAAGAACCAGCTTTTTGACTGGTTGATTTTTTCTATCGTTTTCTTAATCTCGATTTCAGATATTTCTCCCCTTATTTTGCTAATCTCCTCTCTTGTACTACTTTTGGGATCGGATTGCTCTAGTTTCTCTAAAGCTTTAAGCTGCATCGTTAAGTTGTTTATTTCTGATGTTTCCATTTTTTTGATGTAGGCATTAAGAGCTATTAACTTACCTCTTAGGACAGCTTTCATTGTGTCCCAGAGATTTTGGTAAGTTGTATTTTCATTATCGTTCACTTTCAGGAAATCTTGAATATCCTTTTTAATTTCTTCCTGAATCCAGTTCTCATTCAGCTTCATATTGTTAAGTTTCCAGGAGTTAATGTATTTTTTCTTGTTTGATGTGTTGTGGATGTCCAGCTTTAGGCCGTGGTGGTCTGATAGGGCACAGGTTAGAATTTCAACTTTTTTGTATATGTGTAGATTCGTTTTGTGGCCCAATATGTGATCTATTTTGGAGAAAGTTCCATGTGCTGCTGAGAAAAATGTGTATTCTTTGATACATGGGTGAAAAGTTCAATAGAGATCTGTAAGGTCCATTTCTTTCAGGGTTTGATTAAGTTCCAAAGTGTCTCTGTTAAGCTTTTGACTGTTTATCTATCCCGTGTTGAGAGGGCGGTGTTGAAGTCCCCAAGAATTATTGTTTGGGGGTTGATTTCTTGCTTTAGATGCTGTAGAGTTTTCTTAATGAATTTGGAGGGGCCCGTATTGGGTGCATATATATTCAGTATTGTGAAGTCTTCCTGGTGAATTGTACCTATGACTAAAATGTAGTATTCATCCGTGTCTCTTATAATTTTCTGTGGTTTGAAGTCCACTTTGTCTGATAACATAATGGCTACCCCTGCCTGTTTTCTGCTTCCATTTGCTTGTAGAATTTTTGACCATCCTTTTAATTTTAGGATGTCCCTATCTTTTGTGGTGAGATGGGTTTCTTGCAGGCAGAAGATTGATGGATTGTGATTTTTTAATCCAAGTTTGTAATCTGTGTCTCTTGATCGGTGAATTAATTACATTAACATTTAGTGTTATAATGGAGAAACTATTTTTAATTCCAGACATTTATTATGTTTAGTAGTTTTTATAAGTATATTGCTTCGCTTTTAATGGTGTTATACTTGCCTTCTGTTCTCCTGGATATGCCTGTTTTTTTCTTCACGCTTGAGTATCATTTCTAGCATTTTTTGAAAGCCTGGTTTGGTGGACATGTATCCCTTCAAGTTGTCTTTGTGCTGGAAAGATTTTTCTTTCTCCCTCGATCATGACAGATAGTTTTGCAGGGTAAATCAGCCTGGGTTGACATTTTTGCTCATTCAATACTTGAAGTATGTCTCTCCAAGCTCTTCTTGCTTTTACTGTTTCGACTGAGAAGTCATTTGTTATTTTAATAGGTTTACCTTTAAAAGTGACTTGTTTTTTCTCCCTTGAAGCTCTCAGCACCAGTTCTTTATCTTGAATGTGGAGTTTTTAACTATTATTTGCCGCAGCATGCTTCTATTTTGGTCGTATCTGTTTGGGGTGCGGAATGCCTCTTGTATATGGATGAGCCTCTCTTTTTTTATATGAGGAAAGTTTTCCTTGATGATCGTTTGAAAAATTTCCTCAGGGGTGGTATTTTGAGAATCTTGCTCCGGTATTCCATGAATACGCATGTTAGGCTTCTTCAGGGTGTCCCATATCTCTTGGATATTTCTCTCAAGTATCTTTTTGGCTTTAACAACCTCTTCCATTGAGCTGGTTGCTACTCCCACTTTATCTTCAAGGTCTGAAATTCTGTTTTCTGCTTCGTTAGTTCTGTTGATAAGACTCTCTGTAGAGTTCTGGGTTGAAGATGTCTTGTAGCTCAGTTTTAAACTCTGCTTGAGTTTGTTTTAACTGCTCTATGCCAGTTTTTGTTTCTTGCACTGTTTTTCTCAGCTCCTCCAAATGTCTGTTGTGTTCCCTCTCAAAGCAATTGATTCGATTATGTAATTCCTCCCTGATTTCCTCTTTCATAGTATTGAACATGGTAATGATGATATTTTGAAAGTCGTTATCCTGGGTCAGGCTTTCTTGGCATTTTTCCGCGGGTTTGTTCTGGTTAGAGTCTAACATTATGGGATTAATTTCTTCAGTGGGAAATTTGTTTACTTGAGTGTTGTTTCTCATGGATTTGCACTTTGGCTTTGGCATTGTCATTTTAACTCTTAAGATATTTCAATTTCACTAAACTGAATTATTTGGCCTGGGGTTCTGGGGGTGGGCAGGGACAGAGCTTACCTAGGTCACGGGCGAGGCCTGGCTGGACCACGCGCGTTTCCGGACCAGGGGAGCGGGGTGTGGTGAAAGGGAGGATGGGGGCGTAGGCGTAGAGCTATTTAACCCGAGGGCCGGGCACAGGGGGAGGTCCTCATGCTCCCTCGGCCCTGCGCCCGCGGCTCCAGCTGGATGGCGGGAGTCGGAGCCGGGTCCCTTTGGGCTGACCTGGGGTTCTGGTGGGAGGGCGCGGTCGAGGCTTACCTAGAGTAGCGGGGTGAGTCCCGGCTGGACCTCGCGCCCGTCGGGACCGGCGGAGCGGAGTGGGGTGAAAGGGCGGAAATTAATTTTCAAACACTTTGTATAGCAATCACTTTTACTACTATTTTTACACAATTGTACACTTAAAAGAATTTTTCATTGCAATTTCAAGTCAGTTTTGCCTAATTGATATGCTGAATAATATTCACATATGAGAAATATTTTCTTAGTTGGTAGGGAGTTTAAAAGAGATCACTTCAATTAAAAGTTTGTATAATGTTAATTTCAAGTTTAAGTTTTCAGACTGCTAGACTTAAATACATAAATCGTGCTCTTTTATTAAAATAATGTTGTTACAGTTTAATATACTTTGCTTTGCACAAGACGTAACTCAAATTATTTGCATATCTGAGATTATTATACTGTGAAAAAGTATCTGAAACTATGGCCACAAGATATATGTCATGTATATCAAATTATTTTATATCAATTATTTTCTTTTTTTATTATTTATTCAATTGTGCACGTGTGTGTATGTGTGCGTGTATGCATGTATGTGTGTGTAGAACCACGGACGAATTCGGGAACCACCATGGACCGCCTCCTCCTTGTTTACTCTGCCGGGGAATTCACATGCTCCGCCCTACCAGGACCAGAAACGCAGGCCGCCCGGCTTCCGCCTGGCGTCTAAATGTGGGGTCTACGATCCGAACTCGGGACCTTCTGCCTGCAAGGCAGAGTCTTAACCCATGAGCCATCTCTCCAGCCCCTATATCAGTTATTTTCAAGTAGAAAAATAACTAAATAGGCATTGAACCATATTCTAAATATATTTCTTTCATTTGAGTCTATAGAAATTATCCATCTTTTATTTACTCCAGGCTTTGTATTTTATAATTCTTTAAGTTGTTTGTATATTATTTAAATGTATATAAGTACAATGTCTTTCATATTGATTCTTTAACTTTGTCCTGCTTGCTTTATATCTAATTGATATGCAATTTTGTTTTTTGGAACTTATGAATAGAATGGATAACATTTATTATGAGATTGAAAAAGGCTATAACTCAGTATAGTGTACATGAATAAATTTATTGTTTGAAACTCTACAAATAGAATAGGTACCATTTATTATGAGATTGAGAAAAAACTGTTCCTCAGTAGAATGTACATGAATAAATTTATTGCACAAAATTTCAGCAATGAAATATATATTTCCAGTCACACAAATACTAATTATCTTACAATGAAGTTTCTTCAGAACTGAGTTCTATTTCCTGTCAAAATAAGTCTCAGTTTCAATCTCTAAGACCCAGTACCTCAGAAGGTAGCAATTAAGTATAATAGAAAAAAAAGAGATTAGAACAAAGACAGGCAAGCAGAGTGAAAAATAGCAATGTAGGAGGACAATGGCTATGCCCAAATCAGTCCTTATTTTAGCTTCAGGCTCATGAGAAATATCTGTTTTTTACTCCACATGGTGTGTGGCACTTTGTCTATGCAGCCCTAGCAGACTAATAAGAGATCCCATACAATCTTCATACTCTTTAATCAGAAATGGTGGACATTCCACCTTTCGTCTTCTCTGTCCATCTAACAAGTATTTACCAAGAACTAGTATCATGTGTTCCTGCATATGTTTTCAGGTGTGTACGTGTGCTTTTAGTCAAATAAGCTTCATTCCTGAATTTGGTACCTTCAAAGCTAGAACCAAGAAAGACAAGCAAAGCAATATGAAAACAAAAACATAACATGAACTCATTACTGTAGTGAAAAAATAGACTGTAACACTTGATAAAGCTCTCTGCAAAATGAAGACTTATGTGCTGAATGATTTGACTTAATTCAGAAAGAGTTTCATTTGTTGTGTCATCTGCTCAAATGCTTTTTCCTGGTTTCCTCACTATTTTGATGGCTGACGTTGAGAGGTTGTACCAAGACCTTGGGATCAGTGAGAATATGTAAAGGGAAATATAACTTTGTAAGAACATAGTACAGTGATTGGCTTGGGAAGTACTGGAGGGAATAACCTGCTGTTGAACAAGCCCTCCACTCTTCAGCTCTTATCTCCTACTGCCTCTTGTTGGGGCCTTGGCTCTGAGACAACACTGTCTTTCTGTTCCTTTCATCTATAAGCTGTCTGGCTATGCCATGCATGTCTACAGGTCAGGCTGCCACAACCTCCAAAAGTCAGCACAGTTATCTCACATGTGCCAGATTCCTGCTTCTTCCTAGTGAAGTCACTTAATAGCACGTGATAGAAAAGAGACAATAGTTTCTTGGTTACTCCATTGACTTGAAACAAATATAATTTGTATAAAATATTGTAGGATGAAATTACTTATGAAATACAGTTTTCAGTTTTTACTTTCAAGGATTCAAAGACTGACAACTTTATTTTTTAGCTTGTATGTGCTTACGAAAGTCTTGGATGTGTTTAGATAATTTACAAGATGTGTGAGAAGCTTAACTGTCCTTCAGCCAAATATATTTTAAAATGCACAATGTATTTTGATTATCATGTATCAATTTTCATCATGAATTTTATTTCACAAAACCTTATCTATCCTTGAAATTCATTTTTGTTCATATTAAATGGTACAAAAATTTCAAAGTTATTCTTGTTATGTCCTTTGTATATCAAAAATACACAGAGAATGGTGGGGACTGTAACTCAAGAGAAAGTGCTTGCCTGGCATGAACAGGGTCCTAATTTCAATCAAGCATGGGATAAACAGACCAATCAACCAATATATTTGAGCATTGACTTAGTCTTCTGTTTTTAATATTCTAAGCTTCTTAATAGCAGCATGAATTCTATGTTGGGCTGTATGTGTTTTTGCTGTGTGTGTGTCCTGCATTGTGCAGGAGCTTTAGCAACAATTCTGTCTTTTACTGGTCCAGTATCAGTATGACTTACCTCTGCCCACTACAGAACAGATTCCTATGAGTCAAAAGGTCTCCAGACATTGCTAAAAATTGTTTATGTATGTGTGTGTTTGTGTGTACAAACCATTCCCAATTAAGAACATCTGCTCTGAAAGTTAACCAAAAAAAGCGTCGGACATCAGCAAACAATAAGCAAATAATAGTTCTTCATGTTTATGCCAGAGTTACAGCATTGCTGGTTCTTTCCTTTGGAATTCTTTTCCCATATTTACAAATTCAGTATCATCTTCATTTAAAGTTTACAAATCTTAGAAGCAAATGTAAACTTACTAGCATAAGTTTTGAAGGGAAAATACAACTTGTCATTTGAAGAAAAAATCACTAAAGAAAATTAAGAAAAAATATCCTTTGGTTGTCAGAACAACAAAAACAACAACAACAAAAAACTCGCAAAGACAACATGGAAAATGAAACTCGAGGAAAGGAGATGGATTTGCAGTGACAATGAGGATGAGAAACCATCTGTAAGGAGTGAACCAAAAGGATGTAGAGACTCTCCCAAGTACTATGTTCTCCTCCTCTTTCTACTATCACCTATATTTTTAATATATATTAGAAACCTATTAATTATTTTTGAATACATACATATTAAAAACTGATTTTTTTCTTAACATGATGCTGACACAATGCATGTGAAATGTCAGCATTCTATATTTTCATATGTTTCCTTTGAATTCTGCCATTTTAGCACCACATTTTTATTAATATCAATGTTATATTCAATGAATACAGACAGTAATCTAGTAAATTTTGTTTGACATTAATTTGAATTTAAGATATTAGATAGAATTTGAAATATGTAGAAATTCAGTCACCTGATTTTCTAAGAAACTTCTAGTGTTTTCTCCTACTACATTTCACTCTAAATGAATAGCTGACTGAGGTTTATGGTTATGATATCATTCTCATATTCTAGGATGAGCATGTAATCATTTTAATTTTAAAAAGTGTAAACATGCCATGCTCCATAAAGAACATGGACTGAGTCAAGACCCAATTTTCGTTCTTAAATAACATGCTTTGTTCAAGAATTCCAGATGTTTTGCAAATATTTCTTTTTCTTCACATATTTAGAAAATTAACTCTTATGAACAATATGTGTTTTGCCACTTCATCGGTCTTGTTTAAATCCAGTAGAACTCTGTGAAACTTTCATATTTCATATTATGCTACTTTTGATGCCTTATTTTGAATATCTCAGTAAATCTTTATTTTGCTGTTTTCTCCTTGAGTTCATTACTTTCTAGATGCTGGCTCAAGGAAAAAATATTCAGGCTCTCATTCATACATGATAATTAAATAATAGAAATGCTATTTTTCCACATGGTGTGGTATAAGCCTTATATAATATTTCCAAATATAATCTTATTAAAGACAAAATATGTCCAGCTTATTGAATGATGAACAATTTCAGTCACAGTGATTATATGATAAGTAAACATATACAAGTCATGGCTAGTTAATTCCTGAATTCAGATGCTGATGCTCTGATATATAGAAGTAAATAGTAAAATTGACTTGAAATTGTGCACTGAAACTCCAGAGAGTTAGCGTGGATTAAACATTATTTCAAGGTTCTTGCCCTCTTCCTCCTGAGTGTACAGGGTTTATCAACAAGGTCAAATATCACTTTAGTAATTATGCTAGGTTATTTGGCAGAAGAGGTTTTACAGATGTAATTAAGGTCTCTAATCCACTGACTTTGACTTAATTGAAACAGAGATTATCCCGAGTTGTGTGACCGAATCCAATCAATTCTTAGTCATGGTCAATAGTTAAAAACAAGAGTGTCTTGGTAGACTTCAAGGACAAAGCTGCCACATGTCAGGAAAGGTATTTTATCATGATCTTAGAGCATCAAAAAGCCCCTTGCTAATATCAAACAAGAAAGTGAGACTTTAATTCTGTAGCAACAGAAACTAATAAATGCCTACATGTAAGGAGCTTGGAATTTCATACTGAATGCTAGATCTGATACAGCTCAGCTGAAACTTTGATATCAGCTATTAGTAACCTTGAAAGGAGAACCCAGCTACACTATATCTCTCTTTCATACCTATTGAAAACATGAGCTAATATGAGTGTGATTTCATGTTACCATGTTTACAGTAACTTGCAACATTGTAGCTGGAAATTAGTACAGCATTTTTTCTCTAAGAAAATCCACTTTTAAAGAGACGGGATTCTTAAACAATCTGGTATCTTTAGGTAAGTGTCCTCTGCATTAAATCCTAGTTTTATATTCAATTCTAGATATATATTCATAATAATAAATAGAAAGATTTAAGTTATGAATTTAACTTGCTAAGAAGTGTATAAACTCTTGGAAGTGTAAAAGTGGCTCTTAACAAGAACAGATTAAGTGTTTTGTGAAAGAAAGTAGAACTTGAATTTTACTTTCAACACTCTTCACCTGGTATGCCAAAGTGAGGAAAATAGAAACCAATGTAAATAAGCTATTCTCATAATTTACATTTTTCAGGTATGCTTGAAATTTGTAAGATTATCACAACCACTTGTTTCATAGAGTTATTGTATACCTCTCTTATTCTTGATGTTTGATCATTACCTATCCAGGGCAAAGTAAGGGAAAATTCCTTATGAATATCATTTAAAACTCACCAGAATTTATGATCAAGAATCTAGTCAAGACAAAGATGATATGTCTAAAAATTAAATTGTAGAACTTTTTTTAACATTGGAAGTCAGACAAAATAGAAAACTCAACTTTGAAACATGGTGTAGTTAAGCTTCGGTATGAGAAGTTTTAGCTAATGAGGGAGACTTGGCAGGACACGAGTGGAAATATGTTTCATGGGCGGATATGTTCTGGAGGCATATGAGTGTCTAAATAGATGGCACTCCAAAGAATATTTTTGGCACTGAAATGCCTCCAAACATTTTGATCAGAAATTTGACTGCCATATGTCCATTTCCTCTAGCTCAAACGATGAGTATGCTTCAAGTCTCTTTGGATTTCCTGCTTTCTGGCTCTGCTGACTGTTATCATGAAGCTTGGTGGTGTGCAATGTAGTTTGTTTTCCCTTATTTCATAATCAAGACTGTGTATTGATTTTTTAAATATATAAACTATCTGGAATTTGAGCTAAACAAAAAATGGATTGAAGCTCACAAAGAAACAGCTATCTTTTGTGCTTTGTATTAAATTTGTATTGAAATTCAGAATTTGTCTGTAAGGAAGCTTGGCTAGTTTTTTATTTAATTCTTGTCATGTGGGCATATGTGTGTGTGTGTGTGTGTGTGTGTGTGTGTGGTGTATATGTATGCCATTGGGGAATCCAGAATTCAACTTTGGATATCTTCCTCTACTTACTCTTCGCTTTAATTTTTCAAGAAAAATTGACTGTACTATCAAAACAGCTAGACCCAGGCATCCTTCTATTTATACCTTCCTGCTCTGGAATTATTGGCAGAAGAAAACACGCCCGGTTTTTCACTTGATTGATACAGATCCAAAGAAATGCTCATTCTTTAGCAGCAAACCCTTTACCCACTAAGCCATCTCCCCAATCCTGAATTTGATTATTAAACTTTATAAAGATTCATTTTTGTAGTCATAGATACTCATTCTTCATGAAGCTCCAAAATTACAAACTTTTAAAGTAAAGAGATATAATTTTAATATTTGCTTTTATCTACAACATATAAAAAGGAAAATATCCATAAATACACAGAGATACATTATTGAATATGGTAGTTCATTTGAATAGAATCACCTTATTTTAATAAAATATGCAAATGTGACAGGAGGTGGAAATCTGATTTTTAGCTAAATATTTGGACCTAATTCTATTCCAATGCATTAGAAAATCTCAGACCAAAATATATAAGAAAGTAGGAATCATTTTGTTAACAGTTTTCCTACTCAACTGACCATGTACTACATTTTCATGACACCTTGGTATATTTAACAATTAATACATTCTTGGGGACTGAGACTGTAGCTCTGTGGCAATGTACTTACATAGAATGTGTGAAGTCCTGTGTTAAATTCCAGTAACACATTCAAAAGATCAGTGTTCATACAAGTAGTCCTATAACATGGAGTCTTGATAACATTTACTTTGTTTCTCCAGCTTATCTCTAGATGTGTCAGTGCTGGGTTTGCAGAACTTTGCAGACAGTTGATGGTTGCATTTAGACAATAGTCTTTACTTTTTAAAAACAATTTAGATTTTCAGGAAAATTTAATGAAAATATAGTCTAGCATAGTTCATAGATTCATGTTTTAAATCAAAGGTTTTTATTTTCCTTATTGTTTGATGTTTACTATTTGAATGTGAACATCTAGTTTTCTTAAAGTTTTGTAGATTTGAAGATTATTATAATGAAATATAGTTGACTGAGTTATACTGTAGGAAGTGTTGGAATACTTGATAGGCAGAAATAAGGTTCAATCAAGATCTTATGTGCTATAATTGAAAATAAAGGTTTTTATATTTAATGTCTCACCTACTGGAAAGAAGAATTTCTCTCACAGTAGATAGCTGGAGGCCATGATCTCATATCTGTTGGTGTCTAGGCCTACTTAAGTTACATATCAAGTTAAATAACTTTCTGGCTGGCAGTCATTTATGAGTAGAACTTTGAATCATCTCAATCCTTAAATTTAATATAACAGATAGTATATTTTAACAGATCTATGTATTCCAAAGAATAAAGAGCTCAGAAATTATAAATGTGAACACTTGGAAGACAAGAAGAATGACTGTTTAAATCAAAGAAGCATTAAGGTGCTTGCTCTCTAAGCAGTGCTATCTTGATAATGGATATGCACTGACTTTGTTTCTCCCTGTGGCAAAATGCATTCCTGACATGTGTGAATCTGTTGCTGAAGCAACCAAATACTGGTTTGTAAACTGCATTCCTCCACAGGACTTCTTTCTCCAAAACCAGGTGCTGTGGTTATAATAGAAAGGAATTGTGGGAATAAAGTAATCCAGTTTGATCACTAACAGAATTTGGAAAATAGGATTAATGTACTATCAAAAGGAGAAGGCTTAACCCCTGAGCCACTTCTCCAGCTCCCTGCAATTTTTAAGTATTATCTACTGAGATTCAGATTAGGATGCTTACAGAAATATTTACTGCTTTTATGAGAAAGTTACAAGACCAGATTCTAGTAGCACAGTGAAAGCGATCCTCTCTCCTTGACATGTTCATAACTGAGCAAATTAGTCTTCCAGGTAAGAGATTCTATGGAATGGTTCCATTTTCTTTTTCTTTTCTTTTTTTTTTTTTATTCAATTGTGTGCGCGTGTGTGTATGTATGTATGTATGTGTGTGTGTAGAACCACGGGCGAATTCGGGAACCACCATGGACTGCCTCCACCTTCTTGTTTACTCTGCCCCGGGATTCATAGGCTCCGCCCTACCAGGACCAGAAACGCAGGCCGCCCCTGCTTCTGCCCCGCGTCTATACGTGAGGTCTAGGATCCGAACTCAGGACCTTTCGCCTGCAAGGCAGAGGCTTAACCCCTGAGTCACTTCTCCAGCTCCCTCAATTTTATTTTTCTATCTATCGCCTAAAATTTATCATCTTTCTGTTATCTACTTATGCACATATCTATCACATATCTTTACATTTTATCCATTGCCATCCATTAGTAAAATTATTTCTTGTAAAGAAACTTTTGTTGGGCTGGAGAGGTGGCTCAGGGATTACGCCTCTGCCTTGTAGGCGGAAGGTCCTGAGTTCGGATCCTAGACCTCACGTATAGACGCCGGGCGGAAGCGGGGTCCGCCTGAGTTTCTGGTTCTGGTAGAGCGGAGCCTGTGAATCCCCGGACAGAGTAAACAAGGAGGAGGTGGAGGCGTCCATGGTGGTTCCTGAATTCGTCCGTGGTTCTACACACACACACACACACACACACACACACACACACACACACACATGCATACATGCACAATTGAATAAATAATAAAAAAAGCTTTAAAAAAAAGAAACCTTTGTTAACTCTTTCTATGATAGTCTATACCAGACACACATATTTATGTTAAACATTTATTTTTATAATTATCCCAGTAAATATAGTAATTAAAATAACTATCATTTAGAAAAAAAAGCAGACACAAATTTTTTACATATCATCATGATATTCTTTCTGTATCTCTCATACTTAATATTATACATATCAAACTATCTGCCTAGCACTGTTTGCCAAATAAGCAGTAAGATTCTCAATATTAAAGACTCAATTTTTTTTCGTTTTTGTATCCTTTGTTCTTCCTTACCTAGTTTCTTGTAACTAAAGTAACATGCATAGAATTGGTGATAGTTAATACATTTTATACTAACATTTTAAAATATTAAAAATTTTAATTTAAAATTTGTATCTTGTAGCTTAACTGTACTACATTCATTCATTCATACTATATGTTAGGTAACACTTTAATTCATGCTAGTTTCAATGATTCAAGAAAACATTTATAAAATCTTTGTGTGGTTAAGGAAGCTGAAGTTAGTATGGATTAAAGGTCTTGATTTGGTGAAAAAGCTAGAAAATGGCACTGCTAGGATTTAACCCTTGAGCTTACCCATGTATCCTGAGAGAGGTAGTTGCTAAATTAGTATCATGCATGTGAACACATAATTCTTATTTTGTAGTTAATTTTCAAGCTCTATTTCCTCTTTGAAGACTAAGGAAAGCAATTCTTAAATATCACTTCCCTCTTCAAAAAAAAAAAAAAAAACACAAAACACTGCAGGGGGCTGGACAGGTGGCTCAGGGATTAAGCCTCTGCCTTGCAGGCTAAAGTCCTACGTTCGGATCCTAGACCCCAGGTATAGACACCGGGTGGAAGCGGGGGTGGCCTGCGTTTCTGGTCCTGGTAGGGAAGAGCCTGTGAATCCCGGGCAGAGTAAA